>OZ034817.1:2261921-2905528 GCA_964030455.1 Linum trigynum
AATAGCAAGAAAACCCTCTCAGAGTCTCACGAGTGAAGCACTCATATATACAAACAAGCACATTGCGTCAGAATCCTCGCTTGTACGGAAAAAAGAATAGTCTATTCAACCTAGCCAACGAGAAGAGGCACCCACATTATCAATCATCAAGACAAACTCTCCACTTTTCGATACTACTCCTACCAAAGACAAATTCTAGATCAAGGAAAATGAGAAGCACATATGTGGGCATACCATAGCCAAGTAAGTCCCGCACGAAGAAAAAGCTGAAAAAAAAGAAATATTTTGTGGGACTTACAAATTAGGTGCCCCCAATTAAGCATTTGAAGTATCAACCGCATGCATCAAGTCAAGGTCTTACAAGGAAAATATAATGACCTCAAGCCAAGACCTTCCATGATAAGAAAGCCTTTTCGGCCAAAATCACTTCGTCCCAGATATTCATCATTTTGAGAGCAAGTCAGAAGCTGAAGCTCCACCACAACCCACATTTAGAGGTCAATCATGAATCTTGACAACTCCATAACCAGATTACATTCGCAAAAACTTCAAAACCACGACTCTTGAAACCATAATCTCAAAGACAGGGGGCAAAGCTAGCCAAACACACATTCCCCCCCCCCCCCCCCAAAAAAAAGGCCCAAGACTGGCGACATTTTCAAACAAATCTTCGCCCAAAAAAGTTCGTGATAGTAGTGGTTCTCAACCCGTCATGTCAATCCCATACTTGGGGGGCATAGCCAAAATCCCTTTACGAGAAGCCTTATATGGGTATGATCAAGATATGACTTATCCATCACCCATCTGAATAAACCACACTTCAAGAGGACTCCTACCATCAAAGTCATATCGGACAAAATCCCCTTTCATGGGAAACCAACGTCCACAACGAAGCCATAGGGAGGTATCCTAAATCAATCACACCAAGGTCTTCCATGTTGATGCACAAGGAACGCAGTTGGCCACCAACATAAAATGAGACATCTCAAGGTGACCAGAATCTTAATGGTAGCTGAAATGTCGTACACTCAAATCACCTATAGGAATTAGTGATGAGCGAAATCCAAAGCGGGAGTGAGAGCGAGCAAAATCAAAAGCAAGAGTGAGAGTGAGGGCTTACTGATATTCTCATGGCTTGACTTACACTTCTTTATTTGAAAAAATCAAATTTGACCACATGGCAACTACCACGCAAAAACGATTTTATCCAATTTGCACACACTTCACAAAGCAAAGTCTTAATATGGCTTTCATTATTAATTCTCCAATAAACATTTTCGAACATTGTTGCATTCATCTTAAGTCAAGATTGATAAAGTCACTCTTTGTTCTGGAGAATAGAAAGTGAGCAACAGATCTTTGGGGGAAAAAAACGGTGCAGTATGGAAGAAGGGGAAGTCTGAGTACCCAAGAATCAGATTATTCAACTTCACTCATGAGCTGATGAAGAAATCTCAAGGGATTTGAGAACATTCAAATCTCATTAAACCAACCATCCAACTTATTATCATTAAACTTCAGGGTCAGAAGGAGAGGGAACCAATATACTGCACATACCAAGATATGCGCAACTCCGAAATATATGGGTCCAAACTTGACCCACAAGAAGAACAGAGATAAAACACATCATTACCTTAGCTCACAAAGTATATCTTCGTGCAACTACCACCAAGAAGATATACCTCAGGAAAACAAGTTCAAAATCGCTTCAGCATTAGCACGAACTATGGATCAAGTTGATCGAAAGGGATTGACAATCTTCGAAGATGAGCAATTTAAAGGAGACCCAGGCAAAAATTGCATAGAGATTATCAAATGCATCACATCTTCTTTTCACTCAACATTCACGACTTCATCGGCATGATTCATCACGCCATCAATTTCGAAAATCATTTTGATACTCCTTAAACAACATCATATGTTAAAATGGGTCATGCATTTATTGCCAGCAATTCCCAAAATAACTCATACATTTAGTTGGATTTCCGATGTTTGTAAAAAGGAATCGCTACAAGATACAACAACTACATTCACGTGAATTCTTCAAGTCTCATGTTTAGCTTTGACGTGCATTTATGACAAGTCATAACAACGGTTTAGGAACGTCCTAAGCAAATACCATGAACATACGATATCGGTGCGGGCGAACAATCGCGAGCCCTCTAATAGACGTGTTCCGTCGACTATCACGGACATTACAAAAACTACCTAGTCAATTTGTTTCGTCGACTATCACGAGCAAATTAGATAATCTTTGTGATGTGTTCAGTCGACTATCACGGGCAATTAAAAAACCCTAGTCAATTTGTTTCGTCGTCTATCACAAGCAAATTAGACCCTTGCTAAACTTGTTCCGTCGACTATCACGGACATTACAAAAACTACCTAGTCAATTTGTTTCGTCGACTATCACGAGCAAATTAGATAATCTTTTTGATGTGCTCCGTCGACTATCACGGCACAAAAATTACCTAGTCAATTTGTTTCGTCGACTATCACGAACAAATTGGATCCCTGCTAAGATTGTTCCGTCGACTATCACGGGCAAGGTAGAAATCCTAGACAATTTGTTTCGTCGACTATCACGAGCAAATTAGACCATCTTTTTAAATTGTTCCGTCGACTATCACGGCACAAAAATTACCTAGTCAATTTGTTTCGTCGACTATCACGAACAAATTGGATCCCCTGCTAAACTTGTTCCGTCGACTATCACGGTCAATTTAGAAACTAACTAGTCAATTTGTTTTGTCGTCTATCACAAGCAAATTAGACCCCTGCTAAACTTGTTCCGTCGACTATCACGGGCAAGGCAAAAATTACCTTGTCAATTTGCTTCGTCGGCTATCACGAGCAAATTTAAAACCTCCTTCTAAACTTGTTCCGTCGACTATCACGGGCAAGGCAAAAATTACCTTGTCAATTTGCTTCGTCGGCTATCGCGAGCAAATTTAAAACCTCCTTCCGAAGTTGTTCCGTCGGCTATCACGGCCAGTTTAGAAAACCAAGTCAATTTGTTCCGTCGACTATCACGGGCAATTTAGAAATCATAGACAATTTGCTTCGTCGACTATCACAAGGAAATTAAAACCCTCATGCTAAACTTGTTTCGTCGATTATCACGGACAATTTTAAGAACCTAGTCAATTTGCTTCGTCGACTATCACGAGCAAATTATACCCTCTGCTAAACATGTTTTGTCGACTATCACGGGCAGTTTAGATAACTAAGTAAATTTGCTTCGTCGGCTTTCACGAGCAAATGAGATCCCTCCTTCTAAAACTTGTTTCGTCGACTATCACGGACAATGTAGAAAACCTAACCCCGCTCCGCATACCGCGAGGGGGCAACCAAATTCCCGAGTCTGCTTACCGCAACCGAAAGAAAAAACCCTTCACCCACTCTGCATACCGCAAGGGGGCAACCGAAATACCAAGTATGCTCTACCGCCATGGGAATAAATCTACACCCACTTTGCTTACCACACCGGGCAACCAAATTCCAAAGTCTTCCCTACAGCCACGGGAACAAATCAACAACTCACGGGAGCTGAGGAGCACCCCTACCATTCAATACCTCACGGGAGCTGAGGAGCACCCCTACCAATCAAAACCTCACAGGAGCTGGCGAGCCCCTCTATCAGTCAACAACGCACGGGAGCTGAGGAGCACCCCTACCATTCAATACCTCACGGGAGCTGAGGAGCGCCCCTACCAATCAAAACCTCACAGGAGCTGGCGAGCCCCTCTATCAGTCAACAACGCACGGGAGCTGAGGAGCACCCCTACCATTCAATACCTCACGGGAGCCGAGGAGCGCCCCAACCAATCAAAACCTCACAGGAGCTGGCGAGCCCCTCTATCAGTCAACAACGCACGGGAGCTGAGGAGCGCCCCTACCATTTAATACCTCACGGGAGCTGATGAGCGCCCCAACCATTCAAAACCTCACAGGAGCTGGCGAGCCCCTCTATCATTCAATAACGCATAAGAGATAAAGAGCACCCCAACCAGTAAATACCTAACCGGAGCTGGCAAGCGCTAAAGAAATATAGCAGAAGATGATTGACGAGCATCAGAAAATCCGTCAACGATGTTAAGTGTCAACAAAGTACTGTAGAGAGAGTACAAGAAAATTTATCGCGTTGACGAACGCTATATAAGTACGTAAATTTTCCCTCATTGGTGAAGGCTATCAAAGAAATTGAAGCCCTCGCAATCAGCGATCTCATACCAACACACAAAACTAACAACAGTTCTCACATAAAAAATAAAAAACCCTACTCTCCTTGAAACTCTAACACAACTATCGAGACTACTCTCACAAAATGTGATGTCTTTATAGACACTTTGTATAACTCTTTATACAAAGAGATATACAAAGGGGGGCAACTGTAGACACCACATTTTGTCCGAGATAATTGTTTTATTGAAAATAATTTTGTCACGTCATACTACAATTATATTTAAATAGAAGTTGAAGATAGTTTGGTTGAGACTAGCAGTTGCAAGTCAATATGAACCAACAATTGTCAAATTCGCTCCTAGTCGATTCTAGGGCCTAATTAGTTAAGATAGGACCGGTTTAAGTTAAGATTAGCAGTGGCAAATCTTACATATAAATTCTCAATTGGATGGAAGAAATGACTATAGTGCAAATTTTGTTGCTCGAGTTTGGATTTGAATTCGGTATTTGAAATGGGACAAATTGAATAGTGGAATGAGCTTTATTATCAAAGATTGTACAACATGGGTAATGACCTCTAAATGAAGCAAGAATTAGAATTAACTACAATGACTAATGCTAACTCTACAAAATTTGGGGCACAAATCAGATTAAGACTAGGCCTCTTTGCTATTTCTTTTGGGCCCAAAGCAAACCAAACCTGCAGAAAAAAAGAAGACCAGTCAGTTCTCAAGTGAGAGTCCAAGTCCATAGATTAAGCCCAAATCAAAGTAATTCAAGACTAGACAGAGCCCAGTATCGGCCCAGAAAAATTTATGACAGGCCCAGCCCAGATAAACGTCCAACAAACAGGCCCAGCTCGGCCCAACGAAATCGGACCATAACCCAACCGGCCTGGTTCGGCCTGACCACATCCTATCCACAGCCGACCTCAACAGGGGGCACACCTTTCAAAGTCGCAATAAAGAAATGGACGAATCATGTAGTGACACGTGGTGGTTTGGTTTGGTATAAGTGAGCTCTTCAGACTCTTTGAGGGGGGACGAATGGGAAGAAACCCACTAGAGATAGAACTACACAATTTCTTCTGTAGAGAAGGCTGAAGATCATAGAAGAAAGAGTGGTATTCTCGGACCAGACCAGGTTAGCTTTTCAACTTCAACTCTTTTGATAATGAAATTTTGCCCTTTGCTCAGGTTCTTTTGGTTCAAATTTCATCTCTCGTATTATTCCGCTAAACTAGCTAATGTTCACTCATTTTCCTTGAAGTGGTTTATGTTTGAGCAATAATTGTTGTTGTCTTCCCTCTACTAGTATTGATTATGTACACTACATAATAGTATTTCGTTTAAATTTAGCTACTCGTTTCCATTTTATCTTACTCGCCATCCAGTTGTAGTGATTAATCTTTCTTCCAAGTTTTCATAGATCTACCATTTCCGACATATATGTTTTCCTTTTTGCCAAGAAACATAGTTAATACCAAACATCATAATAGAAATTCCACATCCACCACACCACAATCAAACTCAGACAACTACAAAGTAACCAAATTGAGAGGGTCATAGAAACGATTCAAAACCATTTTAACATTTTCAAATCTTATAGATCAGTATAGATTTGGATCCGAAAATGACTATAGCATAATGAACTCCACATTCACAAATCAATTATCAACCATAGTTCAGTAAAACCACAAGCAATAAACGCATTTTAGAGTTCATAATCTACCCAAAATCAGGAGCAGAAGCAATGATTTATAGTTCCCAGTCTAGCAAACCACAGGCAGAGGCAGTGATTTGCAATGGTCAAAACTAACAAGTCGGGGTATGTTAATTAAATTTCCAGTTCAGAGAACCTTTCTTTTCTAACTTCAAAAGCATTTAGAGCTAGATCTAAAAACCACAGATCAAATCCACCCACATAAAAAATTCCAGAACACACACAACCATTGTTTTTTAGTATTCAGGTTCGCAAATCATTTATTCTGTAGCTATATGGCCGAGTTTTTTTTTTTCAAAACTTCTCAAGAGCAGTAGGAGACCTCACCTATGCCACTCCGCTCTCAAATCTGCAATAAATCAGGGTAGTTAGTCAGGATCGATAATCAGAATCCTTCAAATACAAAAACAAAACAAAAAATCAGAAAATAAAACTTACACAGATCACCTCTAAGCCTCTGGCGGTCTCTTTTTCCGCCACCACCGACCGTTTCTACCTCACCGCCGGTTACCAAATCGGCGATAGGCCTTTTTCTTCCTCCTCACCGAAACCAAAACCCAGAAACCCTCGATTCAAAGAGAAAAAGGGAAGGTCAGAATCCTATAAAAAAAAAACCAAAAGTCCAAAGAAAAGCAACATGCATGTCGAGTTTTTACCTTGATCGATTTCCCCCTTCACGGTCGATTAGGATTCCCAGCTAGACACGAGAGCGACGGCGGATTGAGAGGGTAAAAGTAGATAGCGACGGTTTTGGAGAGAGGAGGCTAGGGTTTCGGTCTGTGGAGAAGAGAGGGATGAGGGAGGCGGCTAGGGTTCTCTGGAGAAGATGAGGACGAGTGAGAGAGAGGCGGAGGGTGAGATCGGCTAGGGTTTCGTTTTTTTTCTCTAAGAGTGAAGAAGAGAGGCGAGAGTTAGAGGAGTGAGAGAGAACGAGGAGAGATAGAGAGCAGCCGCCGCTAGGGTTTGGTTTCGCTTTAAGGAGAGGCTTATATACCTCAAATTTTAAAATGACCAAATTGACCCTAGGGTTTTCAGCTTATTACGCGGCCTTGCCACCGCGTTTTTGCGCACTTACCAAATTGCCCTTCCCCCTTCTCAGCTTTAAAACGAGATAAACAAAAAAAGCGTTGTCAGTGCATTTCGAACCGTTGTCCTCGAGGTCAAACACAATCAAGGTCTGACAACTTAACCAGTTGACCTGCTGGCCCATTATGTGTTGACATTGTCATCCCGTATAATTTTATTTGTTTTAAAATCCTTAATACGAAATGCGGAATTGCGGATTAAGTTTATCTCGTTTCTTTCTAATACATCTCAACTCCTCTTAATAAACGAAATCCTTATATTATCTTTTACAATTTCATAATATCAACTTAAATCTTATTAACAATAAATTTTGATACGAGAACCACGATCAGCGGAACGTGGTAATAATATTATTTAAAATTATCAAAGTCTAACGAACTACGTGGACTTTGATCCCGTCTAACGGGTACGTAGGCAACCAATAAGGTTCGAGTCCAACTAACCAATTAACTTTATCGTTTACGTCAGTGGACGTACAATTAAATTACCATTAATACGATTTAATTTTTTTTAATGGTCCAGTGGGACCCTAAGATTACAAAATTGTTACTAAAATACACCCAACTCATATAAAAACTTATCGACTTAAGTAGTACCGATTTAGGGCGTTGTGGGGGTGTTGCTTAACTTCCCCACACGTAACCGTACTCCCGAACCCAGAACTTTATTTTCGCAGACCATGCCTCGGTTCTGACACTAAGGTTAGAGCCGATTTGAAGAGTGTTCGATCCACTCCAAGTAAGATCGATGGCGACTCCCAAAAATGCTGACGCGACGACATCGGACCCCCCGGACGGGACGGTTGCGACAGTTGGCGACTCCGCTGGGGACTTCGAGAGTCGAGCTACATAATTAAGTTCGATAAGTTTTCTATTTTCCTATTATGTGTTGGGTGTTTACTTCTTATTTGCGCAATTATATTTTCGCAATTTAATTCTGCATTCATGCATAAAAGCTCTATACCCGAGCTATCCTATTAGAAATGGAAAAGAAGTACCGTGACATCCACAGTAGTGGTCGTCACGCAAAACTTTCTAACCAAGTTGAACTCGGATCCGAGGATGATCCCGAGGTATCTAGCCAGTTCGAAAGGACTACGGTAGGATACAACTTGGGAGCCAAATCCCTAGAAATTCCCCGGCCAGCATATAATAAACCTAGAAGCCTCCCAAAACCGTCCAAAACAATCCCAAAAACCACCCTAAAACCATGTCATTACGCCGCCCGAAGCCATAGGTGTACCTAAATGGGGTGACATTCTTTCTATCATATAAATGTATGTTTGTTATTAATATGATATGTTGTATTCTGTCTATTACTTAACTGACGTGATTGATTGAATGAATGTTTTTTAAACCCATAATCTTTATATTTTCCTTAAAACTTTCATTCATTATTTCAAAATTGGTCATACAAATATTTTTGCAAAGCATATGCATCCCTAAAAATCACTCTTGCATTCATGCATCATTGCATTTTTTGCATAAGCATCATGCATACACATTCATCATAAATGAAAAATAATTTGACAGTATTGAGACAGTCCAGGTTTCCTTAAAATTGCTCGTCCACAAGGAAATAGTCAAGACTTCAAGTACTTAACTAGATCCAAGTTCGAGTTCGTCATGGAGGCATTCCAGAAGAAGTTAAGCGATATTGAGGGGAAGATAACCGGATTCGACGAAAAGCTAGCCGGGTTTGATGAAATGAAGGATCAGCTGAACATGATAGTAAAGATCTTATCAGCTAAAGGGAAAGAGGAAGTACCTAACGATGAAGAAATACATTCTGATGAGGAAGACCGCGATGGGCACCTGAAGGGTGAAACTTCTAGTGCCAAGATCCCCGTCATACCCTCAAAAGACGTAAATGATAAGAAGAACGTGGGATCTCCAATACATGATCGAGAGGAAGACAAATTGGAAGAAGCCATGGACGACGTCCTATTAAAAGAAAAATGGGAATACCTGGATGAAAGGGTGAGAGCCATTGAGGGGGTAGAATCCTATGGTTCTACAGATGCCACACAATTGTGCCTAGTACCAGACGTGATAATTCCCAATAAATTTAAAATTCCAGAGTTTGAAAAATATGACGGTACCACGTGCCCTAGAAACCATCTAATCATGTATTGTAATAAAATGGCTAACCACATTAGAGATGACAAGCTCATGATACATTGCTTCCAGAATAGCCTAAGTGGTTCGGCGCTAAGATGGTATATGCAACTCGAAAGATCGAAGGTGAAAAGGTGGCAAGATTTAGCTGATGCGTTCATAAGACACTACAAGCACAACCAAGATCTAGCTCCTGGCCGAGAAGATTTGCGTAACATGGAAAAGCAAGAAAATGAATCTTTCCGTGAATATGCACAGAGGTGGCGAGGAAAGGCCGCAGATGTTCAACCCCCGTTGTCAGAAAAAGAAATGGTTTCGACCTTCTTCGAAACACTAAAGCCTCCATATTATAACAACATGGTAGGAATCACTACAACAAACTTTGCTGATTTGTTAGTAATTGGAGAACGAATAGAGAAGGGGATTAAGCTGGGAAAAATGGAAATCCCAGAAGCCTCTAAGAAACTGCACCAAGCCCGAAGGGGGGAAGCAGAAGTCCATTATACTCAACCAGAATCATCAAGAGGGAGAAGGTGGGATCATCAACCTCAGACCAATCAAGCGCGTCCCCATGTTGCAAACCTTGCCATAATTAATCAACGTCCAGTTTTTCAAACTCAACGAACGATCCAAGGCCCGACACAAGTTGCACCACCAAATAACCAAGACCAGAACAATTCTGGGAAATACAAAAAACCTTTCCAAATCGACCCTATCCCCATTACATACACTGAACTTCTCCCCCAACTAATTCAGAGTCACCTAATTTCCCCAATACCATGTGAACCAATGAAACCTCCTTATCCAAATTGGTACAGGTCAGATCAACACTGTGCTTACCACTCAGGAGTCGCGGGACACTCAACTGAAGATTGTCGAATGTTCAAGATCAAAGTCCAACAAATAATGAAAGCTGGTTGGTTGAAGTTCGAAGAAGAGCCAAAACGTCCAGACGTCAACAAGAATCCACTGCCAACTCACGAGAATTAGTGAATGAACTACAAGGCAAAACTCGATTCAAGGATGATGTTGATCCTATCTAATAAATGAACTATCGAGATAATTTGCCATAACAAAATATGTATCACTTTTGCTTTCACCGTCATGAATAAAAGGTCTTTCGCGTTTCGACCTCTTTGGAGCATCAAGTGAACAGTGTCAATCTTAATTTAAGAGTTCGCATCAATGATTTTTTTTTTTCTTCAAAATAACAAATGCCACTTCCGATCTTAAGAAAAAACGAATTTATTTTCTAAAAAATGAAAGCCATCAAAATCCAGTTTTATTTTCAAGCTAAAGCCATGAGATTTTCATGCCAAAAAATGTGAGTACCCCACTGGTGCTGAGATTTGGGACACCCCACTGGTGTCAAGTGATTATAAACACCATGCTACTGTCAATAATTTGAACACCACTGGTTTTACGAGTGTACTTGTTTTAATAAAATCGAGAGATAAACACCCTACTGGTGACTATAAAATATGTGAGCTGATAGTCAAAAGGTGTAATGAGTATACGACATCATGCTACTTGTAGAATCTCGTCACCATTATAGTCGACTTTCACCACCAAATTGAGGCTCAGTTTACGTGAAGTCAAATAGGCAAACCCCAATGCACATGGAGCCAAACATTTCTATAATAGCAAGAAAACCCTCTCAGAGTCTCACGAGTGAAGCACTCATATATACAAACAAGCACATTGCGTCAGAATCCTCGCTTGTACGGAAAAAAGAATAGTCTATTCAACCTAGCCAACGAGAAGAGGCACCCACATTATCAATCATCAAGACAAACTCTCCACTTTTCGATACTACTCCTACCAAAGACAAATTCTAGATCAAGGAAAATGAGAAGCACATATGTGGGCATACCATAGCCAAGTAAGTCCCGCACGAAGAAAAAGCTGAAAAAAAAGAAATATTTTGTGGGACTTACAAATTAGGTGCCCCCAATTAAGCATTTGAAGTATCAACCGCATGCATCAAGTCAAGGTCTTACAAGGAAAATATAATGACCTCAAGCCAAGACCTTCCATGATAAGAAAGCCTTTTCGGCCAAAATCACTTCGTCCCAGATATTCATCATTTTGAGAGCAAGTCAGAAGCTGAAGCTCCACCACAACCCACATTTAGAGGTCAATCATGAATCTTGACAACTCCATAACCAGATTACATTCGCAAAAACTTCAAAACCACGACTCTTGAAACCATAATCTCAAAGACAGGGGGCAAAGCTAGCCAAACACACATTCCCCCCCCCCCCCCCCCCCAAAAAAAAGGCCCAAGACTGGCGACATTTTCAAACAAATCTTCGCCCAAAAAAGTTCGTGATAGTAGTGGTTCTCAACCCGTCATGTCAATCCCATACTTGGGGGGCATAGCCAAAATCCCTTTACGAGAAGCCTTATATGGGTATGATCAAGATATGACTTATCCATCACCCATCTGAATAAACCACACTTCAAGAGGACTCCTACCATCAAAGTCATATCGGACAAAATCCCCTTTCATGGGAAACCAACGTCCACAACGAAGCCATAGGGAGGTATCCTAAATCAATCACACCAAGGTCTTCCATGTTGCTGCACAAGGAACGCAGTTGGCCACCAACATAAAATGAGACATCTCAAGGTGACCAGAATCTTAATGGTAGCTGAAATGTCGTACACTCAAATCACCTATAGGAATTAGTGATGAGCGAAATCCAAAGCGGGAGTGAGAGCGAGCAAAATCAAAAGCAAGAGTGAGAGTGAGGGCTTACTGATATTCTCATGGCTTGACTTACACTTCTTTATTTGAAAAAATCAAATTTGACCACATGGCAACTACCACGCAAAAACGATTTTATCCAATTTGCACACACTTCACAAAGCAAAGTCTTAATATGGCTTTCATTATTAATTCTCCAATAAACATTTTCGAACATTGTTGCATTCATCTTAAGTCAAGATTGATAAAGTCACTCTTTGTTCTGGAGAATAGAAAGTGAGCAACAGATCTTTGGGGGAAAAAAACGGTGCAGTATGGAAGAAGGGGAAGTCTGAGTACCCAAGAATCAGATTATTCAACTTCACTCATGAGCTGATGAAGAAATCTCAAGGGATTTGAGAACATTCAAATCTCATTAAACCAACCATCCAACTTATTATCATTAAACTTCAGGGTCAGAAGGAGAGGGAACCAATATACTGCACATACCAAGATATGCGCAACTCCGAAATATATGGGTCCAAACTTGACCCACAAGAAGAACAGAGATAAAACACATCATTACCTTAGCTCACAAAGTATATCTTCGTGCAACTACCACCAAGAAGATATACCTCAGGAAAACAAGTTCAAAATCGCTTCAGCATTAGCACGAACTATGGATCAAGTTGATCGAAAGGGATTGACAATCTTCGAAGATGAGCAATTTAAAGGAGACCCAGGCAAAAATTGCATAGAGATTATCAAATGCATCACATCTTCTTTTCACTCAACATTCACGACTTCATCGGCATGATTCATCACGCCATCAATTTCGAAAATCATTTTGATACTCCTTAAACAACATCATATGTTAAAATGGGTCATGCATTTATTGCCAGCAATTCCCAAAATAACTCATACATTTAGTTGGATTTCCGATGTTTGTAAAAAGGAATCGCTACAAGATACAACAACTACATTCACGTGAATTCTTCAAGTCTCATGTTTAGCTTTGACGTGCATTTATGACAAGTCATAACAACGGTTTAGGAACGTCCTAAGCAAATACCATGAACATACGATATCGGTGCGGGCGAACAATCGCGAGCCCTCTAATAGACGTGTTCCGTCGACTATCACGGACATTACAAAAACTACCTAGTCAATTTGTTTCGTCGACTATCACGAGCAAATTAGATAATCTTTGTGATGTGTTCAGTCGACTATCACGGGCAATTAAAAAACCCTAGTCAATTTGTTTCGTCGTCTATCACAAGCAAATTAGACCCTTGCTAAACTTGTTCCGTCGACTATCACGGACATTACAAAAACTACCTAGTCAATTTGTTTCGTCGACTATCACGAGCAAATTAGATAATCTTTTTGATGTGCTCCGTCGACTATCACGGCACAAAAATTACCTAGTCAATTTGTTTCGTCGACTATCACGAACAAATTGGATCCCTGCTAAGATTGTTCCGTCGACTATCACGGGCAAGGTAGAAATCCTAGACAATTTGTTTCGTCGACTATCACGAGCAAATTAGACCATCTTTTTAAATTGTTCCGTCGACTATCACGGCACAAAAATTACCTAGTCAATTTGTTTCGTCGACTATCACGAACAAATTGGATCCCCTGCTAAACTTGTTCCGTCGACTATCACGGTCAATTTAGAAACTAACTAGTCAATTTGTTTTGTCGTCTATCACAAGCAAATTAGACCCCTGCTAAACTTGTTCCGTCGACTATCACGGGCAAGGCAAAAATTACCTTGTCAATTTGCTTCGTCGGCTATCACGAGCAAATTTAAAACCTCCTTCTAAACTTGTTCCGTCGACTATCACGGGCAAGGCAAAAATTACCTTGTCAATTTGCTTCGTCGGCTATCGCGAGCAAATTTAAAACCTCCTTCCGAAGTTGTTCCGTCGGCTATCACGGCCAGTTTAGAAAACCAAGTCAATTTGTTCCGTCGACTATCACGGGCAATTTAGAAATCATAGACAATTTGCTTCGTCGACTATCACAAGGAAATTAAAACCCTCATGCTAAACTTGTTTCGTCGATTATCACGGACAATTTTAAGAACCTAGTCAATTTGCTTCGTCGACTATCACGAGCAAATTATACCCTCTGCTAAACATGTTTTGTCGACTATCACGGGCAGTTTAGATAACTAAGTAAATTTGCTTCGTCGGCTTTCACGAGCAAATGAGATCCCTCCTTCTAAAACTTGTTTCGTCGACTATCACGGACAATGTAGAAAACCTAACCCCGCTCCGCATACCGCGAGGGGGCAACCAAATTCCCGAGTCTGCTTACCGCAACCGAAAGAAAAAACCCTTCACCCACTCTGCATACCGCAAGGGGGCAACCGAAATACCAAGTATGCTCTACCGCCATGGGAATAAATCTACACCCACTTTGCTTACCACACCGGGCAACCAAATTCCAAAGTCTTCCCTACAGCCACGGGAACAAATCAACAACTCACGGGAGCTGAGGAGCACCCCTACCATTCAATACCTCACGGGAGCTGAGGAGCACCCCTACCAATCAAAACCTCACAGGAGCTGGCGAGCCCCTCTATCAGTCAACAACGCACGGGAGCTGAGGAGCACCCCTACCATTCAATACCTCACGGGAGCTGAGGAGCGCCCCTACCAATCAAAACCTCACAGGAGCTGGCGAGCCCCTCTATCAGTCAACAACGCACGGGAGCTGAGGAGCACCCCTACCATTCAATACCTCACGGGAGCCGAGGAGCGCCCCAACCAATCAAAACCTCACAGGAGCTGGCGAGCCCCTCTATCAGTCAACAACGCACGGGAGCTGAGGAGCGCCCCTACCATTTAATACCTCACGGGAGCTGAGGAGCGCCCCAACCATTCAAAACCTCACAGGAGCTGGCGAGCCCCTCTATCATTCAATAACGCATAAGAGATAAAGAGCACCCCAACCAGTAAATACCTAACCGGAGCTGGCAAGCGCTAAAGAAATATAGCAGAAGATGATTGACGAGCATCAGAAAATCCGTCAACGATGTTAAGTGTCAACAAAGTACTGTAGAGAGAGTACAAGAAAATTTATCGCGTTGACGAACGCTATATAAGTACGTAAATTTTCCCTCATTGGTGAAGGCTATCAAAGAAATTGAAGCCCTCGCAATCAGCGATCTCATACCAACACACAAAACTAACAACAGTTCTCACATAAAAAATAAAAAACCCTACTCTCCTTGAAACTCTAACACAACTATCGAGACTACTCTCACAAAATGTGATGTCTTTATAGACACTTTGTATAACTCTTTATACAAAGAGATATACAAAGGGGGGCAACTGTAGACACCACATTTTGTCCGAGATAATTGTTTTATTGAAAATAATTTTGTCACGTCATACTACAATTATATTTAAATAGAAGTTGAAGATAGTTTGGTTGAGACTAGCAGTTGCAAGTCAATATGAACCAACAATTGTCAAATTCGCTCATAGTCGATTCTAGGGCCTAATTAGTTAAGATAGGACCGGTTTAAGTTAAGATTAGCAGTGGCAAATCTTACATATAAATTCTCAATTGGATGGAAGAAATGACTATAGTGCAAATTTTGTTGCTCGAGTTTGGATTTGAATTCGGTATTTGAAATGGGACAAATTGAATAGTGGAATGAGCTTTATTATCAAAGATTGTACAACATGGGTAATGACCTCTAAATGAAGCAAGAATTAGAATTAACTACAATGACTAATGCTAACTCTACAAAATTTGGGGCACAAATCAGATTAAGACTAGGCCTCTTTGCTATTTCTTTTGGGCCCAAAGCAAACCAAACCTGCAGAAAAAAAGAAGACCAGTCAGTTCTCAAGTGAGAGTCCAAGTCCATAGATTAAGCCCAAATCAAAGTAATTCAAGACTAGACAGAGCCCAGTATCGGCCCAGAAAAATTTATGACAGGCCCTGCCCAGATAAACGTCCAACAAACAGGCCCAGCTCGGCCCAACGAAATCGGACCATAACCCAACCGGCCTGTTTCGGCCTGACCACATCCTATCCACAGCCGACCTCAACAGGGGGCACACCTTTCAAAGTCGCAATAAAGAAATGGACGAATCATGTAGTGACACGTGGTGGTTTGGTTTGGTATAAGTGAGCTCTTCAGACTCTTTGAGGGGGGACGAATGGGAAGAAACCCACTAGAGATAGAACTACACAATTTCTTCTGTAGAGAAGGCTGAAGATCATAGAAGAAAGAGTGGTATTCTCGGACCAGACCAGGTTAGCTTTTCAACTTCAACTCTTTTGATAATGAAATTTTGCCCTTTGCTCAGGTTCTTTTGGTTCAAATTTCATCTCTCGTATTATTCCGCTAAACTAGCTAATGTTCACTCATTTTCCTTGAAGTGGTTTATGTTTGAGCAATAATTGTTGTTGTCTTCCCTCTACTAGTATTGATTATGTACACTACATAATAGTATTTCGTTTAAATTTAGCTACTCGTTTCCATTTTATCTTACTCGCCATCCAGTTGTAGTGATTAATCTTTCTTCCAAGTTTTCATAGATCTACCATTTCCGACATATATGTTTTCCTTTTTGCCAAGAAACATAGTTAATACCAAACATCATAATAGAAATTCCACATCCACCACACCACAATCAAACTCAGACAACTACAAAGTAACCAAATTGAGAGGGTCATAGAAACAATTCAAAACCATTTTAACATTTTCAAATCTTATAGATCAGTATAGATTTGGATCCGAAAATGACTATAGCATAATGAACTCCACATTCACAAATCAATTATCAACCATAGTTCAGTAAAACCACAAGCAATAAACGCATTTTAGAGTTCATAATCTACCCAAAATCAGGAGCAGAAGCAATGATTTATAGTTCCCAGTCTAGCAAACCACAGGCAGAGGCAGTGATTTGCAATGGTCAAAACTAACAAGTCGGGGTATGTTAATTAAATTTCCAGTTCAGAGAACCTTTCTTTTCTAACTTCAAAAGCATTTAGAGCTAGATCTAAAAACCACAGATCAAATCCACCCACATAAAAAATTCCAGAACACACACAACCATTGTTTTTTAGTATTCAGGTTCGCAAATCATTTATTCTGTAGCTATATGGCCGAGTTTTTTTTTTTCAAAACTTCTCAAGAGCAGTAGGAGACCTCACCTATGCCACTCCGCTCTCAAATCTGCAATAAATCAGGGTAGTTAGTCAGGATCGATAATCAGAATCCTTCAAATACAAAAACAAAACAAAAAATCAGAAAATAAAACTTACACAGATCACCTCTAAGCCTCTGGCGGTCTCTTTTTCCGCCACCACCGACCGTTTCTACCTCACCGCCGGTTACCAAATCGGCGATAGGCCTTTTTCTTCCTCCTCACCGAAACCAAAACCCAGAAACCCTCGATTCAAAGAGAAAAAGGGAAGGTCAGAATCCTATAAAAAAAAACCAAAAGTCCAAAGAAAAGCAACATGCATGTCGAGTTTTTACCTTGATCGATTTCCCCCTTCACGGTCGATTAGGATTCCCAGCTAGACACGAGAGCGACGGCGGATTGAGAGGGTAAAAGTAGATAGCGACGGTTTTGGAGAGAGGAGGCTAGGGTTTCGGTCTGTGGAGAAGAGAGGGATGAGGGAGGCGGCTAGGGTTCTCTGGAGAAGATGAGGACGAGTGAGAGAGAGGCGGAGGGTGAGATCGGCTAGGGTTTCGTTTTTTTTCTCTAAGAGTGAAGAAGAGAGGCGAGAGTTAGAGGAGTGAGAGAGAACGAGGAGAGATAGAGAGCAGCCGCCGCTAGGGTTTGGTTTCGCTTTAAGGAGAGGCTTATATACCTCAAATTTTAAAATGACCAAATTGACCCTAGGGTTTTCAGCTTATTACGCGGCCTTGCCACCGCGTTTTTGCGCACTTACCAAATTGCCCTTCCCCCTTCTCAGCTTTAAAACGAGATAAACAAAAAAAGCGTTGTCAGTGCATTTCGAACCGTTGTCCTCGAGGTCAAACACAATCAAGGTCTGACAACTTAACCAGTTGACCTGCTGGCCCATTATGTGTTGACATTGTCATCCCGTATAATTTTATTTGTTTTAAAATCCTTAATACGAAATGCGGAATTGCGGATTAAGTTTATCTCGTTTCTTTCTAATACATCTCAACTCCTCTTAATAAACGAAATCCTTATATTATCTTTTACAATTTCATAATATCAACTTAAATCTTATTAACAATAAATTTTGATACGAGAACCACGATCAGCGGAACGTGGTAATAATATTATTTAAAATTATCAAAGTCTAACGAACTACGTGGACTTTGATCCCGTCTAACGGGTACGTAGGCAACCAATAAGGTTCGAGTCCAACTAACCAATTAACTTTATCGTTTACGTCAGTGGACGTACAATTAAATTACCATTAATACGATTTAATTTTTTTTAATGGTCCAGTGGGACCCTAAGATTACAAAATTGTTACTAAAATACACCCAACTCATATAAAAACTTATCGACTTAAGTAGTACCGATTTAGGGCGTTGTGGGGGTGTTGCTTAACTTCCCCACACGTAACCGTACTCCCGAACCCAGAACTTTATTTTCGCAGACCATGCCTCGGTTCTGACACTAAGGTTAGAGCCGATTTGAAGAGTGTTCGATCCACTCCAAGTAAGATCGATGGCGACTCCCAAAAATGCCGACGCGACGACATCGGACCCCCCGGACGGGACGGTTGCGACAGATATCATCCATGATCCAACCCTATGGTGGATGATATCATTCCATATTGGACATCGTCCAATTTTTAAAGTGTAATCTCATTCTACATGGATATCGTCCAATCTTATAGTTGATAATTATCCCATGTCGGGGATACTATCTCAAATACTAGATAAATAGTGGTACCCTATGACAAGGGTATCATCTATGTTGTGGTAGGATGACCATTTCGCCGTATGGTTACCACCAATGGTATGTTGTCGTCTTGAGCAATATAGATACCATTCAAGTAATTAATTATTAGACGTGTGCATGGTTACCATCTAATCAATTCATGGTGATGTGTCAAGGGTTTGTAATTACTTAACAGAAGCCGTAACCAACACCGAGGGATGCTCGATTTGAAGTTTGTGAGTGCTACGTGGAGTTAATATTTGAGAGAGAGAGAGAGAGAGAGAGAGAGAGAGAGAGAGAGGTTAGAGGATAATGTACAACAAAACTCGAAGCAAGCGTCTAGAAGAGTGACTCGCAAATCAAATCACAAAAGGTCTCGTCAAATCTTTTCTTTCCCTCACTAAAATGGTTGTCGTAGCAATTGCACCATAGACCTTCTACAAGTATTCAATGTAGTTGTAGCTCTCAAAATCTCCATATATAAGATAGCAGAGATAATAATAAGCAGATTCCTTCAATAATGTACGTACCGAACACCCTCGTTCAAACAATGTTTGAAGAAATTTGAACTAATTAACATTATTTTTTTTCTTGAAGACATGGTTCTTTGATGAGACCAAAATTTCATCAAAAAACGAGTTGTAATGTGCATTCTATAACAAGTGGTATATAATCGTTCAACCACGTGTTTAACAGTGGTTAAGAATGTCACCAAAAGAGAGATATCTCCAAGGTGCTTAGAAACACGTGAGAAGAAGACAAACAAAAATTAAATCCCATGTTGGGAAGTCAAGATGGTAGGTGATTGAGAGGATCGGCCGGTGGCTGGGCGATTGTATGAAGAGATGCCGCCATGCAAACTCCCGACTTTGTCAACGTCGAGTAGTGCAGATGGGAAACACAGCCATGTGAGGTCTTCTTCCTTCTCTCTCAATCACTAGCTAGCTCGTCCCCATTTGGAATTTGGGCTGGCCGGCCACCACCAGGCATCCTCCTGCCCCAGCCCAGCCCAACCCAACCCAACTGTCCCTTCCAATTGGTTCATGAAAATGACCCAAAAAACACTCCCTTCTCCACACTCCACATCGTAGTGAGCCTAGCCATGGGCCGAGCTGTCCACCGAAACCCCAAACAATTCCGAAGTCTTATCATTTGTTTCTTTCAAAAAGTTACAACCTAACTGTTTGTTAGTAGATGATATATGATTCACGATTAGACCCTATTCTAACGACTCAAAGTATTGGTACCAATGGGTTTTTGACATGGTATCACAGTTTTCAGTGACCAAATAAACGGTCTCATGTTCGAATCCTAATGACACCCATTTGTTCTGTGAAGCCCATGGTGTCTAGACATGTGCAAACTTCAACCCCCATATGTGGTGGCTTTTCGTTTGGGAGTGTGTTAGTAAATAATATATGATTCATGATTGAACATCTTCGAACAACTCGAGTTATTCATCCTTGTCTTACTCATAAGGGTTTGAAGTTTGTACATATTCAAATATCAAATGCTTAATAATATATCTTATATCACGTGCTAATAACGAGTGCCGCATGTAATTCTCGATGGAAATTCCACAATCACAAATGAGTGTCGACCAAACCGACAATGTCCCATGAATTCTATAGCCAGAGTTAAGCCGACAATGCTTGCTACAAATAAGTTGATTCGATAACTCGAATGAGGCATTTTAGTGTGCTTTATAGTATTGCTACTATAAAACATTTACAGCCATTAGATCATGTTCAAACTATATAAACCATTAGATTATATTTAAATTCTTAATATATTATTTTATTTGTGTGTGGATAACCGGTACAACCGGTTGTCTTCTCACCAATTAAACGAAAGCATCCGGCTCATCGGCGACCTGAACCCCTGACTCGCCTGAGACTCCGCCACCGCCGACGACGACGGCTCTTCCCCGAAATTCCTCCCCGGCACTTCGATCCCCAACTCCCCCCTCGATTTCCGCCCGCCGGCCGATGTGGAAAGCTCCAACATCTCGATCGCCGAAAATTAGAACGAATTGAAACTAAATCCCTAAAATTAGAATGAATTGAAACTTTCAATCCGGAGACTCTGTGTGTGATCTTATCAGCTTCTCAATCTCCTTCTTCTACTTTCCGATTTCAATGGCTGCCAGTAAGAGTTACTTAGCCAGGCAGAACTACCGATTCCTCGATCAGAACCACCACCCCCACCACCTCCACAGCCACCACCACCACGACTTCGAACTCGACGAGTCCGACGTCTACGACCGCCACAGCCACCTCCCTGACTCGCCGGAGTTCCGGAAGGTCGGGTCCAGGATCAACAAGAAGTCAACGGCGGCAGCGGCATAGTCCTAGTGTAATGTAAGTAATAGAATTTTCACTCTATTTTAAGTCTTGGAATGAACATTATTCATTAAAATATATAATTATTAATTATATATTTATAAAAAATAATATAATTATTAACGCTCTGTGCACGCTCTCAATTTTGTGTTCTTGAAAAATAAACGCTCTTGCGCTCTCGCTCCCGCTCTCGCTCTCGCTCCCGCTCCGCGAACTGGTTACCTAATCCTGGCGAGGCAGATGGCAAGGACGAGGATCGCGTCCTTCTCCGTCCACGAAGGCGTGGGGAGGACTTTGAAAGGGAGGGATCTGAGTAGGGTCCGAAATGCAATTTGGGAGAAAACTGGGTTCCAAGACTGAAATTTTCCATTTCCCTTTTTTTTTTGGAACTAATTAGAGGGGGAATAATTATTAACTTGCATTTTAATTGTTTTCAACATCTCGATTTCCTCAATGATCTATTTTTCTTGTTCACATAGGAAGTTGATGGATGATCAGCTTGATTAAGTTGTACCTACACTTTCTAACAAATCCTTTATGGGACAACTAAAAATTATACCTATACTAATGGTACAACCTTAAGTTGTGCCTACACTTTCTCAAAATTCTTTTATGGTACAACCCGAACTTGTACCTATACCATGGTACAACTTTAAGTTGTACCTACACTTTCTAACAAATCCCTTTGTGGTACAACTAAAAATTGTACCTATACTAATGGTACAACTTTAAGTTGTACCTACACTTTCTAATAAATCCCTTTATGGTACAACCCAAAATTGTACCTATACTAATGGTACAACTTTTAGTTGTACCTACACTTTCTCCAAATCCTTCTATGGTACAACTCAAACTTGTACCTATACCATGGTACAACATTAAGTTGTACCTACACTTTCTAACAAATCCCTTTATGGTACAACTAAAAATTGTACCTATACTAATGGTACAACCTTAAGTTGTACCTACACTTTCTCAAAATTCTTTTATGGTACAACCCAAACTTGTACCTATACAATGGTACAACTTTAAGTTGTACCTACACTTTCTAACACATCCTTTTATGGTACAACTCAAAATTGTACCTATACTAATGGTACAACTTTAAATTGTACCTACACTTTCTAATAAATCTCTTTATGGTACAACTCAAAATTGTACATATACTAATGGTACAACCTTAAGTTGTACCTACACTTTCTCAAAATCCTTCTATGGTACAACCTAAACTTGTACCTATACCATGGTACAACTTTAAGTTGTACCTACACTTCCTAAAAATCCTTCTATGGTACAACTTTAAGTTGTACCTACACTTTCTAACAAATCCCTTATGGTACAACTAAAAATTGTACCTATACTAATGGTACAACCTTAAGTTGTACCTACACTTTCTCAAAATTCTTTTATGGTACAACCCGAACTTGTACCTATACCATGGTACAACTTTAAGTTGTACCTACACTTTCTAACAAATCCCTTTATGGTACAACTAAAAATTGTACCTATACTAATGGTACAACTTTAAGTTGTACCTACACTTTCTCAAAATTCTTTTATGGTACAACCCGAACTTGTACCTATACCATGGTACAACTTTAAGTTGTACCTACACTTTCTAACAAATCCCTTTATGGTACAACTAAAAATTGTACCTATACTAATGGTACAACTTTAAGTTGTACCTACACTTTGTGAAACAAATTCTTCAATGGTACAGCTGAAACTTGTACCTATACTATATGGTACAACTCTAATTTGTACCTACACTTGTATACATTGATTCATTATTTACAAGATTGCCATTAATGATGTGGGACCAGTCATTTAGTGGGTTACCTCCTCAACAGGTCACCTTTTTTTTTTTGTTTTTTATAGCATGGGTGCTATAGAGCACACTAGAAGGGCTCAACTCGAATTGATAAAAAGAAGTTTCATAATGAACCTTAAATCATTACCTTACAACAACGGTGTGCGTTCATGGACATGATCTTTCCTAGGTTTGAATGAACTCTGACTCACGTCATTAAAAGTAATAAACCCTCGATTCGTATAAAAATTTTGAAGAACCCTTTCACTTGAACTAGTAACCGAACCAAATCAAATGTCGTTCCAATCAAACTATTCCATGATATGGGAGAATCATCCGGTTAGCTTCTCATATATGTAACCTCGACGTTTACATCATCCGCAAACTTACAGAATCCAAAACCAAACAGACCAAGATCCTGATCTCCTGTACTTTTGGGTTTAGGATACGGTCAGTAACCAATGATTATTGACCTATGAGTAACTAAATCTGGACCTTTAGGTCTAAGTGGGCCAAGAAAATTCAGATCTAAGGGTTGTCAATTAAATACATTTTATTTTCCCTAATTTTCATAATCGACTCTTACCTTCTTCATTTTAACTCGGATTTCAAATTTTTTTTTGTACACATGGAACGAGTTCGTTGTGCTCTATAAAATGAGATCAATTTTCAATATATTTCGATAAGCTTTTTTTTACCAACTAGATACCATATGGTAAATTCTTCGTTTTAAGTCGTTTTTGAAAACGTTTGCTCAGAATGAACGAGTTCATCATGATCTATTGAATCTACAAATTTCTGGGTGAAAAACATACTGGACAAAAAATTACCATACTTTACCATTATGGTATGTGGGTGGTAACTTGTGGTAAACAATGATGAAAGTCGTAAATGACAGTTAGTATACTTCTACTATCATGTATTCAACCTTCTTACCATATTGGTATGTTCATACCATCATGGTACGCTTTCTTACCATATGGTATTAAATACGAGCATACCATATGTAATGACTAGTAAAAAATTATATAATTTTTTTGTTATAAATATATCAAAGTGAATATATCATTTTAAAGAGCACATTTAATCTGATTTATCTGTGAAAAAAATTAAATTTTGACTTAAAACGAGAGAGAAATCGTCCGTTAAAGATTAATGGGGAAAAGATAAAAGACTTTTCAAAGATAAAAGATAAACGAGAGAAAAAAATTAAATTTTGACTTAAAACGAGAGAGAATGCTGATGTCATGCAGATGTGGACAAATTACTGATGGTTACTCACCATATGAGTTACTGACCTTATCCGCTCTCGTACTTTTGTTCCTTATTTAATTTCAATTTTCACTATTATAAAAAAAAATAAAGGCAGCCGGGGACACATTGATATAGTTGACACTCCTCGTTTCCATCACGGCCGGCCGGCCTGCTAATAGATCGATCTTTTGGTCTGCTCCGACATCGACATGGTCAGCGGGCGGCCACCGGCTACGTACGGCACGTGACATCTACATAATTGCTGAAGAGCGCATCACCATCGTCGATCGCTTCGTACTTGGTACCGAAAGTCAGAAACAAGTTTGCGGTACATACATTCGTAAAAAAAAAAAAAAAAAAAGTTTGCGGTACATACATACGTATGTAGTTTCTGAGGAAGACGAAATATAATTAGGGTTTGTGCCATTATATGTCCTATAATCATCAGGACCTTGGGTATTGTTATCATGGGACTAATAATATAATGGATTATAGTATATGAACATGTGTCCTATGGTATACATATGATCATGTTTATTACTAATTCGATTAAGTTGACACGTGAAAATCCTAGGTGAAAGGCTACCTAGCTCACACCCTAATTAAGAAGTTCTTCGAACATTTGAGATTTCGTTATGGTATACATATGCGTCTTTAATTCATCAATTCACAGACGTTGAATTCGAAGTTTTGTTAAATAATGAAAATGCGTCGCTCAATCATTAACTATTTTATCCAAATTATTTTCTAAAGAATGATATATTTTGAGGACTGTAGCAAGTCACTCAGCTACTTTCTGTATTATTCTTCATGACTTTATTACGAAGACTTGCAAAGTCACCATGATTTAGAGAAAATGATTAATCATTTCCAGAAAACGATTGACTGTATTATTCTTCAAATAGAAAGATCAACCGGTTGGTCAATTATCATTATTGGCGTTAAAACATAATTTCACCACTAAAACGATTTAGAGTAGAGTAATTTGTGGACTATTGTGAAGTGTATTTAGATTGAGCATTATTATGGACCATTAATTTGTTTTTGTACAACTACGGTTGTGGATTGAATTAGCAAATGTCTAATGTTGTTTGTGAAATTTTTGAATTGTGAACATTGTGTTTCCTCCATCCACTCGACCTGCACAACATAAAATCGTCTGAAACAACCACGGTACGGGATACGGTGACATTGTCAGATTCACAACCAAGGGTATTTTGGGTATGAAAAAAAGGAATATATTAATTACCTTTTTCGTATTAATTATATTGGGAATTAAAAACCCATATTAAATACAATTTTTTTTGAAATTTAAATCCTATACATTAATATCTCTATCTATCTCTCTCTCTCTTCCTTTCTCCGGCGACCACTCTGCATCGACGGACAAAAAATTTTCTCCGGCGAATTCTCTCCGGCAGACTCCCTCCGGCAATCTGAAAAAATGTACCAGTGTGTTAAAAAGTGTACCAATCCATTAGTCTACTGGTAATTAATATACCAGTGCGTTAAAAAATGTACCAGTACTAATGGTATGCTACCAGTGCGTTAAAAAATGTACCAGTACTAGTGGTAGGCTACCAGTACGGCGCTACCACTACCATATTGTATCGTACCACTAGCACTGGTAGCGCTACCACTAGCATTGATAACGGTACCAATAGAGAATAACACAAAAAAACATATGATAGTGGTATCAGATGATAGTTGTACCAGATGATAGGGGAGCCACAGGTACGTACCAGTGAGTAGTGGTAGCGTACCAGTAGCGCTACCAGTGGTATTGGTACCCTACCAGTGCTCACTGGTACATACCAGTAGAGACTAAAACAAAAATCAGATCTCGAAAAAAATAGGGATGAGGAAAGAGGGAGGCAGGGAAGAGTCTTGACCTCGCGGCGGTGGCGGCGTAAAAATGACGGCGGGATCAGCGTGGCACGACGGTGAGCTTAGGGGTGACGGGGGCAGCGTATCGTGGTGGGGACAGTGGGCGCGGCAGGGCGGCGGGGACAGCAGGCGCGGCAGGGCGGCGAGGACAGCCGGCGCGGCGGAGGTCAGGGGTGGCGGTGGGCATGGGAGAGGAAGAGGGAGATGCGGCGGCAGCAACGTCCGCGGAAGAAAGGGAGGAAGGGAAGAAGGAGGTGGTGAACGGCTGTGAAGTTGGCATGAGTTAGATTAGGGTTTTATTATTTTATATGGGAGGAAAAATGCTTGGGTGTGGTAAGTTTTTTTCATCCAAAAAACACCCTTCTTTTCATCTCAACCTTCAATTTAAAAATAACAGGAGAGAAACAAGAGAGATAATACATCTAATGGCTATAAAGTGGGTTGTCAAACCCACAACCCCTTAACGAATTGTCACCATAACTCGTCCCAATAACCACCAGACTTGTTGATTAGCATCTTCAGTTAAAAGCGGTCGATCTATACGAAAAGGCGTAAATTTCCTATAGGTATGCGTCCCGTCAACTCATTAATTACTAGTTAGCTTCCCATCACCTAATTAAGATGATAACATGCATCTCAGGAGGTTCGATTATGGCTGGGCTCCTGGGTAACAAGGAGGACCCAAACCCAACCATACTGTCTGCTTTGTATCTAAAACCCAAAATCGAATTACAAAGGAACATTGAATATTTCACCTCAGAAAAGGAACAATGGAAATAGATAGGTGAACAATAAATTGATATCCTGTTGACATGCAAGAGTGAAGCCACAAGTCAATAAAATTTGGGCATGATGAGATTTCGAGATGGAACAGCCATGTGATTAGGTTTCCAACTCTTTCATTTCATAATTTTGTCACTTTGTGTGCATTAATCCATTTCATTTTCATTTTGGGACAACTAATCATCTGAATTTTATTCATATTTTATTGTGTACTCTTGTAGAAGGATGCCTCGAGTATTTTAGCTCACTAAAATTTTGATTTTGGCTACCTTAAAACTTTGAAAATGTAGTATGTCAAGATGGACTGAAAAAGAACACTAATGACTCATTGTGTCTTCAATTTTATGGTTCAGACAATGACGATATTAAATATGTTAAATGAATTCAAATTTCGTGGCAGGTGAAATCTTTATGTTTTAAATCGAGTCGGAGTTGTCTAGTATAAATCCAATTAGCTAATCAATCATTCACTAGGAAACAAAAAATCATTAATGGCATTATTAGTTAGCAAACATTTAGTCGCTATTAAATGCTAATTGAGCTTTGATTTGAGGACAAAATCAAAGAGGGCCCATGCATGCATACTGCCTATCACGTGATTTTCTTTTGGAACCATATATTAACATCTTGATTTGATAAATAAATAAATAAATAACAATATTTCATCAGCTTATCTGAAAATGATCAATTTTCTGGCCTCAATCCATCGGCTTTTCCCCTCCATAACTTAAATGCTTGGTTACTAATTCGTAGTGTTATTATAATATTAGTAGCCACCAAATCAATTCCAGATACGACAATTTTGTGGTTGACTAATACGATGTGTTAGCTAGTTCATAGACAGGAGAGAGGGCGAGTTTTACTATAATTCGAGGAGATACATGTTAAAAAAGAGTATGTGAATTATTTATAGTACTTCTCCATGTGATCTAATCCTAATCCAATATGGTAGAGGAAAATGGCTACAAATTCCAGGCCCAGAAATAACAAGACCCTCGTGACTTACAGTCGTAGTCAAATAGTTTGATTCAAGTCATATCAACATAAGCCATGAGGCGGAGCATGTTATGAAATAATCGTGTTGAGATGACAATAACCACATTCCATTTCAGTACTTGGACGTGGATGCATGGTGGTTGGCTTTCCGACTCCGATTTTGTAACATCCCTTAAGAGATGTCTCTTCAATTATTTTGAAGTGTTTTTATGAGTTTATCGAATACTTATTAAGAAATGAGGGTGAAAAAAAAAAACACTGTATGAATTAGTAGATTTCAAAATCTTGTTAAACGTTTTATGAATTGTGCGACTTTTAATCACGATAATCAAGTCAAATTTTGAAATCCCTAATAGGACATGAACTTTTGGGGGGGGGGGGGGGGGGACATTTTGAAATTGGTCACACACTAAAACTTTTTTTGTCGTTTTGCCTATCCAACTTGATTTATCTACTCTTCACAACCCAATCACCCAAACCATCCTTTGAATCTAATTCCAGATTCCAGATCTCTAAATTTGTTTCTAGGAAAATAGCGTACACATATCTCGTTAATAATATATATTTAAAAAAAAAACAAAAGGAAACCCATTTGGAGATTGGAGATGTCATTTCTTGTCTAACTGTCTAAGGCTAGCTAGCTAGCACTTTCATGCTAAGACACTAGTGAGACATCGACAATGACGGTTTCACAAAACCCTACAAGTTTGGCCTTGGCCTCTAGTTTTTGTATAGAACTAGCTACCAAAGCAAATCCAAACGAAGAAGAAGAAGTATCAGACGAAAATGTACCAGATGTGCAATTGAAACCCTAACTTAACTTTCTCATTGATGATTGTGTTTCTTATATACAGTGATCGATCAATAGAAGACAAACAGCTCTTGGCTGTGTTTACAGACTGTGAAAAGAGAGGATGCAGAGTTTGGAGGGAACAGAAAACAAAAGGGTGAAAGAGACGTTGGAGTGCTACGACGATGTTCTGCTGAGGATGTTCTCCATTGTGCGAGACGGCACCGTTGCAGTTGAAGAACAGGAGGCCTTTCCCGAGACGACGTCGCTCCACGGAATTGGCTTAGTAGCCGTTGCGATTTGGGGCGAAAATTTAACATTTTCGTATGATACCCCCCCCCCCTAGGGGTGGCTATACGGTCCGGTCCGGTTAAATTGGCCTAAATTGATCCGGTCCAGTCCGGTCTTTTTGAAAATATAAGGACCGAAGATTGGATTGGATACAGTCTGGTCTTGATCCGGTCCGGTCCCAATTCGGTCTTGATTTTACATTGAGATTGTGGGATTTGAGTGGCCTAAGGCCTTAAAGGGTGAGGAGTTGGTTAAGTTTTGTACTAAATGCAAAGGTTTGTGACCGTTTATGCAAATTACCCTTAAGTTTTGGGTGTTGAGCTCTCTTATCCGGTTTTTTTACCTCAAATCTAGCCCAAAGATTGGATTGGATTGTTTACTATCCAGTCCTGATCCGGTCTCGGTCCGGATTATACGGTCCGGTTTCCGGTTTTTAATCCGGTCCCGGTCAAAATAGCCACCCCTACCCCCTCCCCCCTGGCAAGCTGGTGGGCACAGATTGTGCACACCAAGCTTGGAGAGGAGACTAGAGAAGATTGTTGGTGGGAGGAGGCCTATCACGCATCAATTGGTATCAGAGCCCGGTTTCGACAAAGAACCAAGACAGATGCCTCCTAAGAAGAACAGCGCTGCCTCGCAGGACGTGGGCGACGACGACGGCAGCAACCAGGCGGGCTGGGAGCTGGCGGAGGTGAGGACGAGAGCAGAAGCCCTCGATCGTCGCATCCGCGCGACTGAGGAGGAACTCGGCCCTATTAAGAGCACGACTGATAATCTGGAAAGAGGCCAGACGGCGCTGCAGGTTGTTGTGGAGGAAATCCGGACGGATTCTCAGACAGGGTATAAAACCCTAGCGCAACGGCAAGCCGAGGCCGACGCGAAGCTCGATCGCATCAACCGTGGTCAGGACGAGCTCCGGGCGAGCAACGATGGGATCTGGGCGACTATCGCGCAGCTCGCGGAGATGATTGCAGGGATGGGGAGTCGCGAGCCAGCTAGACGGACCGTCGATCTAATTGTGGCAGGCGATAAGCTCAAGGGAACGTTGGCGGCGACCGAGGAAAAGAAGGGAAACTCATCCCCACTGCCTGTTACCCCGCAAACCACGTCACCTCGAGGAGCGCAGGGCGGCGAGCTACTGAAAACTCGGGACCATGCGATCCAGGCCTTGAGCGGCGCGTGGGGAAGCTTAGCGATGGACACCGGAGACTACCAACCACCGTCGGGATTGCCGATAGGCATAGGTGGGGCGGTCACTCGGAGCGCCGGAGGAGCAGGGACAGGGGCGAGCGGCTCGGGACCCGCCGACCAGGGCATGATGGGCCAAGGGAGCTCAGCGGGTTCGGCGGAGCAGATGCAGACGGGGCGGGTGGAGATCGGACCTAGGGATGGGGTCCGTTCGAGGCCGGGTCGAACCGCAAAACCAAGAAGCAGGGAGGGGCTGACCAGGGCGAGCTGAGCGGAGGGAACCGAGGAGCTATGGGGCAGGGGCGATCAGAGGCGAGAGGAGAAGTTGCGGAGGCTCTGTTCAAAGGGCGATAGTCTACTATTGAGTTCCCACGCTTCACTTGTCATGAGGATCCATCTGACTGGATGTCGAGGGTGGAGAAGTACTTCAAGTATCAGGGAATTTCTGAGGAACAAAAGGTGGCCTTGGCTTCGTTCCACTTAGAAGATGATGCCAACCAATTGGTTATGTGGTTGGAAGATGAGTTCGAGCAGAGTGGGAAGGAGATGTGGTGGGAGGACTTTCGTGAGGAGTTCTGGAAAAGGTATGGGGCCTCGGAGAAAGCTGCGGGTCATGAGGCGCTGGCAAAGATCAAACAAACATTGACTGTGGAAGATTACCAACAAACGTTTGAAAAAAAAACTTTATCGTTGCCGTGGGTGGGGGAAGAAGGCGATCATGGGTACCTACATGGGAGGGCTAAAGCCGGAAATTTCGGCCTACATCCGCGCCTTTAATCCGAAAAATACCGGGGATGGGTATCGGTTGGCCAAGATTCGAGAAGAGGAGATACGGGTCGAAAAAGTTGAGATGGGAGCTGCTACCCGAGGAACGTCCGCGGCGCCAAAGGCGAGCTTCGGCGCCCCCCCCCCCCCCCCCACCTGCTGCTGTAGCCGCGCTAGGGCCGCCGCCTTTGGACGGACGAGGACCACCACTGCCCACCTGCCGAGTCATTCGCAACTTAACACTGGAGGAGGCTGCCTGGCGCAGGAGAGATGGGCTCTGCTACAACTGTGATGAACGATTCACCTATGGTCATCGTTATGCTAATAACCATGTGTTCGTCATGATCGGGGATTTCGGGACTAAATCGGTTGGGGAGGACGGAGTCGAGCTGTAGCCTCGGGACGAGGCTTTCGAAAGGAGGGAGGATTGATGCATTTGTGCGGGTCGGGCAGCAGAGGGTAGAGTCAGCCTACCCATTATTATATTTATTTGAATATTCATTCGGTTTATTGGTTTATTTTCGGATTAGTATTCGGACTATTATTCTTGTTTAGTAAGTAATTCGAGTGAGAGTTGGACTAGGTTAGGGTTACCATGTTTAACGATAATTAGGTTTATGGAAGCTCTCCTATAAATATGTACTTAACCTTGCGTTTTATTGATAGAAGAAGAATAAACCCCAATATTTTCAGTTTCTTTTAGTTTTCGTAATTCTAGTTCCCGACGCGTGAGGCTGTCACGCGTCACCGCATTTCATTAGAAATTAGATATCGTAAAAAGGATAATGATTTTATATTTTTTTTTACAATGTCAATTGTTCACGATGGTGTTTTAATTTAGCGAATGCATCAATAATGGATTCTACATCCATACCAATAGTATGCTCTGTTTCAAATAAAATACTGGAGCAACCGGCGAGTAATTCATCACTCATTTTGTTGCGCTAATAAGTTTTCATATGTTTCATTGCTGATATGGTTCTCGCCGTAGTAGCTGTGGAAACGGACAACGTCAACACTAAAATCAATCGACTAATCAATTTCCATTATGTGACCATCCCTATATCCAACAACTGCTCTATTAAATTTTCAATGGAATAAATCTCATATTTCTTTTATTAGTCTTTTACGCTTTAGACTATTAGAATTTTAGGTTCCGTTGTTTTTGTTTAGACGAAAATCTTTGGGGCTAGAATTTATAAGCTAAATTTAGAGTAGTTATTTGAATATGTTCGTACGAATTATTTTTCTAGTTACGCACAATCTTATTATAAAATAACATTGAACCGAATGTCTAAAATCAAAAAATTCATAAGGACTATACTAACTTTGAATCCAGAGGAGGGCTGGGTCGGGGCCTGGGTTGGCCACCCCCTGGATCCGCCAATGGCGTTAGGGGTGTAAGCTTTGATCTGAAGACCGACTGACTCATCCCGTCCTTGAGGGTCGAAACGGGTCAGTTTGTCTACAGGGTCAGATTAGGGATGGGTCATTTGTTTACCTTGTAAGGTTCGGGACGGATTGGGACAACTTAGGGACGAGTCACTTTTTGACCCTGTGACCCTAGCAACAATTAGTGATATGAATTCCTCGTACCAACACATGGGACCTATTTGCATAGTTGTAAAAGTTTAAATACTATATTGCAGAATAAAAAAAATTAAAGGTATATGCGAGGGTTTAATAGCCCTGCAAAACACAGTAGTATAGTAGAAGCTATTGGGAGCTATAAGGTTGATATAGTAGCCATTTTAGAGACTAGAGTTGATGAAGACAAGGTAAAAAAAATGGTTGAGTTATTTCCTGGTTAGCGTGAAAACTACCCTTTTGTGCTTCAAGACAGCTCTCATTTCTATGTTCATGGTCCCTTATTGGGGGAAGGAACTGATGCAACTCACTTTTGTCTATGGTTCTAATAATCTCAGTCGTCGAGCAGCCATGTTTCAAGTTCTAAAGCAGCGAATAAACAAGGATATACCTTGGATGGCAATAGGTGATTTCAATGCAATTATTCAGGCTAGTGAATCTTCTAACCCTGTTGATCATAAAGTAGTAGGTCAATAGTTTACCTGGACTAAGAAACAAGAAGGAATCCCATTTCAAAAAAGACTTGACAGAGTTCTTGTGTCTGAAAGATGGTTAGCTGGTTTTCCAAGGACTTCAATAAAGTCTCTTCCCCCATGTCTCTCGGACCACTGTGGCCTCCTTCTGTGTACAGATTCTGGATTGAAATCTTTCCAAAACCTTTCAAATAATTTAGTTTCTGAAAATCTCACTCACAGTATGCAACTTTGGTGGAAGATGGGTGAAGGTGCCCTGCTCGCGGCTCTGCAAATGCAACAGTTGTATATCTAACTCAGTGAAATTATACTGAGACTCAAAAAGCTCAATAGGGTTCACTAATCAGAAATCCATGAAAGAGTGAGGCAAGCACTATTGGAGTTGGAGTTAGTTCAGTAGGAAGTGTTGGAGCGCCCTACCTCCTCAATATTCTAAGCTGAGAAGAGGTGTCCAGCTTCGTGAACTAATGAAGGTTGAGGAACAATTCCTCAAACAGAAATCTAGACAGATGTGGGTCAACAGTGGTGACTCAAATACTAGTTTCTTTCACAGTATGGTTAGAACCAGAATCTCAAGAAGCACTATCACCCAATTATTTATAAAAGATGGTAGAGTACTCGATGACCTGTATGAGATTGGACAGGAGGCAGTTGGTTTCTCCAAAACTCTTTTGAGACTGGCCAACTCTTCTTTGAAGCACGTGACAGTACATACTTTGAAGAGTCTTATCTATCACCAGTTTCCCTCTGAGTCCTCTATTTGATCAGAGGTCACTACTGCTGAAATTGTAGGGTGGTAAAAATAATGAAAAGAGGCAAAGCCTCAGGCCCAGATGGCTTTTCCACAGAATTATTCAGGATAACTGGAGCCTGGTTGGCTCTGGAGTAATATACAGGCTATCCAGGATTTCTTTCGTACAGGCACTTTACGGTGTAAGGTAAATTGTACTATTATCACTCTCATCCCCAAAATTCCTAATGCTAGCTCAATGAAGTTCTTTCGACCTATGTCCTGCTGCAACTTCATCTATAAATGCATCTCAAAGGTCTTAGCTAATCGTTTGAAAGAAGTAATGCTTCAGATCATTAGTCCTAATTAATCAGACAGCGTATATCCAGGGACGACTAATTACATACAATATTATACTTGCTCATGAAATGGTTAAGTGGTAAAAGCGAAAGAATGTATCATCACATTGTGCCCTTAAGATAGACATCATGAAGGCCTTTGATAGTGTGGATTGGAGTTTCTTATATAGTGTTATGCTAGCAATGGGGCTGCCAGTTCAGTTTGTCAAGTGAGTGCAGGGTGTCTAGAATCTACTAGTTTCACAATCTATCTTAATGGTGGATTAATGGGCAATTTTCCTGCTAAAAAAGGTCTTAGACAGGACTGTCCACGGTCTCTTTATCTTTTCTCTATTAGCATGGAAATACTTAGTTGCATGTTGAATAGAGGTGCAGCTCGAGCATTACTTCCCTATCATCCTTAGTGTCTCATAATTGGTCTTACCCGCCTCTGGTTACTGATGACTTACTGATTTTCACCAAAGGTTCAGTGGAGGCAGTGAGTACAATTGATTAGATCTTGAATAAATTCTATCTAGTTTCTAGATTAAGATGCAATCCTTCTAAAAGTGAGTTTTTCAGTGCTGGTGAGTCTGTAGAAACACGAGCTGACCTGGCTAGGAGTTCAAGGTTTAATGAAGGTGCTCTTCCAGATCGTTATCTGGGTGTTCCTCTGAATGCAGAGAAGTTAAAAGCAGCAGATGGTAGGGCTCTTGTGGATAAAATCACTAATCGGATAAGGGGTTGGCAATCCAGGCTCTTGACATATGCAAGATCCAATTAGCAGTAGCAGTATTGGCCAGCATCACTCAATTTTGGATGAACATTATACAGCTACCAAAATAGTAGTTAGGGTGGTGTAAAGACTATGTTCAAAGTTTCTGTGGGGTAATCTGGAGCATGTTAGAAAGGCTAAAGTAGCCCTGAAGCATGTAGCTCTACCAAAGCAAGAAGGTGGGCTAGGTTTCAAGGACTAATGGTCATGGAATCAGACATGTTTAATTCGGCATATCTGGGCTACACTTGCTGACCAAGAGACACTATCGATCGCATGGCTGAAGGGGTACAGGCTGAGGAATCTTAGTATTTGGGAAACACAGACTAATTGCTCTTGGGTATGGAATAAGATTCTTAAGCTCAGACTTCTTGTCAGTTCTCATCTAACAAAAACAGGAAATGGGGTTGAGTGGGATGGCTCTCTCATGGATCGGTTCAGCATCAGTAAAGTTTGTGACACAATCCGTCCAAGAAAGGATGTGGTTCCCTGGTCCAGGTTAATTTGGAAAGGACCTCTGCTTCCTAAGAATTCTCTGCTAGCATGGATAATTATAAAAGATCGAATTACCACTCTGGATAAAATCAAGAAATGGAACCCTAAAGGCAGTGATCCATGCTCTCTTTGTCAATCACGGTCGGAATCAAGAGACCACTTGTACTTCTCCTGCTCTTATGCATGGTTAGTAGATACTCCATTTAATACACGTATATGTACCCGTACGTACTTTATCCATTTAAAACTTATGTATATGTATTATTGTCGAGCCGTTTCATTTGCTTCCATTCATTTGATGGTTCCCATACTAAACACGTTTTGTATACGTATTTAATGAATTAAACTGTTGACTTTACTATTATTTATATAGTTATTTATTTTTAAAATAATTATTTTAATATATTTATGACTATTAACGTACTATTAAACGTAACATTAGTTTAGAGACAAAGTAAAATACACGTACGTATTTTATACGTAACTTTCTCGTACCATATTTTACTAACTATGCTCCTATGTTCGAGAAGTATGAGATATTGTGTTTGCTTCATGGTAGTTTTCTTCGGCTGCTAACCTGCAAACTGCCATTCAGGCTGCTGTCATGAAGTTTGGGAAGTGTCTAATAAGAAGATTGTTGTGGTGTTTGCTCCAAGTGAAACATGGCGCGAGAGGTGTCGTAGGCTGTATGCCAACAAGTTTATCTCTCCTACCAAGTGATCTGGCCAAGAGGATGGAGCAGGTGGTGAAATCAAAACTTGCAGGGGACTCGAAATTTGTAGGAGAAGCTGTTGTTAAACCATTTTGGTTTGGACAGGGTGTTTAAATGGTTTATGATTAAGAAGTGCAGTAGTGAATTGATGTTTGATTGTACTTAGTTTGGTTTTGTTTTTGACAATCTTTTGAGGGTTGTATGTTTGTGTGGCTGATTGTATGATTAATAAAGTACCATTCATCGGGAAAAAAATTAAAGGTACTAAAACATAATTTGTCATCAAAAATTCTGTAAGTATTTTAAAAAAAATATAACTTAAGTACCAAACTGTAAGAAAAATAATTTTGGGTATCAAAATATAATTTTTTTTAAAAATTTGTGTTTTGATTTGAGCTGACCTACTACCCGATCCAGACCGTCCCTAAAGTGTCAAAGAGAATCAATAGGAACAAAACAGGTCAGTTATATAAATTGACCCTTTAGAGACGGGTCTGAACGGGTCATACCAATTTACTGCCCTAGTTCTATGTAATTAACCTCGAATTTTTCATCATCCACAAACGTACAAAAGCAAAACGCAAAGGCAGATGGGAACACACAATGTGACAGTACTCTTCACTGTTGATGTGACTTGAATCGGACTATCAGCCTCTACGATTGGTAGTCGGGGATCTAGCTGCCCAGTCAGCGAGTGGGGTCCAGGGGCAACGCCCCCAGCCCGCGGTGTATGGGCTCAATGATATTTGGGTTCGGGTTCTGGGTCTGGTCTGTAACCGTTTCCTTTGCCATATTGGATTAGGTTTAGACCCACATGGAGAAGTACTATAAATACTTCTCATACTCCTCTGTGATTTGTAATCTCCTCGATATAGTGAAACTGGCTCTCTCTCGCCTGTGGACTAGCTAACACACATTGTGTTAGTGAACCACGTAAATAGTGTGTTTGTGGTTTCGATTCTCGCTTCCGTATTCTTTCTTTTTCGATTCCGCCGATTCTGGGCAGAAGCAATGAACATGGCGTGCTTCCTGATCAATCGTGGACCTCACACAGGTATCTAGTTGAAGACTCCTTATGAGGTGTGGTATGGTAAGCCTGTCGATTACTCTTCACAGAAAGTTTTTGGGTGTCTTATTTATTATCATGTGGATGAGGGTAAACTGAACCCAAGGGCAAAGAAGGGTGCATTTGTGGGTTACGGAGATGGAGTTAAGGGATTTCGAGTCTGGTCACCTTCTGAGCATTGAGTTATACCCAGTAGAAATGTGATATTTGATGAGAAGTCTATGTTTAACCGCATGTTAAAGGTTATTGTTGTTGAAGGTAGCAGGAATGTTGATAAGCAGGTGGAGCTGCAAACTCTCAATGAGAGTGAATTTGAGCACTAAGGTGGAGAAGATCAACATGAGGATGTTTCTATAGAGCCAGAAACTTCAAAGTCCAGTGCAGGAGCTCAACAGTCTATAGCTTCCGGTAGACCAAAGAGAGCGACTGCAGGAGTACCTCCAAAGAGGTATGGTTTTGAGGACATGGTGGCGTATTCATTTCAGGTTGCTGAAGAAGTGGATGCAGGTGAGCCACAGTTCTATAGAGAAGTCGTTTTGGGTGGCAAAGCTGATCAGTGACTTGCCGCAATGGGAGATGAGATGGAATCCCATGGCAGGAATCATACTTGGGAGCTAGTCAAACGACCACAGGGAATCCCTTCTAAAGAGGGCATGAAATTTAATGCTCGGGTGGTTGCACGTGGTTTCTCGCAGAGGGAAGGAGTTGACTACAATGAGATTTTCTCACCAGTGGTCAGACATACTTTGATCAGAGTGCTACTAGCAATAGTGGCACATTATGACTTGGAGCTCGAGCAGCTAGACGTGAAGACAGCTTTCCTACGTGGAGAGTTGGAGGAAGAAATTTACATGACTCAGCAGAAGGATTCGAGGTTCCGGAAAGAAGACTATGTTTGTAAGATGAAGAAGTCCTTGTATGGACTTAAGCAGTCTCCAAGGCAGTTGTACAAGAGATTTGACAGTTACATGCTTGAGCTGGGCTGCAACAGAAGACCATATGATTGTTGTGTGTATCAAAACAAGGTGGAGGATGGTTCGATGATCTATCTTGTTCTGTATGTGGATGATATGCTCATAGCTGCGAGGTTGAAGTCTGATATTCAGAAGTTAAAGGGGCTTCTCAGTGCTGAGTTTGAGATGAAGGATTTGGGAGCTGCTCAGAAGATCTTGGGTATGGAGATTTACAGGGACAGGTCGAAGAAGAAGCTTTTCTTGTCACAGAAGAGCTGCATCCAGAAGATATTGTCGAGGTTTGGCATGTCTTCAGCAAAGCCCTTAAATACTCCTAGTGCTTCAAATGTTGATCTACACCGCAGTCAGAGGCTGAGAAGGAGTACATGTCGAGAGTCCCATATGCTAGTGCAGTAGGTAGCTTGATGTACGTTATGCTATGCACTAGACCTGATTTTGCACATGTTGTTAGTGTTGTCAGCAGGTTTATGATACAACCTGGGAAGGAGCATTGGCAGACTGTGAAGAGGATCTTCCGGTACCTTAAGGGTACACTTGATGTGCGGATTAGATTCGGAAGTGATACAGAGTGCTTGGTGTCTGGGTATTCTGACTCGGACTATGCTGCAGATGTTGACACGAGGAGATCGATGACCGGTTATGTATTCACTCTTGGGAGTTCTGTAGTGAGCTGGAAGGCAACTCTGCAGTCGGCGGTGACATTGTCTACTACTGAGGCGGAGTATATGGCGTTGCCAGAAGCTGCTAAGGAGGGAATATGGTTGAAGGGACTCGTTGGTGATCTGGGTCTACATCATGATCAGCCAGTGTTGTATTGCGACAGTTTGAGTGCAATATGCTTGGCCAAAGATCAAGTCCACCATGAGAGGACTAAGCACATCGACGTGAGGTATCATTTTTTGAGGACAGAGAAGAGGATTAAGGTGAAGAAGGTTGACACCGCGGATAATCCTGCTGATATGTTCACGAAGCCGGTTCCACATGGCAAGTTCCAACACTGCTTGGACTTGCTGGATGTCTTGAGTGGGTGACTCCGCCCTGCGGGGCATTGATGGCGGGGGAGAGAGAGAAGAAGCATAGTACATCATAGATTTCAGAGGAAGAGGATTCAAGTCAAGGTGGAGATTTGTTGATGTGACTTGAATCGGACTATCAGCCGCTACGACTAGTAGTCGGGGGTCTCGCTGCCCGGTCAGCGACTGGGGTCTAGTAGCAATGCCCCACGACCCGCGGTGTATGGGCTCAATGTTATTTGGGTTCGGGTTCTGGGCCTGGTCTGTAACCGTTTCCTTTGCCAGATTGGATTAGGTTTAGACCCACATGGAGAAGTACTATAAATACTTCTCATACTCCTCTGTAATCTGTAATCTCCTCGATATAGTGAAACTGACTCTCTCTCGCCCGTGGACTAGCTAACACACATTGTGTTAGTGAACCACGTAAATCGTGTGTTTGTGGTTTCGTTTCTCGCTTTCGTATTCTTCCTTTTTCGATTCCGGCGATTTCCCGACCCGTAGTAGCGTGTTTATAACATTCACCATCAAGGCCGGCCTGCTGATCTATGTTTTGGTCTGCTCAGACATCGACATCAGGGGTCCAGATCAGGTCAGTAACTGATGGGTGAGTAACCCATCAGTAACCCCTTCCATGGTCCCCACCTGTCAGTCACTTTTTCATTTAAATTAAATGTGAAAAGGGCAGTACAGTAAAATTGCACTTTCTCCTATTTATTGCTGAGGCTGACTTTTGAGTGTACCACATCAGCGCCTCATTCTCTCTCCTTGCAAAACATTTAATTTTCCTTCCATTAATCTTTAACGGACGATTTCTCACTCGTTTTAAGTCGAAATTTAATTTTTTTTGCACAGTTAGATCAGATTAATTGTGCTCTTTAAAATGATATCCACTTTGATATTTTTTGGACACAAAAAAATTTGTCAGTTATTACCAGCTATACCATATGGTATTGACGGTACCATATGGTATTGATTGGTATTAAATAAGAGCATACCATATGGTATGGGAATTTTTGTCACATGAATATATATTTCGTTACTACCATATGGTATAGTGTGGTAATATCAATATATATTTCGTTACCACCCAATACCATATGGTATAGTGTGGTAATATCAATATATATTTCGTTACCACCCAATACCATATGGTATAGAGTGGTAATACCAAAATATATTTCGTTACCACCCAATACCATATGGTATAGTGTGGTAATATCAATATATATTTCGTTACCACCCAATACCATATGGTATAGAGTGGTAATACCAAAATATATTTCGTTACCACCCAATACCATATGGTATAGTGTGGTAATATCAATATATATTTCGTTACCACCCAATACCATATGGTATAGAGTGGTAATACCAATATATTTTTCGTTACCACCCAATACCATATGGTATAGTGTGTTAATATCAATATATATTTCGTTACCACCCAATACCATATGGTATAGAGTGGTAATACCATATGATATAGAATGGTAATACCAATATATATTTCGTTACCACATAATACCTTATGGTATAGTGTGGTAATATCAATATATATTACCTAAAAGAAAGGGGGGAAAACAAAAAGAGAGAGAAAAAAACTTGTCTTCTGTCTCATCTCATTTCATCCGCAACCAAAGAACACCAAACACCAAAAAAAGGAGAAAAATCGAAATTAAAGCTAACGAGTTGATGAAGAGAAGAAACGCAATTAAAGAGTGTGACTTCAATTTTTATTTGTCGATTGCTAGAGAAAAAAATGAAGATGGAATAGAGAAAGAGAAAGGATCTGGAAAAATATTGGAAAAAGGAAGAGAGAATGAATAAAGTAGAGTTGTAGAGAAATGGAGATTGTGAGAGAAAAAGTAAGAGAGAAAGAAAAGTGAAAGAGAAAGGATCTGGAAAAATATTGGAAAAAGGAAGAGAGAAGGAATAAAGTAGAGTTGCAGAGAAAGGGTTATTCTCTTTCTTTCCTTGAAAAGTCAGCCATTGAAATGCGGAATAAATAAAAAAAATTAAAAATACAAAAGCTGACAAAAATGCCCTTCCCCACCCCTGCGTCCAGCCAACCACACGATTCCTCTATCCCCTAGATCTACGGCTCCCATGTGTTTACTGATAGGTCAGTAACCACTGGTTACTGACCCTATCCCAAACCCGACATCAGTGGCCACGGCCGGCTACGTGCGGCACGTGACATCGTCATAATTGCTGAAGAGCGCATCACCATCGTCGATCGCTTCGTACTTGGTACCGAAAGTCAGAAACAAGTTTGCGGTACATACATACGTGTCGTTTCTGAGGAAGAAGAAATTGGTTTTTTTTTCAGACTGTTCACATATCTACTCGTACTCGGTGAGGGATTAGGTTTTGTGCTCTTGTTTCTGAGGAAGACGAAATTTGCAATCAGGTAGGGGGGAGGAAGACTTGACCAAGTGTCCTAGGTCATCGACTCCTGTATGAGCTAGAGACAGGTCATTTGTGTCAACAAATTAACTGTAGTCTAGGAATATGTGGTCATGTTTATTACTAATTTGATTCGGTAGACACGTAAAAATTCGAGGTAAAAAAGCTACCTAGCTCAAACTCTAAGAAGTCCTCAGAATATTTGAGATATCTCATGGTATACATACACATTAAGATGATGAATTCGAAATTTTGTGAATTGAAAATGACTCAATCCAATTTTAAAATATTTTATCCACATTATTTCCTAAGAAACTATATGTTTTAAGGGTTGTATCAAGTCAATACATTCAATTTCTTGGTGTATTATTTTTTTAAGGACTTTACAACGATGACTTACAAGTCACTATGATTTTAATTTAGAGTAAACCGTTGATCACTTTCGGAAAATGACCGCCTAGATGTTATACTTACCTTGTTGAAAACGGGCAACCTTTCAAACAGAATGATCGACCAGTTGGTGATTGCCATGTTAGTGTTGGAAGAATTTCACCACCAAAAAGATTTGCATTTGAGTAATTTTTCAGCTATTTGTTAACTGTGTTATGAGAGGTCGTAGATTGAGCATAATGGACTATTTGTTTTGTAGAACTATGATTGTGGATTGAGTTGGCAAATTTGTAATGTGGTTTATGAGATTTTAACTATGGACATTCAGTTTCAGTGGCGTAACCAGAAATCTGAACAAGGGGGCTAGAAAATTTACACTTGAGAGATTTGGACCATAATCATTTAAGAGGGGGATAGTGTCTTATTAACTAGTCTATTTTTCGATTTTATACTGATTTTACATATAAATTTACCTACATTTGAAAGTAGAGTGGGGGTTATAACCCATCCTGATTACAACGTGTTCGCCACTGTTCAGTTTTCTCAATCCAATTGTTGTCTACTGAAACAAGCACCAGATCTATTGATTAGTGTTTTTAATAAAAACTAGGTGGCGATACCGCGCCTTGTCGCGGGCGGAGATGGTATATGGGCATGCATGTATTATGTGATCCGTTATGGTGTTTGTTTGTATTATTAGTCTAAAATTAATTTTTTGTTAGCAGTTTTGTTAGTAATATTGACTTCACAATATGATATTAACTGAAAAGAGATATATGGCGGTCAACATTAATTTGTTTTATAATTTTTGGCTAATAAATGATATTTACCTAAACCCAAGTAGACCCATTGATTATGGGTATGGTATGGGTGACGTATATATGAGTTTGAAAGTTTGTAGATGAGTTTGGGTAGGATATGATTATGTATTTACATAAACATAACCTAAATGTGTATGAGTTGGGTATGGATACCCATTTATTCGAGGGTGTTTTAATTACACATACAAAAATTAGACATATTTGTAGAACTTCAAAAGTTTAGGCACCAAAATGTCATACACAAAAATTGTAGAAACTAAAATGTAATTTTCAATCAATATTTGGGGACTTATGTGCCAAAAAAATAAATTTAGGTTATAAATCTAAAGATCTATTAAGTTTAGGTACCGAACTGTAATTTGTATATTTGACACTTAATTCCTTTATGGTGATGTATTTAAGATGATAATTATTTACGTTTTTAATAGAAAAATGGAAACTATTATTTGATAAATGTAGATACCTAGCCAAACACTCCATATATAATTGTCGAAAATTCCAGCTCGTGTGAAAAAAAAATTAGGGAGAAGCAAAATGAATACAGTTGAGTGATACAACATCTTGTATGGTACAAACTAAATTGATATTCTTTGTTATGGTAGGTTGGATTCATGGATTGATTCAAAAGGATTGGCGGATGATTCATGGATTCAAGTGAAATCTAAACATTAAACCAATATGTAAATTTAAAAAAATTGTAGTTACGAAAATCTCATAAAATTTATATAACATAACATAATTGTTCAATACTTTTACATTAAAATTAAATTTGGGTATCAAAATGTAAATGATAACTAAGTTGTAATTAATTAAATTTGGGTATGAAAATGTAAAAATAATTGTTGCCCAATCAGCTTGCGAGATTAGGCATCAGTAACTCAACTTGATCTTTATATATATTAATTGTCCACTTGCATGAGAACTTGAGAAGGCGTTCGACACTTCAACCATCATAGCAAATTCCTATAGGTATGCATCCCCTCAACTCATTACTAGTTAGCTTCCCATCACCTAAGCCGATTACATCTTAGGAGGTTCGATCATGGCTGGGCTCCTGGGTAACAAGGAGGACCCAAACCCAACCATACTGTCTGCTCTGTCTCTAAAACCCAAAATCGAATTACAAAGGAACATTGAATATTTCCCCTCAGAAAAGGAACATATTGAAAAGAGATAGGTGAACAATAAATTGGTATCTAGTTGACAAGAGTGAAGCCACAAGTCAAATTTGGGCATGATGAGATTTCGAGATGGAAACAGCCATGTGATTAGGGCTCAACTATTCATTTTATATTTTTGTCACTTTGTGTGCATTCATCCCTTTCATTTTCATTTTGGGACAACTAATAATCTGAATTTTATTCATATCTTATTGTGTACTCTTATACAAGGATGCCTCAAGTATTTTAGCCCACTAAAATTTCGATTTTGGCTACCTTAAAGACTTTGAAAATGTTGCATGTCAAGATCAGAACACTAATGACTCATTGTGTCTTGAATTCTGTTGTTCAGACAATGACGATCTTAAACATGTCGAATGAATTCAAATTTCGTAACAGGTGAAATTCTTATGTTTTAAATCGAGCTGGAGTTGTCTAGTATAAATCCAATTAGCTAATCAATCACTAGGGAAAAAAAAATCATTATTGGCATTATTAGTTAGCAAACATTTAGTCGCTATTAAATGCTAATTGAGCTTTGATTTGAGGACAAGATCAAAGAGGGCCCATGCATGCATACTGCCTATCACGTGATTTCATCAGCTTATCCAAAAAATGATCGATTTTCTGGCCTCAATCCATGTCGGCTTTTCCCCCTGCATAATTTAAATGCTTGGTTACTAATTTGTAGGGATACTATTAATACTAGTTTTTTGACTCGCGCTTCGCAGCGGTAAGACTTACGTTATATGCTTGTTTAATTAAATTATCATAAATAAATACTCTGCAATCTTTACATAATGTATTTATAATTTACATAATTTTTATATAATTGTGTTGCATAAATTTTTCGTAATGTGTGGTCTAATAGTAAAATAAAATTATAGAAAAGTTGAGTAAACTATTATCTAAAAGTTAATTACCTTATGAATCTTTGTGTAATGAAAATTGATGAGATGATTAGCCTTTTAGTTAATAATAATAATAATAAATAGGGTAATGACTATTTATCATCCAAACTTTTTTTGGATTCTTTTTATGAGCCAAACCTATAGAAATACTAAAAATTAACCAAATGTTAACTTTCAGTTAGCAATTTTGTTAGTAAAATTGACTTGGCAACATGATACTGACTTGGAAGAGACACGTGAAGGTCAACATTTGAAAATTCTAGTATTTTAACTAAGAAAAGAGTTACAAAATTGTTAACGATAACGTAAATATGGCTAAATATTTTGATCCATTATGAAAGATTTGGCTAAATAATAGCATTTTAATAGGTTTGGATAAAATATAGACATTACCCTTAAAAAATATCATAAACTTTTACTACGAAAGACTTATGTAATAGATATCTCACCATAAGTTTTACGTAATGAATTAATCATTACGAAAGTCATACCCTATTGTGTTCTTTTAATTGATACATATGAAATAACTATCCCTCTATAAGTTTGAATTAATATAATTACATAATTTTATAGCATAGTGTTATGTAAATACTCCTTAATGTGTGGTATGATAATAAAATCAAATTATGAATAGCATCATATTGGAGTAAACTACCATGTAGAAGTTAACTTACCGCATGGAGCCTTTGTCTAATGCAATTGATGAGATGGTGAAATATTAATTAATAATTTAATAATTAAGTTACGAAAAGCATCACATTTGATTAAACCAACCGTATGGGACATTTGCGAAATGAAAAGTGATAAAATAGTGAACTTTTAGTTAATTTTAAAAAATTTCATTAAAACTTATATTACAAAAGACTTACGTAAAATTGTTTTAGTTGATACATAAGAAATTACTATCTCTCTGTAAGTTTTACGTAAATCATTAAGAAAGTCACACCCTCTTACATTTTGTTTAATTTAGACATAAAAATTAGCTATTCTTTCATAAATTTGACATAATATAATGTAAGTAATTTTTATGGCACGGTGTTACGGAAATATTTTGTAATGTGCGGTCTCATAATAGAATCAAATTAGGAAAAACGTCACATATAATTAAAATACTACGTAGGAAACCCCTTTATGTGTAATTCATTATATGTTTGTGCATACAACCGCATGTAGGTTATAATTTGGTTTAAAAAACTACAATAAATGTAATGAACAGTGTTTGACGAAGGACTCGAGGGTTGGAGTTTTTTCCGTAAGGAACAGTAAACATCGTTAAAAAGTAATAATTAAATAATAATAATAATTAGTAGCCACCAAATAAATTGGGCAATTTCTGTGTTTCACTTACACTATGTGTTTTAGTTCATGAACAAGAAAGATAATCAGCTTCATTATACTTCGAGTAGATACATATTACAAAGGAGTATGAGAAGTATTTATAGTACTTCTCTATGTAGTTCATGAACAGGAGAAAGAGTTAGTTTCACTATACTTCGAGTAGATACATATTACAAAGGAATATGAGAAGTATTTATAGTACTTCTCCATGTAGTCTAACCCTAATCCAATATGGTAGAGAAAAATGGTTACAAACATGGCTCAGAACCAACAAGACTCTCGTGACTTCCAGTCGTAGCCAAATAGTTTGATTCAAGTTATATCAGCATAAGCCATGAGGCAGAGCAAGTTATGAAGTAATCGTGTCGAGATGACAATAACCACATTCCATTTCAGTACTTGGACGTGGCTGCATAGCGGTTGGCTCTCCTACTCCGATCTCGTAACATCCCTTAAGAGATGTCTTTATGAATTTATCGAATACTTATTAAGAAATGAGGAAAATAACACATTGTATGAATTAGTAGATTTCAAAATCTGGCTAAACTTTTTATGAATTGGGCGACTTTTTAATCACTTTAATCAAGTCAAAATTTGAAATCCCAAACAGGACATGAATATTAAAAAAAATACATTTTGAATTCGGTCACAACCCAAATCTTTTTTGTCGTTTGGCCATCCAACTTGATTTATCTACTGTTCACAACAAATCACAACCCAATCACCCAAACCATCCTTTGAATCCAAATCCAGATTGCACATCTCTAACTTTGTTTCTAGGAAAATAGAGTACACATATCTCATTGATATATAGTTCTTTCTTATTTTCAAAAAAAAAAATGAAACCCATATGGAGATTGGAGATGTCATTTCTTGTCTAGGGCTAGCTTGCTAGCTAGCACTTTCATGCAAAGACACTAGTGAGACATCGACAATGACGGTTTCACAATGACAAGACCCTACAAGTTTCGCCTTGGCCTCTAGCTAGTTTTTGTATAGAATTATTACACATTCTTCTTCCCCCATTCTCCTTCTCTATATAAGCTAGTGGCTGCAGTTTTTCCCAAACAAAAACCATAAGATCAACTACCAAAGCAAATCCAATCAAACGAAGAAGAAGAAGAAGAAGAAGAAGAAGAAGAAAACCCTTTGAATCGAAATCTCATATATAGTCCATCATCAAACACTCATCATCATCTATGTCAAAGATGCATAAGAACCACTCCACCAAGCATATCCTTCTTGTAGCCTTCTTCGTGCTTTGCCTCATCTCTCCATTTGCTCAAGGTAATGATCGATCTACACGATTCGATCTTTCGTAGTTTCGTTGTTCTTTTCCATGAATATACGTGATGCTAGAAGAGAATTCATATATGTACATAAAAACCAACGTTTTGCTAATGGCTATTGGCTAATGAAGGTTCTTGTGCTTTTTGCTTTTGTTATAGCAGGAAGGAGGTTGAAAGAAGTGGTTAGCAATGAGAAGCATGAAGTAGTAGCGGTAGAGGTGAAGGAGCAAAATAACAAGTTGGATAATTTGGAGGTTCCGTCCAAAGAAACCCATTTGCCGGACGCCGACGAACTCGCCGGAATGGACTATGCGGCGGCGAGCAAGAAGCCTCCTACTCACAACTGATTGGCCGCCGGCCAGAGGAACCAATTTTTTAGATCAGCATATATAGAGTAGATTAATTAAGATCTTTCAAGGTGAGATTAGAGCTATTTTTGTAGCTATAGATTGGGTACATGGGATGGGGAATACTATAAATATACACAAATTGGATACTATATATCTAGTTAGTGTAGATAGATTATGAAAATGGGGATTGGGAAGGATTAGCTCTTCTTCTACCCATATGTAAATATATGGCTGAGGAACATGCCCATTACTTTAAATGAAAAGGGTTTTGGAATTCAATGCATGTTTAAGATGATTGTATTACTTCCTTGAATCATATACCTATGTATACCTAATAACTTAGATAGGATGCTCTGATCTTTAGGTAAAAGAAACAATCTATTGTATTGAATAATGTATTTGAAAAGATTAAGTAAATACTTTTTCGAAATTCAATTATAAGCAAGATTCATTATGTGATAGTGTCCTCTCTGAGAGATCAAAATTGCATATTCGTTCGCTCAAAATGGTTAAAGAAATGAGTGAAAACTTATTAGTTGTTGGAATTTTGTTGAATATCGCATTGATTATTGGTTTATAGAGGAAATATAATAGCCATGATAAGCTATAAAAGCCACACTCAAGATAATAAATAAATGAAAAGTTATGTTCCTTTAGTTCTCTTCAAATGTTTCTTGAAAGTCTAAACTTTTTTAAGTAATTAGTGACCGGTATCGAGAATAATCTTATCTATTAAGTAGATTATTCCATTTTGAGAAATAAAAGTCAAGAGTTCATCTGAGAGGATGAACCCTTATGTAATAGAGGGAGAGTGAGTGGAAGTTTCAAAGTCCAACCTTCCTAGCTAAAGCTAAGGAGATAGTTACACAAAGGTTTCAATCAAGAGGTAGAGTTGTTTGGAATAGAAGAGGTTAGTCAATCTTTTTCCCTCCCTTAATTAGTGCAATTGCATTAACATATTAATTGATTATATTCTTTTAACATATATTTTTCACACTTATAAGGGAACATAGTAGGCAGGAAGGGTGCCCACTTGTAAATGGTATGTTGGGAGGGAGGGTTAAGGTGGGGCTCTTAATTAGTAGGAAAATGTCTAATTATTAGTCGATTCAATGTAATAAATCACACATTAAATCAAACCTTGAGATATGGAAGACCCAAATAATTATTATAATTATCCCCATCATTATTGTTAATCTACGAAGGTTAAAAGCAACCTCTATGCATATGTTATGCATTGACCTATAGTGGGGAAAAGGCTCCAACGTCAGCTTGATATATTGGAGTGAGATTGGACGAGTAAAGGTGATTGGTAGTGTTGGAATTTGATGAGAACATCATACACCTCTTTTGTCAAAAATGGCGGTTTGCTTTTTTGGATATTGTTCTTGAATAGTTATTTGTGAACCTGAACACTTAACAAAGAAAGAGGAGGATGAATTGATTATGTCAAACTTGTACTTATATGTGATTTAGTTGGAGAGAAGACTGAGCTTATATAAGTTGTTTAAACATTTATGTCGGGAATTGTATGGAAGAAAAAAAATATGATTTGCAAGAAGTCTCTCAGATGTTATAATTTGGGAAAGAGTGTAGATAATCATTTGTGAAAACTTATGAAGAGAAAGAGAGAAACTTGAATGTGTGGTGAATCGTATACCAACTATGAGTATACTGGGTATAGAGGTGGCAAATGGATTGGATTGGTGGATTGGTGGATCCATGGATCTAATGGATTGGTGGATTCATGAATTGGATCAAGTGGATTGGTGGATTATCCATGAATCCAAATGACATCCTCAACCAAGGACCAATATGTAAAATGTAAAAAGTTTAGGTACTAAAATGTCATAATGAAAATTTTTAGGTACCAAAACGTAATTTTCCAATGATATTTTTCGTATAAAAAATTAAATTTTAGGTACCAAAATGTAAAAAATAAAAATTATAGGTACTAAACCGTAATTTGCCAATGATCCATGGATCAAATCCATGAATCCACCAATCCAATTGGATTTGGATAAAATGGATTGGATTTAAATGGATTGGATTAGGTGGATATTTTTAATGGGTCGATGGATTGAATTGGTGGATTGAATTGAAATTGCCACCTCTAGGTACATATTTATCGGAAGAGCAAGACGCGCCATTATGGTTTTTGATAATCGGGACCCCATTTTGTATTTGTTTGTCAATGTTGCTTGATACTCCTAATGATTCCTTGACATTTTTCTTCATGAAACATTGATCTTTTATGGATGTGTGATCTGCATAGTGCTAGAAGGAGAATGTTGTTTAGTAGTGAACTCTTTTGACAAACACAAAATGTTTAGTAGTGAACTCTTATTAAAATTATTCCTTTGTTAACCACCAAAATTACTAAATACATTTGATTAATTTTAATGAGTGGTTGTAGTTTATAAGGCCAACTTAACCATGATAATTCAATTCATCTAAGTTAGGCTTAAATGTACCTTTGGGTCACTCATGTCTCATGCGAGGTAACTTGATACCTCAATGTACAATCTTTTATGGTCTCTGATTACAACGTCTTCGTATATTATTCGCCAAATATTTCTTATTTAGCTAAAAAAAAATGTAAGATAAATATATTATAACCCAAATACTTCTTATTTAGTTAAAAAATGTAAGATAAATTTGCTGTTAGAGCCATAAATTCAATATAACACAATCCATTATCAAGTCCAATACACAAACAACCACCTTTCCAAATCCACAATTGCCCAAATCGATCATAAATCCTTCACTTTTCAAATTAAAAAATCTAATAATCCAACAAGCATGGACAAAATTTGAAGACCAAAACAGAAAAGTTCATCATGTTGAGGTACCACAACTACGATTCTACCATCATTTTCATATGAATTGCTATTTGTCGCCCTAAAATTTGAATTTTATCGCCCTAAACTATACCGAAATGACATATTCACCCTTAGTCCAATTCTAACCCTCCAAACCCGACGACCACCGCAGAGAAGAATTGCCCCCGTCGCCCCTCCATTCTCACATATGGCCAGAGAAAAATTAATTGTCGAAGCCGCTTCTAATCGCGGAGAAGAAGGAGAAGGAGGAAGCAGAAGCAAGTCGAAAGTTGCCTGCTGCTGCTCTGTTGCCGGGAAGAAGAAGGAAGAAGAATCGTCACCGCCGCTAGCTGCTGTGTTGTCGTCGACAGAGAGAAGGAAAGCGGCCTTTGTTGACTCCTCAGTCGATTCAGATTACATCAACCTTTAACAACCAGTCAAGCGCATGCAAGAGTTGTAGAAGGGTTCCTCGGCCGATTCATTCTTTAGTCTTCTCATCTACAACTGAAAGGGTCTTCTGGGTAGATACATAGAAGTGGGAAGTCTGATATCTTTTGGTTCAAGTGTTCTTGGGATTTATTTTCTTCCCAAGTTTTCTTCTTTTTCATCTTTCAAACTTGCTCTAATTTCATTAGAAGATAGCATTCTGTAATTCCCATCAAAAGCAGCGATAATGACTGCAGAGTAGCCAATTTCCTTTTTTAATCTACAAGCATTCTCTTTTCATTTGTAATCAGTTCATCCAATTCAAAACACTTTATCAATCCTCAAATGTTCTCGTACGGTTGCCGGCGAGCTTCAACTGGTCTGACCCCAAAATATCATAAATAAATAAAAAGGTCCTTTTTACCTTTTGCTCTTATTCACATAGTGACAATGATGACGATTGGACCTCCGGCGAGGTAGTCGGGCATGGGTTTAAGTGTTTGAAAGACAAATAAATGAACAAGGACATTAAAGTAAATTTAACTTAATTAGGGCGACGAATAAAGAATTTTAGAGCGACGAATAACAATGCCCAATTTTTTTAGTCCAAACTAATGTTAAATTCATGTTTTTTCCACTTTTGGTCTATTATTTTTTTCTCAATTGAGTCCCGTAAAAAAAACAAATGCATATTTGGTCAGAAAACTCAAAGTTAAATATAAGTTAGTTCTATAATATTTTTACAGTGTATTAAAAAATTAAGTTTACATTATCAATGGCGGAGCTAAAATTTTGAATGGAAGCTAAAAAATACAAAATTAATATATTTGAATCGTGATAATTGGAGAGGCGTTAATATTTTACTAATGACCCTATTTCTCAAAATTTGACAAATTTTACTTTTACCTACACTTATATCTAGGGGTGCGTACGTGACCTAAGTGGTTAATTCGCGGTTTGACGTCAATTCACCCACAAATATCCCGAACCGCAATGAGCTTGTAATTTATGTGGATGAATTGCGAACTAATAAGTCTCCTATCCACCCTTAGTCGGGTGGGTGTTGGGTGGACTACAGATGACCGGAACGACTGCATTTCATAGACCAAAAAGTTTTTTCTCGTACTATCATATAGTCATCATATTTTCTAACCGCATTAGACACTGACCATCTACTTCTAATTTGTAATTATGTTGTGTAGTGTCCATTAGATATTTTTATGCAAATTATAACTGGGTGCGCCTATGGTGACATGCATGTTACCGTAAGATGCACTTTTCGGTCGACCTATTCCTAACCGCGGTCGACCGAATACACTAATGTGAGCAATATGATGACTTAACACGGTCAACCTTTAAAATATAGTGGTCGACCGTTTTGAGTTAAGTTGTGACATTACCGGTCGACCACAATAAAACATGGGTCGCCCTTTTCATTGTAGTCTGAAGCAAACTGGTAGACCACTTGATTGTGGTCATTACCAAAATGGTCGACCATTTACAGAAAGTGGTCAACCAGACAGAAGAGTAAAGTGCTCTATCCATTTATCCATCCCTTTTTGACGTGAAATGAATATCGAGTGTTGGTCTCGTGGTCGACCGAATACAGTAAGAGGTTGATCGAATAAAAGAAATTTAGCCTATGACCTTCGATTTTTTTTGCGTATGTATGTCGATGTGGGTGGTTTGTTTGATCATTCAAATTACGTTTGATAGTCATTGGAATCAGTCTTATATCATGACAGCAAGGACCCATAACAACGTAATTGTTCACATAAAACGCACTTCATGAAATCGAAAACCACATAACAACAAAAAAATACAAGCTAAACTCATGGAGTTCCTACACCTCTCCACTCTTTGAAACAAAAAATTAGTTCGACCTAATCCTATATTAGGTCAACCGAAAAGTGCATGTTACAGTGACATGCATGTGATGAGGTTATTTTGGGTTTAGGTTTTGGGATTAATTAGTCTATGTGTTGTTTAATTATTATTGGTTTAGTTGTTGGTTACGTAGCTTTTGCATGGGCCAATTATTTATGTGATAATGGCCGAGTTAGGTTAGTAGTCTAATTAGGAGTTTAGTTGTGTAAGTAACCAGATGGGCTAGGGTTACGAGTTAGTTAGGGTTTTCGTATTAGGTTTATTTCTTATATAAATATGTAACTTGGGCATTAGTTCGGTATCGAATAACAAAGTTAAGGTTTATCGACACCAACGTCATTCTCTTGCTTGTGAGTTACAAGCAAAACCCTAAAACGGAGGGAATCTATTCATCAGCCTGTCACCGTAGCAAAGTCCTAACTATTAATTGTACAAAGTTGCAAAATGCGTCAACTTTCTCTCCACAATTGATCGATGAAGTAACGAAAATTTTGATGCAAATATTACATAGATTCGGAGGAGACAAATTGAGAAGTGTCTACATTGCGACTCGTGAGGAATTTATTATAAATATTAAGGTTGATAGTTTAAAACTTGCTTTTGCATATTAATCCACAATCCAACCACACCCATACGCCACCTACCCAACCTAACTCAGGAATACAAATGTAGGTGGATAGCAAGTCACAATTAATCAACTCGATAGTAAACGGGTTGAGAGACCAAATCCAGACAGCCCACCCATTGCCCATCCCTACTTATAACGGTCAACAGCCAACACTGGGATTTTATCCCAATATACCATCCTCAACAGTTAACGCTAGTAAATTGGTTGGATAACAAGTCACAATTATATCAACTCGCTAGTAGACAGGTTGAAGACTATAAAGTGGTATTTTTGGATTTTGTTAGTTTTTGGGTGGTATGTTGAGAAAAAAAATTCTCAACACTAACGTAAAAAGATATATATTTTACAACTAATAATTTCACGTAAAAGATATTTTACTCAAATGAATCTGGGCTAATACCACTAGAAATATCAACTTTTAGCAAAATTGTCATTTGTATTACAAAACTTTTGATATGCCATTTGTATACAAACCGTTAAGTTTTTCTAATGTGGAATTTTTTTACTAAAAACTTATAAGAAAAAAATAGCCACAAAAAAGGTAAGATGACGAAGGCATATAGTAGAAGAATCTACACTTATTCTCAATTTAGAAGTACATGGTCAATGTGTAGTGCTGTTAGAAAATATGATTTGCTATATGATAGTACGAGAAACAACCTTTTATTAAATGAAAATATATTGCAATTCATTCCCGTCATCTGCAATCTACCCAAGCCAACACCCACCCAAATAAGGGTGGATAGGAGACTTATTAGTTCGCAATTCATCCACATAAATTACAAACTCATTGCGGTTCGGGATATTTATGGGTGAATTGACGTCAAACCGCGAATGAACCACACACGTTACGTACTCACCCTTAGTTATAAGTGTAGGTAAAAGTATATGTCAAATTTGTCAAATTTTGAGAAATAGAGTGATTCATAAAATATTACCGTCTCTCTAGTTATCATGGTTCAAATATGTTGATTTTATATTTTTTAGTTTTGGTTCAAATTTTTAGATCCATCATTGATAATGTAAACTTAATTTTTTTTAATACACATTAAAAATATTATAAAACTAACTCATATTTAACTTCGAAGTTTCTGACCAAATATGCATTTGATATTTTTTACGGGGTCTCAATTGAGAAAAAATAGTGGAACAGAAGTGCAAAAAAATATAACATGAATTTAACATTAGTTTGAGGTAAAGAAAATCGGAAATTTCTACAAAAAAAAAAAAGAAAATCGGAAATATTTTCCACTGCCCAGGGAAAGCCAAAAACCGGGTAGAAAGTGGGCGGCATTGGTGCGGGCACGGCACCGTAGAATTCCCCTAGCAAAGAGGTAATATAATGATTATTGGAGAAATTGGGATAAGATTTTTTAATTTTTTTGGTGGGTTGTTGTTGGGTTTCTATTTCATTTGCTCTCCATTGTCAATGAGACATTGTTTTGGGAGTGTGGCATTATCAAGGCAAGAAAGAATACTAGCCTGTTTTTTTTTCATTATTCTTTAAAGACTTCACTTGTTGTCTTATTTGGTCTCTCACAATATGAGTCATCCTAAAATTTTGTTCTAGATTCCGAAAGCTGGGTTCTTGGTTCTCACTAGTTGAGAAAAAAAACCAGCTGGCGAAACAAAGTGTGTTTGGTCCCAATTGGAACAATCCTCACTGTATGTTCTTGTAGAAGTCTCTTAAACCTATGGTATCTGTCATGATCAATCCAAACATTATCATCGAAAATGTCATGGACCAAATCGTTGTATTTACATCCCATTTCAGCACAGAAACTAGAAAGAGTCGAGTCATAGTGAACTCCGTTGGTTTTGAGCTGGAAAAATTAGGCCATTTAGGTGGTTCTGGAAACTACTGACCAGCCAAATTGTTAACATTTCCCCCCTTGCTTGCTAAAACCAATGAACGAGTACCCTCTCATTGACGTAAAGTGTCGAAAACCTATTTAGTTTGTTAACATTTTGCTCTCCGTATCATAATTTCAAAAGAAATATGACATAAAGTGTCGAAAACCTATTTTGTTTTTTTTTTATTTGATTGATTGTCTGGAGTACTAATGCCGAAATCACAATTATATAGTTTTGAAAAACCTAATAGGTAAAACTAGCTAGAGCCGCAAACCCATTCACTCGCCCCAGCCAACTCGACACGCAATGGAAGAAGACTCCCACTCTGCCCATGCAAGCTACGTACTAAAACCTAAACACTAATTATCCCATCACTTACCAACATGTCTTCGTACGTATAGAGATAGCCTCAATTACTATTTACTAGGAAGAACCAAGCTTCCATCATAAATGCAGACCAACAATTTGCTTCCTAGATGAACTAGGAAACTAACACCAACTTTTTAAGTAATACCTGAACTCTACAGCCCAAATCCCTCGTTATTTCTTCTAACCTCGCCTTCTAGCCTACCGGCTGCCGGCGACGCCAATTCTCGTCGACGAACTTTCGCCTCATCTTTCATTATTCCTCGTCGCATGAAATACTTCTGCATGAACGCCAATGGGACTCCGCATGAGCTGCCTGTTTTCCGCCGCCCGTACAGCAGAGCCAAAAACAGAGCATGACGAGATAGTGGAATATGCGTTGGATTCCAAGCTCTCAATGTAAGTTTTCCAACGGAATTTCTCGCTATTTTCAAGGTTACATATGCACGTATAAAGGGGTTACTGAATGGCAGAATTTGTGTAGTGAACCATGTCATTTACTGCGTCGCATTATAAAATAGGAAGGAGGTTTTGTTTCAAGATGCTAGGTGCAGTAGAAACTGGAAGCGCAAGGACTTTATAGAACTTGTGGGGACATCTGGAGTGCCGACCTCGATGTCTGACCTCTGCTTCGATCGTATAAACAAGAGCTCGCTAATGGCTGATGATGGGCACTTAAAAAAGTTCATCTTTCGGACTACCTTTGCGGTAAAACCCTAAACTACAACAATCAGCTGTAAAAGAGTGATTTTAAAATTCATAATTAACCTTCTCTAAATATTCTTGCTATCGTGATTGATTGGCTTATGGCATGGTATGATAGCTGGTTTGATGGTGTGTGTTCAAGTTCTCATGTCCCAGTTATTAACAAATGATTAATGAACAAGATATGGTTAGTCTATGCAAACTTCAAGACCGTAACTTGGCTTTCGATTGAGTAGGCATGTAAGAAAGTGATATAAGATTCATAATTAACATTCTCTCCAACAATTCGAGTAATTGAGACTAGTTTGTTTATCATTCATTTTAGCTACGTTGGCCATTGATGATGATTGAGTGTTTGATTATATTTTGTCGATATGTACGCATGAATGCAGGGTCTTGTGAGTGGAGAAGCTGATAGTGGTAAGAAAGCTGATGATTACTTGGTTGAACTATGTGATCAGCATTTGTCAAGCATCTCCTACCTAGCAGAGAGGAAGATTGATGCCACCAAGTGTGACCTTGTAAGTATTAATTAGGATTTTGTAACAAGGTTAAGGTTTGTATGTAATTCATCTAATTTGGAACATATAATAATTTTCATATATTCGTAAAATGTTGAAAAATACTTATTTAATTTACGGCGTAGATACCAGGGGCGGACCCATGCTTTGTTTAGGCTGGTCATTTGACAAAGCTTAACTAATAAAATGGACCAAATTAGTGTGTGCAAATATATATTGTTGTTGGTAGAATTTGAATCCTGGCCAATTTGACAACTCTTACAAGTCATAATTTTCCTTATACCAGCATTCAATTGTTGTTATAAGAATACAAAGCAAATATCCAAGGAGTCAAATTAATTCTTAATTCGTAAATTATAATTTCCAACTTTATTGCGAACTCTTCCTATTGTTGAGAGGACATTTTCGGTGTAAAATTCATCAAGAATGATCTTTGAGTCGAATGGGAATCAATTTATGAATGATTTTTCTAGATACATTCTTTTAAAAATATGTGAGTCGCAAGATGAGTGAATTATCTATTATAGAAAATTTTCAATATATGAAAACACTTCGTGGTTCGCCGTAAAAAAAACGATGATGCGATGTACTTATTATTAAGGAAATATGTAAATAAAAGTATTTTTATTTTCTGTTTCTTATTATTTTCCCTACTTCTCCCACTACTGTTTTTCTGTTCCTAACTTCATGGAACGTGGGAGCCATTCTTGTTGTATATCTCTGTATATTAGCCGAGACTTCTCATTGAATAAAATCAACTCAAGATTCTCTCAACAATATCACTTTTGCAAAGCCTCTTTCATGGTATCAGAGCTGGTTCGAACCAAAAGGTCATGTGTTCGAATCTCCACGACCCCCAATATTAACCGTTGTCTTTCAAGCACATGGTATGGTGGGCCTGTGCAAACTTCAAGCCCATGAGTTGGCTTTCGTTTGAGGGGGCGTGTTAGAATGTGATATAAGATCCAGCAGAACCTTCTCCCAACAACTCGAGTTATTGGGAGCAACTGGTCTTTGACACTTATATCATTGCTATTCTCTATAAGTATAGCAGTCTGACCCATATTGTTAAAATAATTTGCAGTGGTGCATCCCCGTATCATACGATGGGCATGCCACAGCAATCGTTATCAACATCAAGGAAGCTTGTTTTGAATATCTGGACAGCGGCAGCCATAGCAAGAGAAGAGCCTTCAAAGAAATGGGTGGTGTGCCCAAGAGAATCTCGAAGCTTGTAACCACGTACATCAATTCCATGCTGCTGCGACAAGGCGGCGGCGACGGCGGCACGACAATCGACTTCGGCAGGTTCAAGTGGAGGTACCCTCCGGTGCCTTGCCAACCTCGGGGCTCCAACGCCTGCGCAGTGTACAGGCTGCGGTTCCTGGAGGAGTGGAACGGCGGCGCGGATCTGCGGAGGTTCGAAGGTTGGGACGAGGATTCGTGGCATGTTAAGGAGAGGGTCAAGATGTGTGCATCCATTTTGACCGATCAAGACTCCAACGCTGTTCTTGGCAAGGTCAGACGGAGGGCACGGCGGCGGCGGCAAAGAATTCGATCACAGAAACAACAGGGTGATCGATTTTTCTTTGCCGCCCTTTTTTGTCTTGGATTTGTATCTGTTTTTGCAGTACGCCGACAAACCACATTTAGGAATCCATTTGATTTCAAATGATCTGCAAGGAAAAAGTACACATATTAAAGGCTGGTTTAAAAGAGAGAGCAGCGGTCTGTTGATTTTACATTTCTCCTTTGGTCTCAATTTTGTGAAGGATATAGACCGAGACTGGGAATAATTATTGTTGATATAGTGATAGAAAATTAGAAACACTATTTATTCGGCCTTCTGTCTTTATCATTGTATTAATTATGAGGATTTATCATTGTATTAATTATGAGGATTTATTATTAAGGTTAGTAGTATTTGAGTCATATTAGGATAGTTAATTAGATTTTCTATTCTTTCATTATAAATATGTAATTGGGGTTTACCATAATCAGTCAAGAATAATATTAAGAAAACCCTCCTAAATAGACCTGGCAATCGGGTCGGGTTGGGTAATTTCGGGTTAGAAATCTCGGGTTACGGATCTTCACGGGTCGGGTCATGTTGGGTTTGCTGATTCCGGGTCAAATATTGACCCAACCCAGCGGGTTTCGGGTCGGGTTTCGGGTCATTTCGGGTTATGAGCGTTCTCAGAAACAATATCAAATATGCTTCATAAATTTTTAAAGAAAATAATTTTTTACATATGGGTGACAATAGTTTGCCTAGCACATGTTAATTAACAAATGCTCAACTCCTTCCATGCTAATGAAAAGAAATAAAAATTGCACAAATTGTGAAAAAACAATGACGAAAATAATACTAATAAAATAAACAAATGATGTTTGATTATCTTTACACTTCCAACTTGTCTATCAAATCCATATGAATTTTTTTAACATCTCACCAAAGTATGAGAGATTTTATCATTTTGAGAGTGACATATACAATGGAACGGGTCTCGCAGGGCGACCCAAAAACCAACCCAACCCGACCCAAAAACTACGGGTTAATCGGTTTCGGGTCATTCCGGTTTCGGGTTAAAAAACCCTCAACCCATTCTCTATTTTTCGAGCGGGTTCGGGTCGGGTTCTCATTTGCCAGGTCTACTCCTAAATCCTATTCTCCCAATCCTCTCAATTCTCGTTCTCAATTTCTCTAAATTCCTAGGCCGATTCTCTATCCTTCTCTTCTCAAATCCTAAATTATGTTCTTAATCCCTAAATCCCCAATTCCCGATAGAATCCTAGAAACAAGGTTCTATCATTTGGTATCAGAGCCTCCAATGAGCTCGATACGGCTCTCTCATCGGGAATGGACCTGTGTGAACCAACAGTTCGACGCCATCCGGGCTGCCCAAACTCGAACCGCTCGCGAACAAGGCAGGGAGCTCGTGACTGCCGCGACGGTGAGACAAAGGGGCGGCGACGTGGCGGCAGCGGCGGTGAGACGGAGAGAGGCATCGCAGGCCATGACGGTGGACGGCGGGCCGAGGTGGCCGACAACGGAGGGCGACCGCGGGGTCGTGGCAGTGGTGGCAGTGCGCGGCCGGGTGCTCCGGACCGAGGAGCGCGAAGCGCCGTGTTTGGCGGGAGCTTCCATCGCGCCGCGGAGAGGAGGTGAGGCGCCCCTGAGCTCGACAGGGGACGGCGGGGCGGTGCGGGCGGAGGAGGAAGGAGAGCGCGGCTGGGCGTTGTGCCCCGAGACGCTCGACCAGGCGGACGCGTCTGCGACGTGGCGGCGTGATTTGTCGAGTTCGACGCCGAAGGACGACGGGGAGTCTCCTCGTGCGACGCCGGAGTGGAAGGCGTTACGGGAGGAGGAGACGCGACGGTTGGAGGCAGCTGCAGATCGGGTTACGTTGCCAGATTTGGAGGAGTCGTCAGCGATAGCGGGAGACGTGCCGAGGAAGAAGAAATCATAGAAGACAGGTGGCGGCGAGTTTCTGCTTGCAAAGCCTAGGTCGCCACCTTGGGGCCATGGAACGCGTCGGCAACAGCAAATCACCTTAGTGGGCCAAGCAGGGTTGGGTTTCAGGTGGGCTTTTGCTGGAATCGTTGCGGGGCAACAAAATCTGTTGTGCAGGTCGCGGGTGGTGAAGAAGCAGGTCAAGTCAAAGTCTGGGTACGAGCCTGATGCACTAGTGAGCCAAGAGTGAAGTTCCGTAGACTTTGTCACCAAAGGCAAGCCAAGAATCAGAGGGCAACTTGAGTTCTGCGTGGGCTTGTGTTTGGAAAGGTTTGTTAGGCTAATCTTAGAAGGAATGGATAGCAGTGCGAGCCAAAAATTGAGAGGTTGATTGGGACGAAAAGAGTGGTTTGTTTGGAGTGGGAAGGAGAAAGAAATTTTGGTCATGGGCCTCGAATAAAAGAAAAGAAGGCTGGGCTTTACACAAACCAAATTGACCAGCGGAGCAGGCCAAGTCTGAGCGAGAATTGGGCCAACTTGAGACTTAGTTGTGGGCTGCCCAAGAAAAGAGCCCACAGGTTAAGGAAAGAAGATGGGCTGATTTTTCAAAATGAGCTAGGACCTCATATGAGGTGTTTGCTTGGATTACCTTTATATGAATTGGGCTCAATAACTTGTGAAAAGGTGGAGCATAATTGGAAGACAAGAAAGCGCACGATATGGAGGAGCAAATGCGCGTATGACTTGGGAGACGTAAAGAAAGTGATCTAGTCGGTCCACCTTGAGGGCAAGGTTGGTGTCAATGGGGAGAGGATGATATAAACATGATTTATTCGGCCTTCTATCATTATCATTGTATTAATTATCATGATTTATTATTATGGTTAGTAGTATTTGAGTCATATTAGGATAGTTTATTAGGTTTTTCTATTCTTTCATTATAAATATGTAATTGGGGTTTACGTCATAATCAGTCAAAAAGAATATTAAGAAAACCTTCCTAAACCCTATTCTCCCAATCCTCTAATTCTCGTTCTCAATCCCTCTAAAGGCCTAGGCCGATTCTCTATCCTTCTCTTCTCAAATCCTAAATTCAGTTCTTAATCCCTAAATCCCCAATTCCCGATAGAATCCTACAAACAAGGTTCTATCATATAGTTAGATATTATATCCTTTGTGGTATTGTAATTAGGACTAGCAAGTGGGCTCAGGTAAGGGAAGTTGAGAAGCCTCAAATACCATCACAAAGTTTCACAGTGGATATCGGGTGAGCATAAGGGACCAATGGGGTGCAACCCATGGTCTCAATTACTGAAAGCTTCAAAAGATTTCTGGAATTTTGCTTGGGTGTAAGCGGGAGGAGGCGCTTGGGTGTCTTTTTGGTACGATGTTTGGATCAAGGGTCAACCCTCGCTTGCTGAATCCTTTCTAAGAGTGGTCGCTGCTGCTGCGTCGCCGTTCTGTCAGATCACCGATATCCTGCTTAATGAGGAGGGAAATATCTCTTGGAATTTAACCCTCTGTTAGAACAGAAGCGTGTAGTCGATAATCCAAACCAACACAAGCGAATACAAATTTAACGTGGTTCACTAACACAATGTGTGCTAGCTAATCCACAGGTAGGGGAGAACAAATTTCACTGATTTGAGGATAGTACAGGTTACAAACCAAATTCCGAACAGACAAACCAAACAAACTAACCTGACTGACCTTACTACAGACTAGGGTGATGAAAAGTATTTATAGAACTCTTCTCCTAATCCCAAACAGAAAACCAAACACCTTTTCCAAACCTACAAGGAAAGGCCAAAATAAAACCCAAACAAAATATGCCCAAAACACAAAACCCAAACAAAATAGGCCCAAAACACCAAACAAACCCAAATCAAATTCAAGTCATATCCTAACAATCTCCACCTTGACTTGAATTCTCTGTCAAATGCCAAATGTACCAGATGCAACCAAAGTTGCCAGATGTTCCCAAACACGATACATATCGCCAAACGTATCCAAATGCGATCGAAACCCCAAAATCAACCGCGATGCAAAATCGCCAAACTCATATGCAATCAAAATTGCTAGACGTATCCAAATGTGATCCATATCACCAGACTCAAATGCTATGTATATCACCAAACTCAAATGCAATAAAAATTGTCAGAAGTACCAAACTCTCCAAATCTCCAAATGTATCAGAACCTCCCCTGCCTCCAAATGCCCCTAAGGGCGATCAACAAATCAAAACATGTAGTAAGTCCAACTCATGTTGGGACTTGCCATGCAAAACCAGCTTGGTGTTATTTTCGTCGATAACCCCAACATCATTTATAACTCTAACTTCAAACCTGTAGCTCCAAATTGATTTTCAATCTTCAAATCCATAACAAACATCCTTGATAATCGAAAACCCTAACCTCAACCAAATAATTCCAAAATAAACCAAAGCACACAATTTCAAACTGCTACAACCTTCAAAGTATTCCAACTGGCGCAAAAGAAACCCAAAGTTTCGCCGAGTGTACAAATCCAATCACAAGAAACAAAATTCTAGTAATTTCCAATTGATGCTTCTCTATATGTTCAAAAAATTCCTCTATACCAAATTATCACTTGGGTGATAAGTGATAACTACCACCCAAACAATTCCCCAATTCCAAATTAGCAACGTCCGTAAGAAATATTAAAGAAAAGCAACACAACACCAACGAATTCCAGACAGCAGGCGAATGCTCCTCGTAAGAAGACTTGCAACTTCAAATCAATTTATTTCAAACAACCAATAACCGCAACCAGGCACCACAAATTTATCAACGCCGATTCCCTTGAATTAGATCGAGAACCAGGCTCTGATACCACTTGTCAGAATATAAACGTGTAGTCGATAATCGAAATCAACACGAACGAACACAAATTTAACGTGGTTCACTAACACAATGTGTGCTAGCTAATCCACGGGCAGGGGAGAACAAATTTCACTGATTTGAGAAGAGTACAGCTTACAAACCAATTTCTCGACGGACAAACCAAACAAACTAATATGACTGACCTTACTAAAGACTAGGGTGATGAAAAGTATGTATAGAACTCTTCTTCTAATCCCGAACAGAAAAGCAAACACCTTTTCCAAACTTACAAGGAAAAGGCCAAAACAAAGCCCAAACACAATACCCAAACAAAATATGCCCAAAACACAAAGCCCAAACAAAATAGGCCCAAAACACCAAACAAACACAAATCAAATTCAAGTCATATCCTAACACCCTCAAACATGGTTTGCGGGGCGGGTTTGTTCTCTGCAGGTCCTTCAAGATTGTTTTGGGAGCCATCTCCAAGTTCCTGCTTCCGAGTGAAATCAATGTACGAGAGCTTGATTGGTAGGCAGAACAACCTTGGAGTCGAATAGACTCATAGGTATGATAAATTTAGTAATGTTATCTTCACTATCAACTGAGCTAATTCATCATTTCCTTTTAATCCATATAATAACTCATAATTCTTAACACAACAATAATAATTCTCAAAGTCCTGTAGAAGAAAAGAATCAGAAAGTTGACCAAACCCTTTAGGATTCAAACAAGTGTTATAATATGATGGAGATAAGGGGAAGGCCATGGATTTAATTTTACATTTTGGAAAAACTTGGAGATAGAACCACCTATTTATATATGTTAAAGTTGAAAGCAAATAGGAAGCAAACTGACAGTCTTTATTGATTTGAATGAATGCTTAAATACAAATCAGAGTCACTCCAAGCTCAGAGACTCTCAACAAACTGGATCATAGATCCCTGAACATCAGAGATCATGACCAATGACTCTTGACCTCAACTACTGCTGGAAAACAGCTAACAACTCCAACAAGACTCCTAACTTAACTCATTAACATGAATGACTAAAACAAAACAGAAAATGACCAAACTATAATGTGCCACAATGACTACTTCAACGGCTAATTCAATTTTTAACAGCCTCCCTTGAACTGAAGCATCTGCAAGCAGCTTAGTTCATCAACCTGCAACTTCCAATTCTTCTCCATTAATCAAACCAAGCCTGCTACGCAGTAGCTGAAAAGTGCCTAGCTTCAAGGGCTTAGTCATAATGTCTGCAATCTGTTCTCTAGTCTCACAGTGCTCTAATTCAATCGTTCCATCTCTGACTAGCTCTCTCAAGAAATGAAAACACACATCTATATGTTTACTCCTGCCATGCATAACCGGATTCTTGGAGAGTTTAATAGCAGATCTATTTTTTTATGGATATTTAATAGCAGAGCTATTGTCACACATAATTTTTGTTGCTCCTTCCACACAATCCTGCCATCCCATTTGAGTTACAATCCTCATTAACCAAACGCATTGAGCAGCACAAAAGGATGTAGCCACGAATTCTGCCTCTATAGTTGAAAGTGTAACAACAAGCTGCTTCTTTGAGCTCCAAGAGATTGCTCCTCTTGCAAGAAAGAAGGTGTAACCACTAGTGCTCTTCCTGTCATCCAAATCACTAGCATAATCGCTATCTGTGTATCCAAGCAAGCAATCTCCTTCTTCTTGTTTTCTATACAGAATGCCAAACTTCAGTGTCCCCTTTAAGTACCTAAGCACTCGTTTTGCTGCTAAAACATGTTGTCTTGTAGGCTTATCCATATACCTGCTCAACAAGCACACTACTAGACCTGTATCAGGTCTAGTGGGTGTTGCATATAACGAACTCCCAATGAGATGTTTGTATTTGGTTGCAGTCTGCTAGATGGAACTTTTTCAACAACTCACGAACATATTTTTGCTGAGAAATGAAGATGCCAGTAGGTGTTTGATTTACCTCTACACGTAGAAAGAACTTCATTCTTCCCAGGTTTGTCATCTCGAATTCAGCCTCCATTGATTCTTTGAACTCCTTCAGCATCTTAGGACTGGTGCTCGCATAGATCAGATCATCCACATATACACTAACCATTAGCACATCATTCATCTTCTTTTTCACAAATAAAGTGTGCTCAAACTCACATTTTTCAAATCCATTGCTTAGAAAGTAAGTCTTCATTCTACTGTACTAGGACGTAGGAGCCTGCTTTAGGCCATACTAGGCCTTTCGCAGCTTATATATTTTCCCTTCTTCTCTAGGGATTCAAATCCTTGTGGCTGCTCGATGTAGACTTCCTCTATAAGTTCAGCTTGCAGGAATGCACTCTTGATGTCCAGCTGATACACAGTCATTCCATATTGTGCAGGAGGAGCTAGAAAGGTTCTGATGGTGTCCCATCTGGCAACTGGTGCAAACACTTCATTATAGTTCAATCCATGTCTCTGAGCATAACCCTTTGCCACTAATCTGGCTTTCAACTTGTCAATTGTCCCATCTTCCCGAAGCTTTGTTCTGTACACCCATTTGACTCCAATTAGAATCACTCCTGCTGGCTTGTCAACCAAGATCCATGTAAGGTTTCGATTGATTGATTGATTCAATCTCCTGCTTCATAGCCTCTCTCCACTTCTCATCCACCACTGCTTCTTCAAACGAGGATGGATCACTACTAACAGCTACTAGAGCCCACATATCAGTTTCAGTAAATGTCAGATTAGGCATACAAGAACAGTCAAAGTCTCCAAAACGGCTTGGAAACTTCCTGTTCCTAGGACCTAAATCACTGTTAATAGGTATCCTTAATGCATCAGTCATTGTTACTTCTTCTTCTTCGTCCAATTCTGCATTTGGTGGTGGTGGTGTGATTGGTTATGCAGATGAGGTCTCAGAACCTGCAGAATTTGAACTGCCTTCAGTCTCCTCTTTTGTTACAGTAGGTGCATCACTTCCACTTCCTTCTTCTTCATTCTCTCCTTCTCCCCTCCTTCTTCTGATTCAGACCAGGCTTATTCACTCTATTCCATGTTAGCTTAGTCTGGATAGCTTTTCCTCAGGTTTCAATGACCAACCCTCTTTCTCATTGAAGATCACATCACGGCTAATGACAATCTTCTTTGTTTCAGGGTTATAAAGCTTGTAGGCTTTGGATGCTTTAGAATTTCCTAGAAAGTTTCATTTGATGCTTTTATCATCCAGTTTCTTCCTCAAACTATCATGGAAATGGGCATAAGCCACACAACCAAACACTTTAAGATGATTCACTGAAGGAGGCTTCCCAGTCCATCTTTCTTGTGGTGTTTTGCCTTTGTTGGCTACAGTTGGGCTCATGTTCAGTATGTGTGTAGCCCAATCTACAACCTCAGGCCAGAAGGATGAGGGAACCTTTGTATCTTCCAGTGAGGACCTAACAGTGTTAATGATAGTCCTGTTCTTCTTCTCAGCAACACCATTTTGCTGAGGTGTGAGGGAAGCTGTCAACTGTCTCCTGATACCTGCTTCTTCACACACATTTCTAAACTCATGCAGTAGAAACTCTCCACCCATATCAGTTTTGAGGCAAGCAATGGTTCTGCCTGTTTCATTCTCTACTTGTGCTTTAAAACGTTTAAACCAAGCCAAAGCTTCTGATTTTGAATCCAAAAAGAAAACCCACAACTTTCTGCTATAATCATCAGTAAGGGTCATGATGTACCTTTTCCCTTAATTGGAAGTGGGAGTGATGGGGCCACATAAATCAGCATGCAGAAGCTGGAGTGGTTTGACAGCTCCATGCTCCTGTTTTTGAAAACTTGCTTCTGCACTGCTTTCCAACCATGCAGGTTCCACATACCACAAGTTCACCAGTCAGCTTGGGGAGTCCCTGCACCAGCCTTCCACGTTATAATTGCATCAAGCCGGACCTGCTTAGATGACCAAACCTCTTATGCCATAGATTCAGTGTGTCATTATGTACAATATCAGTCTGCAAGCACTGACTGCCATCTCAAGTATGTTGCTTTGCTTGCAGAACAAACATCTTGTTTGATTTCATGGAAATTTGAAGCAATAAACCATGCTTCTCATGATAGATTTTGCAACTCCCATTCCTGATTGTGAAAGCCAAGTTCTTTTCCTGCATTTGACCCACACTTAGAAGATTTGATTTCAGGGTAGGGACATAGAACACATTCTAAATGATAAGTGGAACTCCATCAACTGTCATTTTTATAGTTCCCTTCCCTTGAACTTCCAGTGTGCTTCCATTGCCTAACTTGACATCACTTTTGAAACAAGCATTGAGTTTGATGCAACTACCTGAGTCAACTGTGCCTGTAAACTCCCAGAATATGGTGGCTTACCAAGCTCAGTTGAATGCCCAATCTCAGAAGGACTCCCACCCAAAGGCGGTGATCCCCTTACAATTTGGGCAAAACTCAGTGGCGGGCTCCCAATTGAGGAAGGAGCTTTGCCATCTTCTACTAAAAGAATAGGAATCTCAACCTCTTTGCTCTGTATAACTTTGCTTCCCTGAGGATCAGCCACTTCATTGCCTTCCTCATCACTTCCTAGATTACCAACAACAGCAGCACCCTGTGCCTCTTCCACACCCACAACTACCTGGTCTATAGCTGCATCACACTCATCCCTAACAACATGTGTCTCCTCACCAGTACACTCATCTTCTGCCCCAGCACCTTCTTTGAGCTTCCACTGCTTCTTTGGTTCTTGCTGACAGTTATGCCTAAACATACAACAGGAGGAACAAACTTTAGGGAGGTGCGAATAATCAACCCCCACTTCAAAGTCCGGATCATTATCAGGATACAACTTGATACGCCGAGGAAACTCACAGTTAGCTGATAGCTCCACACAGACTTTAGAGAACCCTAACTAGTCCCCAAATCTCGTCTTCTTGTCTGTCCATAAAGGCTTACCCACCGTGCTCGCAACCCACTCTATTCCATCTGACCAGATACTCAAGGGGTAATCCCCCAATTCTAACCCAAATCGGCAGCGTCTCCACTCTTGGCGCAATTGGTTGTATCCCCACCTCCCATTTATGAAAGGAGACAGGATTTCCCACAAAAAGTGCCACGGACCAGACTTGAAAACTCAATCACACGACGAAGACGAAGGAAATTGGAAAACCAGAAGCATAGGACCGAATCACGAAAGATGTACCACACTGTCTCTCCCCCATAATCGATTAGCCCAAGACTGTAGCCCCCCCCCCCCCTGAGGACGTTTACCGATGAATTGACCCACCAACGAGTCTTTCCAACGGTTCAGCGCCCTTCTCCTTAATCGCCTGCGGGATTCGATTATCGTCTTTGATCTTCTCCGGTGGACTGTAGGGGAGACGTTTTTCCGGCACCACCAAAAACCCAAGCAGTTACTTATTATACTCAACTGACGGACACAAATACTCATTCTCGCACCGTACCGTCCATTCCCATCACAAGGTGTTGCAGAACGAAGAAGGATGGTTATTGGTTAATCACTCACTGAGTAAATACAACAGTAACTGCTTGTATTACTTAGTGGCTGTTGCATTGTGTAATTTTGCTACTTGGAGCTTACACAAGAGTCAAAATAAGGGGTCTTTTTCCGAACTCCCAACAGCCAGTACAAATAACAAAATGGACAATTGACCACTTGATATCTTTCATGTATCCCGCAAAGAATTCATAGTCAACACAAAGCTTTCATCGACGAATCCGGCAAAGCTCAATGTGGCTTGCAGAGCCATCATTCCTCGAAATTTAAAATCGACTTAACGCAAGTGAATGCAGCCAGACTTGGATTGGTTGGATTAGGGAGTGTCTTAGCTCGGCGTAGTTTTCAATTCTAATGAATGGTTGTCCAGCGGGTTTCTTCCGCTCATCCCGGGGTTTGAGACAAGGGGACCCTCTTTCTCCACTCCTGTTTGTACTTTGTACGGAGGGTTTGCGGCTCTCCTTCGTAAGGCCATCTCGGAAGGGAAGCTGGAGGGAGTGAAAGTAGCTCCTCGGGCTCCTCGGATCTCTCACTTGTTTTTTGCGGATGACTCTTATTTATCCCTGCAAGGTTCGCTTCAGCAGTGTGAGAATCTGATTGTGGTGTTAAATGAGTATGAGGAGCTCAGCGGGCAGCGGGTGAATTTGGGAAAATCGGCAGTGTGCTTCAGTAAGAACATCACCGTGCATGATCAGGAATTCCTTGCCCAAATTCTGGGAGTTGGGGCTGTGGGGGTTCACGATAAATATCTGGGTTTACCATCCCTCATCTCTCGGTCTAAGATGGCTACGTTTCGCTTTGTGGAGGAAAGGTTAATTGCCCGGCTGCAGGGTTGGGCTCAGCGATCGTTGTCCATGGCAGCTAGGGAGACGCTGATCAAGTCAGTTGCTTCTGCGCTACCGCTTCATGTGATGTCATGCTTTAAGTTGCTTGTTTCTCTTTGTCGTACGTTGGATAGGCTGGTTGCGAGATTTTGGTGGGGTGTCGAGGACGGGCACTCCCGCATTCGGTGGATGTCTTGGCGTAGGATGTGTCAGAGTAAACATGAGGGTGGAATGGGGTTTCATCGACGAATCCGGCAAAGCTCAATGTGGCTTGCAGAGCCATCATTCCTCGAAATTTAAAATCGACTTAACGCAAGTGAATGCAGCCAGACTTGGATTGGTTGGATTAGGGAGTGTCTTAGCTCGGCGTAGTTTTCAATTCTAATGAATGGTTGTCCAGCGGGTTTCTTCCGCTCATCCCGGGGTTTGAGACAAGGGGACCCTCTTTCTCCACTCCTGTTTGTACTTTGTACGGAGGGTTTGCGGCTCTCCTTCGTAAGGCCATCTCGGAAGGGAAGCTGGAGGGAGTGAAAGTAGCTCCTCGGGCTCCTCGGATCTCTCACTTGTTTTTTGCGGATGACTCTTATTTATCCCTGCAAGGTTCGCTTCAGCAGTGTGAGAATCTGATTGTGGTGTTAAATGAGTATGAGGAGCTCAGCGGGCAGCGGGTGAATTTGGGAAAATCGGCAGTGTGCTTCAGTAAGAACATCACCGTGCATGATCAGGAATTCCTTGCCCAAATTCTGGGAGTTGGGGCTGTGGGGGTTCACGATAAATATCTGGGTTTACCATCCCTCATCTCTCGGTCTAAGATGGCTACGTTTCGCTTTGTGGAGGAAAGGTTAATTGCCCGGCTGCAGGGTTGGGCTCAGCGATCGTTGTCCATGGCAGCTAGGGAGACGCTGATCAAGTCAGTTGCTTCTGCGCTACCGCTTCATGTGATGTCATGCTTTAAGTTGCTTGTTTCTCTTTGTCGTACGTTGGATAGGCTGGTTGCGAGATTTTGGTGGGGTGTCGAGGACGGGCACTCCCGCATTCGGTGGATGTCTTGGCGTAGGATGTGTCAGAGTAAACATGAGGGTGGAATGGGGTTTCATCGACGAATCCGGCAAAGCTCAATGTGGCTTGCAGAGCCATCATTCCTCGAAATTTAAAATCGACTTAACGCAAGTGAATGCAGCCAGACTTGGATTGGTTGGATTAGGGAGTGTCTTAGCTCGGCGTAGTTTTCAATTCTAATGAATGGTTGTCCAGCGGGTTTCTTCCGCTCATCCCGGGGTTTGAGACAAGGGGACCCTCTTTCTCCACTCCTGTTTGTACTTTGTACGGAGGGCTTTGCGGCTCTCCTTCGTAAGGCCATCTCGGAAGGGAAGCTGGAGGGAGTGAAAGTAGCTCCTGAGGCTCCTCGGATCTCTCACTTGTTTTTTGCGGATGACTCTTATTTATCCCTGCAAGGTTCGCTTCAGCAGTGTGAGAATCTGATTGTGGTGTTAAATGAGTATGAGGAGCTCAGCGGGCAGCGGGTGAATTTGGGAAAATCGGCAGTGTGCTTCAGTAAGAACATCACCGTGCATGATCAGGAATTCCTTGCCCAAATTCTGGGAGTTGGGGCTGTGGGGGTTCACGATAAATATCTGGGTTTACCATCCCTCATCTCTCGGTCTAAGATGGCTACGTTTCGCTTTGTGGAGGAAAGGTTAATTGCCCGGCTGCAGGGATCGTTGTCCATGGCAGCTAGGGAGACGCTGATCAAGTCAGTTGCTTCTGCGCTACCGCTTCATGTGATGTCATGCTTTAAGTTGCTTGTTTCTCTTTGTCGTACGTTGGATAGGCTGGTTGCGAGATTTTGGTGGGGTGTCGAGGACGGGCACTCCCGCATTCGGTGGATGTCTTGGCGTAGGATGTGTCAGAGGAAACATGAGGGTGGAATGGGGTTTCGCAGATTCGAGTTTTTCAAGCAAGCGCTTCTTGCTAAAATTGGCTGGCGAATCCTGACTGATCCTCAGTCCCTTCTCGCCCAGGTGTATAAAGGGAAGTATTTTCCCCGGGGGGATTTCCTCTCTGCGACTCCCCGCTCTAGTCCTTCTTGGGGTTGGCAGAGTATCCTGTATGGAAGGCAATTGCTGGCCCAGGGGATTAGATGGCAGGTTGGAGATGGGCGAGGGGTGGCGGCTTTGACGGATAATTGGGTGCCCGCACTCCACCCAGATCCACCCATGTTTAATCCTCGGGTTTTAGATGAGGGAGTGGAGATGAAGGTGGCTGATTTCATTTGCCCGACGGAGGGATGCTGGTTACCGGAGAAACTGGGGGAATGGTTCCCTCCCGAGACCTGTCGTGCTATCTGCAAAATTCCTTTGCCTAGACGGGTGATTGTTGATAGGATTGTCTGGCATGAGACGGGTGACGGGCTCTTCACAGTAAAATCAGCTTATCACCTGGCTGTTCGCCTGGATCAGCAATCTGGGGGGTGGCGCCCGTTGGTCAAAATTTTTTTTTTTTTTATAACCGCCACCTAGGCCCGCGGTTTGCATAGAAAACCGCGCCTCCGACAAACGATTTTCGTGTAAACCGCAGGGTGGGGTGGCGGTTTTTGAAAAAGGGTGGTATTTTTGGAATTTTTTGGGGTTGGGTGGTATTTTTGGAATTTTTTTTTTAAAGAGTGGTACTTTTGGATTTTTTCCGCCTCTCTCTGCCTCTTCCCCTAGCGAAGCTCTTGTCTTTTCAGATCTGCCCACATCCTTCAATGGCCAAACCATACTTCAGGCCTCTTCATATCTACCTATCTCTAGATCTTTCCAACACACATCTACGGAAAACTCCTCCTTAATTCTAGATCTATCTAAATCTCCATATTTGAAAACAAGAGTATTGAACTCTCTATTTCAGTCCCAAGCTCCGCCAGATCTATATTGCCAGGCCCTAATCTGACCCCCTGATCGCCCTCTTTCTCCAAGATCGTTGCCGCTCCTCCGTTCTCGATCCTCTTTATCGCGGGGTCTTCCTCTGCCGCCCTCCATTCAATGAATCGACAACAACGCTCCTAATGGAAATAACAAAGAGCAAGGCCACGAGGTCACTGTGAAAGGAGTAGATTGGTTGATTAATGCGAGCTTCAGAGGAAAAGGCTTTTTGAAGCTATAATCATGTATAATAGCTTAAACGGAATACTATGTTTTGGTTCTACTTTTTCCTTGTTCTTTGCTTGAACGATGAATGTTTATATTGTATTTGAATGACTGAATATTTGCAATTGTAATCGTGTTTAGCCCTTATGAAATCAGTTTTGGGAGATTTGGTTATTTTCTTAGAGGTTACGTAATCCAGGTGAATCATGGTAAATTGGTGATGATAAAATTTGAGATTTATCAATTAATAATTAATCCAATTTGGGATGGTCAATTGCAAACTAACGACGGAGGTCCCACAGTTTTTTGTTTATAATTTTTATATCAATTGTCAACATCAACGAGAGTCAAGTTATCCCTCGTAGAAAGTTTTAACGATGGGGTTTTAAAAGTCCCCTCGTTAATGGCTTTTAACGGCGAAGCCTCCTATGACAGGAGGTTTATCATCGTTATTGACTTATAACGAGGGTTTTTGGTCTTTTAACGATCGTTTTTTCCTCTCGTTGGAACCACTTTTTTTTTGTAGTGACTGAAGGTGTTTTTATGGCAAGTCCTGCACCGGTTCCTACCCACTACAGAAGCTCTGATTGAGAGAAAGGTAGAGGTTCATCCACGCTGCCCGGTGTGCTGGGCTGCGCCTGAAACTATGGAACATCTCTTTTTCGACTGCTGTGTGGTGCGTGCTTTGTGGGATTTAGCTGGGTTAGAGCATGTGGGATGGGGTGGTGCGGTGAGGGTCGCATTCGGCTGGAGGGATGGTGCTGATGGGCCTGGATGGGGTGGTTGTGGGTGCGACGGGGGTTTGTTTCCCGGAGGTTGATGATCCAATGTTAGTAGAGGTGTTGGCCCTCAGGGAAGCTATCCTCTGGTGTCGGAACTCGGGATGTCGCTTTGTTCGCTTTGAGGGGGATGCGAAGGTGGTGGTGGATAGGCTCCTCTTGGCTCAGGGGAGTGATAGTATGGCGGGAGCTATTTTTCGTGAGGTGTTGCTCTACTTGGCTGAAGATGCAGGGTTTAGCGTTCTGTTCGTTGGTCGGCGTATTAACAGGGTAGCCCATTTGGTGGCTAGAAAGGCCCTTCTTTTGTACCCTATAGCAAATCATCATTTTGATTTTGTAGCCTGGTTGAGGCAGATAGTGTAATGACCTATTCTTGAGTATCAATATATGATTACCTTTTGAAAAAAAAAAAAAAAAAAATGAATGCAACCACATTAGTTATGTTTGTTTTTGTCCATGACGCTTTATCTCCCAACTCATGAACACATCTAATCTAGTAGTTAAGTCGTAGGATCATTGTGAGAAAACCATCATCCATGAGAAAGGAAGCACGCCATTCACCAAGCAGCAATGAAAGATAAATGAAACAGGTTTCCAACACACAATTGATAAGCAAGAATGAAGAAAGGAAGGTTAAAAAATGACTTAGTACGTACAAAACATTCAATGCATACTGCTGCAGTAGTACTTAGTGCAATCCTTCTGATCTGATGCTATTTGGAGCTTCCGAAAGTGCCAAAAATAGACAGTACGCAGAAACAAAATGGCCAAACGAGCTTCAAAATGGAGACCACTCTCCATCATCCGTACTCCATTGCATCCTTCTGTCAGCTAAAACTCAGTAGGCGAGACATCATCCCTGTAGATTCAAATAACACAGTAGCTAGTAAATGTTTGTATCGACACATGGTATATGTATTTTCAAAAGACACATGGTATATGTATTGAACATCACAAACACATTGCAGGAGGGAAAGACCAGCCCACCTCTTCTTCTTTTCGAGACTTGGTTGCTGATGTTTCTTGTCGACTTCCGCCGGGGAGAAATCTGCAATCGGGTGAAACCAGGCTGCCATAGCAAACAATGGCATTTATAAACCCCAGCTGCCACAATCTATGGATGGTAACCTCCTTTGTTGAATGGTAATCCAACTGGAGGAGAATCTCATGACCAGTCTGATTTCTCAGGTCGTACCAAACAAGCCTCGCGCAATCCAACTCGAGAAGAATCTCATGACCATTCATAGAGAATCCGAGAGGTCGGATCTCATATTTGTAGCACAACCCGGGATATGGAATCGAGAACATTATGCTCCATGAGTCCTTAACACCATACTCTTTCATCATCCAAACATCCACAAACCTTTCCTTATAGTTGGCGAAGATGCATAAACACTTCCCCAGCTCTCCAAGCCTCATGTCCGACGATTTCCCATTTGGGTACTCTGGCTGTGGGACTTCCCTGCATTGGTTGAGCCCTAAATCAAAGCCAACAATCACTGCTACATTGTCAGGATGGTCATGCCCACGAGCTATCCAATGAATCGCCCAACCAATCGACGAACCTACTCTATTAGGAAAGGGGATTGAATAAGGAAAATCAACGGTTAAAGTTGAATTAGAACCAACCCCATAACTAATCAGTTCCGAATGGCCAACAGTTGTATGAGCTATCCGGTATACTGCGACGACCTTATAGTCGCCGGAGACAGAATCATACCCAAATCCGCATCCGGTAAGGCAAACCCCTGTGCTAGAAAGGGTGTCGAACCCGAGTCCGAAGCTGCAGTGGGAAACGCAATGCGAGGGAACGAACGACTTCCGCGTGGCTGGATTTGTTATGATGAACTTTTCGCGGCCGTCGCTGAAGCAGAGCAACCCATTGCACGAACCGAATAGGGTCATGCACTCCCGTGGAACTGAAGGTGAGATTCCGATGGGGAGAGTGGTATCGCGACGGAAGCCGTCGATGTAGGCAGCAAAGTGGAGGTCGCCTTGTTCAAGATCGAACAAATCTACTTCGCGGATGAAGAGGATGGCGTTTTTGGTGGTGGCGGCAGAGTAGTCTATTTGAAGCTTGATGAACCTTGGGCTGTCGACCAGAGCCCGCCAAGGTTTGCAAAGGCTGCGGCAGCGCAGAATTGCGGCCACGGGAAGGCGGAGGAGAATGTTGGTCAGGATATCGAAGGGAAGGTAATCGGACATTTCGTTTCTGCTTGCCCGCTGAGAATCGGCCGGGAAAGGAGAAGAACAAAAATGCAAGTTTTTTAGCTTACTGAAAAGGACAACCAAGAAAACCCACTTTGGAGTAGGGACGCAATTAGGTTATAGGTATAATACTAGCTCTTACCCGACCCGTTGGTCGGATGAATTTTATTTTATATTTTATTATTTTATGTTAATCAATGGATTTATATATTCATTAAGAATTATTGTTGACTCTGAAACTAAAAGTTGCAGCTCGCAAAAAAAAACTCTTCAAGGGACATTTTTTTGATGGAGGGCAAGATTGACAAAAATTACATTAATTCTAAAATTAAGGTTAATTCATGTACAATGAAAATCAACAGAGACATATGTTTTCAAGAACTTAAATACCTTATGAAATTAGTAACTAAATTTTTAAGCAATAATACTTGTAGAAGAGGATGACTTCCATTGAGTCCTTTGATGTTGCGTAGATATCGACTTTAAAGAATATGTCATGGCCCAAAAAGTTAACAACTTTAAAGAACACAACAGCTACCCACCTCTGGTTCCTATTATCCCCTAATTATGTTTCAGTTGAGTGAAAATGTCTTTCTCTCTATATTTATCTTTTCACGCTATAGTGACTTGTTTAACTCGTACCTGGGCCGATGTTGTGGTTTCTGAACTTGATTTAATAAGTATAGCATATATCTAATGCAGTAATGCAGCAGCCATATGAGTGGTGAATCTCAAAGATCCCACCAAATGCTGCTTCTTATTGTTTACTGTTTGATATATTGATGTTGCCCTATTCGATATTCATGTAGTTTTTCAATAAGTAAGAGGTTCTGATGAATGTAGGTAATTTGAGAAGGAAATAACCCAACCGCTAACCGGGTTGGATGCAAGAGTTAAGAGACAAATAATCAAACAGTAATTTGCTTGGTCATGTGATTAAGTAAAAAAGAAAGAAAATAGGAGATTAGAGGAAATAAGAAGCGAACAAAAACTAAAAGCTAACTCGAACAAAATCACAGCCTACTGGCCTACTCGTTCATTCCCATCCTGACCACACACTTCGAACCCAAATCCCGACCCCACACTTCGAACCCAAACTTCGCCTGCTCTTCTTTCCCTACACCTCCCAATAAACCAACAAAATCACAACAAAATATCCATGTATCTATGTTTTCCCAAGACTACTTTGACAATGTTGTTAAAGAAGTTTGTACCCCATAAAGCAACAAATACTCAATACTTTTACATGAAGTAGCTTTGACTTTGAGTCATAGAAAGAAAATCAACGTGAGTCACTGCAAGTTGGCCAAATGAAGCATCGTACATCCTTTTGAAATCAACAATCAAATGGCAAACATATAACAGATGTAAATGAAAGGAAAAACTCCCTTTTAAAGCACTAAAATCAAATTGAAAGTACCCCGAATTGGTGGTTACATTTGTAGCCTGCTAGATAATCTCTTAACTTTGCCTCCATATCGATTTTGGGATGTCTCAACTCCATCTCTTGAACTCCTTCAAGATTCCATTTCTTCTTTGTTGCAGCTGCTGGGATTCTCTAGAAGTCAGAGTGAATTCACTCTGTAAAGCTCCTTCCTGAAGCATAGCTGGTCGGTGTTTTCCCACTTCATGATCAACAAAGCAAAGAAAATTTGTCATAGGATATGACTGTTTGTTCGAGGAAAGGGAACCAGTTAAATGGCACAAGAACTGAACTCAGCACGACATAAACTCTAATTGACTATGAGTGAAAGGAAGCCTAGCAAGGCATTTTCTTACATGAGGTGAGCCGTGAGTGTCACCCCGGAGGACCCCAAGAAGAAATGGGTGTCCTGATACTACTCTTGACTGTCTTTCTAAGGTACCTATTGGAGGCATCAAGGTCTCGAAAGCATCAGTTCATTGCACCTTTCAGAACTATATAATGTGACCAGTTCGAGCTTCCATGATCTCACATTTGTATTGTTCAGTTCCTCCTTTGCTCACCACCTATAGGAACCAATCAAAAGGCTCAGGATTCATGGTACATTTTTTGGTCAAATTAAGAGATGATGAAAACATGACAACCTTTTATGAGGAAGTAAACCATTCAACAAAGAGTACACAATTATACTTCGTGCGGAAAAAGTTGTTTTCAACATGAAGGGGCAGGAATCAACTGAAGAAAATAAAATAGACTAACAATGAAAGGCTACATCAATCCTTAGAAGGTCTGCACAAATGGGCACTGCAGAGAAGCATATCGCAATCCTAAGAAGAATCAATACCGGGAACTAACATATAAACCTCTCTAGATCACCAGAAGGTAGTAGCTATTGAATTAAATTACAGCAACTTATGACAGTACCACAAGCTTAACATGATTCACCATTACTTTAAGCTCTCTAACTGAATTTATAGGGAAAAGACCCTTCAAACAATACTACTTATGAAGTGGTGAAACTGGTTGCTATTCTTTTTTGTGGTTTACTTCATGTTGGTTAGTAGTTCCACTACTTTCTCCTTGTTGATACTATTTGCAACCTAATTAATGTTCTTTGCATCAGTAGATGGTGCCTATTGCACTTGGCAACCAACGAAATGCAAGGGTTTGTATTGATGGTGTCAGATGAACAAATGCCGCTAGGATGAAAATGCATCATCTATAAAGAGGTTTGGTGTCCTGAGATGAGATGAATTACATAATGCTATGGGTTATTGAAATTACTAAGCCATATCATCTTCCAACATAGCTCTAATTGCAAAAATTTACTGATTATAATGCTCTGTGATTCCAAAACACACATCAATCCCATCATTGTAGAAACATAATCTCTCACTCTAAGTAAATAACAGTTTTATTTCTATACAGTTATAGAATGCTATGAAATAGATAATCCACAAACTGAATGCAAAATACCAAATGAATCGGGATACAAATAGTAAGGCTCATTACTGAAACTATGACAACTTTACCCACCCAAGAGAACCTTAGTTTTGATTTTAGTAAATGCTATGCGTTATTGATCACTAAAAGGGATCTTTCAATTAATCATACACCAATGGACATGATTCAAGTTGGTTAAAATCATCAGAACAACAAATATATAAAAAGGGCCAGAACAATTCAGAACCAAGCATGCAAAAGGACAATTTATCTACACCCTTGAACAAAATTTCAACATCAAGATTTATGGGTTGAATTAAAGCATACACCACCATTTTTTAGCAAGAGATACATCACATGAGACAGAGCTTGGGTAAAAAATTGTGAGATCCATCTAAGAACATAGCAAATTAAATTAAAAGGCAAAAAAAAAAAACTCTCAACTAAATTCTTCAAGCTCTGAGTTGATTCACTTCCTACCATGTCATCAATTAAAGGTAGTAGGAAAGCAGGGTGGAGAGCTTTACCTGCTCCTGGGTTAGGGGATGCTCTTCCCAACCCATCACCGCAACACGTTTCTCAACCCATCTATAAGATCCACAAGGCTTCCATCAGAAGCATCTGAGCAAAAACCATATGAAAATGAGAAAATAAAAACAAAACTGTGAGAGTCATAGGTGGAAAACGTATGAATCATGCATGTTTTACTAAACCGAAAAACTGGTGAAGAGAAACTCAACTAAAATCGACAACAAAAAATGAAGCTGAAAGTTACGACTGGCTCCTTCCTCGTTCTCCTTCACCATGGGTGTCACCGAAGATAGGCTGAAACCCAAAAGAAAAAATAAAGGGAGGGTCGGGAATTTCCAAGCCATCGCCACAAAAATTCACCATGTTGGAGTCTTTGTACCACCAAACCACAGATGTTGCTCCCACAAAGTATTGAAATGCAAAAAAGGGAAAAGAGGTTCTACCTAATCCCAAGATTTTCCCCACTTTCTCAGTTATGGCATCGATGCCGCGTAACCCAAACACATGTAACGTTAATTTTGCTATCTTCGACGAATGATGGTGGCGATGATCTGAAGCAGATCCGATACTCTTGTAGGGAAGAACGTCGACGAACCCAAACCCCGCTCAGGCTCCCCTATTTCCCTCTCTCGATTGGCACTGCCTCTGTTAAAGAAGAAGATGGTAGTCACCCTTGGCCGCCTCTATCAATTCTTTGATTCAACGGAGAAGAGAAGAAGACCAGTCGTCCGCGCCTAGAAGGCCTTTCCTTTCTCTCTCTGCTTCTTCTTTTTCCGATCCAGAGCAAGAGATAGGGAGAGAGACATGAAAGTGATCAGAAACCCTGAATACTGAGAATCAAAAGAAAAAAAGAGATCAGAAATCGGCTTCGCATCCATACCGGATCAAGATCAGCAGCTCATTTTCCTTCCTGCTCCATCGCCCTCTGTTGCAGCACCACCTCAACCGTCGCCGCCGCCGCCACCTCCAAGAGCCAACTCCAACCCTTCCCCCATTCAACGCAGAAAGCAAAACTGAAAACCATCGCCACCATCCCACCACCCTCTCCCTACCGGACGGATGCCTCACCGTCGTGCCTTAGCTAGAACCCCGTCGAGGCGACCTCCTGCAACCGCCTCTCACGTCATCATCAGTTATGGCATCGATGCCGCGTAACCCAAACACTTGTAACGTTGATTTTGCTATCTTCGACGAATGATGGTGGCGACGATTCGTCGACAACCTCTTCGCCACGGAGATCAGTCGCTGCACTCCAAACGCGATCTCCCCAGTCCCAGCAGAAGCGGGCCGTCACTGCTTTCCGCCGCTGACCACCAAAGCGTCCGGCCCTCTTCCTATGAACTCAACAACAGCCGGCCGTCAGCGCCTTCCTCCGCTGAACACGAAACCGTGACGCCCTCTTACTAGAATATTTCGATGGAAACTAATTCTCCTCCTGTCCTGCGGGTAGGCGAAAGGATAACCTGGGAACCCAGTAGAAAAGGTGGGCTTATTTCAGCCAAACGAAAACTAAATGAAAACTAATTGAAAACTATATGATAACGTGGGAAATCAGGAGAAAAGGTGGGGTAGGGGACGGTTTCTTAGTTCTGCAATCTGGCGGGGAGTTTTATTTTTTTTCCCGCTTTACCCCCTGCCACATCAGCTTTCTAAAATCACTCTATGAGCAGGAAAATTTGAATTGGGGGTGCAGTTTTACTTTTCAGCTATAAATGATACTGTTGATGCCCCTCTACTATGACGTTTTATCAAACAAGCTCCTCTACTATTTTTTACATCAAATATGCCCTTGTACTTTGAAAAAATGATCAAACATGCCATTCTGTTAAAATTTTCATTGAAAAAATCGTCAATCGTGGTTGAACCGAGATTTAGATGACCCGACATCGGCAAATGGGAGGAAAAATGTCAGTTTTGTCCCCTGTTTTATTTCCCTGGGTCTTTTCAAAGTGAAATTATTTGAATGATTTGATCATACAAAAGAACGAAAAAATTCTAAAGTGAATTTATTATGGATATTTTAGTCATTTGTCTCGCCCAAACTAAAGTTCGGCCTTGGTTAACGGTTTTTGGATGAAAATTTTAACAAAAGGGCATGTTTGATCATTTTTACAAAGTTCAAAGGCATGTTTGATGTAAAAAATAGTAGAGTGCATGTTTGATAAAGCGTCATAGTAGAGGGGCATATTATACCTATAACCCACGCAATTACTCCCAGAGCTTTCTCGATCATTCCCAATCCAATTTTGAAAATCTAACTCTCTTAAAAGTTGGCCAATCGATCATTCTTAATCCAAAGACCACATTCAAGGGTTTGGATTTTCGATTTAACAATCACGTAAAACCCGCTAAAAGTTTGATGGGTATGGGGCGGGTATGGTTTTAGCCTCCCCGCCCCACCAAAAATATTTCTTCACATATGAAAAATATGTGAATCGATTTGTAACCTATCAATAATAGTGAGTATAACTCAATAAAAATATATAGTAGAAATGCAATTAAGTGACCACCCAAATCAAAATCTAATTATTTGTCTCAATTTTTCCTTCACTCTTTCACTTTTTCCCCTTGTTAACAAGATTATGTTAGTTAATTATTACTTAATAGATGTATCAACTAGAGAATAATGATTTGAAGGACATTGTACTCTACTCTGATATGGATTAATGGATGCTTTAGGATAAGATACTTTGAATCGTATCAAAAATGATTGTCTCTTTGTAAACTTCATGATATAGTAGGTGCGTTTAATGTTATAATTGAAGTCTACATGGAAAATATTCCGTATTATAAGGATGTGCGGGGCGGGTATTACCCATGGGTACCCGAAACCCATGGGTATGGGGATGGGTTTGCAAAACCTTCCCCCGCATGGGTATGGGGCGGGTATGGGTATAGATATTTGAAAGCGGGGATGGGGATGGTTTAGACAAACCCGCCCCAAACCCGCCCCATTGCCATCCTATTTGTAATTGTATTTCCTATTTCACAACCCAACCCAACGTAATTTATTCCCAATACATTTAATGATTATTTTTCAAATAAATAAGAACCCGTATGTTAGTTAGATTAAAGGTTAATAATTATATTATTATGTTAAATATATATAATCACTGTTGAACAAATCTAACCCAAGATTACCAATAATTATATGATGTTATCTCTAATTAAAAACCTCGAATTTGTAGGGATTTCCTTTTTTGCCCGGGACACTATTTATAATTAGTTAGATTAACGGTGGAATATAATTTATTAATATATTAATTTTTAAGATAATTATCAAACACGTATGGAATTAGGGGAAACATAATCATCACGTCTAAGCCATAATAAATAATATTTTTTTATTATTAATTACTTCCTTCTTTAATTGCTACAAACGGAATTAGGAGAAACCTAATTTAATAAATAATTACCTGTTTTAATAGTAGTTGAGTTTAATTTAATCACTTAAACTATTATTATTTTTTTTACGTAAAATAAGTTTAGTGAATAAACGTGGTGAGGCAGGAATTAGCTAGATTAATTAATATTTAATCTAATCGGAATAACAATAACAGTAACAAAAGATGAAATCATATGTTCTCCCTCTACACATTCTAGCTCTCTCAAACCCTAAACCCTAATTCCCACCAAATAACTAACTTCAACCTCAAAACATCTAATCCTACTACGACATTGTATTAGAGGTAAAATCGTTTTTACTTTAACTAACAATATTTGTTTGCATCATTGAAATACACATTATAGGCTCAAGAAACACCTTTTTATTATTCACAGGGCTCCCAAAAATCTCGATGAAAATTTTGGTACTATTCATATTTTTTTGTCCGGGATGTCTAATCGAAAAATGATCTATTCCACCATGTTCGTATCCACATTTTAGAGGATCAACAAGGTTTCAATAATTTTTATTTACTGACCATAAAAAATAAATCTATTTACGGATTTGGATGTTTTTGTAGTGATTTAGATAGAGATCAAATAATTAACTTATTCCCTCCAATTGCATAACCTAACGTCTAATTACCTAATTAACTTGTTTACCTTTTATGATTGCTAGTTGGTAACTGGGTATCGCGAAAGGAAATTTTATTTTAATTAAGGTAAGTTTAGGGTTTTCTTAATTTCCTTGTTTGTCTCCAATAGGTGAATTTAATCATTTTAAATAAACTTTTAAATAAATATAAAATATCACGTCCAAGATAATTATTTTAGGTTATTATTAATTTCTATTTTTGTGTTTGTTAGTAGAGTATAATCACTTTAGGTAACTCTTTTTTTTTAATTAGGAAAATAATCATTAAATGTGGTTTATTGGGGAGGATATTTCATAAATATAACCTTAAAAAATTTACCATAAAAATTACTCAAAAAACGTGGGTTATTGAGGATATAATATTCTAACTATTTACCATAGAAATTCCGTATATAATATTCTACCGAAAATATATCAATGGAAAAATCAATCTCACCTTAACTCCCTTTAATCACAATTATAATATATAAAATAAACTTTATTTTTCGCAAAAAAAAAAAAAAATGAGAGAAAAACACTGGCGGCCTGTCCGACGCCGCCGATCGGACGTGGGATGCCGAGAAGGTGATGATGATGCCGACAAGGTAGGTTTCACGAGATTAAGGTTTTATTTTCAATTATGATTGTGTTTCCCATCAATATATTTCCAACGTTAGTGCATGCAAAGTGGACACATATAATTGCATTCCACGTTAACTTCCCCCATTTATTGTTAAAGGCCGACAATGAAGGGAGGACGCCGCCAATGAAAACGGCCGGAACGATGTCGGAGGTCAAAGGGAGGAAAGCAAATAGAACGTGAGATTTGATTGGGGTGGGTGACAAATATGAAGGAGGGCAAAAATGTCATTTACTTTAAAATTGTGGGCGGCAATTATAATTCTACGGGCGGTAAATAACAATCCTCTTTCTTTATCGGGAAGGAGGAAGAAATAATGGAGGAAAGAGGAAGATGCAGAGCGCGTGCGGCGGTGCGGGCGCAGAGCGATCAAATTAATAGCATATGCAATGGGTAAATGCCACATTTGGTCACCGAGATTACTAAATCGTGTCATGTTTAGTCACTAGAAAAATTTAATATCAATTTTGGTCACTCGAATTACTTAACCATGTCACATTTAGGCACTCTCCTGTTAGTCTCCGTCCAAGTCCGGTCACTCGAATTACTGAAACATGTCACATTTAGTCACTCAAATTACTGAAACATGTCACATTTAGTCACTCTCTCATTAGTTTCCGTCCAACTCCATTAATTGAGTTGGACGAAAACTAACGGAAGAGTGACTAAATGTGACCTGTTTTAGTAATTCGTGTGACCAAAATTGATATTAAACTTTTCTAGTGACTAAACATGACACAATTTAGTAATCTCAGTGACCAAATGTACCATTTACCCCATATGCAATTGCAAAAGAAATTGCATTGTGTTTTTTATTGTCAACTCAAATCTTTTGCAATCCACGTTACATTCATTTCATTCACCTACATCAATGCAATTAACTTGCAATTGCAAATATAATTAAATATTATGTTTAAATTATAGAAAATTGAGTAAAAGAAAATAATAAAAAATAAAAATCACCATTTTGTAAGACTTTTTTTGACTTACATATGAAATTGCATTTGTTGCAAGCTTACAAATATACAATTGGTAGCCACATCAATAAAATTGGTTTTGCAATTACAAACACCTATGTCATATCATTTTGCAATTGAGAATGCAATACCAATATAATGTGATACTCTAATCATCATTTGCCAATCCCACGCGCCGGCTGCAGGTGGAGACGGCGGCAGAGGAAGCAGCAGTGCAGCACGGAGCCCATCATTCATTTCCTGAAGAATGGGCTCATGTCGTTACTGAACCGGGCCAATAGATGTGGGTCTGGTAAGCTGCTCACAAGCATGGCAAAGGAAACCGTGTCGTACCGGCCGGTTCAACCGGGAATCCGACCAGTAGCGAAACGATACCCTACCAGCCTCCTTTCTATCGCGCCGACCGGTTTAATCGGCTTAACCGGCATGAACCGGTATACCGTCCGGTTTAAGTCAGACCGGCAGTAATAAAAAATTTGGTAAACGTCGCCGTTTCAGGCGACAAAATTGAAAAAAAAATTTAATCGACGAAATGACTGTACTAACTGCTAACCCTAATTGATTCTTTCTCTTCGGCCTTCGACCTCCAAGCTCCAAGCCTCTCTGCCGCCTCTTTTCTCCATACCAGAATCAGATCGCCGCTGCCTAGCGCCTGCCCTGCAGTCTGCCTGCTCGTGACGGAGAGGCCCGTCACCGATCGATCTCCAGTCTCCAGCGCAGTCCAGCGAGCAGCGAGTCGGCGTCTCGCCGACCGCCTGCTCGTGGTCGACAGCTCCGTGAATAGGAGAACGCGCCGGCCGCCTACCCTTCGTCTTCTCCAGCAGTTCGGCGACTGGACGACCGACGAGCCTGTCGCCGCCCAAGTATCCCTCTCTACCGCGCCGACCCTCTATCTCTGCCGCGCCGACCCTCCCTCTGCGCCCCGCCGACCCTGTCCTTGTCGCCAGTTGCATGCGGGCTTCGACGGTGGTTCCAGACATCCAGTTCAGTACTGCCTCTCCGGCTAGCTACAACGACTGCTTCCCTAGGCCACCGCTACCCTCTTCTTCCTTCTCCAATTCTGTCTCTGTTTCAGACCTCAGCTCCTGTAACATCCCGTTCCGGCAAAACCCATATTTCGATCGCTAGAAAGTTCGCGATTTAAAATCGAGCATTTCGACACTATTTCGGCGAAAATCGGATTATCGATCGATCGGATAAGTATACGTATCAATTATATATAATATATATATAATTAGTAAAAAGCAAAAGTGAAATTTAAAGTAAAGGAAAGTAAGTAGGCGGTGGGGAGCTTATTAAAAGTCCCCTGTCCATTTCTTTTCCCCATCCCCATCCGATATCATATTTTTCCATTTCCGCTACCGAGAGTAGAGCAGCGCGGCGGAGAGTCCAGGGGAGCGACTGGAGAAAAATTCTCCAAGCTCAATTCTTGAGCCCTGGTGATCCAAAAATCCCGTAAGTAATGCCTAATTCATCTATGCGTCGTGATGTATCGATTTAGAGCTTTAAAACGAGATTTTGGTTCAGGAATTTCTTGAATTCCCGATAAGCCAAATTAGGGTTTCGGAGTATCCGGAAGTCGGATTGAGCCCAAATTTCATATACGAGCTTCCTGCAGTGAGGTAATCAATCCTCTAGTTCTAATCCCTGAATTTCGGCTATTATTTAGATCGGAGCCGGGATCGCTGAATTTAGCTCCGGCCAGGGTTTGATGTGTTTTTATCGAGAATTTGACCCGGAGCCCAGAACTAATATTGACGGGGATACTGCAGGGGATATTAGGACGGTCTCGGATTTTAATTCGGGGTTCGTTCGTGAAAGTGACGTTTTAGTACGGGAAGGTTAAACCGGTGTTTGAACGACCAGAACTGGTGAGGGATTAGCACGGCATACCGGGTTTGTCGTATCACGATAATTATATTGATGCTTAGAATTGATCTAGGTGAACTAGAATGGCATGATTAGGGGTGTATGAACTTTTGTGCTATATGTTGAACCCTGGATTGCTGTATGATATTATTGACTTGCCCTAATCGATATGAACCTTGTTTATGCTGATGATTGTGTATATGTTGCAAATTGTGGGCTTGACTGTTGATATGCCTTATGATGGTTCGAAAAGGTGATTGGGGATGATTTTTCATGATTGTTGTATTTGGATGCACATGGGGGGAAATATATATTCCCTAGTGATATTATGATGTTTAAGGAGGATGACTTGCACGAGGGTTTATCCCGAGGAAGTGCAATTATACGACTCCTGATTTACCTATGTTGAGCCAATTATGGCCAGGTCAAGTACATGTGCAGGTAACGAATTATGATTAAGCAAGATGAGATATGAATCATGTATAAGGATACCAAATATGAGTGTTGTGGTCTCACGGTCAACTACATAGTAATTAGGGCTCCCTATGCTATTACTCTATTATGATATGTATGATAGTCACACCTCTCATGTGGTGGTGACTGAAGAATTCTTACGAGATATGACCACACCCAGAGTGGTGTCGGGGTATGACTACACCCATAGTGGTGTGGGGTATGTATGACCACATCCGACGGGATGTTGGGGTATGTATGACTACATCCGACGGGATGTGGGGTATGTTTCCCGGGAGAGTTATTAGCATGGGAGTAGCCAGGCGCCTATAAGTAAAACATGATAAGATGCATATGCATAAGTCAAGGTGGTTGAGTCTTTTGCCTATTGGGATGTCGGAGGGCGGAGATCTGATCCTAGTGCTTTGGCTTGTTTGCTAGATGTATGGTAGGGGTATGCTCTGTTATGAACTCACGATGCTATGATTATCTCACTCAGCTACGAGCTGACCCTCTTTTATTCTTCTTCTCTGCTTATGCTATGTGTAAGCAGATCATCATCATCAGCAGTAGATAGGTGTATAGGTGGGAGCTGAGCTAGAGTTGAAGCCAGGATGAGGTATGGTCTTCAACTATTCTGTGCTTGGACTACTACTCGGGATTTTGGCCAGTGATCCACACCTTTTTGTAAAAATGTTTTGAGAACGTTTTTCATGTGCATACTAGCTTCTGATGTAGTGTGAGATATCCACAGGTGTGGAAAGTTGATGATATGTGTATATGTTGTGTAACTGTGTAAGTTGTGACGATTATGGTATGTATAAGTATGGTATGGAGTTGTGGAGTATGAAAAGTGTGTCTATGGCTAAGAAAAGCCAATGCATATGGTTGTTATTATATATTTTTGTGATGAATTATTTTGCAGGATAAGTTGCAAGAACTGTTAGCCCATTACGCGAGTAATTCATGTCGCAATTTTATTTGGGTAAATTTTGATAATTAATGTAACGCCCGAGATTAATTCCGCTGCAATTGTATAAACAATATGATTAGGCAAAACGTATAGGGTAGGGTGTTACAGCTCCCTCACTTCGCAATTGAGCGGCGTTTTCATCTCTAAATCTGCCTTCTCCGTCCGCCCCTTCAAGATGGCTCTCCGGCCCATTGTCGCCCGTCAGTCTGCCATTCGTGCTTCGAGGAAATGGTAAATTGATTCTGATTGATTTTTGTTTGGGTGTGTGTGTGTGTGTGTGAGAGAGAGAGAGAGAGAGAGAGAGAGAGAGAGGAGGAAGAATGGAAGATGAGAAAAGATGGGGAAAAGCTGCACGCGGAGGACTAACCAAGGAAGATGATAAGTGATGGGGAAGTTTCAAAAAAAATTATTTTTAAAATTTTCTATTAATTTGCTAATTAGTTGTATATATTGTCCGGTATATTCCGATACATCTGGTATTACTCAGAGACGATACTCTGATTTTGGCGGCACGGTTTTTTGACAGAAAATATATTTTATTATTACAAAAACGGTATTTACCGGTATGAAACGGTTGAACCACGGTCATACCACAAAATACCCTACCAGAAAGGAATCCGGTTTGATGTCCGGTACGGTTTCCTTTACCATGCTCACAAGAGAAGGCAAATGATTCTAGTTGGGTAAATTGGAAGATTTGTTATTGTGTTTACTAAAAAGCGTAATGTTTAGTCACTATATAATATTTAATTATGTATTGATTACTGAGACTTGTTAAACACTTCAAGTTTAGATACTAATCATTATAATTAATTAGTCTGCATTAATGACTTCTGTTTTTTTTTGCTGATGTGGCTAACTAAATAGCCGAATCAGCCTAATTTAACCCAAAAAATTGTAATCCAATTGGATTGATGATTGTTGGCGAATTGTAGTTTAGTATTTATACTTTTTTATATTTTGATAACTACATTGTTTTTACTTAAAGTATCATAAGAAAATTTAGTTTTGGTAGCTAAATTTTTTATTATGATATTTACTAATTCCTCCAAGTTTAAGATCTCACTTGGATCCATGATCGAATTCATGAACCCACCAATTCATTTTATCGATAGATCCACCAATACAATTCAGAATCTACAAATCTATAAATCCAACTCATTTGTCACCTCTATGCCATACATATTTTGATTATCTTTAGAACTATTTTTGTTCGTTTCAAGTCCTTGAAATCGAGTAAGCATGAAACTGATCCGGCAGGAACGAAACCCGCTCGCTGGAATGGGGGCCATGGCCCCCCTAAGATTTTAAATAATTTATAATACCAAGTATGCTACATTATAGGCAGCTATCTCAACTGGTTGGGATTTTAGTTCCTGCCACCACTTAATCTAGTGGTCAGGGTTCAATTCAAGGACAAGCTTACTTTTACTTCTTTTTTATTCATGTTTTAATTTTAATTTTGGAAGGAAACCCGTCATCGTTATGGTGATCTTAATTACATTTGATGCAAAAATATAGCAAGAAAACTCTCTCATCATTATGGTAATTTTAATTACATTTGAATGTGATGCGGGGTTCAATTCAAGTGGTCAGGGTTTATTCATGTTTCAATTTTAATTTTGGAAGGAAACCCTTCATCATTATGGTGATCTTAATTACATTTGATGCAAAAAATATAGCAAGAAAACTCTCTCATCATTATGGTAATTTTAATTACATTTGAATGTGATGCAATAAAATGTTTGATCTTAATTTTTAATTTTGCAAGGAAACCCCTCATCATTATGGTGATCTTAATTACCCTTTTTTATTCATGTTTCAATTTTAATTTTGCAAGGAAACTCGTCATCATTATGGTGATCTTAATTACATTTGATGCAAAAAATATAGCAAGAAAACTCTCTCATCATTATGGTAATTTTAATTACATTTGAATGTGATGCAATAAAATGTTTGATCTTAATTTTTAATTTTGCAAGGAAACCCCTCATTATGGTGATCTTAATTACATTTGATGCCAAAAAATATAGCAAGAAAACTCTATCATCATTATGGTAATTTTAATTACATTTGAATGTGATGCAATAAAATGTTTGATCTAATCCATAAATTATGTAATAGTTCTGAATTTTTTGAAGTTAAATTGTAGCTATTAGAAAAAATAGTTAAATACATAATTGCTTTTTAGTGTTTTTTTAAGAATCTAATGAAATATTTTCTTCATAAATTTATAGAATGTTGTGCTAAATTGATTTCAATTTTTAATTTCATTGCATGTTCTTGTGACCAGTAATTGTATTTTGATTACAATAAAAGGTGGAATCTTATTCATGAATTATTAATCACCTATTTTTTTGTTGTTAAATTGTGGATTATTTGTGTAAATCTATAAAAAAAAGTTCGTCAACTTTCGTCAGTATTCAAAAGGGGGGGGGGGATGTGGAGTCGAAATTCGATCAGTATTCAAGGGGGGGGGGGGATGTGTAAATCTGTATATATATAAATTGTGGATTATTTGTGTAAATCTATAAAAAAGTTCTACCCGGAGAATGTGGAAATGGAAGCCCGTGCAAAGCTTCGACGACTCACCCACACCGGCGGAATTCGTGACTATGTCAAGAAGTTCTAGGAATTACTACTTGAGATCCCCGATCTGCCGGACAAGGAGGCTTTGTTTGGCTTCCTTTTCGGATTGCAGCCTTGGGCAAAGTTAGAGCTCGAGAGGCGTGGAGTGCAAGATCTTGCTACCGCTTTGGCAACAGCAGAGGCTATCACGGAGTACAAGAAGAGTGAGAGGCCGAACGAGTCGAAGAACTCGAAGAGCAAAGGAGGAGGAGATCATCGACAGCACTCCAAAGAAGGAAAAGACTCGTACCAACATGGAGGCTCGAGCAAGGGAGCAAGATCTGGTAACTTTGATAAACCCATGTCTTGTTTCCTTTGCAACGATCCACATAAGGTGCGAGATTGCCCAAAGAAGAGCAAGCTAGCAGTCTTGGAGAAACAAGAAGGGGAGACCAAGGAGAATGCTAGGGAAGACGAAGGGAAGATAGGCTCCATGCGGAGGCTAGGCGCGGCGAAGTCCGGCGCCAATGAAGTTAGCAAGGGGAGATTCTTTGTGATCACCCAATTCAAGGGAGGCGAGTCAAAAGCATTGGTTGACACTGGTGCGACCGACAACTTTCTTCGAGTGGAGGAGGCGGAGAGCTTGGGGATCGCTTACGAGAAGAGACAAGGATCTCTCAAGACCGTCAACTCCGAGGCAATACCCATCCATGGTGTTGCCAAGAACGTGCCATTGAAGATCGAAGGTTGGGAAGGTGTTGCCGACTTTAGCGTCATCACTATGGATGACCATCCGGTCATTCTTAGCGTCAACTTCATGGAAAAGGAGGGCGCGGTGATGGCAATGAATTCCAACACTCTCTGCCTTGACAAGGGAGATAAATTTTGCGCGGTGAAGATGTTGCGCGAAGAAGGGCCGAAGAGAGCTCTATCGGCCATGCAATTGGTGAAGGGAATGAAGAGGATGGAACCCACGTTCCTTGTCACTTTGCGAGCGAAGGAAGAAGGAGGCTCGGTGGCGCCAACACCTCTCATCGAGGGCGTCTTGGAGGAGTTAGTGGATGTGATGCCAAAGGAACTACCAAAGAAGCTCCCGCCAAGAAGAGAAGTCGATCACAAGATCGTTCTTGAGCAAGGAGCGACGCCCCCAGCAAGAGCACCTTATCGCATGGCCCCTCCCGAGTTGGAGGAATTGAGGAAGCAACTCAAGAAGTTGATGGATGCTGGCTTCATCCAATCGTCGAAATACCCCTATGGAGCACCCGTGTTGTTCTAGAAGAAGAAAGATGGTTCGTTGCGGATGTGCATAGATTATCGAGCTATTAACAAGCTCACGGTGAAGAACAAGTGGCCAATTCCCAATATTGGCGACTTGTTTGATCAACTCGAAGAAGCAAAGTGGTTCACGAAGCTTGATCTTTGCTCGGGGTACTATCAAATGAGGATAGCCGAGGGGGACGAGGCGAAGACGGCATGCGTGACGAGGTATGGCTCATATGAGTTCTTAGTTATGCCTTTGGTCTAACCAACGCTCCTGCTACTTTTTGCACCTTGATGAACCAAGTATTCAAGCCGTTCTTGGATCGCTTCGTGGTGGTGTATTTGGATGACATCGTGGTGTACATCAACACACTCGATGAACATGCCGAGCACTTACGAGAAGTGTTCCAAGTCCTTCGAGACAAGGAGCTCTACGTCAAGAAGGATAAGTGCACGTTTGCAGCCGCAGAGGTTCCTTTCCTCGGCCACATCATTGGCGGAGGCAAGCTAAGGATGGACGAAGCCAAGGTGGAGGCGATACAAGGATGGGAGCCGCCAACGAGGGTCACCGAGTTACGATCATTCCTCGGCCTGGCCAACTATTATAGGAGATTCATCAAGGGATACTCCGCTCTTGCAGCACCCTTGACGGATCTTCTAAAGAAGAACAAGGCTTGGGAATGGTCGGATCGGTGCCGCGAAGCATTTGAAGCCTTGAAGGATGCGGTGACGAAGGAGCCAGTGCTAGCACTTCCCGATCCAACCAAGGCGTATGAAGTGCAAACGGATGCTTCCAATTTTGCAATCGGTGGAGTGTTGATGCACGAGGGACAACCAATTGCATTTGAGAGCCGCAAGCTCAATGAGGCCGAGAGGAGATATGCGGTGCAAGAGAAGGAGATGACGGCGGTGGTCCATTGTTTGAGAACGTGGAGGAATTACTTGCTTGGGTCGAAGTTCGTTGTAAAGACGGACAATGTGGCGACGAGTTACTTCCTCACACAGACGAAGCTCATGCCCAAGCAAGCAAGGTGGTAAGATTTCCTCGCGGAGTTCGACTTTGTGCTGGAGTACAAGCCGGGGAAAGCCAACTTTGTTGGCGATGCTCTTAGCCGAAAGAGCGCACTTGCCGCCATCAGCCAGCCGCAATTCCCCTTGAAGGAGAGGATTAAAGAAGGCCTTGGGCACGACCCCTTTGCCAAAACCATGGTCGAGTACATCAAGCAAGGGAAGACTCGGCAGTTTTGGATGAAAGGCGGACTCATCGTGACCAAGAGAGAGCGAGTGTTCGTGCCGCGGTGGGACAACCTACGAAGGGAGATCATGAAGGAGTGCCACGACTCCAAGTTGGCTGGTCATCCCGGCATTGAGCGCACACAAGCTCTCATCGAGGAGGCTTACTATTGGCCTCGTATGAAGGACGACGTGGAACTCTACGTCAAGACTTGTCTTGTTTGCCAGAAAGACAAGATGGAGCAGCAAAGTCCGGCGGGCTTGTTGGAGGCATTACCCACTCCACAACGGCCTTGGGAAAGTGTTAGCATGGATTTCATCATCGGCCTTCCCTAAGTCGAGGGGTGTGGTTCTATCATGGTCGTCGTTGACTGATTTTCGAAGTATGGCGTCTTCATCGCGGGGCCCAAAGACATGACGGCCGAGGATGCAGCCCTCTTGTTTTTCAAGCACGTTGTGAAGTATTGGGGCATCCCGGTTAGCATCGTCAGCGATAGAGACGGCCGCTTCACCGACAAGTTTTGGAGGGAGTTGTTCAAGATGATGGGCTCTGATCTAAACTTCTCCACGAGCTTTCATCCTCAAACGGATGGGAAAACCGAGCGGGTCAATGCTTTGGTGGAGGTCTACTTGAGGCATTATGTGAGTGCCAACCAGAAGGATTGGGTGAAGCTATTGGATGTAGCCCAATTCTCTTACAACTTACACCGAAGTGAAGCCACGAGCATGAGCCCGTTCGAGTTGGCTACCGGGCAACAGCCGTTGACACCTAATACGATGACGATGGGGTACAAGGGCAACAACCCATCGGCCTACAAGTTTGCACGAGGGTGGCACGCAAAGATGGAGTTGGCAAAGTTTTATCTCGCTCGAGCAAAGAAGAAGATGAAGAAGTGGGCAGATAAAAAGCGACGTCACTTGGAATTCAAGGAGGGAGACTTGGTGATGGTGAAGTTCTTCCCTCATCGATTCAAGCATCTCAAAAATATGCACAAGGGGCTGCTGCGACGATATGAAGGGCCATATCCTATCTTGAAGCGGATTGGCACGGTGGCGTACAAAGTTGAGTTGCCATCGCACTTGGAGATTCACCCTGTCTTCCATGTGAGTCAATTGAAGGCATATCATGAAGACAAGGAAGATGGAGCACGAAAGGAGTCGACGAGGGCACCAACTCTCGTCTCCACAACACATGAGCACAAAGTGGAGGAGATCTTGGCTCATCGTGTTGTGCCTAGGCGTGGTGTACACCCAAACTACGCGGAATATCTTGTCAAGTGGAAGGGGCGGCCAGAAAGGGACATCACTTGGGAGGAGGAGCTTTCGCTATGGCGTCAGAAAGACTTGATCGAGGCATTTCATGCTGAGTCCGCGACGAGGGCGTCGCGAGACTGAGTGGGGGAGAATGTTACGCGGAAGATTCTAGAGCATTCTAGAAGGATGTAGGTACATGCATGCATCTCGCGATTCATGCACCAATGTACATACATCCCCCTTATCTAGCTTTTATTCATGCACCTTATTAATTACATTCATGTATGGGGCAAGTTCATGTATGGGGGGACTTCTAGGTTCGTTCATTTATGACGCCCATATACATTGTACTTAGTGGTGAGGATGCCTATATAAGCAGCCCTCTCCATCACTTTTCATTCATCCAGAAATTGAGAGTTTCCATCTCTAGAGCTTTTCTCCATACTTGTGAGTTTGACTGAATACGAGCAAGGTTTACTTAGCGCTCTAACGAGACATGAGTGCTAAGTGCCGCACGTCCAAGAGTTGGTCCGTGATAGAGCCGAAAACAGAGCATGACGAGATAATGGAATATGGGTTGGATTATAAGCTCTCACAGTAAATTGGAACGAAATTTCTAGCTATATATTTCAATGTTACAGATACATATATTATATATATAGGGTACTGAATACGCCATTTACTGTGTCGTTGATGGGTGACGGCGTCTTGGGCCGAGCCCATTAATATTATTATTATTGTTGTTGTTTTATTACTATTATTTGTTGGGGTATTCTGTTATTATTCGGGTCTAGGATTATTATTACGTATCTTGTTTAGGAAGTATTCGTTTACTTGTTGCTTTAGGTTTGGGTTTCCTTGTCTTAAGAGGAAAGGGGTTTGTAGGATTAGTCCTATAAATATGTACCTTTGCTCTTCCTTTTAGAAAGTCGATGAATAAAGTATTAGTAGTTAGTAGAGAAAAGTAGCTCTTTTATCGTGTTTTCTAGTTCTTTCGCTAAATCGCTCGAGATCACCGGTGTGTGAAATCCCATTCCGCATCAATTGGTATCAGAGCCTGGTTACGAGGCAATGAGCACCGAATGACTCTCCAGGGATGACCTCAATCGGCTAATCCGACTGACCAAAAGCGCCATGTCTTGTTGCGGAAGGATCGTGACGGCATGTGATAGAGCTACCGCATCCGTTGTCCTCACCACCATGTCACCAGCTTCAGCGTACCGCTGCCGCCATTAGCCGTTCCTCACGCCACCACCAAAGCTTATCGGTTCCGCTCGATCGGTCCAACCATCACCCCAAAAGCAGCGCCGACCTTGCTTTACACTCCAAGACCACCACGGATGGTCATCGCACCACCATCGCAGCCTGTCAAAACCCTATAACCACACGACAAAGTTTCGAAGCCACCAGAGAGTCTCAAGATTCAGTAAAGATTATGAATCAAACGAGACCCTAAGGCGGCGAACTGGAAGCTTAGGAAGAGGAGAGAATAAGCTGATGTTGGAGTTTCGCATACGGTTGTCGCCGTTGAAGTACGAGCGGAGTTGGTTTGTACAACCGAGGAAGGTAGGGAGTTTGGGCACGAAATTGATAGCGTAGCCGGACAACCAACAACCACAATCACCGTGAACCGCGCCATGGAGCGTGAAGTTTTGGCGGACCATCTCTTTCTACCGCCAAAATTGAAAGAAATTTTGGGTACATAGCTGAGTGTGAAGTTTTGGCGGACCCAACTGAAATCGATAGGAGTCATACCCAGCGGAAACATGTATGCAGAATGAGAGGTGTGTCTGCGTTTCAGTTCAATCCGGGCGGGAGTGAACTCGATTCCGTCACTTCATCCATGACCACACCACCATCATCGATCGTCTCGGTCAGCACACCTAGCATGGACAAGAAACAAGAGGAAAACTCTTTACAATGGGATAAGAGTCCTCCCGTGCAAGTTTTGATCACGAGGGGTTTGAAGAAGGAAGAAAGTGAAATTAAGAATGAAATCTTCCTTTTGAAGAATGGCATGCAGAACATGAACAAATTTGCTAATGGATATTTGTGGGGCTCTCGTGTGCATGGGCATGAAGTAGGTGAAATGGTCGTTGAGGCAATTGGGCGCACAATTGATGGGATGATTGGATCGGATGTGGTTTCAGGGAAGTCAAGAATCATAGGAACTGCTGGTGTGGGCTATGTCTGAGTTCTGGAGCGTAATTGGAAGTATCGCAAGCATGGGTGTCGTCGTCCAAGCCTCGTCATCGTCCATCACAAGCTACGTGGAAGCTTCTTCTTCATCGATCCGGGTTGAGATGGCGCTTAAAATTCGGGGACGAAGTTGTAAAAAGGGGGAGGATTGATGGGTGACGGCGTCTTGGGACGAGCCCATTAATATTATTATTATTGTTGTTTTATTACTATTATTTGTTGGGATATTTTGTTATTATTCGGGTCTATGATTATTATTACGTATCTTGTTTAGGAAGTATTCTTTTACTTGTTGCTTTAGGTTTGGGTTTCCTTGTCTTAAGAGGAAAGGGGTTTGTAGGATTAGTCCAAGAAATATGTACCTTTGCTCTTCCTTTTAGGAAGTCGATGAATAAAGTATTAGTAGTTAGTAGAGAAAAGTAGCTCTTTTATCGTGTTTTCTAGTTCTTTCGCTGAATCGCTCGAGATCACCGGTGTGTGAAATCCCATTCCGCATCAGTCGTATTATAAATTAGGAAGGAGGTTTTGTTCCAAGATTCTAGGTGTAGAAGAAGCTGGAAGCGTAAGGACTTCACAGAACTTGTTGGGACAGCTGGGGTGTCAGATGCAATGTCTGACCTCTGGTTCGACCAGATAAAAAGAGCTCTTTAATGGCTGATGGGCACTTCAAAAAGTTCATCTTTCTTACCACCCTTGCGTTAATTAAACCCTAACTACAACTCGCTTGAGTACTATCGGTGTGTATGAGACGGTATAAGATTCATGATTTATCAAAAACCTAACGGTTCGAGTTATTTTGAGCAGATGGTTTGTGACATGATATTATAGTTGATTTGATTGTGAGGTCAAATTCTGGGGACTTTCAATATTTATGATCGATGAAAGCACAAGGTCTAGTTAGTCTGTGTAAGAGAGTGGTATAAGGTCCAGTATAAGCTTCTCCCAACAACTCGAGTTATTGGGATCAACTGGTTCTTGACATGGTATTAGAGCTGGTTTGGCCAAGTGGTCGTGTGTTCGAATCTCCATGACCCGCAATATTAACAGTTGATTAAAGCACAAGGTATGGTGGGTCTGTGCATACTTCAAGCCCGTGAATTGGCTTTCGTTTGAGGGGGGCGTGTAAGAGAGTGGTATAAGATCTAGTAGTAATATTACTTTCTCCCAACAACTCAAGTTATTGGGATCAACTGGTTCTTGATAGCCTGCGAGTTGATTTCGTTTGAGAGGATGTGTAAGAGAGTGATATATATAATATTCATAATTAACCTTCTCTCGTTGAATTATTGATTGAGATCAGTTGTTTTGTGCCAACATGTGCACGTAAAATTCATGTAATTAAGCTAGGTTGCGCCATTGATGATGGAGTGTTGATTATGTGCATATATGCAGGATCTAGTGATTGGAGAAGCTGAGATTGATCAGGATGATGATGATGATGCTTACTTGGTTGAACTATGTGATGAGCAACTGTCAAGCATCTACTACCTAGCAGAGAGGAAGATTGATGCCACCAAGTGTGACCTTGTAAGTATTAGGGTTTTGTAACAAGGTCGTATGTACTTCATCTAATTTGGAACTAATAATTGTAGCGAATGATATACTCATGAAGTATACCATACTCCAAGTCATCTGATCGTTGGATATAACGACTCGTGTTTTTAAAATAATTTGAAGTGGTGCATACCCATATCTTACGATTGGCATGCCACGACAATTGTAATCAACATCAAGGAAGCTTGTTTTGAATATCTGGACAGCGGCGGGCCCGACAGGTGACAAGAGAAGATCTTCGAAGAAATGGGTGATCTGCCCAACAGGATGTTGAAGCTTGTAGCCACGTACATCAATTTCCTACGGCGGCGACAAGGCAACTCTAATAGCATGAGAAATATAAGAACGAAACACACAAAACGCAACGATTTACGTGGTATCCTTGCTCGTCATGAGCAAGACTAATCCACGGAAGACCCCATAGAAGGAGTCTTCGGCTAGAGTTTATTATTAGGGTTTTGCAAAACTCACAAGCTCTCTACAGGAGCATGCACACGGCAGCAACATATATATATAAGGGTGCACTATCTCCCTTATCACCACTCAACTAGGGAATAAGTGCTAAATAGTAGGGCTAGCCATTCGGTTATCGGTTGCCGGTTAACCGGCCGGTTAAACCAATAACCGGCGGTTATCGGTTAACCGGTAACCGAAAAAATGATGGCACGGGCGGTTGGCGGTAGAAGGGTTGAGGAGGCCGGTTAACCGGCTAACCGAGGTAAATAACCGCCGGTTAAACCGACTAACCGGCGCATCCTCACCCCCTAAAACGACGAAGCGTCTCCTAAATCCCTAAACCGACGAACCCAGCCTTAACCATCGCGATTCCAGATTTCCAGTCCACCATCGAGATTTCCAGTCTCCCTCTCCCTTACTCAATCACTCACTCTCCCTGCCTGCCGCCTCATCACTCTCCCCGCCGCCGCGCCTCTCCCTACCGCCGCCGGCCATCTCCGATTAGGGCCTCTTGGACCTGCAATCCGTGGGCGTATTTGGCGTCCGAGACTGGGAAGATGAGTTTCAGGACTCCTCCCTTGTCTCCGTCGTCGTCAGAAGATGCCCCCGCTCGCGGCGCGGCAGAGTTCGCAAGATGGCGTCATCGTCATCGTCTTCCCGTCGTCAGCAGCTGCCACCACCATAACCTCAAATCAATTTCCCATTCACCAAACAAACAACAAAACCAAACCCAAACCCAAACCCACTACTCAATTAGCAGCGCAAGCGATTACGTCCTTCTCCACCTTAATTCCACAACATATAACTACAGAGTCCCTCTGCTCTGTTTTTCCCCATCTTTCTCCCCTGTCCAGAAAACAAAAATGGAGTCTCGCCTACCATCTCACACCCTTTAATAAAAAAAACCCATCCCTTTCTTCCTCTCTGCCTTCTTCTCCTCCTCCTTGTTGACAATTGCTTCTTCTCTAAACCTTCCCCCTTCGTTCTCATCGCCCACCCTGTTCCTTTTTAATTCGATATCATTATTAATGCTGAACCAAAACCCTACCCTAAAGGAGCTAGCTTTGGAATCCAAACACGCTACCCAGAAGAAGAAGAAAACGAAAATGGGTTCGCCTGTGGAAGAAACACATCATCAGCTGAACCTCTTCCCTCTTTACCCAGAAGCTGAAAACCCCAATGTCAGCGGCGGCGAGGAAGATCAACAGCGGCGCTAGCGGTTACCACGGTTAACCGAGCAACTAACCGGTAACCGACCGGTCGGTTGCCGGCTAACCGATGGTTTCCGTCGGGCGGTTGGCGGTAGACACTCCTGGCGTCGCGGTTAACCGGTAACCGACATTTCGGTTATCGGTTATAACCGATCTAACCGAAAATCCAGCCCTGCTAAATAGTCCCTAAACAATTAATTAGGCACACTACGTACTTAACACTCTACTAGTACATAGGTCAGAACAGCACGATAATCGTCTTCACCGAATTCGAGCGGAGATATCCTCCGGTGCCTTGATAGCCTTGGAGCTCCGGCGCCTGCGTGATGTACAGGTTGCGGTTCCTGGAGGAGTGGAACGGCGGCAGCGGATCTGTGCATGTTCGAAGGTTGGGAGGAGGAGTAGTGGCATGTTGAGGAGGGGGCGAAGATGTGTGCGTCGATTATGAAGGATGAAGACTCCAACGCTGTTCTTGACAAGGTCGAACAGAGGGCACGAGAGTGGCGGAGCACTCGTGGACAGCGATAGTGGGCGGATTGTTTTTGCTATGCCGTTGTTTTGTTTCTTGGACTTTCACTTGTTTTTACGAGATAATGGGAGGAGGTTAAAAGAGTGAAGAGAGAGGTAGTAAATACTCCGGTTAAAAGAGTGAAGAGAGGTAGTAAATACTTCGTTTAATACACACATATGTTCCCGTACGTATTTTATCCGTTTAAAACTTTCGTATTCGTATTATTGTCAAGCTGCTTCGTTTATTTCCGTTCATTTGATCCCGTACTAAATGCGTATAAAACTCGTATAACACGTTTAATATCCGTATTTAATGAATTAAATTGTTAAATTTACTATTATTTATATATTTATTTAATTTTATTATAATTATTTTTATATATTCATGACTATTAACGTACTATTAAACGTAACATTCGATTAGAGATGAAGTAAAATATCCATACGTATTTTATAATTTATACATAATTTTCCCGTATCATATTTTAGTATTTTACTAACTATGCTTTCTACTTACATTTGTTCTCTTGTCTGAGACTCTCAGTTAATATCAGGGATATAGAAAAGGATTAAAGAATATTTATTCTTGATATTAGGATTATACACTAATATCAAGTCATCACAACCCTAGCTTCCTATTGGTTGGAGACTATGGTTGTTACAATAACAACGAAAGGAGTGTTGTTATAGTATTTAGTTCCTCATTCATTGCTCCTCACTCCTTGGTGAAAGGATTTAATGAATGGAAAATATATCTTTAAATCGAAAAAGTATATTACTTTTTTTAGATATGTGAAAAACACAATCTACATTCTACACCTCTAAACAAGAGATGTTTCAAATACCACCATTCGCAAAACATCAATTTAGAATGCACACATTGATAAAATTTATCAATTATTGAGAGAATCACAACCTCCAAATGGTTCCTACATATATCATCATCCCACATCGATCCACATCACCGTCAAACTGAGAGAAAAAGAAACAATTTTTTTGCTAATACAATTTAATAGTCAAACTTTTTTTTAAATCTATGAATGGCGAAGATAAGGATGATATTCCTTCTATAATACAAGTGCGAAGAAAGTGGAATATGATAAAGGTGAGACACACGACTGATGGCAACGATGTAAATAGATCAAAGGAATTTTCCCAATATACCACACAAAAACTAAAAAATTTCAAAAATACTATTTTTTCCAAAAATTTCCATCAATACCCCCGTTTCACAAGGACCGCATCCCCCATGGCAGTTTAAACAAGGACCGCAGTGGGTGCTGCGGTTTCTGTTCCTGCCGCCTGCAAAATACGTGGGGTTGCTGCAATGAGATTGACTGTTCGCCACCTCACAGATCCGAGCCAAACCGCCGCACCTCCACGGTCCGCTGCCTATAAGATATTTTTTTTATGAATACCTTACCTATACTGAAACTTTAAACGAACATAAATTTGTTCTCGGTTACCTAGGCGGCAGCTTCATAGTTAGCTAGATGCCGTCTCTTCTTCAGTCTCCTCGATCAAGTCGTTAATCTCTATTTCACAACATCTTTTGTCTAGGACTATAGGACAACTTACAGATAGACGAACTTGTGAAGTAAATATATGAAATTTTTTTAACTACTGAAAGCGTAACGATTTTCATTTGAAACAGCGATGAGGTATTATTGTTTCAAGACGCGGAGAAGGAAAGGATCTGGATCGGAGACGAAAAGGATCTGCTAGAACCTCTTGACGAGGTCAAACAAAGAGCGCCAGAATGGGAAAGAACTAAAAGAGGAAGGAAAGAAGCGGAAGTACCTCAAAATTTTTTGTTCTTTTTTCCCTTTTAGTTGTCTGCCTCTTCTAGAGTTTTCCGTATCAAAGTCCCAGAAGGCCTAGTTAAAGGTATATAGCTTTATGAGAATGCATGCAACTCTGTTTCTTCTGCATTACTCTGTTTTTGGTTCTGTAGCCGCCGCATCCATTATTCTTCTTCTTCTTCTTCTTTTGGTTGGTAAACAAACTCTCGCCCTTGCTAATTTACATATTCTTCCTGTAGACCTACTCATCAGCTGCGTGAACATCTTTGGTAAGAAAAAAGGCATTGTTTTTCCATCCACAATAATTTTCTGTGTTCCTGGAGCTGAGAGGTTTAACTTCAGGATTGCCTTTTTTTCCACTAATAAAAGCTGCAATTAGATATTCTCAGACATGCCTTCACTACTTCATTTTGATATATTTCAGATGCAAATCGTGTGTCGGCGCTGATTGCTGACCATGTCGAGTCGAGCATGGAGCATAAGAATATTCTGAGATATGCATTGGATTCTAAGCTCCCATCGTAAGTTGGAATCTTCGTAGGAGTAATAGACAAGATTAAGATCCAAGTGCATTGAACTACTGATCAAGTTAGGGTTTTTTTTTAATATTTACAACAGTAAGGAGATTTTGTTTCAAGATGCTGAGAAGAAAAAGATATGGAGACGGAAGGATTTTAAACGATTTGTTACGAGATCAGGGTTGTGCGATTGGATGTCCGACCTCTACATCGACCACATGAACAAAAGCTCCATGAAAGCCAGCAGTGGTTACTTCAAAAAGTTCATCTTCCGGACCACATTGGTGGTAGACATTTCGTATCAATTCTGCCACTACAGGAGTACTATGTAGTACATGCAAGTTTGGTAACTTGATGTGTGTGTTTAATCAATGTCATCGATGTCGGCGAAGGACTCCAAATCTCCAGTCATGTGGTTACTGCAACCACTATCCACCATCCAGGGAAGCTGTGATTTTTGCTCACCATTCACGCATTACAAGGCCACCATATTGCTTTCTTCATTTTTGGTGTTGCTTGACTCGCCTTCTTCTTGCTTGTTCTGGAACCAACAATCTCTCTGGGAGTGGTTTTGAATTTTGAACTTGGTGCACTTGAATCTGCAGTCTTTTGTTGCATGACTCGTCTTTTTGCAAATTATGCAACTCGAGCCGGTGTAGCCCGATCTTTGTTGTTGGTAATTTTGTCTGTTGTTTCCTCTGTAATTGGATCTTCCTCTTCCTTGTGAGTTTCCACCTCTCTGGCCTTGCTTCGATTTGGCATATTTACTTTCCGTCATGTTGAATTTTGAAGAGAAAGCTTGCTCCAATGGCGGTTTGGTGAAACGGCTCGTTCTTTGCTCGTGTGTTTCAAGTGAGCCCATCAACTAGCTCATTGGTAGATTTGTCAAATCTTTGGTTTCTTCTATCACAACAACAATGTGTTTGAACTTCGATGATAAGCTTCGGAGAATTCTCTCCACGACTTTCCTTTCTTCCACGACGTCACCAGTAGCTTTCATCTGGTTGACTGTCTCCGCTAGATGCGAATGGAAGTCTTTGATGGTGTCGGTTTCCTTCATCATCAAGTTGTCGAACTGGCGCCATAAGCTTTGTCGCCTGATGGAGATCACCTTTTCAGAACCTTGAAATTGTTTAAGCAAGACATCCCAAGCTTCTTTGGCCTTTTTGATTCCATAGATTCTTGGGTAAATAGATTTGCTCACTCCTTGCTGAATGATTCTAAAGGTGCTGGCTTGGCATTCTCCTTGTACTCCTTTGTCTGCTTGCCTGCTCGTTTTTTCGAGTCTTCATCCTCGTCTTGTGGATCTTCATATCCTTCTTGGATAACATCCCACAGATCTTGAGAGATAAAAATTGGCTCCGTTTGGGCACTCCAGTACTCGTACAATTCTCCATCGAAAATGGGAATTTGATTTGAGGAGGTAGCAAACATGGTGTTTGATGAAGTTGTCATGACTTTTTTTTTTAAAGTTTGCGAAGGCTAGAGAGGTTGGGTTTTTTGAGAGGATAGAAGGTTATTTGCTCTGATACCAAATTTTTTGGGGATTAGCGGAATTGTGGTAGAAAATAGGATCAAGACAAAGGAAACAATTGGTGTTTAATCACTCACTTTTAGAAAACACTCAAACAAACAAGGCCTTAACTTTTGGAACTTGTTCTTACAAACACACGGACGCAGAGACTTCTTTCTTTCTCTTTTCTATGTCTCTCTAACAATCTCTTGCAACCCATACATACACATTTATATTATAGTGTAAGAACAAACTAATAATGCTGATGGCTCCATTTCTTTCTCCATGCACGTTACTACTTGTGGTAGATGGAAACATCACTTAATTCAATTGGCCTACTCATTACTCCATGCACTAATCTCCTTGTCTCTTGCATTATTTTGATGACCCAACTCTTCCACATTGAGTTGCTGTTGGAAGGACAATCCATCATGCAAATTGGCTCTCCATTTATCATGCATTGATGATTAATAATTCTCCACAATTATCAAACGAAACCCACCATGTGTGATGTTTATTACTTGCATATTATTGCCAATTATCAATCAACAGAAATAAGCTACTGCGATCGCCGTAACATGGATCCATACATCGTCTCACCAACTCCCTGTTGCCGGCTCAGCCGAAGAGCAACACTGCAACTCACGGGAGCTGACGAACTTTTACGGTTGGATTTGAAAAAGGGAATTTCAAAATCGAAATGGGTTAGAGCAGTAGCGAATGTTGATAGGAATCATCGTGGAGTCTATTTCCTTGGCAATCAACTGCCGACATAGGCGCTTTCATTCTCCCAGTTCACCAACATCTGGCATATATCTCGCCCTCTGCCAACTCAATCGTTGTTGACATCACCGCCGCTCCAATCCAACCATTAGTGGCCATCCATCCCTGTTTCTACTTCCAAATTATTCGACGCTCACCGGAAAAAAATGGAGAATAATAGATAGAACATTTGCTTCTTCTTGCTAGTTGGAGAAGAGGGGGAAAGTAGGGGGACTTTGTGGCGAGGGAGTCTAGTGGATGAGTGGCGACGCCGACTAGTGGGGGATAAGAGAAAAAAGAAAGGGTAAATGCTATATTTGGTCACTGAGATTTTGCTAAATTGTGTCATGTTTAGTCACTAAAAATTTTTAATATCAATTTTCGTCACTCGAATTACTGAAACAGGTCACATTTAGTCACTCTCCCGTTAGCCTATGTCCAAATCCGGTCACTCGAATTACTGAAACATGTCACATTTAGTCACTCGAATTACTGAAACATGTCACATTTAGTCACTCTCCTATTAGTTTCCGTCCAAAATTAAACTGATATTAAAATTTTGGTCAGTAATTCGAGTGACCAAAATTGATATTAAAATTTTCTAGTGACTAAACGTGACACAATTTAGTAATCTCATTAACCAAATGTGGCATTTACCCAAAAAAAGAAATATTAAATAATTAGCGGAAAATATAAACCGATATAATGAAACTTAAAATAAAATGATCAGTTATCTTAAAATAAATATTTATTATAATTATACTAGTAACAAAATTAAACTGATAAAATATTCAACCTCTTTTCATTATTACTCTTTTCTATTTAACTTGCAATTAACTGCATTGTCACTATAAAAAACTAATTAAAAATAATATAATAATAACGCTCTTTTCACTCTCTTAATATTGAATTCTTCTAACTCTTTCCACTCTCTTAATAACGCTTTCGCACTCTCCCTCCACGAATTGGTTACCTAACTCCTAACTCTAACGGCCTACTAATAATGATACTGACTCCACAAGACTTGGACTCAAACTCTGCCTACTCTATTCTACCCGACTCGTCATACAATACAATTATACAAAGAAGACTCCTAGCAATCTACTAACGCTCGTAAAAACATAAATTCCATTCACTACTAACCCATGCTTGTTAATTACTAGCCGAAAGACACAATAACATAATAATCCAACACGTAATAACCAACAAGCATTCATGCGTACATATGGTTAGACCCAATTAACTTGGCCTAACCCTTCCTCAATCACATATTCCTCGTCGCCATTCTGATATGATCCCAAATTTCCAACCATTCACGTCACAATTACTTGACAAAGAAGCTATCAAAGTTGGGAAGAAGAAAGGCAGAATTTGGCCAAGTCAAAAACCGTGTTCAGGGTACATACTTTGGAGGCATGGTTCTCTCAATTGGCTTGGTGGAAATTCAATTTTAAGGGTTTTTTTTCAGATAAAGTTACCATCTTTTCCATGGTATGCTTTATGGATCCAGAAGATGTCATTAAGGTTGTTTTCCAAGGCCTCAAAGTTGCTAACTCAAAACTGGAAAACTGCCAGAAAATGGCTAAGGCAGAAAACTGTTTTGTGAAGCCTACTTTGGAGCTTAATTCGAGGAGTATGGATCTTATTCAAGTCCAAAAACTTCCACAAAATGAAACTAGGTATGTTTGTGAACAAAGGGAAGGAATTGGATGAAGAATTGGAGTTCGGGAAGGCCTCGAACAAAAGGCGCAAAGTTAGTACAAAAGCTGCCTTTTGACTGTTTTGCGGGCAGCTTACTTGTGCTTCAAGAAAGGGAGTTTAAACCCGAGTTTTGTACTGTTTTTAGAGTTTGTTTTTACCATAATTGTTTCCTAGTTACATTAGGTTTGTATTAGGTTTTATTGGCTATAAATAGCCTTCTATTTTCGTTGTAAAAACAAGACTTTGATTAATCGAATTGAGAACCTTTTGGTTTTTGTGCAAGTTGCGACTTGTGTTGAGTTTGGTGGATTCCAAGCTCGTGAGCTCTTGTATCGATTGAATAGTCACTTCAATCGTGGTCGGGCATCTACCTTTTATACCAATCGAGCGTTCCCCAGGTGTGGAATCGTCCTTTTGGTTTCGTTTTATCCAAGTTCGTATTAAGAGCACTTCGTTCTTGATTCGAGCTCAATCGATTCTTCGATTGAGTCGTGAGCTGCGTGACTTTGATAAACATACACCCCCAGGGGCGTATTACATTCTTCTGCGATGGGTCTAATCATCAGCTATGAGAACATCTTTTGTAAGACAAAGGATTTTATTTATTTATTTATTGTGGATTGCTTTTTTTTACTAATAAGCTGCAACTAGATTCCGAGACTTGTCTTCACTACTTCATTGACATATTTCAGATGCAAAGCGTGTGTCCGAGCTGATTGCTGACCATGTCGAGTCGAGCACGGAGCATAAGAATATTCTGAGATATGCATTGGATTCTAAGCTCCCATCGTAAGTTGGAATCTCCATTATCAGTCCTTGGTAGGAGTAAGAGACAAGATTAAGATCCAAGTGCGGTGAACTACGTACTGATCAAGTTAGGGTTTTTATATTTACAACAGTACGGAGGTTTTGTTTCAAGATGCTGAGAAGAAAAAGATCGGGACACGGAAGGATTTTAGACGATTCGTCAGGAATTCGACGGTGCCCAGTACGGTGGATGACCTCTACATGACCACGTGAACAAGAGCTCCATGCAAGCCAGTAGTGCTTCCTTCAAAAAGTTCATCTTTCCGGGCCGAATTTGTGGACTGTGGTAAACATTTCGTATAAATTCTGCCACTACGGGAGTATGTAGTTCATGTAAGGTTGGTAACTTGATGTGTGTTTAATCAATGTCCAGATAGATATCGAGAATCAAGGAGATGCAGACAGCGACGACGATGCTTCCTTGATCGACCGAGTAAGAAAGCATTTATCGAACATGTCGTACCTACCACACGGAGACATTGATGTCAACAAATGTGAACTTGTAAGTTATCAGAGGTTAGTTTCTGTGAAGATGACATGCATATGTGAATGAGTCTAATTATATGTACAATACAATACTTCATACTTCATATCTGTTATGGCAGTGGTGCATCCCCATAAGTACTAAAGAACATGAGAGCGCAGTTGTCATAAACATCAACAAGGCACGCTTCAAGTATCTGGACAGCGGCTGCAGCGATAAGAGAGCAGCATTTTCGCGCGTGGATACCTTATGCAAGAGAACCGTGAAGTACGTAACTACGTACATCAATTCGATACTACGACCAGACGACAGAATAGACTTTTCAGGGTTCAGGTGGAGTTTCCCGGCAGTCCCCTGTCAGCCCCTCGGCTCCAATGCTTGTGCGGTGTACATGTTGCGGTTCGCGGAGGAGTGGAAAGGCAGTGGAATGGACTTGTGCAAGTTTGAAGGTTGGGTAAAGAGGTACTGGCATGTTAAGCAGAGGGTAATGATATGCGCGTCGATTTTGACTCAAGAATGTAATGTTATTCTTGGTCATGTCGAACGGAGGGCGCAACAGAGAGAGACAACGGGGAAACGAAGGTAAGAATTCAAAGAACAAATCTGGGACTTGGCCCTGTCACTTTATGTCATAGGCACGACAGTAGTAGACAACGGCTCAAGATAGGGTGCATAACTTGTTAGAAGAAAGAAGAAGGTTTGGCGCGAGGATGGTTTGGCGCCAAGGTTTAAGTTTGAAGCTGCTGTGTGTCGTTTTATGTTGTTGTGTCATTGCTGCGTCGTTTTAGTTGTTGAGTCAATAAAGCACTGTTGTGCAGTCCTGAGTCGTTTTGGTTAATTATGTATTGAGTCCCTTGGTCTTAGTATAGGGTCAATCGAGTCTTGAGCTGCAAGTTCCAGCAGCATAGTTAGTGGATTAGTGGAGGGTTTGTTAGCTACTTATTAGGAGAGTGGGAACCGGATTAAGTGGCAGGAAACTCTTGTATTTAGTTTCCTTCGAGAATCAATAAACAAACGTGTCAGATTGCATCACAAAGAGTTTTCACATTTGGTATCAGAGCTCTTGCAAGCTGTAACCAAAGGCTATCAAGCAATCGTGAGTAATAGAGAACTTCAGATTTCGAGTGTGGGTTTGGGAAACACGAGAGAATCTGGTTAGGGGTGTTTCAACACCGGTGAGAGGTTTCAACAGATCACGAGGGTGCACAAGCCTTTGTGCAAAAAGTCAGAATCATGAGTGACACAGGTTTTGCACATGTGGGACTTCCTAAGTTTGATGGAGACTATGACCACTGGAGCATGCTGATGGAGAACCTCCTTCGCTCCAAGGAATACTGGGGAGTGGTGCAAGCTGGGTTTCAAGAGCCTGCTCCAGGCCAGGAGCCTTCTGCAAGTGAATCCAAGCTCTTGGATGAAATGAGGTTAAAGGATCTTAAAGCTAAGAACTATCTGTTCAATTCTATTGATAAAGCAATCCTGAAAACCATCACTAAGAAGGCTACCGCAAAAGAACTTTGGGATTCAATGAAGTTGAAGTGCGAGGGTAGTGCTAGAGTGCAGAAAGCCCAACTGCAGGCTCTCATAAGAACCTTTGAAGTGCTGGAGATGAAGGAGGGAGAGACTGTTTCTGCTTATTTCAGCAGGGTCATGACAGTGGCCAACGAGATGAGAAGCTGTGGAGAGGAGATGCCAGATGGGAAGATTGTGGAGAAGATATTGAGGACCCTCACTGAACGATTCAACTATGTAGTTTGCTCAATTGAGGAGTCCAAAGATATTGAACTCCTTACTGTGGATGCACTACAGAGTTCCCTGGTGGTTCACGAGCAGAAGTTCACTAGGAGGGGAGTTTCAGATGATGAGCAAGCCCTTAAGACCACATATGATTATAGTGGTAGGGTGGAAGAGGCCAGGGTAGAGGCTTCTATCCAGGAAGAGGAAGAGGTAGAGGAGGAAGAGGAGGCTGGAGTAAGGATACTATTGAATGCTTCAAATGTCATAAACTGGGTCACTACAAAAATGAATGTCCAGAATGGTACACCACTCATCAGGCACATTACACTAGCTATGTTCAGGACAGGAGTTTTGGGGATCTGAAGGATGACATGCTGCTAATGGGTTCTGTAGAAGACTCACGTGACAAGGGCAGTGAGGATTGGTGGTTTCTTGATTCAGGTTGCAGCAATCATATGACTGGCAATAAGAAGTGGTTTGTTGATCTGACTACCAATTCAACATGTAATGTCAGGCTTGGCAACAATACCAGGCTTGATGTTGCAGGAAAAGGGACAGTGAAGCTCACTGTCAATCAGCTTCCCATCACCATACAAGAGGTCTTCTATGTGCCAGCTTTGAAGTCTAATCTCCTAAGCATAGGTCAATGGCAAGAAAAGGGCCTGGCCTTCCTGATAAAGAATGGCAGCTGCAAGGTGTTCCATGAGGAGAAGGGGCTGTTGATCCAAACTGAAATGAAATCCAATAGGATGTTTGTACTCCATGCAGATGTTGTGACAGAAACCACAAGTATGCACTGTTTGCAGACTTCCAAATCAGTTGAGTCACCTCTATCTTTGTGGCACAGGAGATTTGGTCACATAAATCTGCAAAGATTGCAATTGCTGAAGAAGAAAAACCTGGTTTAGGGGCTTCCATTGATGCAAGGAGATACTGGAGTCTGTTCCACACGTCTGGTGGGGAAGCAAACAAGACAGCCCTTTCCCAAGAAGAGCAACTGGAGAGCCTCCCAAAAACTGCAACTGCTCCATGCTGACCTCTGTGGTCCTCTTACTCCTATGTCAAATGGAGGTAAAAGATACATACTTACTCCGACTGATGATTACAGCAGAAAGCTATGGGTTTTTTTCTTATCAGCCAAGTCAGAAACACTCAGCATGTTTAAAAATTTTAAAGCCCAAGTTGAAACATAAACTGGCCTAGCAATTGTGTGTCTTAGGACAGATAGGGGAGGAGAATTCATGTTAAATGAATTCAAGGGTCTTTGTGATGAGGCTGGCATCCAGAGACAGCTTACTGCTGCACTAACCCCTCAGCAGAATGGGGTAGCTGAAAGGAAGAATAGAACCATAATGAATATGGTTAGATGTATGATTCGGGATACCAAAGTTCCCTCTGCATTCTGGCCTGAGGCAGTTACTTGGGCAACCCATGTTCATAATAGAAGTCCCACAGTGGCCAATCAAAGAAAGACTCCACAGGAGCTTTGGACAGGTAATCCTCCCTCAGTTTCACATTTCAGAATCTTTGGGTGTGTAGCATATGTCCATGTTCCAGATCAGCACAGAAAGAAGCTTGATGATAAGAGTACTCAGTGCTATTTTTTGGGAATTTCTAGTGAGTCTAGAGCTTACAGGTTGTATAATCCTGTCACCAAGAAAATCATCAGCAGGGATGTTGTTTTTGATGAAAGCAAATGGTGGACATGGAACACAGAGATTCAACCTGTTTTGACTCAATTGTTGTGGGAAGGAAGTGATGATGTTTGGGAGGATTCTGACTCAGAAGCTGAAATTGAGTAGGAAGCATCAACCAGTCTGGCAGATGAACAACCACCTAGTCCCAAAACTCCTACACCTGTTACCACAGGAGAAGAGGGTGATGAAGAAGTCACTGACACCTCTACAGATGTGTTGGGACAGCTAAGTGGAGATTTGGGGCCAAGGGTAAGAAAACCACCTGCTCACTTGTCTATCTATGACTGTGGTTTGGCAGACACAGTTTGGATGGCTATGATGGCTGACTCAGGAGATCCTCAAGCATATGAGGAAGCTGCCATGGATCCTGAGTGGAATGAAGCCATGAACCAGGAGTTCAATTCAATTAAAAAGAACAAGACCTGGACACTAACAGATAAACCTGCTGGAATTACACCTATTGGCATCAAATGGGTGTATAAAACAAAGCTCAAAGAAGATGATACTATGGACAAGAGAAAGGCAAGGTTGGTAGCTAAAGGGTACTCTCAGAAGCCTAGAATTGACTACACTGAAGTCTTTGCTCCAGTAGCCAGGTGGGACACCATCAGAACCATCTTGGCTTTTGCTACTCATCATGGCCTGCCTGTATACCAACTTGATGTGAAGAGTGCTTTCCTTCAAGGTGAGCTCTCTGAAGAAGTCTATATTGAGCAACCACCTGGTTTTGTGGTTGCTGGAGAGGAACACAAGGTATATAGACTTCACAAGGCACTCTATGGCTTGAAACAAGCTCCCAGAGCTTGGTATAGCAGGATTGAGTCTGATTTTTTGAAAACTGGGTTTGAGAGGTGCACCTATGAGCATACTTTGTTCATAAGAAAAACTGCAACAACTATACTGATTGTTAGCCTGTATGTGGATGATGTTCTATACACAAGCAATGATCATAATTGCATAGCTGAGTTCAAGGCATCAATGGAGGCAGAATTTGAGATGTCTGATCTCGGAAGGATGAAGTACTTCTTGGGAGTAGAGGTGCATCAAAGCAAGGCTGGAATATTCATCTGTCAGCAGAAATATACTAAGGATCTGCTTGAAAATTTTCAGCTCTCAGACTGCAATTTTGTCAAAAATCCAATCTCTCCTGGGATGAAGTTCACCAAAGCTGGAGATGGAGTTCTTGTGAATCCTACTGAGTATAAACAACTCATAGGAAGCCTTCTGTATGTCACTGCCACTAGGCCAGACATCATGTTTTTTGTGTGTCTTCTCAGCAGGTTCATGGAAATACCAACCAAGCAACACCTGCTGGTTGCAAAGAGGGTATTGAGATATCTTAAAGGAACCATGTCACATGGAATCTGGTACAAGGCAGGAAGTGGAGAAGAATCTCTGATAGGGTACACTGATAGTGACTATGCAGGAGATTTGGATGACAGGAAGAGTACAAGTGGCTACACCTTCTTCCTTGGTGATGGGGTGGTGTCTTGGGCAACAAAGAAACAACCAATCGTGACTCTATCTACTACAGAGGCAGAGTTGGTGGCTGCATCTTTTTGTGCTACACAATGTGTCTGGCTGAAGAGGATTCTGGAAGGGATTGGTTGGAACCAGAGTGTGAATGGAAGCATAAGGATTCTGTGTGACAATAGCTCAGCCATTAAGCTATCCAAGAATCCAGTTCTTCATGGACGAAGTAAGCACATAGATGTGCGATTTCACTTCCTCAGAGACTTGGCAAAAGAAGGGGTAATCGAATTGGAACACTGTGGAACACAAGATCAAATCGCAGACGTCATGACCAAGCCATTAAAGCTGGAAACTTTTGAATTGTTAAGAAGCCGACTTGGAATATGTGAGTTTGCGATGTTTATTGAAGCTGGGAAGTGAGGAACTGAAGCCTGTGAAGAGTTCAGTTCAGGGGAGGATGTTAGAAGGAAGAAGAAGGTTTGGCGCGAGGATGGTTTGGCGCGAAGGTTTAAGTTTGAAGCTGCTGCTATGTCGTTTTATGTTGCTGTGTCATTGCTGCGTCGTTTTAGTTGTTGAGTCAATAAAGCACTGTTGTGCAGTGCTGAGTCGTTTTGGTTAATTATGTATTGAGTCCCTTGGTCTTAGTATAGGGTCAATCGAGTCTTGAGCTGCAAGTTCCAGCAGCATAGTTAGTGGATTAGTGAAGGGTTTGTTAGCTACTTATTAGGAGAGTGGGAACCGGATTAAGTGCCCGAAAACTCTTGTATTTAGTTTCCTTCGAGAATCAATAAACAAACTAGTCAGATTGCATCACAAAGAGTTTTCACATAACTATGAGTAACCAAATATGGACTATTCTTTTAAATGGCTGCAGAATTTTTTTTTTTTACAAAAGATAATCATATATTGATTCACAAAATAGATAGTTACATCATGGAATTCAGCCAGGTCTGAAAAATCAAAGAAACAACTCGTAGTCGGGTACAAAGAAAGGGCATTTTTAGCCACCACATGGGCTACCCTATTACTACGCCGACCTACAAATCTAATACTAAACCCAGCGTGGATGGCAAAGTAATGCACAACTTCTTGAAGAACAGCCCCCATCCGATTGTCGCTGGTATCTGCCAGATTAATCTTATCAATGAACACTTTGGCATCTCCTTCAAACCTTATTTCCGTAAACCCAAGGCCAAGACACCGTAAAACAGCCTCCAGGAGCACAAGCAACTCGACCACCAAAGGGTCATCAATACACGAAAATTGAACCACGTTAATCATAAGGATATCCCTATTTGGGTTCATGAGAACCATCCCGCCTACCGAATGAGACCCACACCTAGTAGCCCCATCCCACATACAAACAACCATATTAGCCCCCATAGGACTCAGGTGTTGTACCAAAGGGGCAGAGGCCCGCGGTGCACTATCAACTGGCAAACAAACTCACTCCTCATATTGCTGATGAAACTGGCGCATCAAAGTAGGGATCCCAAACTGCTTGCTTCAAATAAAACTCAATTACGAGACTGCCATATTTGCTAGAGGATGCAACAACCGCCATGAACAAGTGGCTGCAGATCTAAGAGTTGAGAATTAAAGGAATTTATTTTGCCTAGTTTTCTTAATTGGATCATATCTTCTTCATTCTAACTTAGATTTCAATTTTTTTTTTTTGCACAGATGGAACGAGTTTGTTGTGCTCTACAAAATGATATCCATTTTCAATATTTTTTTCGAAAACAAAATTGCATACCTCTCGTTACCAACTTCATACCATATGGTACCTCATTCGTTTTTAGTCGTTTTTGGAAATTTTGCATAGAATGAACAATTTAATCATGATCTATTGGATTTCAAAGTTTTATGGATGAAAAAAATTCATACCTCTCGTTACAAACTCTATAACATACTATACCACCCTGGTATGAGGTGGTATTTTCATACTATATAATATGCTCTTATTTAATACAAGTCAATACCATTTTAGGATGGTTGGGCAGCTTTACATAGCTGAGCCCACACTTAGCAGTTTGTCTGAGTGCCCCGTACTTTGGTGAATAATAGTTGGGTGTGAGGCGTTCATCCAGTGTTTGGTTACCATCTGTCTATTTTTATAAATACATTACAATCCCAAAGGATTGGAGTTTTCGTGAGTTCGTGAGTTGTGGCAAGAGGTACTGGCACATTAAGCAGAGGGTGAAGCTATGCGCGTCGATTTTTGACTCTCGACTGTAATGTCATTTTTGACGAGGTAAATCAGAGGGCGCAACAGAGAGAAACAACTTGAAAACGAAGGTAAGAATTGGAGAACAAATCAGGGACTTGGTCCAGTTATAGTGTCACCATCTAGTGTCAAGAAAGATCAAGAGATAGACGTGACACAAGGTTTAACGTGGTTTCCTTGAATATCAGGACTAGTTCACGGGAGAGTCTAAATCTTCCTAAGTCAATCGTATTAGTTACAGAAGCAAATTTACATGAAGCTATATATAGAGGTTAATTACGTACAAACTCTAATGACTAAGGCTTGTATATTTACATAATGGTACCTAATCGTTAACATCTAGACCTCTAATGTCTGTGATCGATTCATCAGATCAAACGTTCTGCATGTAATTGACTTCTACTCTTTTTAGTTTAGTATCATTTTCAACGTTATTTTTATTTTGTTGGAAATTAAAAAAACTAGTTTAGTTCCTTTGGGTAATGGTGGGCACGTTTATGGGGGATTTTTCCAGAAATAGCACCTTAAAAAAAATTACAAAACTAGCACTCACCCAAAAAAATTGACAGGTTTTAGCACAAAAAATATTGGAACGCACCCTACTAAGGTGCGATTTACGTATAAAACGCACCACAGGGGTACGTTCCAAGCCACGTCAGAATACGAAACGCACTAGGAAGGTGCGGTTTCAAGATTCTGCGGAACAGTCTTCAAGACCGCTGGATGGAGGAGCGATCGGAAGGCTGAACGCGCGCCAGCGGAGCGATCCGCGCCACGGATCGGGGAACGCATTGCCGATATGCGGTCAAAGCTGGGGATCGGACGACTGAACGCGCGCCAGCGGAGCGATCCGCGTCACGGATCGGGGAACGTATCCCCGAGATGCGGTCAATGCTGGGGAAGCGCAAAACGCCTCGGGAGGGAGCGGTTTCTCTGTGGGCAAAATTACCCGACTGCCCCTGGAGGGTGCGGTCTGTTGGGTGTAAATACCCCCCCTTCACCTCTCATTTCTTCACACCACTACCTATTCTTCCTACTCTCTAGATTTTATCTCTCTAAACCCTCCCCTCCCCTCCCAAAAGCCTAGGAAATAGTGGTCTGTTGGTTGCGGCTAAGTCCGATCTGCCATCAGAAAACATTTCTTAGGTTTTTTCCTCAAAACCCTCCGAGCGGAATCTCTGTCCGAATTTTAGTTTTTTTCCTCAAAACCAGTCGAGCCAAGCCGAGCCGAATCTCTGTCCGAATTTTGCAAAAAAAAAATGACCGATTGGTGGCAAGGAGCGGGAGTTTATGTTGATGAATTTCAAGCGGTACGTACTCATTATTCTGGTTTAATTTTTGTTGTTGTTATAAGCTTTTTAATTAATCTATGTACTAACCTCGTTGTTATTTTCTCGTAGGTTGGGGAGGACGTGGATATATACAACCAACGGTATTATCTCGAGCAAGGACCGTTGGATCCAACCGAATTGTACGACCAACCCAACCATCGGTCAAGCGATGTTTTGAACGCTCACCCGGTACATACAATTCTTTACCATTTGTTCTTCTTTTATTTTGTTAATGTATTTAGTGGACTGACGTTGTATTTAGGGGACTGGTACACGGTCACGAGCTACCTTATCATCATTAGCTGAGTCTGACTCTTGTCCTAAATCATCAGCACCTTCAAGAGGGTCGGAGCTTTCTGCACTGACGTTGTTCTCTCCTTCTTTATCGGAGGGGTCACTGACTGGTGCTGGCAGGGCATCCTCCATCTGATCCAGCAAATGAAAGGCACATTCATCACCTCCATAATGGTAGTTGTGAAAACTACCGCTGCCTTAGTGGAAGTTGTACTAAGGTTGGTTGGGGAGGTCCGGTTGAACTTCTTCTTCATATGACGGGAAAGATTGATGATGACCTTCACCTTGCTCTTGGTACTGAAAATATGAATGAGGATCATGGTAACTTTGGTAGGGATGATCGCCATATAATTCACCTCCACCATGGATACCAGATGTTTGACCGTGTCCAGAATGACCTCCAACGCCTACGACCGGCTCGGTGTAAACGAACATCTCGGCTTTGGAAAGATTGTTGGACCTCATGAATTCGAGCATGGCATCTACCTCATCCTGAGTGGTTATGAGATATTCCTCATGCCACAATGACCCACTTTCTCTGTTTGGATATCGGTACACCATACGATCAACTCTTCTCGTGCCATCCATGCAAGTAACGTTAGTGCACATTTGATGGAGGTCTTCAAGCAGCGGTCTGGTAGCGACCTTTATCTTCTGAAAATTGCCACCGACGTAGGTGACCCCCTTTTCGGTCTCTTCCGTGTAACCATTCCACTGTAAGCCAAGCGTGAACTTTTGGAATGCCATCTGCGATAAAACCGTAGTTCAGTTAATATCATAAAAATCAAAAATCAAAAATAACAATAAAAAGTAATACAAAATAAACTTACGAGTTAACGTTAATCGCAAAACTACTAAAGAAATATAGAGCTACAATAGAAAATTGAAAAAGGAGAAGGAGAGGTGTGAAGAGAAGTGGTTTTCCGGGAGGCCTTTTATAGGCAAAATCACTGATGAAAACCGCACCTTGGAGGTGTGGTTTTCGTCTGCCATGCAGGCCCATGCAGCCCCACGTCTGTTACGTCTGTTATTCTGCATGGCATGTCGGAAATTGATTGACCAAAACCGCACCTTGGAGGTGCGGTTTGTATGGCAAAATCGCACCTTGGGGTGCGGTTTCGTTTGGGAGAAATAAACCGCACCTTCATGGTGCGATTTTGATAGATCAGGCCAAAACCGCACCTCGGCCAAGCGGTTTCTGTAGGGCAGGCCAAAACTGCACCTCGGCCAAGCGGTTTCTGTAGGTCAGACCTAAAACCGCTTGGCCAAGATGCGGTTTAGGTCCAGGAATATGGACCGCATCATAGAGGTGTGGTCTATAAAAAAAGATGCTATTAGTGTAAATTTTTTCGGATGTGTGCTATTTTTGTAATTTTTTTTAAAAGGTGCTATTTGTGGAAAAATCCCCGTTTATGGATAGGAGATTAGAAGTTTGGTCTTTGGAAAGGGGATAGAGAGAGACTTGGAACTGAAAAAGTTTGCAGAGTGGGGAAGGAAGGAAGTGGTTTTTTTCCGGGTAAATACAATTTAATATCCAAACCTTTCATTTTAAACAATATAATAGCCAAATTTTTTCAAAAACAATCTAATATCCAAATCGTCAACTTTACGTTCGTTTGACCGTTAGTTGACACTTCAAAAAAGCTTTGTTTAGGGGAAATTGTCACAATACAACTTTGTTTCATGTTTTGGCATTGCAGATGACTGAATATTTAGATATTCTATACCATCATGGTGGAGTCATGGACTTCTCGGGTTTGGAACTACGATATGTTGATGGTTTTTCAGAGAAGATATCGATGGATATTGATGACTTGTCGTACTTCGAACTTTTTTGAAGTGTCAACTAACGGTCAAACAGACAGAAAGTTGACGATTTGGATATTAGATTGTTTTCGAAAAGGTTTGACTATTATATTGTTTAAAATAAAAGGTTTGGATATTAAATTGTATTTACCTTTTCTATTACTTTTATTGTTCTATCACTCTGCCATACACGGCTACACACAAGCCTATTTATAGGCCTAAAACATAAAAACGAGCTCAATAAATTGGGCATTTGTAACCTACTTCACATATGTGGAATGTGATTGGTTGCTAACCCCCTAGTGGGTTATCACCATGCTAACTATCTTTCCAGCCATTAGATTAAAATAGTAATCCAAGAGTCCTAATTAATTGAAGGTTATTTTGGTCAATTACTTTATTAAAATCTCTAAACCCTAATTATAAAACCGTCTCCCCGTTGTCTCTCTCTCCAACCCACACTAAACGACTCTCTGCCTCCCCTCTCTATCACAAAATGCACGTAGATCTGAAACGGAAGTTGGAGAAACGACGGCGAGCACCACCACCTCCACCAAGGGCCAGAGCGTGTGGGAGCACCACCCGCCGGGTATAGCCGTCGCCGTCGCTTGTGTTATCGTCTCGACGTTTATGGCAAGAACGGAGCGAGACAAAGAGACTCGACGGACCAAATCTAATTATGGACGTCATCGTGAGACGCGGTCGATCGAATCTGATGAAGTCGTCGGATCTGTTTCGATGTCATCGCCGCGTTCGTCGTAATGGAGCGAGGCAGAGAGATGGGATGAGCGAATCTGATAATGGCATAGCAGATAGAGAGGGAGAGAATCTCCAGAAAGAGTGAGAGGGAAATCGAAGGGGATAGGTTAAGAAGATTTCCAGATCTGTTCCCTCTTTATTTCTTTTCTCCTTTCTTAATTACAAGGAATCGTCAGCAAAGTTTGAAAGGGGAATCCCATTTTGCTTTACTCCAGAAAACTTACCATCATATTGCTACTGACTATGTATTTGATGTGATTAGTAGTGATTTATGTTGTAGTGTTTTTTGTTGTTGTTGTATATATGTGAATGTTGTATCTATTTTTAGGTAGTTATTCTTATTGTAATAATTGATTTGGTAACCATTTGTAGTGTTTTGATTATTTGTGATAGCAGTTTTTTAGTAGTTTTTTTACTTGTATATATCAGTATGTAGTGGTTGTTTTGTTAGTAGTGATTCTTATGATAATGAACATTGATTTTCTTAACGATTAGTAGGATTTTGCATAGTTTTAGTAATTTTACAATTATTTTTGTATTGATTCTTACTTACAAATCATCCATCATTATTAATTAAAATCATTAAATCACTACTATTAACAATAAAATCACTACTATAGATCGGCAAATCACTATTAACGAAATTCAAAATCACTACTAATTTAAGTAGTATTGAATTTAGTAATAAATGTTTCGTAGAAAATGACTAATAAAAAAGGAAAGAGAAAATTAAATTTTAATATAAGTTTTTTATTTATTTTTGAAATACCAAACAAGCCCCTAATTATCAACAACTGTCAGATTTGATTTTAAATAATGAACCATGATTAAAATAATTAGCACGATGCTAACTGTTGTGAAGTTAGGAACGTAGCTTCTCCCCACATATGTGTTTGGTGATTTTTTCTTCTTTAATGCAACCATTCTCTACATTCTACAAGTTTCCATAACATGTACACGTATATCCCACATACTCCAATATCCTGGGGGTAATGATATTTTGGTTATCTTATAATTAAATGTTATTTAATAATGTTAACACTCCTCCTTAAAGTTAATTTATCATAATTAAATATTTCATCTAAATTTTGTGCTGCTAAACGGATCAATTTGCCCAGATATCTCAAAAACCGAAACAATTGAGTTAAATTGATCCGTTAGAATTACTCATTCAAACGACCACTAAAAGACGAAGGGAAGAAGTGGAAGTACCTCGAAATCCTCTATTCTTTTTTCCCTTTTACGAGAAATGTTGAATTAATTAGAAATAAGCATGGATCAGAAAGCCGGATCGAACCGGCAAAAATAATCGGTGGATAATTGGATCAATAGGCATCATTATCGGTGGAGAATAGCATTGGGCTGAGTCCGTGATATGTAGCCTCCAAAATCTAAAGAAAACACATTTCAGAAAAATCGCGTGAAATCAATGATGGTCTCTTTCAAATCTATCAAAAATGGACCCGGAAGGAATCCCACCAAATCCATGCATAATGGACTTAATCATTGTCGAAGAATACCCTCAGACCGAATCCACGATCGTTAGCCATCAAAATCCAGAAAATGACATTTTGAAAAAAATCACACAACAAATTATGAAAATGTCATCCCAAAAAAAATTGGCTAAATTCGATGCTTAATGGACTTAATCATCAGTGGAGAATATGATCAATGGACTTCATTATCGGTGGAGAATAGTCTCGGGCTAAATACGTAATCATCGTTGAAGAATAGTTTCAGGATTTAAGGAAGGGGTTTTGCCTGTATGATATTTGGGTCTGCCATTAATTTCTGGAAAGCTTTCGAGTCGTGAATGTGTTGTTTTACTTGATAAGATTACTGGTAGGATCAGGACTGGAGGGCAAACAGACTTTCTTATGCTGGGAAATTACAATTAGTTAAATCTGTTCTTTACTCCTTGGTTCATTACTGGATGACTATTTTCCTCATTCCTGAGAATGTCTTGAAAAACATACAGAAGGTTTGCTCGGATTTCATATGGCATAGAGAGAAATAGGGAAGAGCTAAGGTAGCATGGGACATTCTGGCTTCCCTGAAAAAGAAGGGCGTTATGGGGTTGAAGAATATTTTAACATGGAATGTGGCAGCATTGGCTAGACTGATTTGGTTACTTCTCCTTCAAGTGGGAAGTTTCTAGGTGGCCTGGATTTCTGGGTATCGCCTCAGGGGAGTCTCCATTTGGGAGGTTCCGGTTACTTCGTGTGGATCTTGGATTTGGAAGCAGATTCTGAAAATACGCTCTTGGTTGAGATATAGAATGCAAATCGAGCAGGGGTCTGTTACTTGGCAGGGAAAGAAGTTGGAAAAGTACTCGATATCAGTGGTGTGGGAATCAATATGCAAGACCCAAAATGTGTTGTTTTACTTGATAAGATTACAAAATTTTTTATGGTTTAGGAAAATTATGTATAAAGTACAGTTTTATATCAAATAACATCGTGAGCAATAGTATATCACAAAATTTGAAGGTAGCTCAGCGGGCAAAGTTCCCATTTTATCGCAACAAACCCAGGTTTGATTCCTATTGATGGTGTTCATTAATAGTTTTTTTGCATTTGTTTTGTGCTTCTAAACTAGGTGTACAGACCTCACACCCAGCCATGAGTGAGTTCCATCGTCTTTACATATTACGCATTGAAATGCATGATTTTTTTGTAGGTAGGTTACTCATTTATTAAACATAACACAACATAAACTTTTTATTAGAATGATTTAATTATCTCTAATAATATATTATGCCTATATAATAACAAAAAATATTAATTTCCTCATATTAATTTTTTCACATTTGCTATTATGACACAACAACTCCGGCCCCTGAAACTTAAATCCTGGCTCCGCCCCTGGTGGTATGGAACAAGTATATGTTGCCCATGAATAGTGTGCTGGTTTGGTTAATAATACTAGACAGGATGAACACCAGAGATAAGCTCAAGAGTTGGGGAATGATCTCTGATAGTTCATGCCCATTGTGTGGTCTGACCGAGGAAAGTAGAACTCACCTCTTTTGTCAGTGTGAGTATGTGCAGGAGGTAGTGTAGAAAACGACGATCAGAAGAAAGGCAAGACACGAGATTACGTGGTTTCCCCGATCAGTATGACCGAGACTAGTCCACGGAGAGCCGAAGCTCTCGGAGATGTATTATTGATTGATTGTTCTCGAGATACAAAAATGCGGCCGTCAACAGTGAACAAGGCCTTAAATATAAAAGATGTATAATTAACCTAATTCCCTTCAACAGGTTACGTAGGGAAAAAGGAAAAGAAAGAAAGGGCCACATGATTAATGAAACCGGCCCAAGAGTGAGTCACGAGAGAAGGATGAATAACTCGTGACATCACAACACGCCCCCTCAAGTGAAGGAATGAATGTCAAGCATTCCAAACTTGACCTGAAGATGATGAAACTGATCAACGCTGAGACCTTTAGTGAATATATCAGCAGGCTGTTCGGAAGAAGCAATCTTGAGAGGAGCGATATCACGAGACTGCACACGCTCACGAACGAAATAACAATCCATTTCCACATGCTTAGTACGCTCATGGAAGACGGGATTGGCAGAAATGTGCAAATGCAGCCTGATTGTCACAGTAGAGAGGAGTAGGTGCAGAGAGCACAACACCCAAATCGCGGAGTAACCAACGAAGCCAGAGAACTTCACTGACCGTGCTGGCCATAGCACGATATTCAGCCTTAGCAGAAAAACGTGCCACGACAGTTTGCTTCTTCGTTCGCCATGAAACCGGTGTTGAGCCCAAGGTGATAAAGTATCCAGTGGTAGACCGGCGAGTAGTGGGGTAACCACCCCAATCGGCATCGCAGTGAGCAACAAAAGAGAGATCACCCTCAACAGGGAAGAAAATACCACGACCCGGTGACGTTTTGAGGTAACGAAGAACACGGACAACTGCGTCCTCATGAGCTCGAGTGGGAGAATGAACTGACTGACTCAGAATATTAACTGCATAAGTAATGTCTGGCCGGGTTACTGTGAGATAAAGTAAACGTCCAACCAGACGACGGTACGCCGCCGGATCCTGTACAGGGGAGGAAGGATCGCGACCGAGCTGATGACTCTGCTCAATAGGTGTAGTACTAGGACGAGTAGCAGTAAGACCAGCCTCCTCGAGGATGTCAAGAACATACTTCCGCTGATTAAGAACCAAACCACGCGGCGAACGGGCAACCTCAATACCGAGGAAGTACTTGAGGGGACCAAGATCCTTGATGGTAAACCGATGATGAAGAGAGTCATTAACCCGCTGAATGAACCCATGTCGTTTCCAGCTAAAATGACATCATCAACGTAGATTAAGGCAGCAACAAATGTAGACCCATGGGGATAAATAAAAAGGGAGTGATCGGCACGACTCTGAGTAAACTGCAGATCCAGCAAGGCAAGAGTAAACTTCTGGTACCAGTTGCGCAAGGCCTGACGAAGACCATAAATAGACTTATGGAACCAACAAACCCTCGTATCCCCAGGACGAGAAAATCCCTGCGGAATCTGCATATATACCTCCTCTGTCAACTCACCATGTAAGAAGGCATTATTGACGTCAAGCTGGTGAATAAACCAACCCTGCTAGACGGCAACAGCCAGAAGACACCGGACAGTGACCAGCTTGGCGACTGGTTCGAAGGTGTCGTGATAGTCAATGCCCTATATCTTGGTGAAACCCTTAGCAACGAGACGCTCTTTGTAGCGCTCAACCGAACCATCGGGGAGAAACTTCACTTTGTAGACCCAAAGACAAGCAATAGCACGCTTTCCCGGGGGAAGGATGCACAAAGTCCAAGTCCCATTTGATTCAAGAGCTAGATATTCTGCCATCATTGCATCCCTCCAATATTTATAACGTATAGCTTGATGGAAAAACTTCGGTTCGAAAGTGGAGGAAACTGCAGCTACAAACGCGTGATGCGCCTGGGAGAGACGCCGATAAGTAAGATAATCCTCGATGGGATACTCAACGGCAGCAGCGTTGACAAAACTAGGGAGCTCCACGTCATATCCCGCCAGGCGGGTGGAAGGCTGACGTTGACGATGACCACGTCGAGGGGCAGGAGGAGCTGCGGACGAAGTCACATTAGGCGTGGATGGTGACATCGAAGATTGATTTTTGGGGCCTGGCGAGGTGCAGCCGCCAGTAGGAGGTTCTGGTGAGGAGCTCGTCCCCGAAGATGTCTCAGCTGGCAAGGTGGAGGGATCACCAGCCCCTGATGGTGTAGGCTGGGAGGAGATAGAGGAGGTGCCAGGTGTACTCTTGTCAATGGAATTGGGGACAGTAGCTTCATCATGATCACTGTCATCATCAGTGGCCGAATAATCCAAAGGAAAATGAGAAGGTTGTTGAGCCAAGAGTTGACCAACAATTGGTGATGGATCCTGTGAGCATTGATAAGGATATATATATGGTCAAAAAACTTCACGTCACGGGACGTGTAAATGATGCGTGACTCCAAATCATAAATTCGATAACCACGTTGAGTGCTAGGATACCCAACGAACACACCGGCACGTCCACGATTGCTAAATTTGTCGAGGCCTCAATGATTATCACGAGCATACACGAGACAACCAAAACTGCGAAGGTGATGATAAGGAGGGTCTTTGCCGAACATCACCTGGAAAGGTGACTTATTAGCGATCGTCACAAGAGGCATCCGGTTAAGGAGATAGGCAGCTGTCATGATGCATTCACCCCAAAACTTTACTGGCAGACTAGCATGAAAGCGCAGAGCTCTCGCTGTCTCAAGAAGATTGCGATGCTTGCGCTCTGCAACTCCGTTCTGTTGTGGAGTATCGGTGCACGAAGTTTGCAAGATGATCCTCGCTTCACTGTAATAATCCTGTAAAGCTGAAGTAGCAAACTCAGGACCATTATTAGTCTGAATACGACGCACCTGCTTGCCAAACTGAGTTTGCACCATACGACAAAAATGCAGAAGATAACGAGCAACTTCCGACTTAAATTTCAAAAGATAAACCTATACTACTCTGCTATAATCATCAACAATCGTCAGGAAATAACGAGCTCCAGTGAAAGAGGGGACCCGATATCCTGCCCAAATATCCAAATGTATAAGCTCAAAACATGACTGAGTAGAAATAGAACTAGACGGAAAGGGGTCCCGTGTTTGTTTTGCCCGAATACAAGAATGACAAGGTTCCTCATTTTGAACAAGAGGACATGAAATAAACTTCTGGAGGATAGAAAGTTCGGTTGCCGATGGATGCCCCAACCGAGAGTGCCACAGGACTGAATTATCCGTCGCTTTCCGAACCGAATGTGTTGCTGCCCGCTGCTCCTCGAATAGCTTCAGATAGTACAGTCCATCCATATACTTACCCATCCCAATCGGCCTCTTGGATGGTAAGTCCTGAACAACACAGAAGTCACTCATGAAGATTAACGTCACCGGAAGATCAGTCGTGAGCCGACTGACAGAGAGAAGGTTACACTGGAAATCCGGAACATATAAAACTCTCTGTAATAATAAATTATGTGGCAACAGGACAGATCCAATGCTACGAACGGGAACTCCTGTCCCATTTGGAATACGTACCTGTAAAGCCGGAGTAGGCTCCAACTCATTTATCAACAATGATATATCGTTAATGATGTGCTCGTTACATCCCGAATCTATAGCCCATGAAGTATTATTGATAGGAAGCGTACCTGCCATGTTCGAGATGGGATCTGAAATTGGTGAGCTATCCTGCTTAGGATCGGAATTGAGGAGCTGCTTGAGTTGACTGTATTGCGCCAACGTTAGCCCTGGAATTGGGCTGGACTCCACATCGGCAACAGCAGCTTGAGGAGGAGGACGCCGCTCTCGATCAGGCCTCCGTTTCTGCTGCTCACCCGTCCCCGAATTGCGCGAGGGATAACCATTAAGTTTGTAACAGGTATCCCGAAAGTGACCTGAACGATGGCAATAAGTGCAACAGGGTCTTCCATCAGCATCACGTTCACCCTGGCGCCCCGGCTTCTCCGCGCGGCGATCTCCTTGGGCTTGGAAGACTGCAGCGTCCACTCTAGGGCGCCTATTGCTGGAAATATGGCGCTGATGTTCATCATTTGTAACCAGGTTGTAAGCCTCTGCGAGACTAGGAATTGGCTTCATAGATAAAATTTGGGTTTTGACAGTGCTAAAAGCATCATCCAGCCCCATTAAAAAGTCAAACAACCTTTCTCCTTCTTTAGCTTCCCTTTGTCGACGCTTTACGTCGCAAGTACAACCTCCACAGGTACATTCTAGGGATGGTGAGAGGGAGGTAATTTCATCCCAATGCCCTCTGAGTTTGGTGTAAAAGGAAGCAACTGATGCCTTCTCTTGCTGAAGAAGGCTAATGGTTCGCTTAAGCTCATACATCCGAGAAGCACTACCATGGCCGAATCGGGATTGAAGGTCCAGCCATATGTCACGTGCAGTCTTTGCAAAGCGCACACTGCTGCTCACATCTTTCGTCATGGCCGTTTTGAGCCATCCCTTAACCATGGCATCACACTGCTTCCAAGTATCATAATCTTCGCCCCCATTCGTTGGAGCCGATATAGTCCCATCGACGAAGCCGAGTTTATTTTTTGCTATAAGAGAATCCGTTATGTCGCCTAGCCACTCGCCATAATTGGATTCAGTGAGGAGATCTCCCACAAATAGTTGACTGGGATTATCCGATCGATGAATGGTTAACGGAGACGGAATCACAGAGTTGGATCCGCTGCCCTTATCACCAGCGCTCGATTTGCTTGAGCTGTTGAGAACATCTTCTTTATCACTCATGATTGCGGAAACAGCTGTGGATCAATCACAGCTCTGATACCATGTAGAAAACGACGACCGGAAGAAAGCAAGACACGAGATTTACGTGGTTTCCCCGATCAGTATGACCGGGACTAGTCCACGGAGAGCCGAAGCTCTCGGAGATGTATTATTGATTGATTGTTCTCAAGATACAAAAATGCGGCCGTCAACAGTGAACAAGGCCTTAAATATAAAAGATGTATAATTAACCTAATTCCCTTCAACAGGTTACGAAGGGAAAAAGGAAAAAAAAGAAAGGGCCACATGATCAATGAAACCGGCCCAAGAGTGAGTCACGAGAGAAGGAGGAATAACTCGTGACATCACAACAGGTAGTTGTTGTGGTGCTGGGATACAGAGTGCAGACTCATCGAGAGTGGTCTGATGTGTTGGTGTTCATGATCAAAAGAATCAAAGATCATGGTAGCTGCGGTTTGATTGAAGCCTCGGTATGGAGTTGGTGTATCCGTTATGTATGAAAGGAATGTTGTCGAAGTGTTTTTGGGGAACCTCCTCGTACTGTCCAAGTGCTGGCAGAGCTGACTAATAGCATTTTGTACCCCTCTACTATGGCAAATTAACAAACATACCCCTCTACTAAATTTTCGTACAAACATACCTTTATATTATTAAAACGTAACGATTCTACCCTTCCGTCAATTTATCTGTTAAGTGACCGGTAAATGGCCTGTGAAATCACTCAATTGCCCCTTACTTACTCTCCTAATTTGGATAATTATTTTATTGTGTTCCAATCCAAAATCAAATAATCAACAAATTGAAATCCCTAAGCTAATACAGAAGCATTCGATCAGAGAGACCAGACCAGAGACCGTTCGACTACCGCTACCCTGTACTCTCCCGTGGCGATCAAAAGCTCGACTCAGCGGTGGCAGCACCTGCTCCGGCATCTCCTCGCCGGCAATTGGAGCAGAGAGAATCGGCGAGACCAGACGACATCTCCTGGCCGACACGTGTTTTGGTTTCCCCGTGACGTTTCAATCCATCTGTACCTCCCCTCGATCACACAGCAGGATCCCAAATCCCCCCACGAAATCGAAAACCCTCCACCACTATAAATCCCTACAATCACCCTCTCTACAAAAAACCACACCATACCACCCAACAAACAAACCCAAATTTCCAAATAACACATCCAACTGCTTAGAAAAAAAGATGGCCAAATCCGGCAACTCCACCTCCTCCGGCTTAGTTCAGGCGGCGTCTCTGCTGCTTTTTAATTTTTATGGCAATAAGTAGGCCAGCCGAGGCCAGAACGTGCGGGGTCGACATCCGCGGTGCGGCGGCGGAATGCAAGGACTACGTGAAGAAAGGGTCGAAGCAATGACCCGTCGCCGCAGTGCTGCAGCGCCATTGGAGACCTCTTAATCTGTTTAGAGAGGTCGTAGGCTTTGAGGAGGCTGAACTTTTCTGTCAACTGTGATGGGCAAATGATTAAATAAATAAGATAATTATTAATTAAACACATATTAGGAGTGGGGTAAATGAGGGGCAATTGAGTCATTTCACAGGCCATTTCACGGCCACTTAACAGATAAATAGACGGAAGGGTAGAATCGTTACGTTTTAATAATAGAATAGTATGTTTGTGCGAAAATTTAGTAGAGGGGTACGTTTATTAATGTATCATAGTAGAGGGGTACAAAATACTATTAACCCTTCAACTTAGAATTCCAAAGATTTGGGCTAGGCAAAGAGAAAAACCGAAAAATATGTGCATTTCGCAAACCAAAGGAAAAAAAAAACGACACCGTTTGACATCCAACCCAGTACCTTGCAGCGGATCGATCCGGCGGACGTATGTGGTTCATTTTTCTCACCGGGTTAGAGTCAAAGCCGGTCAACCGACAGGTCAATCCGCAACTTGACAACCTTAGTAGAGAGAGAATGATAATCTTCATAGTTCCTACTACTAATATATTTCAATTTACTAACTAAATTACTCCCTATAACTACACTAGCAATATCAATAACCCTATCGCTATTAATTGTCTTCTTTTTATCATCGTATGCCTTCTTCGCGCCTTTTCTTTCACCTCCTCGAGAATAGCATTGGAGTCGTCGGTCAAGATGGACGCACAAATCTTTACCCTCTCCTTGGCATGCCAGTACTCCTCGTCCCAACCTTGGAACTTGCTCGTCAAATCCATTCCATCGCCGCCGGCGCCCCACTCCTCCAGGAATCGCAACCTGTATATCGCGCACGCGTTGGAGCCGGCGGGCTGGCAAGGGACTCGAGGGAATCTCCACTCGAACTTGGCGAAGTCTACATCCCGTCTCGTGGAGCCAACGTAGGCAGCCACCGCCTTGAAAATTCGGTCGCACAAGGGACCTGCGTTGAGGAAAAATTGTGCCTTGTTGGGCCCGCCGCTGTCCAGACATTCAACGCGAGCGTCCTTGATGTTTATGACCATTGCTACGGCATGGTTTCGACTGCTTATGGGAACACACCACTGCATGCGATCGATAAAGCTACGAAGATCAGTTCACATTTGTTATAAACGCGCTGCTACGGATCGGGAAATCGCCGGGATCGATAAAGCAAGAATACGAAAGCGAGAATCGAAAAACACAGACACACGATTTACGTGGTTCACTAACACGATGTGTGTTAGTTGATAGTCCGATTCAAGTCACAACAACAACATTAGATATGAAGCATTATTATTATGACGTACGACTTTTCTAGCTAGCAATGTGTACTTACAAGGTCACATTTGCGGGCGTCGATCTTGCCCTTCAAGTACTCATTTTCGTCGATCTCAGTAGCGTTACGTTCAAGCGAAGAAGCTAGATCGGTAGGGAAGATGAACTTTTTCAAGTGGCCATTACTAGCTGTGACGGAACTCTTGTTTATCTGGTCGATGCGAATATCAGTTATAGTCTCTGGCACCCCAGATTTTGTGACGAGTTTTCTCAAATCCATCCGTTTCAAGATCCTTCGCTTCTTAACATCTTGGTACAAAACTTCCTCGCTTAGTTTCATGAAACGAAACACACAGTTTTTTTTTCCAGACTTTTACAATCTGACACGATACTTTCAATTAAAATATAGTTGAGTACGTAGAAACTACTTACGGTGGGAGTGCAGAATTCCTTGCATATCTCAGAATCTGATACTCTGCACTTGACTCCGGATAGTTGGCGATTTGATCTCTCACGGTGCTTTGATCTAGCACATCAGATCGATTGTCGACAAAAAAAAGAAAAAACACACACACACACAATCGAATCATATCGAATCTCGTTAAGAACTAGCATGTTAATAAACTCATTCAACAACGTGGAAACAAATCCCCTTAAAAAAAAACTTACAAGTTATCTTCCCCTCCGTTCGTATATCCCTCCATATTTCAGCGAGCGACTTTCTCGCGTTAGCGATTCTTTGGTCCGACCACTCCTTCACTCGGATTTTTCCGTCCGCTGCCCATATGTCCATGGCGGATTTTGCACCTGCCGGCGCCATTAGCCCTCGCCGGAGCGTCGTACTGGCGGCGGATATCAAGCCGCTTAATATACCCATTGGTTGGCGGTCTAAAGAAACGTGACTATACAAAACAAGGTAAGCTATATATATACACACATATTACGTATCCGTAATCCGCAAGGAAGAAGGATCATTGGTTATAGGGATCTAGATGTTAAATATAGCTATTTTTTGACCCACGCTTCACGTCGGTAATCAAGTAATAATTTCTTTTGATAATAAAATTTCATTCACTCGTTTAAGGATAACTAAAACAAAATTATTCACCAAAATAATTCAATTAATACACTTTCATCATCAATTACGTAGTGTCTTACGAAAGGCTTACGTACTATGTTTGTTTGATTGATACATAAAAAGTAATTATCCCTTCAACCTTCATTAAATTTAGGTAATATATTTTAATAACTATTATAGAATGATGTTACGTAACTAGACTATTATGCAAAGTTGATTCATCTTACATAAACTTTAATTTGAGTAATTCAAATTGGTGTGATGAATATAATAAATACTAATGAAGAATTTTTAGGTAATAAATGAATTAAGTTATGAAATGTATCACATTTGATTAAACTATAGGTAAAAATAAATTATCTCACAAAACTTGTGTAATGAATTGATGAGATCCTTCTGATGCCATGTACTCTCCTCATGAACAGTGTCATTTGTCATTTTAGTTAATAATTTTGGAGTTTTCATTCAGACTACTATTGTGAAAGACTTACATAATATGTTTGTGATAAACAATGAACAATTATCCTTTGTATGAATAGAGTACACAAACGTACTGAATAGAGTACAACAAACAAATGAGTTATGTCCTTCGCCACCGTAATAAATTAATCATATCCAATACTTCATTTACAAATTTAAAGATGCATTTACAATCTAATACATGAAATCATAGGGATGCCTTCATAAAATTGACGTAGTGTTTTTATAATTACATAATATTTATGTTTATGTTTGTTACGTTGATATATACAATATAAATACCTCCTCTATAAAATTTACATAGTGTCTTAATCATCACAAAAGACTTATGTAATTTGTTTGTTTAATTGATACATAAGAAATAAGCTAGCCTCTTTATGTGATGTATTTTTAATTTATATAACTATTATGAACGATGTCATGTAAAACTTCCATATTGTGTGGTCTACAATAAAATAAACTATCGCAGTTTATCATAATTCAATGAAAATTGATTAGATGATGCATAGTTTAGTTAATAATAAAAGAATTAAGTTAAGAAAAGTATTTGATTTTATTAAAGTGTTTTGTGAAAGACAACTGACCTTATAAAGTCTTTTTGGAATACAATTTGATGAGATGATTCACTATTTCGTCAATGATAAAAAAATACATTCAAACTCGTATAAAAGCTTAATATATTTTTCAATTAAAACAAATAAAGATAACCATCCCTCTTGATCAAACTATATAACCATAAGTACATAATTTCTTCAAAAAGCGTATTTGAAATTTTACAAAAATTTTGTGTAATGCAAATTGATGAGATGACCAACAATTTGGTTAACAATAGGAAAACATCTGTTCAAACTTATACTAAAAAAACTTATGTACTAAATTTTTTAATTGATAACTATCCCTCATGAAAAAATGATATAACCATAAGAAATACGTTTGTTTAATAAACACTACACGGTGTTTTGTTTATTAGGGAATACTTACGTAATACATTTATTTTCTCAAAACTATTCATCCCAACCGTCGAAGATAAAGGATATATATATGAGCTCTCTCATTTCAAATCATGATTGAAAAAGAAGGATCGTTTTTTTTTGTTTTCTTGGACAACCTAATGTACATCACTTTCATTATGTAAAGAGTAAAACAATGACATGCTTGGGAAGCTGTCATTGCCCATGGGCTCATACGGGGTAAAGAAAACTTATGTAATATATTTTGTTACACACGGCCGCAGAGAATTTAAAAGAAAGACGTTTAGGAACAGTAACCCAACTTAATAAGGTAACCCTGGATTCTTCGTATGCAATAGTAAAAAACTTGTTAATTATTGTCCTAATAACTATATGTTTCGTTTGTGGGAATCGGAGTATGATTATTCATTTAGATACATGACTCGGTGTAATCTTCGTTTCCCTCAAACAAAAGCCACTCACATGGCTTGAAGTTTGCAAAGATTCGAATACTATGCGCTTAACGAATAGGGTTGTGAGGGTTTTAACATGTGATCTCATGAACAAACTAGCTCTGATATCTTGTCAAGAATCAATTAATCTCAATACCTCTAGTTGTTGGTAGAGTTTCAATTATGAATCATATACCATTTATAGATGACAATGATGCAGGTAAGTAATACCCACTCTTACATATTCTTTTTAAAAAATACATGCAAAATTATAATCTAACTATAAAAGAGAATATTTTATGAATGGAAATAGTGATAATAGAATGAGCAATTGAGTCTAATTAGTATAGGGTGGTAATTGGTAATAAATGTAGTAAATGACAGTTAGTATATTCCTAATATCATGTATTCAATCATCCTACAGTACTCTGTTATGTTCCTACTAACATGGTACACTTTCATAGCATCATATATTTAATACCTTGAGGAAAGATTAGACAGGATGGTTGCTTCAAGCTCTTGGAGGCAATTGTATCCGCAAGCACGAGTAAACCATCTGAGACGATGTGGATCACACCATAATCCAATCATCTTATTCACTGAGCTTGTAGAGGAAGAAGAGATTAAATGGGGAAAAAACTTCAGGTTTGAAGCAGTTTGGCAACAACACCAGGATATTAAGCATATAATACGGGAAGGATGGGGGAGCAGTCACAATCAAGGAATACTCGAAAGGGTGGCAGGGTTTGTGGAAAAGCTCAAACAATGGAGCCAGGAGGTATTTGTCACTCTAAAGACAAGGAAAAGAAAATTTGAAAAAGCACTTGCAAGGCTAGAAAAGCTTGGGTTGACGGAAGCACTAGTTGCACAACGTCACAATCAGGAAAGTGAACTTGATGAGATCCTTGACCAAGAGGAACTTCGCTGGAAGCAAAGATCCAGATCTGACTGGCTTGGAGGGGGTGATAAAAATACTAGATTTTTTCGTAGAAGAGCTTCCGAAAGAAGGAAAAGGAATACCATCAAAGAGTTGAAAGATGAGGCAGGAGCTGTGTTTAAGGGCCAGGAGAAAGTCATTAATTTCCTGGTAAGGTTCTATCAGAACCTGTTCAAAGCGGGTGAGAGGACTTCAAACAGCACCGTCATTGATGCAGTTCCCAGGAAAGTCACTGCTCTATGAACGAGGAACTCCTCAGCCCTTTCACGAGGGAGGAAATCTGGGGAGCCCTCAAACATATGGGAACCCTAAAAGCCCCAGGGGCAGATGGTCTCCCTGCTGTTTTCTTTTAGAAGAATTGGGATGTGGTTGGGGATGATGTCACCAGGGAACTTCAAGGCTTTCTGGAAAATTGTGTATTCCCGCAAGCCCTCAACCATACACTGTTGGTCCTAATTCCGAAGAAAAAGATTCCTAAAAGCCCGGTGGACTTCAGTCCTATTAGTCTTTGCAAGGTTCTTTACAAAATCCTTTCAAAAGTCCTTGCAAACAGATTGAAACGGATACTGACTCTAATAATTTTGTTCCTAGTAATAGTTGAGAACCAGAGCGCTTTTGTTCCTGGTCGATTGATAACAAATAATTTTATCATCGCTTTTGAATGTTTTCATTCAATGTCCTAGAAAAGAAAGGGTAAGACAGGTCATATGGCGGCCAAGCTACACATAACTAAAGCCTACGATAGAGTAGAATGGGATTTTCTCGAATCAATAATGACCAAGCTAGGCTTTGCAAGGAGGTGGATTGAATTGATCACGACGTGTGTTACCACTGTCTCTTTTTCTTTGTTGGTCAATGGTCATCCATCTGAAGTTTTCGTGCCAACAAGAGGCTTTAGACAGGGGGATCCCATCTCCCCATATCTATTCCTACTCATGGCAGAAGGTCTCTCAGGAATAATTTCTAAGGTAGAAAGGGAAAACCACATCAGTGGTATTAAAAAGACACGAGCAGCCCCTGTGGTCTCTCACCTTCTATTTGCGGATGATAGCATCTTATTCACTAAGGCTACTAGACAGGAGTGTGAGAAGCTGAAGCAAATTCTAAGCCTCTATGAGGCAGAGTCGGGACAAAATGTGAACTTGGAGAAATCAGAGCTATCGTTCAGTCGTAACATTAAAGGAGAGACAAGGGAACAATTGGCTTCTAACCTAGGAATGTAGGTTGTGGATCATCATCAGATATATCTTGGCCTCCCTACTCGTGTGGGGACAGAAAATAAATCTTTGTTTGGATACCTGGTGGATAGGGTTAGACAGAAAGTGAAACACTGGAAGACCTTTCTACTCTCTATAGGTGGGAAGGAGATCCTTATAAAGGCGGTGGTACAAGCACAAATGATTTATGTCATGTCCCTCTTCCAAGTCCCAGTGGGGATTCTGAAAGAAATTCAAAGTCTAGTAGCAAATTTTTGGTGTGGGCAACAAGCAGAAGAGGGTCGAACCCACTAGCTGCGTTGGGAGGAGCTATGCAAGCCAAAGAAGATGGGAGGACTGGGTTTTAAAGATTTACAAGAGTTCAACAAGGCACTACTGGGAAAACAGATACGGAGGCTTATCTCCAAGCCTAAATCACTGGCAGCACAAGTTCTGAAAGCTAAATACTACCCAAACAGGGAAGTTATGGAGGCTGAAGCTGGGAGTAATGCGAGCTTTCTATGGAAAAGATTGTTGTCATCCGTGCTCTAGTGGCAAAGGGATGCAGATGGAGAATTGGAAATGGATGCAACATACACATCTAGCAAGATAAGTGGGTGCCAGGGAATGAGGGCTTCAAAGTCAAGACCCCAGTAACCCTTTTCGGTGACACTACCTCAGTGGCGGAACTGATCGATTTTGAGGAGAACTGCTGGAGGGTAGATGTCCTAGATGAGCACTTTCTATTGGTTGAGTCGAGCGCGAGACTCGGGCTGTAATTCTCCTCCTTCGTCGATCGATTGTAACCTCGAGAAACCCTTGTTTCAATTTTTGACAGGATCAAGTGAAAGAAGGTGAAGTGAACTGTAAATCAAATCGATGGAAAAGAGTAAAGTAACTTTCCTTCCTTTTTGTATCAAAACGACACCGAGTCTGGAACTAAATCTGAGATTGGTTGGGCTCAGTTTGTTTTCAATCTGTCAACCATAAACCGGCCCAACTTGGTTGCTCTGCACGCTGCGTTTTGATAACTCAGTTCCCTTCTTCTTCTTATTCCTTTCAATAGATCGATCTTACCTTGTTCTGCGCAAAGCTCAGAAACACACTAAAACAAGAACATGAGCGAAAACTGGAAATAATCAAAGCACAGCAGAAATACAAATGAAGGCGCGACACAGTATTTTTACGAGGTATCTGATACTGATAACTTCAGTATCGACTAATCCACGGTCAAAAATACTCTTCTTGAGTCCTTTGACGTAATACTATGATCTTTGGTTTGTGATTACACTGTTACAGCTTTTGATCCCACAGTGACTCCCTGTCACTCTGTTCAGAATCACCCTGAACCTACAGCTCCCCGCCGTTGTTCAACCTCGATCAATATAATCCCCACAAGCTCTCTCCCTGACAGCTCTCTCCTTCTCTAATCAAAACCTTAACAATACACCTTTGTCTCTGTTTTGATTCTCGTGAAAAGGATACCTATTCTACCCAGCCTCTTTCACTCTTTATACACTCACTCTCCTAGCCGTTGGCGATTGCTGCCCTGAGTCTGGATGATTTTGATTTGATCTTAACAGATCCCTTCCTTAATTGACTCTCGAGAATCAGCCTTTCCCTTCTGATCAAATTCTTCCACTTTCCTTAGTTTGAGCGTGCACAAGCTTGCCCATCTTCTTTCAACATTCTCCACCTAAGCTTGTCAGTGTCTCAACTCAGCAACCTGCACACATCTAGCAAACAGTGGGTGCAGCCTGTTCCAAAAGACTTAAGCTAAGTGAACAAAACTTTATTCATTCATAACAAACTTGTTTTTTTTAATTGGGTTAATACCCTAGTTTGGCCCGAAGTTTAGCGTTAGTGACAGTTCTGGCTCCATTTTTCAAATAAGACATTTATGGCCTACTTTTGAAACTATTTGACAAATTTGGCCTAAAATTATTTTTGACCGTTAATATTAACGGTCAAACACTATTCCGTTAGTGATTCAGCAAAAAAATCACTGATGTGGCATGCCACGTCATTAAAACATATTATTTTAATTTTATATTTCAATTAAAATAAAAATTAACAGAATAAAAAAATCCTCTTATGAACCCAAAATCCCCAAATTCAAACCCTAAATCGTTAATCGTGAATAGGGGGGAGGCGCCTCCTCCTTCTCCGACCAACAGCAGTCTTCCGCCTCTCCCGTTACTTCTTCTTCTTCTTCGACCAGAGCCGCTCGATCGTATCGATTAGGTTCAACTTTTGGGACAGTTTGGCGTCGGTTGCGGATAGCATCACCATCACCTCTTCCTTCAGCGATTCAATCTGCTGGTTCCAGCCGCTGACCGACTGCCCAGAGGAGAAAGGAAACCGCGCAAAATATGTGTTGGAACGGTTTGGGAAATCGACTGTGTAAAAAAAAGTAAAGAACACAACATTATAGCGTGGAAGATTCAAAATAATGAGATTGAGAAGACATATGAATGTGTAGTTGATTACCTCTTCGGAATGGAAGACAAGGGTAATGAAGAAGTCTCCCCATACGGTCGGGTGGAATTCCGCCGACCGGGGCTCAGGCGCAGTTGGGTAAGTCGACCGCCCGTCAGCTGCCGGGAGAGGCGGAAGACTGCTGTTGGTCGGAGAAGGAGGAGGCGCCTCCCTCCTATTCACGATTAACGATTTAGGGTTTGAATTTGGGGATTTTGGGTTCATAAGAGGATTTTTTTATTCTGTTAATTTTTATTTTAATTGAAATATAAAATTAAAATAATATGTTTTAATGACGTGGCACGCCACATCAGTGATTTTTTTGCTGAATCACTAACGGAATAGTGTTTGACTGTTAATATTAACGGTCAAAAATAATTTTAGGCCAAATTTGTCAAATAGTTTCAAAAGTAGGCCATAAATGTCTTATTTGAAAAATGGGGCCAGAACTGTCACTAACGCTAAACTTCGGGCCAAACTAGGGTATTAACCCTTTTTAATTCAACTTTCTCAATTTATAGATCAAAACAAAATCCTCGACATTAAATTAACCAACACACCAGACCATGCCACTCACTTCCTAGACTTTAGACACTCCTTATAAACTCCCTTCTAGAAGGGATAGTTAGGAGGCGAAGCATAGCTTGAGACTCGATCATCCTCATCACCAGAATGCGAATCAGGACTAATTGGGTCACTGACTTTGTTAGATTCATAGATAAACTTTGGCAGCATCAAATCCTTTTCAATCAATATTCTCCTTTTTGGACCGCTCCTAGTACTAGCCTCTTGCTTGTATGCTGCAGCTGCTGCATTAACCATTTGTTGCTGACTAGTCACTCCCCCTGAGCCAGTGACAGGCTTACAGGGACCAACCAGGGCATCAACACGTTCGAGAACATGTTGAGGACGCAAATCATCGAGCACATCACACACAATGACCTTGTCACACAAATCAATCCCCAAACGATACAGAAGACGAGTAATATGTGGACCAAATGGCAGCGGATCACCATAATATTCAGTCCCAAATTTGATCATATGATGGAACATAAGAGACGCGTAGCTAATGCGCCAACCAGCCCGAGCATTAAAGAGAACCCAAAGATCAGGAGAATGAATAAGATCAGTACTGGTGAGATCACGAGGTAGAAACCATCGAGTGAGGAAGAAAAAAAGGACTTTGAGGTCATCTGGTAATCTCCCAGCAGCAAGTTGGGAGGGAAACCAACGTCCTATATCACGCGTCAGAGTAGCAAGAGCCTGATCAAACCGGATCCCAGCATGAGGGATTTCCAGTACAGACGCTAGCAACTCAGGCGTCACTTTAATTTCATAATCATAGACGAGAGTAGTGAAGAAGGAATAATCACTTCCTGGACCTCTGCGAAGATTGATATAGAAGAGGCGTACAGCCTCAGGACATTGACTGAACCTTAGGTAAGACACCAAAGATTCCCATCCGAGCTTATGAAGATAAGCAGGAATATTCATGTCATATTTGGAGAAGGCAGTAGGCTGAATGGAGAAGGATGGATAAAGGGGACGGTCTCGAAAGCGCCGAAGATACCTAGAGTAAGTGGCAGCATTCCGAAAACTCTGATTCTTGAACAGAACAGATGACTGCAACTCAGCATTGTTAAATGCCATTTTTGAAAAGAAGTGTTTGGTTTCTGTCTCTGCTCAAGACTAGATAGGAAACAATAAAAAGGAGTGAAGAAGACGAAGGGATGTGATGAGGGCTATATACGATGAACACTATTTAATCCAAGGAAACTCTTCGGATGGAAAGGAAAGAATCAGGAAGAGATCCGTGAAAACAAGGCAAGAGAATATGTTATATGCAATCAAATATCGTTAATTTCTTCTTGAGTAAACATGCCAAGTTCATGTCGAATTGGTAAGAATTTGTCAGCACTTAAGGGTTTTGTAAAAATATCAGCCCATTGCATCTCTGTATTAATAAATTCTAAATGGATTTTACCATCTTGAACTAGATCACGAATAAAGTGATACCGCACCTCAATATGTTTAGTTCGCGAGTGTTGTATAGGATTTTTAGTGATATTTATTGCACTCGTGTTATCACACAATATGGGAAGAGATCCTATGCTAAGACCATAGTCCTGAAGTTGGTACTTCAACCATAACAATCGAGTACACCCTAACCCTGCTGCAATATACTCTGCCTCGGCAGTTGATAATGCAACAGAGCTCTGTTTTTTTACCGGCCCAGGATATAAGTGACGTGCCAAGAAAATGACACGTCCCAGAGGTGCTTTTCCTATCAGCCACACAACCAGCATTATCAGAATCACTGTATCCTAGCAATTCAAGACTTGACTCACATGAATACCACAACCCAAGTGAGCCAGTACCAGAAAGATAACGAAAAATATGTTTTACTGCAGTTAGATGACTAATTTTTGGATTAATTTGAAATCTGGCACAAGCACACACACTATACATAATGTGAGGCCTGCTGGCAGTTAAATAGAGTAGGGAGCCAATCATTCCATGGTATAGCTTATCACTAACTGATTCTCCCTATTCATCCAAGGAGAGTTTTACTGTGGAACCCATTGGTGTAACTGCAGATTTCAAATTCTTAAGATTGAATCGTTCAAGCATGTTGTTTAAGTACTTTGTTTGACTTATGAAAGTTCCTCTGCTAGTCTGCTGAACTTGCAAGCCTAGGAAATAAGTTAGTTCCCCCATTAAGCTCATCTCAAACGCCCCTTTCATAGCTGACTCAAACTGTTTGCACATTTCTTGACTAGTTGACCCAAAAATTATATCGTCTACATACACTTGAACAAGCATAGTGTGACCATTTAGGCTTTTAATAAAAAGGGTTTTATCCACAGAACCTCTTCGAAAGCCATCCAACATTAAGAAATTACTCAGCTTATCATACCAAGCTCTAAGAGCTTGTTTTAAACCATACAAAGCCTTGTTAAGTTTGTATACATGGTTAGGAAACTTGTGATTTTCAAACCCAGGCGGCTGAGCAACGTAGACTTCTTCTTTTAAATCTCCATTAAGAAACACACTTTTAACATCCATCTGATAGAGTTTAAAGTTTTGAGAAGCAGCAAATGCACATAATAGTCTGATTGCTTCTAATCTAGCCACATGGGCAAAGGATTCATCGAAATCAATTCCTTCCTCTTCCTCCTGATCATACCCATGTGCTACTAGTCTAGATTTGTTTTTAGTTATGTCACCAATTTCATCAGTTTTGTTCTTATAAACTCACTTAGTTCTAATGATAGGTTTATCCTCAGGTTTTGGAACCAATTCCCAAACATTCAATCTTTCAAAATATCCTATTTCATCTTGCATAGATGATAATCGGCTTTAACATATTGAATTTTTGGACTTTATGTGATTATCCATGGTATGTTTTAGCCAATTGGTGCTATTTTAGGGCTTGCTAACCCGAGAATGGTTGAAAAACCATTACTGCCTAGTGCCATGACTTTGATATGATACAGGTGGAGAAAACACGAAAAAGAAGTTGCACCGGCAAACAATTCTCGAATGCTGGGCTTAAAGCCCAGCTGGATGGGGATTAATGACATGGGCCAGAGAGGAAGCTTAAGTGGGCCAAAGCCCATTCTACTCTTCTCTTGTTGCGGGCCGGCGGAAAAACAAAAGAAGGCTGTGCAGGGATTTGGCGGGGGTGGACTTTTCTTGGGAACGAAACTTGGAGCAGGACGGGGAACCAAATTCTATTTTGGGCCTGGAAACTTAATTGTGGGGGGATCTCGGATGGCGGAAGGGAGAAGAAATGGGCCAGGGAATTGCTGGCGGACAGGTGACTAAGGACGGGCTTGGAATAAATTTGGGGCCGAAGCCTGGGAGAAGAAGCGGGCAGTGGAATTCTACTGGCCGGGGGGGAGGGGGGGACAAAAAGAAAAGAAGGGGAATTAATTTAGGGAAGAGGGTGGACTTTATTTGTTGGAACTGGGACGCGAATTCTTGGGAGAGAAGGAAAAGAGGGGCGCAGGCAAAGAACAAAAAAACACAAGCAGCGAGCAGCACCAGGCGATTGAGAATTTGACGATCGACTTCTCCAAGGCTTGAGCTAAGTTCAACGAGAGGGATTAGTTGGTTGGATTTTCTGAACCAAATTAGTTGTTATTTGTTGATTTAGAACATGATGAACAAAACCCTATCGATTTATCTCAATTTCGTGATGAACTAAACCCCGATTTCTGGGGGAAACACCATAGGATGTAGCTATTTCTTGATTTGATGGATTGATTCATGATTCTTTTCTTCCAATCTCTATTGCATGAAATTGCTTAATGCTTTGTGTTGACTGGCCACCAATACAACGATTTGTAGTTAATTAGGTTATTAGCGACAGTGAAACCCTATTAACTGAACCTGTTTCGTTTGACATAGTAACTTATCGAAGCGACAGTGGATTAAATAAGGTGTTATGCGGTCTTAAATAGGATATCGATCTTCAGACTAAATAATTAACTCATTGAGCTACGACAGTAGGATTTGAGTTAATTGTTTAGTACGTAGTAATTCCCGACAGGGATAGCTAGCACATTCGTGATATCCTGGCTGTAGAGGTATGGATTAAATTGATTGGAATATGTGAATTAATCTGGATAGGATAGGTAGTGAATCCCGGTGTTTCTCCCAGAGCTTTCTCCCATTGATTTAAACCCGACACTTTAATTTGCTTGTTTTGTTTAATTACCTAGCTATTAGATCATAGTTTCATCTCATTAAACATTTTAACATATAGTTTGCTCAATAATTAACTCATTGAGCTACGACAGTAGGATTTGAGTTAATTGTTTAGTACGTAGTAATTCCCGACAGGGATAGCTAGCACATTCGTGATATCCTGGCTGTAGAGGTATGGATTAAATTGATTGGAATATGTGAATTAATCTAGATAGGATAGGTAGTGAATCCCGGTGTTTCTCCCAGAGCTTTCTCCCATTGATTTAAACCCGACACTTTAATTTGCTTGTTTTGTTTAATTACCTAGCTATTAGATCATAGTTTCATCTCATTAAACATTTTAACATATAGTTTGCTCAATAAAAATTGATAAAACTTAAGATTGTACCAGTCCCTGAGAGACGATACCCGGACTTTCCGGTTTTCCTACGAGATAGGAAATTGGCATATACGCTTTTGACCTATCAAGTTTTTGGCGCCGTTGCCGGGGACTGCCATATCTTATTTTTATTGATTTTTGTGAGTGAACTATTTTGATATAGGTGTTAGCGTGCAGGTGAATTTTTCAAGTTTATCCTCCTCGTGCATGCCAAGGAGGATGACTGGCAATTTACTGCCACTAGATCCCGAGATCGAGAGGACCTGCCGACAGAACATGAAGCAGGTCAAGTTAGGGAAGCAGCCTACCACATCCACAACTCCTAGGCCTTCCCTAACTCAGAATCGTCAACCGAGAAGGCAGGTGTCACCACCTGTCATCCCTACACCACCTACACCGCCGCCGCGCGTCATCGAGCCTGTCATCATGGCAGAACAGGATCGTTCGATCAGGGCTCGCTTGAATCGAAGAACTGGAGCCCGAGCTTCATGTGTTGTCATTCCGGCTGGGGATGCAAACATGGAGATTACCCCATCCTTCATCAATATGATCACTAATGGGTACACCTTCTCAGGGGCCAGCACCGAGGATCCTCATGAACATCTTCGCCGGTTCGCAAGCATTTGTGATACGATGAAGAGCCCGACTGTGCCTGATGATGCCATCCGTCTTCGGATGTTCTCATTTTCTCTGCTAGGGAATGCATCACACTGGTTCCAGAACTTGACACCCCGTTCCATCACAACATGGGGTCAGCTTGAGAAGACCTTTTTGGATAAGTACTTTCCTCCTGCCAAGGCAATGAAGAGGCAAGAGGAAATTGTCACTTTTAAACAAGCTGAAGACGAAAGTCTGACCGAGGCATGGGAGCGCTACAAAGAGCTTTTAATGAGATGCCCGAGCCACGGTCTTGAAGATTGGAACGTGATCTCCATATTCTTCAACGGAATCAGAAGACAATTTCGAGATGCTCTGAATAATGCTTCCCGGAATGCTTTCACAAGAATGGAAGCACCAGAAGCATATGAACTGGTGGAGAATATATGCTCTGAAGATACTGAATGAGGTAGTGAGACCGGCATTCGAAGGAGAGGAGGCTTGCATGAGATAGACAGAGTTGCAAGTTTAGAAGCAAAGATTGATGCTAAGCTGGATTCCAAGTTCGATGCACTCGAACGAAGGCTGGCTAAGTTGGCTCTTGGTAGACAAGAGGAGGTTTCTTATTGCGAATTATGTGAAGGTGCTCGTCATTGGGATCTATGTCCACTGGTGGCTGATCAGATGGAAGATGTGCACTATATCAACAATCAGCAAAATCAAGGCCAGGGTGGTATGTATTCGAATACCTACAACCCACAATGGAGGAAGCATCCTAAATTTCCCTGGGAGAACAACAACCCAACTGGTGCTCGCAACTTTCCACCTCCAGGCCTGCAGAAACAACAACCTCCACCTCAACCAGAGAAGAAACCACAACTTGAAGAATTGCTTCTGGCTCACATGCAGAAAACCGACAATAATCTGATGGGCCTAGATCAATTTGTCACTCAACAGCTAGCCATCAAAAATAATTTACAATCGTCTATGCTAGCTATGGAGAGGCAGATGGGACAGATGGCTCAAACCTTGGCGGATATGCAGGCCAGGATTCCTGGGACATTACCGGCTAATATCGAGAGGAATCCAAAAGATGCCAAAGTTGTGGCGGTGACATTGAGGAGTGGTAAGGCCTTGGAAGACCCTAGCAGCTCGAAAAAGGCACCAGAGGCAGAAGAGGAAGCACCGGGAGAAAGGTCTTGTCCAGAAAATGAAGAATCAGCCTTGCACAGGCAAAATGAAAGCAGTTTGCCTGTGCAAAAGCATGCTGCCCGTGCAAAACTAGAAGGGGGAAAAGCGAAGAGGGAGGAGCTAAAACCTTATGACCCACCCGCACCATTCCCTCAAAGGTTGATGAAGCCCCTGGAGGACCCGAACTTCAAAAAATTTGTGAATCTCTTCAAGCAATTGCACATCAACATTCCGCTAGCTGAAGCTCTTGAGCAAATGCCCACATATGCCAAATTTCTTAATGAATTGTTGACAAAGAAGAGAAAATGGACTGATTTGGAGAAAGTAACACTCACACTAGAGTGTAGTGCTGTTATCCAAAATAAATTGCCAGAGAAGAGGGAAGATCCAGGGAGCTTCACCATCCCATGTATTGTTGGTGAGACAGAGTTTACAAAGTCGCTTTGTGATCTTGGAGCCGGCATAAACCTCATGCCATATTCTGTTTATAAGAAGATGGTTGATAGACCGTTAATTACACATGTTTTTACCCCTGTTCTTACACCGTTTGAGATGTGATTTCTTGTGTTTTAGGCCGATTTCACGCTAGGTTGTGCTTGTTTGTGATATTTCAGGTCCTAGTAAGTGAATGGAGGCTTGGGAGCGAGTTTGGGGTCGATTGGACGAAGATCGGGCGCGAGGCAAGTTAAAAAGGAGGCCACACGGGCATGCCTGGACATCACACGGCCGTGCAACTCATATTTGTGGCCGTGTGACTTTCGCCGAGAGCAAACACGGGCAGATGGAAGTCACACACGGCCGTGCGACCCTAGCCGTGTGAGAAGCCTGAAGATCGAACTAATTGGAACACCGCGTTTTGACTCACACGGGCAACTGGGTATGCCACACGGCCGTGTGGCCCTGCCCGTGTGAGTCGGGAATTCCTGGTTTTAACCCAATTCCGGGCTGCAAGAGAGAGAATCGGACTTTTTGAGCAAAAACAGAGCCCTAGAGAGAGAAAGGATGAAGAACACATCCTAGAAGCCATCTTGGAGCTGGGTTTCATCAAATCAAGCTTGGAGATCGTCATAGGAGTGGAAATCATCATCCCAGAGCAGATTCTTCCCATTGTAATGAGTATGAATGCTTTGTATCTTGTTTTCCTCTCTCTCTCTCTATGGAGTAGAACCTCTCTCTCACTTGGGGATGAAGAACCCTAGTTCTATGTGTTAGGGATTGATTGTAATGACTTGGGATGATATTACTGTTTGATTTTAATCGAATGATGCATGTTTATTGAGTCAATTGAAGTCTGATCAACTTTTCCTGATTCCTGCTGCAATCTGAGATAGATAGAATCTGATTAGGTTGCTAGAGTCTCATCATTCGATAGTAGGAGACTGGCTATACGAGAGTTAGTCAGTTTACTGCTTTGTACTGGAATCCAATTCCAGTAGTGGAGTTCTGTTCTTACTGCTTCAGCTTTCTATCCCGGTGAAGACTAGTCGTCTGCCGGGTAGTTAGACTGAGAGGGCTTGGTCAGCTTAAGAGATTCCAAGCTACTGCCGGATCTTCTGCAGTATATCAACCGTAACTAAGGAGCTAGGGGGATTCATTCCCGAGTGACTCTTACCTGCTTGAGAAAACCGTATCAATTCCTGCTTTCTTTCTGCTTTTGCTTTTAAACAACAATCACTTGCTTTAGTTGGCTAGATAATAGATAATCACTGAGTAAGCAGTAGATCTAGACCCCGGGTTGATAATATAACTTGCCTGTTACTGCATTCCCGATCTGCGATTATACTTGGTCGCAGATTGGTGTTGTGTTTTGGCGTGTCAATGGTACTCCAAGATGTGATCAAGCCGACTCGCATCACTCTTCAACTGGCTGATCGATCAGTAAAGGTCCCCAAAGGCGTGGTGGAGAACTTGCTAGTCAAGGTGGGGAAGTTCATCTTCCCCGCCGACTTCGTCATGCTGGAGATGGAGGAGGACAGAGAAGTACCTCTCATTCTTGGGAGACCCTTCCTAGATACGGGGGGTGCTCTCATAGATGTCCAAAAGGGCGAGCTGACATTCAGAGTCTGTGGGGAAGAGGTAAAATTCAATGTATACCATGCAAGTAAGTACCCTAATGACTCTAGTGATGTGTTTGCGGTGGATGTCATAGAATCATGCACTGATGCTATTTTGAACAATTATTATGATGCTGATTCTGAGTTTGATGATTCTGATAATGAACTTGATGAGCTAACCGTGTCAAAGAGGGCACAATTGCTCGAAGCATTGCCTATGCAGGTGGAAGGTGATGAAAAGGCTATGTTTCCAAAGAAAATGGTTCCATCTCGGATCCAGCCTTCGGAATTGGAACTAAAACCATTGCCTAGTCACCTTAAGTAGGCATATTTGGGGGAAAACTCCACTTTACTTGTGATTGTTTCTGCTACACTGACTGATTCGCAGGAACAGGAGCTCTTGAAGGTCTTACGCCAGCACATACAGGCTTTAGGCTGGACAATTGCCGACATCAAAGGCATTAGTCCAGCATTTTGTATGCATAAGATCCTTCTAGAGGAGGACTCAAAGCCCTCAATTCAGGCACAACGGAGACTAAACCCGCACATGAAAGAAGTAGTGCATAAGGAGGTAATGAAGCTATTGGATGCAGGTATTATTTATCCTATCTCTGATAGTACTTGGGTTAGTCCCGTGCATGTGGTCCCTAAAAAGGGAGGAATGACTGTAGTGAGAAACGATAAGGATGAGATGATATCTACCCGAACTGTTACGGGCTGGAGAGTATGTATAGATTATAGGAAGTTGAATGAGGCGACCCGAAAGGATCACTTCCCTCTTCCTTTTATTGATCAAATGCTCGAACGGTTGGCGGGTCATTCTCGCTACTGTTTCCTAGATGGTTACTCCGGTTATTTTCAGATCCCAGTAGCACCGGAGGATCAAGAGAAAACTGCTTTTACATGTCCTTTTGGTGTTTTTGCATATCGTAGAATGCCTTTTGGATTATGTAATGCACCAGCAACCTTTCAACGGTGCATGACTGCCATATTCTCTGACATGTTAGAATCGAGTCTTGAAGTTTTCATGGATGACTTCTCGACTCTTGGTACTAGCTTTGAACATTGCTTGGCTAACTTGTCTAGAGTTTTGCAGAGATGCGAAGAGACTAATCTAGTCTTGAACTGGGAAAAATGTCACTTCATGGTGACAGAAGGTATAGTGCTTGGTCATCGAATTTCGGCGAGGGGGATAGAAGTTGATAAAGCTAAGATTGAAATCATTGAAAAACTTCCCCCTCCCAGCACAATAAAAGGAATTAGAAGTTTTCTAGGTCATGCCGGTTTTTACCGGAGATTTATTAAAAACTTCTCAAAGATCACCAAGCCTTTATGTGATTTGTTGGCCAAAGATACTGCGTTTAACTTCTCTGATGAGTGTTTTCAGGCCTTCAATCGACTTAAGAAGGAGTTAACTTCTGCTCCCATTATCACTGCACCCGACTGGACTCTGCCATTTGAAATTATGTGCGATGCTAGCGACTATGCAGTCGGGGCAGTTTTGGGGCAGAGGAAGGAAGGTAAGTTGCACGCGGTGTACTATGCAAGTAAGCTTCTTAATGATGCACAATTGAACTATTCCACTACTGAAAAAGAACTGCTTGCTGTGGTGTTTGCTTTTGATAAATTTCGATCTTATTTGATGGGATCGAAAACAGTTGTGTACACTGACCATGCAGCTATACGGCACCTTCTTTCAAAGAAGGAGGCCAAGCGAGATTGCTTCGTTGGGTTCTTCTTTTGCAGGAATTCGACGTTGAAATTCGTGACAAGAAAGGTTCGGCTAATCTGGTAGCCGACCACCTTTCTAGACTTTAGCTTGAGGCCATTCCTAAGGACAAGGTTGAGATCAATGAGTCTTTTCCAGACGAGCAACTTTATGCTCTCCTTGTCCAACAAGCTCCCTGGTATGCAGATCTTGCAAACTATCTCGCCACAGGTAAGCTCCCTGATTTGTCTTATCAACAGCGCAAGAAGTTGATTACTATTGCCAAGAATTATATATGGGAAGACCCCTTCCTGTATAAGCGTTGTGCTAATACCATGGTAAGAAGATGTATTCCTGAGTGTGAGGTAAAGTCGGTGCTAAATTTCTATCATAGTATGGCCGCAAGAGGCCACTTTGGACCTCATAGGACAGCAGCAAAGGTGTTACAATCTGGATTTTATTGGCCTTCTCTATTTCGAGATGCCCGTGATTTTTTTGCTTAATGTGATAGGTGCCAAAGAACAGGGAACATATCTGCAAGGATGGAGATGCCGCAGACCTCGATTTTGGAGGTAGAGATGTTTGATGTATGGGGAGTGGATTTCATGGGGCCATTCCCACCGTCTTTCAACAACAAATATATCTTAGTCGAAGTCGACTATGTATCCAAGTGGGTGGAGGCAGTGGCGTTGCCCACCAATGACTCAAAGACGGTGGTGAATTTCATGAGGAAGAACGTGTTCACCAGATTCGGAGTCCCTCGAGTTCTCATCAGTGACGTGGGCACACACTTCATGGGAAAGGAGTTGAACACGTTGCTGGCCAGATATGGGGTTAAGCATCGAGTTGCTACACCCTATCATCCACAAACCAGCGGGCAAGTGGAAGTTTCCAACAGAGAACTGAAACACATTCTGGAGACGACGGTGAATTCAAAAAGGAAAGATTGGGCAAGGAAGTTAGATGATGCACTCTGGGCATACCGAACTGCTTTTAAGACTCCTTTAGGCATGTCTCCGTACATATTGGTGTTTGGAAAAGCTTGCCACTTGCCCGTCGAGCTCGAGCATAAGGCGTACTGGGCTATCAAGAAGCTGAACTTTGATCTAAAAACTGCTGGAGAGAAGCGCCTGTTGCAACTGAATGAGCTCGACGAGATTAGGCTTAATGCCTATGAAAATGCCCGGATTTATAAGGAGAAAACCAAGAAGTGGCACGATCACCACATATTGCGAAGGGAGTTCAAGGTGGGAGAGAAGGTATTAATTTTCAACTCACGCCTTAAACTCTTCCCTGGAAAATTAAAGTCAAGGTGGTCCGGACCATTTACGGTCACCAAAGTGTACCCACATGGTGCAATCGAGATTCTTGGTGATCAAGGGGCATTTAAGGTGAATGGTCAGAGGCTCAAGCACTATATTGAAGGGGTTTCCATCTTGGAAATCTCAACATACCATCTAGAATGAGCTATTTCACGCCAAGCTAGCGACGAAAAACAAGCGCTTCTTGGGAGGCAACCCAAGGTGAGTTTTTCTTTCAATATTTTTTTTATTGTTTTGTTTTAGGGTGTGTCTAGAGGCTCTCCGCCAAATTTCAGCTCCAAAAGCCTTGAGGAAGGTATTATTTGGTGTTTTGTTGGTACACGGGCAGACTTTTTTTGCACAGGGAGGCTGCAATAGCACAAGCAAACCGCAAATGTGGGGGGAGGACTAATCTGAAAGTTTTTTTTTGGGGGGGGGGGGGGGGGGGGGGGGGAGGTCTGATCTGACATTTTTGAGAAGGAAGGGGGGACTGAAAGGGAGAAATTCCGTTTCTCTAAAAAAAAAAAAAATCCGACAGCGTTTCGAAAAAAAAAACCAGAAACCAAAATAGGGGTCTGGCACCCCCTCCCCTTCCTCTTCCTCCCTTCTTCCCCTTCCTCCCCTCTTCCTATCGAACAGCACAGCAGCAAGCCTCCCCCCGCCGACCTCTAGCCTCCCTCCGGCGGCGCTCCCAGCCCGCCCCTCTTGCCCAGCCGTCGCGCGTCCAGTTCTCACCCCACGGTGGCGACGTCGCGCGCACAGCAGAAAACCCAACCGCAGCAGAAAACCCGACCGCAGCTCCGCCGCGCAGCCATCTCCGGCCGCCGTCTCCGGGGATCGCCGCCCACCCAGCGCCCCAACCCAACCCCTCCACCGCCTCCAATCACCCCCTTCCCCCAGGTCTGATTTGAAAAACCTAGAAGTTGAAGATTCAAGAACAGAAAAAAAAAATTAGGGTTCTTCAAATTGGGGGTTTTGCTCAATTTCGAATATGAGGTGAAATTGGGGTGTGTTGATTGATTGATTGGGCCAATTGAAGTGCAATTATTGTCTAGAAGGATATTTGCAGAAGATTTATGGTGAATCTTGAGAATTGGTTTATTTGAGGGTTGCAGAATTTGGGGATTTTCTGATTGTGGTAACAGTGAACTGGAATTTGGGAAGCAGAGCACAAATTTGTGCAAACTTGTTGATTCAAGAGCAGAGGGGAGGTTTAAGAAGTTTGTTTTCCAGTTTGCACTCTTGGTTGCAGATATGGGACGTCGAAGATATATCCATCCACCTCGGCAGTTCAAGGTAACTGATCAAAGTGAAGATGGGAAGATTGTTTACCGTTCGTGGATGATTGAAGACAGCCACAAGGTGACCGATAAAGACAGCCCAATTCCAGAAGTTCCTCCACAATTTCAAGCGGTCAACATGCCCGCTCGATTTCACAGGGTGATCACCGGCCAGGTTGGACCCACGATGCGGTCCCGGACTATTGAGATGACTTCTCCAACTCCATCTCCACCACGGCAGCCTGCTCAAATGCCTACTGAAGAACCTCCATTACCATATTCAACACCAGTTGTATCACCGGAGAGCAGGCCAGCGAAGAGGAGTCGTCTCCAGCAACCGAGCTCATCTTCACGATCACAGATGCCTTCTTCTTCAGCACCTGCACCATCCACGACACCACGTCGTACTAGCCTAGTTGCAAGCAAGAAGAAGGCTGGCACTCCTCCTCTAAAGGACGACTCTAAGACGTTCGGTCAACCTGTCCAGCTCCAGAAACATAAAGAAGAATATGCCGATCTGATGAAACGAGAGGTCACCCCTTCCCAGTTCATGGACTATGAAGCATTGAAGAAGACCGAGCGGGCTGAGGAGGTGATGACATACGTCCGCTGGTTGAATTGGGCAAGATTTCCGGAGCTGCACTTCCCCACCTATCCACACCTCACCAGAGCATTCTTGGCCACCTACAGCTTCGAGGATAATGGGGTTGAGAGCAAACTTCAGAGTACTTTGGCCGGGAAAACCAAGTCCCTCACTTTGAGCCAAGTAAACCGAGCACTTCTCTTCGATGGTCCAGCAGATGCAATTCCTGATGAAAAACAGGACTTGAGTGAGTTTTGGACGACAATTGTGGCAAATGGAAAGGACTTCAATCCTACTTCTTCGAGGAGAGCATCGATTAGAGACCCGGTGATCCCACTAGTACATGACTACCTGGCTCGCACTGTCTTGGGAAAGGGATCCAATGCCAGTGGTGTCTACACCACCAATCTCAGGTACATTCACAGTTTCGTTACTGGAACACCATTGTGTGTTGGGTACATGGTGGGTAAGATGCTTGAAAATGATTATGTGTGGGGGAATCGTTACTGCATTAGCTCGAGCTTACTGGGGGTTCCCAGAGAACCCTACGGGTATGGAGATCAGTGAGGGCTCGACTCTGCTTGGGGAATCAACGTTAGGCAAATTGGGTTTTCTGAGGAAAGCAGGATGTCGGGGTGAATATTTATCTATCGCCAAATACAAGGAGTGGGAGACCAAGGTCAATCGGAAAAGGGCAATAAGGGCTGCTAGAGCAACTTCTGCTTCGGCATCATCTCCCGCACCATCAGTAGCCACTCCGACCACAGCTCCAGCTCCTACACCCATGCCTCTGGGGGCTTGTTCATCAGCACCAGCAGCAGCGGGACACTCTGCCTCGAGGGTCAGCCAGGGCCAGTAGTCACATCCACCTCCAGTTCCGCATCCAGAAGATACTCCACCAGTTGTACAAGCTTCACCATCATCTACAGACGAGCTCAGAGCCAGAATAGCTCTCTTGTAAGCTAGAGACGCAGAGAAAGATAAGAAGATCAAGGAGCTAAACTAGCGTCTAGATGAGAGGCTTGGCAGTTCTTCATCGACTCCTCCTTCATAGGAGCTTGTCCCGAGGTTTTTTTTTTCTCTTCTTTTCTTCTTTTCTTTGTGAATACTTCTGATAATGGTCTGTAATAATGTTAGTTAGGTGAACCTGTTGGTGTGTCGTGTGTAGTTGTAGACATTGTGGACAATGTCCATCCTGAGTGTGGGGTGGATAGTCTGTGTTCTTGTCGTGTTTTATGTCGAGTCTTTGTTGTCCATAGTGTCTCGTCATGTGTATATCGTAAAAAAAATGCCATCAGTTTGAGCACAGCCAAACTGCATGCAGTTTGCTTGTGTAAAAAGCAGGCTACCTGTGCAAAGTTAATGCCTAAAAATCAGAAAAATTAAAACAAAACCTTGTACTCTTGTGGTAACATGATGTAAATGACTGTGATGCTTTCAAAATGAGTTTGTGCTTGAATGAAATCATCGAAATCACCCCACTAGTGTTGAATTGCATAGTTCTTCATAATGAGCTTGAATGTTTTGACTGACTTGATGTGCTTTGAATGAGCAAACTCTTTTAGCAACATTCTCTTTTGTGAGGATAGTGTAATGAATTTTGGTGAAGTAGTTAGGTGGAGAACATTGACCATTCGATATGTTTGGATACCGTGCTTACTTGCATCAATTGTGAGCTTTTGATTTTGCAACGAGTCTCTCTGTTTTGAATGTTTTATGATGGGATGAACTGTATCTTCATAAAAGAAAACACTACCTGACAAGTAAAATATAAGAAAGTTGCCATAACAATTAAAGTGTGGGTAAAAATGCCAAAATCGTGTGAGGCAATCACTCATTACACATGGGGATGAGGAAAGATTCAATTGAGAATCGGTTCGCGACCGTACGATGTTGCTTATCAAGTACGATCCCCAGTTGAGTGAAGTGCCATTAGAGGATGTGCAATGACCCTCCGCACGGACCGAGGAAAAGGAGTTAAAAGAAGCCCTTATGCGAGTGCTAAGAAGCAGAAATGGCTCTTGCTCGGTCACCGGTAGTAAGAAACAAATCCCACTTGTACTAAATACGACCTCTCGGCAAGCAAAAGCAGAAAGAGAGAAAGCCTCTCCTTGTCATAAAAGGTAGTGATGTGCTTAAAGTTAAAATCATGTTTGCGAAAGGCTTCCCCCATTAGTTTTTGAGACTCATGCTTAATTAATTGCTTATGATTGGTGTGAGTAAGCCAGAATGTCCTCACGAGATATGCACCTCAGTGATGTGTTGATTCTCCTAATAACTGTTGCACCATAAGTTGTTAATCACCCACTACCGACGATCGAAATTGAGTGTTGCTATTTGAGTTTTTGGATGGATTTGAGTCAGTCAAAGGTTATGGGTTGCAAAGACCTTGAGTGTGGGGTGAAAGGTATGATCATTAAAGCACAACTTGTCCTGTGAGAAAGAAACTACTGATCAATAGAGGTTGTCCATAATTCATCATTCAGAGCCTCTTTTATATTTTTAGGTACTAATAGAGACACAAAAGCAGTTTGCATGGAAGATAGTTTGGATCTAGTTATCATACCTTCCCTCAGATCACCAATGACCTGAGATGATGGATGTCTTTTTTGAATGTGCAAGGGAGCTGCTATGGCTCTGTTCCCATCAGTCTCAGGTCAGTGTCCTTTATCTGCTGGTTCTTGTGAATTTTCGTTTCTCGTCTCCTTTTCAGCTTGATCTATTTGGCTTAAATTATATGATCTTCTTAGTCCAAGATCGTCATCTTCATCAATTTGATCTGCACACTTACTTGGAGAATCATCAAATACCACGTTTATGGACTCCTCAACTTTGAGAGTCCGTTTGTTATACACTCTAAAGGCTTTGCTATGAACAAAATACCCTAAGAAAATTGCTTCATCAGACTTGGAATCAAATTTTCCTAGGTTATCTTTGGTATTTAAAACAAAACATCTACACCTGAAAGGGTGAAAGTACCCCACATTTGGTTTTCTGTTTTTCCACAATTCATATGATGTTTTATTTAGTTTAGACCTCATTAAACCTCTATTGATAATATAGCAGGCTGTGTTTATGGCTTCTGCCCAAAAGTGTTTAGGTAAGCCATAATCATTCAACATTGTCCTAGCTATATCTATTAATGTGCAGTTTTTCCTCTCTACCACTCTGTTTTGCTGTGGAGTTCTAGGGGCAGAGAAATTATGAAAAATTCATGTTTCTTAACATAACTTATCAAAGCTGTCAGATATAAATTCTCCCCCGTGATCACTTCTTATACTCACAATTCCGGTTCCCTTTTCATTTTCTAGTCGTTTAATCAGATTTTTAAATTCCACAAAGGTCTCTTCTTTGTTTGAGAGAAAAAAGAACCCAAGTAAACCTAGAATAATCATCTACCACTACACAAGCATAGTATTTTCCACCAAGACTCATTACATTACTTGGACCAAAGAGATCCAGATGTAGCAATTCTAGTGGTTTAGAAGTAGAAATTACAGGTTTACTTTTAAAAGTGCATCTGACCTGTTAACCTCTTGTGCACTCTTCACAAAAAAATTCCTTTTTACTGTTGATTTTAGGTATTCCAGTTACACTTCCCAGACTAACCAGTTTAGCTAAAGATCCTACACTGATGTGACCCAGCTTCCTATGCCATTCTAACTGTTCATCTTTGTCCACAGTTATCAAACACATCTCATTGAAATCATTCTTGTTATTCAGATTTATGCAAAATAGTTTTCCTTTTCTTCTGCTTTGTACAGTACTTTTCTGCTCTCAATATTTCCAACATAGCATCTGTTAGGTTCGAAAATCACTCTATCTGTTTCTCCACACATTTGGCTAATTGAAAATAGGTTATGCTTAAGCCCATCGACCCACATTAAATTAGTTATAATTGGTCTCGATCCTAATTCTCCTTTTCCTAAGACATCCTTGTAGTAGTTATCCCCAAAATAAACCTTAGCTTTCTTACCCTTAATCAATTTAGAGAAAAGTTTTTCATTTCCTGTAATGTGGTGTGAGCACCCACTGTCCAGGATCCATTCGCTGTCTTCAATGCTCACTTGGAAGCAAACCTGGACACAAAAATATTTTATTTGTTCTTAGGTATTCATACCAATTTGGATACTCTACTTTCATCTTGACATCAGTACAATTATAACTCATATGACCCTTGGTATGACACGAAAAGCATACTGTTTCTTTTAACCTGGTTTCCTTAGCTATTATTTTCTGACATTGTGAAATATAATGTCCTAACCCATGATAGTAAAAGCACTCAGGAATTGACTTGTTATAGCTCGTCTTTGTTACTAATGGCCATTTATGTATTGTACACAATTGGTTATTACCTTTCCGACCTTTAGAGACTTCTTTCTCTAGTATCACATTTCTTCTTAAGACTTCTTCCAACCTTCTATCTGTCTCTAGTTTTCCCTTTTTCAGTTCATTGTAGTTCTTAGATAGTTCCTCAAACTCTGATTTCATTTAAGCATGTTTTGTTTTAACGCGTGCGAATTCTGACTGAATATCCCTTATAGTTTCTATTAATTGACCATCTTCATCACATGAATCAGAGTAGTAGTTATAGTTACTTACCTGTGAAGCTTCCACATCATCTTCACTTTCATCCATAGCCATGTATGCTTCATATTTGGGGTCGGCTTCTTCCTCTTTATCTTCACTACAGCTCCAGGTGGCTGCATATGCTTTCTCCCGCTTTATTTGTGGACACTCCGCTTTGATGTGTCCATTCCTTCCACACTTGAAGCATCCAGCTGACGACCCACCCTTATTGTCGTAGCTGATGAACTCTCTTCTGGCTTTTGGATTTGCTCTCACTGTTTTCACTTGCTCCTTCTCTGAATCACCTTCCCTTGTTCGATTAAGAGCTCCTCCTTTTCTCTTTTATTTTCGTAGTCTAAGTAGCTTGGCCACATTCTTGCTCAGCATGGCCAACTCTTCATCTTCCATATCTTCCAGACAGTCAAGTTCATCCTCTGCTACAGACACTTTAAATGCAATACTCTTCTTCTCTCTTCGAATCTCCTCTCCTTCTCTTCTGAGTTTTTCTTCTTGTGTTATTAGTGAACCCATGAGTTCATCTAGACTTAACGTCGTTAAATCCTTTGATTCTTCAATTGCAGTAACCTTAGGCATCCATAGTTTTGGGAGAGCCCATAGCACTTTCCTCACCAGGTCTCCGCTACCATACTCTACTCCCAGGTTCCTTAAATTGTTTACTATGGTGGTGAACCTGTCGTGCATTTCCTTGATGGTTTCCTCTGGCTTCATCACAAAGTATTCGAAATCCTGCTTCAATAGATTTATTCTAGATATTTTAACATGGCTGGTGCCTTCATGAGCCACTTGCAATTTATCCCAGATTTCCTTTGCGGTTTTGCATCCGGAAACCCGATGATATTCTTCCGGACCATTTCGTTGGAAATTTAGTTGGAAATTCCGCTTATCTTCGTCGGACCATTTCCCTCGTACCTCCTTTACTTCAAGTGGTCCATCTATCACAATTCTCCAGAAATCAGGATCAGTCGATCCTATGAACAATTCCAAGCGATTGCGCCAGTAGCCATAGTGAACTCCTTCGAATCTTGGAGGTCTAGTCTGAGAGAATCCGTCGGCCATGCACACCCCTCCATTGCTTGCACTCGAACTCATTTCCTCCGCAGGTAGTTAACCCTTGTTCGCCGGAGCCGGGCTATGATACCACGTGTTGGTTGAGTCCAGCGCGAGACTCAGGCTGCAATTCTCCTCCTTCGTCGATCGATTGTAACCCTGAGAAACCCTAGTTTCGATTTTTTACAGGATCAAGTGAAAGAAGGTGAAGTGAACTGTAAATAGAATCGATGGAAAAGAGTAAAGTAACTTCCCTTCCTTTTTGTATCAAAACGACACCGAGTCTGGAACTAAATCTAAGATTGGTTGGGCTCAGTTTGTTTTCGATCTTCAACCTTAAACCGGCCCAACTTGGTTACTCTGCACGTTGCGTTTTGATAACTCAGTTCTTCTTCTTCTTTTCAACAGATCGATCTTACCTTGTTCTGCACAAAGCTCAGAAACACACTAAAACAAGAATATGAGCAAAAACTGGAAATAATCAAAGCACAGCAGAAATACATATGAACGCGCGACACAGTATTTTTACGTGGTATCCAATACTGATAAATTCAGTATTGACTAATCCACGGTCAAAGGTACTCTTCTTGAGTCCTTTGACGTAATACTATGATCTTTGGTTTGTGATTACACTGTTACAGCTTTTGATCCCACAGTGACTCCCTGTCACTCTGATCAGAATCACCCTGAACCTACTGCTCCCCGCCGTTGTTCAACCTCGATCAATATAATCCCCACAAGCTCTCTCCCTTACAGCTCTCTCCTTCTCTAATCAAAACCTTAACAATACACCTTTGTCTCTGTTTTGATTCTCGTGAAAAGGATACCTATTCTACCCAGCCTCTTTCACTCTTTATACACTCACTCTCCTAACCGTTGGCGATTGCTGCCCTGAGTCCGGATGATTTTGATTTGATCTTAACAGATCCCTTCCTTAATTGACTCTCGAGAATCAGCATTTCCCTTCTAATCAAATTCTTCCACTTTCCTTAGTTTAAGCCTTCACAAGCTTGCCCATCTTCTTTCAACACTTTCTACCTGAAGATCGAGTCAATATCCTAAAAATCCCTATCCCAAGGGAATGGGGAAGAGATGTAAGGGTCTGGAGTGAATAGAAATCATGGGAATACTTAGTTAAGTCTGCCTATAGGCTATGGTTTAACCGGGGTGATGGAGAGAGAGGGGAGTTTTATTCCCCTGTCAATTGGGATCAACTATGAAAGCTGGACATTCCTCAGAAAGTGAAAGTGTTTGCGTGGAAGTTGGTGCGTGATATTCTAGCTACAGGAGCTCGAGTCGTTCAAAGAACTACGAAGGGCAGTGAAGGTTTCCCTTTTTGTGATCTCAAGGAAACTCAGACGTACATTTTTTAGGAGTGTGGGTGGGTTCAGCGAGTGTGGAGACCTAGTCCTCTAGTTTCTATGTTCAATAGAGGCCAAAACCTTACCTCGGAGGAATGGCTTTGCGAATTGCAAAAACACGAGTCAGATGAGCAGATCAATCGTTTCCTGGTATCTCTGTGGTTCATCTGGGACCAAAGGAACAGTCAGTTATGGAACAAATCGAAAATGGAAGAATGGGAAATAATGGGCTGAGCGAGTCTATGGCTAGATGAATACCTAGAGGCTCAGAAGCAAAGAGAGCACACTCAGTGGGTTGAACAGACGAGTTGGGCTCCTTCGGCGGTCGCCGATTTCACCATTACTGTCGATGCTACATGCTTGTCGGGCCGTGGAACGGGCTTTGTGGTGGTCTTCCGGGATCGATCTAGAGGTTTTCGGTTGGTAGGATTCAGAAGATGGTGTGGGATCCGGAACTGGTGGAGGCAATGGCAGTCGAATTTGGTGTGGAGGTTGCTGGCCAGTATCATTTCTCGGTCTCTGATATCCAGATGGATTGTCAGGTGGCGGCGAGAATGCTTGGAGGAGATCTACACACACAATTGGAATTGGGTCGGGTCTTCGATGAGATAAAGAAGAAGGCCAACGGGCTGGGCTCCTTTACTTTGAGTTTTATCAGCAGGAAATTTAACGAGCAACCACTGTTTGGCCCATGCAGAGTGTGGATGGGAGAGGGAAGAAATATGGGTAGATAGTCCACCATCTTTCCTTGTCCAATTACTACAATCTGATGTTATGAGGCCTACTAGTTCTTGATTAATAAAAGCAAACGTTTCCCTAAAAAAAATACTATATAATATAGACGGGTAATATAAATGTCCCAATTGTTTTTTTTTTAAAATATTCCACGTGGATATAATTTTGAAGAACACAATTATTCTAATTTATTTGTAAAAAATAATTAAATTCCAACCTCAAATGAGAGAGAATTCTAATCATACTCGACTATTGTTACTTGCCGCCTACTCCAAAAGGAACCTAAGCCTACCTTACAATTAACTTACTTACTAACCCAACACAACCATGATAATGAGAATAACTAATATGGAAGATAGAATATACATAACAGTGAAATTTGGATAAATATCCAAAAAAAAATTATTTTTTCTAAGAGTAATATAGGTTTACTTTTTCTGTGGTTATGTAATATTAAAATTTAAAAAAATCGAACTCGAAACTTCCAAATTCAAAATTAGTGCAATTACCACTATACCAACCCTTATTTTATTTTAACACTGATATTGATCTACCCTCCGCCAATTACACGGAGTCATGGGTATAAATGAATAATCGTACTCCAATTCCCACAAAAGAAATATATATATAGTTATTATTTTAACATCTAGATCCCTATCTCCATAGTCGGCTATAACGAATCCTACTTCCTCACAGATTACGGATACGTAATGTGTATATAATATACACGTTATGTGTAGCTTACCTTGTTTTACTACAGTCACGATTCCGTATACCCCCAATTAATTATGGGTTTGTTAAGCGGATTAATATCCACCGCTCGTACCACTCTCCGGCTAGGGCTAACGGCGCCGGCAGATGCAAAAGCCGCCGTGGACAGATGGGCGGCGGACAGAAAAATCCGAGCTGTCCATCACGCTGATGTATCGTACCCTAAGCTGCGTCTTGTGCCGCCGTCGTCTCCGGCACTGGACGATGGCGTGGATATCAAGATTCAGGGACTAAACGGAGAGACTGTGCTGAGCTCCAAGCTTCGGATCGAGATCGTGACGAATAGCGTCGACCACGATCCTTTACACCGTAGTATTGTTTGGAAAGCAGGGATGGCGGTGAAGAAGTGGTCGGAGGAAACGATTGCTAAGGTGGGAAAGACGGCCGATGAAATAGAATGGGAAATACGAATGGCGGGGAAGAAACCCAAAACATACAGTTGTAAGTATTTTATTTTTAAGGATTTGTTTCTAAGTTATTAATTCAATGAATTTATTAGTAACTGCTCTACAGAAGAAGACAAAAATTCCGAGAGATTTTTGAGAAGTAGGGTAGATTCTGTCCTATAATTTATCATAAATTCGATCTAATTTGTGGATTCGTTTGATGTTTTAGACCAAAGATCACTGAGAGACCAGGTTGCAAACTATGCAGAGTCAAGTCCAGAGATCAGTCAGATTCTGAGATATGCATATAATTCTGAGCTATCACCGTAAGTAGATTCGACTCGGCGGCTACAGTTCAAAACGGTTATTAATTAATTAATAATTCGACGAGTGTAGATAAATCGAGTACACTACTGAAAAGTCTGAAAGTTGTGTGTTTCATGTTTGATGAAACAGCGAGGAGGTTTTGTTTCAAGATGCGAGGGAGACAACGATCTTGAGACGGATGGATTTCAGAGAACTCGTCAGAAAAACTGGGGTTCCAGAGACTATATCTGGTATTTACATCGGCCAGATAAACAAGAGTTCCCTCGAAGCCAACAATGGCCACTTCAAAAAGTTGGTCTTCCCTACCGTCGATGCTTTTTGGGCTGAATATGAACCGGGTGGGTGGTATAAGATGCACGATGATGAGCACTTGACTAGGGTAAGAGATCATGTGTCGACCATCCACCACATTGCTACAAAACTCATTGCCAGCAAATGTGACCTTGTAAATACACATTGCTACAAAAACTCAGATCGTGATAATGCTTCATATCTAACGTGGAACTGACCTTGGTAACTTTATCGATCGCAGTGGTGTTTTACCATAAGCAAAGGTCACAAACATGCGGTAGCAATGGTCATAAACATCAAGGATGCTTGCGTTGAATGTCTGGACAGCGGCGGGCCCAACAAGGCCAAATGTTTCATCAACATTGATGTCTGGTACAAAGAAATCTTCAAGGTGGTGACTGGGTACATTGCCTCCACGCGAAGCGATGTAGACTTTGCCAAGTTCGAGTGGAGATACCCTCGGGTCCCTTGCCAGCCGGCCGGATCCAACGCCGGCGGGATATACAGCTTGCGGTTCATGGAAGAGTGGGCCACCGGCGATGGAATGGACCTGAGCAAGTTTCAAGGTTGGGAGGAGGAGCACTGGCATGTAAAGGAGAGGGTAAAGATGTGTGCATCCATTTTGACCGACGACTGCAATGCTATTCTCGAGGAGGTGAAAGAAAAGGCGCGAAGAATGCATGCGATACGAAAAAGAAGACAATTGATGGGGATAGTGTTATGGATATTGTTACTATGATTCATATACAAGAGAAATTTGGCTAGAAGATTAGAGGTGAAAGTTTACCAATAAGTTGTGTATTTACGTACATATACCACGTAGGCATGTACGTTTCCTTTGTGATTTCAATGATTTGTGTATCATGACGCCATGTTTGTTTGTAAGGAAAACTTGCCAAAAAATCTAGCTGCTAGAATTGCGATTTGTGTATCTTTACGAAATAAGTGGAATATTATATATACACGATCGATTATGTTCTTATAAGGTTGAAAATCACGACAAATCACTGAACTGAGCCTAGTAATTTACATTTACCACAGAACTTCATGTTGGTTCAACTAGATCACTAAACTTCACTTCCATCCTAAACTGATAGATGTCAACTTAACGATGCTTACAAAGGGGAGCAGATCCAGTAAGTAACCTTGTGGTGAGTAACCCCATGCATAACCAATAAAAATCTGCCACATCAGCGCCTCCTTCTTTCTCTTGGAAAAATCATTAATTTTTTTTTTCCTTAATCTTTAACGGACGATTTCTCACTCGTTTTAACTCGGAATTTTTTTTTTTGCACAGTTAGATCAGATTAATTGTGCTCTTCAAAATGATATCCACTTTGATATTTTTTGGAACAAAGAAATTTGTCAGTTATTACCAGTCAATACCGGTATTAAATAACAATATACCATATGGTATGAAAAATACCACCTCATACCAGGGTGGTATAGTATGGTATGGAGTTGGTAACGATTCAAAATGATATCCACTTTGATATTTTTTGGAACAAAAAAAATTTGCCAGTTATTACCAGTCAATACCATATGGTATTGACTGGTATTAAATAACAGCATACCATATGGTATGAAAATACCACATCATACCATAGTGGTATAGTATGGTATGGAGTTGGTAACGAGAGGTATGGAATTTTTTCACCAGAAAATTTGAAATCCAATAGATCATGATTAAATCGTTCCTTTTGTGGAAAAATTTCCGAAAATGACTAAACAACGAAGGAGATACCATATGGTATGGAGTTGGTAACGAGAGGGATGAAAAAAATTTCTAAAAAAATATTGAAAATGGATATCATTTTGTAGAGCACAACGAACTCGTTCCATCTGTGCAAAAAAAAATTGAAATCCGAGTTAGAATGAAGAAGATATGATCCAATTAAGAAAACTAGGGAAAATAAATTCTTTTAATTCTCCACCCTTAGATCTGCAGTCACTTAAAAGAAGGGTCCAGATTTGGTCACTCATTGTTACTCACCCTATCTTGAGCCCTTACAAAGCACTAATAACAGCAATTATGTGGCAAAACGCAATTCCTAATAATCTGCTACTCAGAATTTATCTCATTATGTGGAATATTTTATATATATATATATATATATACACGATCGATTATGTTTTCCAAATTTGTAATATTGAATATTTTAGTATACAAATGTCATGAAACACATATAATTTGTGTCAGATTTGTCATATTTAATAGTTTGAAACACAAATTATACTTTTTGTATAGTTTCGGCTTTCTAGTAGCATTAGACCTTAGTAATAAATAAATTTCATTCAAATTTATTGTTGATGTGACTTGAATCGGACTATCAGCCTCTACGACTGGTAATCGGGGGTCTCGCTGACCGGGTTCTGGGCCTGGTCTGTAACCGTTTCCTTTGCCAGATTGGATTAGGTTTAGACCCACATGGAGAAGTACTATAAATACTTCTCCTACTGCTCTGTAATCTGTAATCTCCTCGATATAGTGAAATTGGCTCTCTCTCGCCCGTGGACGTAGCTAACACACATCGTGTTAGTGAACCACGTAAATCGTGTGTCGTGCTTTCGATTCTCGCTTTCGTATTCTCGCTTTGTCGAGTCCTACGATTTCCCGATCCGTAGCAGCACCTTTCTAACAAGTGGTATCAGAGCCGCGGTTGGAAATCAGGCTAGGGTTTTCGATTCATAAAAATGATGTCGGTGAACATGAAGATCGAAAAGTTCACGGGGAAGAACAGCTTCGCTATATGGCAGATCAAGATGCAGGCTTTATTAAAACAGCAAGGGCTGTGGGGGCCGCTGTCTGCGAAATAGAAGAAGGCAGCGGTTGATGACGATGAGTGGAATACCCTGGAGGAGAAGGCCCACTCGACCATCATGCTATCGTTGTCTGATGACGTCATCATTGAAGTCGCTGCTGAGAAGACTGCCGCGGGCTTGTGATTAAAGTTGGAGAGTCTGTATATGACGAAGTCCTTAACCAACAAGCTGCATCTCAAGCAACGGTTGTTCAGCTTGAGGATGCAAGAAGGTACGCCTTTGAGGGAACATCTCGAACAGCTTAACTCTATTTGGCTGGATCTGCGTAATATAGATGTTCAAGTTGATGAAGATGCTGCCCTAATCCTACTGGTTTCTTTGCCGAGTTCATATGAGAATTTCGTTGATTCTTTTATTACTGGTAAAGAAAGCGTGTCGTTGGAGGATGTCAGGTCTGCTCTTCATACGAGAGAGATCATACATAAGGCGTCTGGATCTGGTACAGGTGGTGAGGCATCGGGTTTGGCTGTTACAGGTGGAAAGGGAAAGAAGAAATCTGGTAAAGGAAATTTGAACAAGAATTCCAAGGGTCCCGGTCCACAGCCAGGTGATGCTTGCCACAACTGTAAGGAAGTGGGGCATTGGAAGTACAACTGTCCCAAGAGTAGAGGGCAACAGAAGAAACAAGGTTCAGTTGCCGTGGCAGAAGTGGACAACAGTTCTGAAGACGATCTCGCCTTGGATGTAGATGAGAAGGCACATCGTGGGGATGTGTGATTTCTGGATACTGCAGCCTCATACCATATGTCTCCGAACAGGGATTGCTTTACAACCTACGAGCAGATAGATGGTGGTAACGTGGTCATGGATAATGGAGCTGTCTACAAGGTTGTTGGAATCGGGTCCATAAAGGTTCGTACACATGATGGTTCGTTCTGTACCATGAATGATGTCAGGCATGTTCCACGAATGACAAAGAACCTGATCTCCTTGAGTCTACTCGACAGCAAGGGTTTCAGTTTCAAAGGAAAAGGTGGAGCTGTATATGTCTGCAAAGGTTCAAGGAAGGTGCTGAAGGGCGTGAAGCGTGGGACCTTGTATGCATTACAAGGGTCTGTGTTGTCTGGTTCTGCTGCAGTTGCATCGTCTCAGGTTCAACAGGAAGATATGACCACTCTCTGGCATATGAGACTGGGGCATATGAGTGAACGGGGGATGCAAGTTCTATCGAACAGGGATCTTCTTTGCGGGCACAAGGTGCAGAGTTTGGAATTCTGTGAACATTGTGTGTTTGGGAAGCTACATCGCAGCAAGTTTCCCAAGAAGGGTATCCACCGGACGAAGGGGATACTAGATTACCACCACTCCGACTGTTGGGGTCCTTCACGAGTTGAATCCATTGGAGGCAGCAGGTATTTTCTGTCTATTATTGATGATTATTCGAGAGTTACTTGGATTTTCATGATGAAGCAGAAAAGTGAGGCTTTCACGAAGTTCAAGCAGTGGAAGACATTGGTGGAGAATCAGACCGGGAAGAAGATCAAGAAGCTGCGAACGGACAATGGTCTGGAGTTCTGTAATTCTGAGTTCAACGAATTCTGCAAGGATGAAGGGATTTCCCGTCATCGGACTGTGAGAGATACACCCCAGCAGAATGGCGTTACAGAAAGGATGAACCAGAGGTTGCTGGAGAGAGCACGATGCATGCTCTCTAATGCTGGACTAGAGAGAAGATTCTGGGCAGAAGCAGTGAACATGGCGTGCTTCCTGATCAACCGTGGACCTCACACAGGTATTGAGTTGAAGACTCCTTATGAGATGTGGTATGGTAAGCCTGCTGATTACTCTTCACTGAAAGTTTTTGGGTGCCCTGTTTATTATCTTGTGGATGAGGGTAAACTGAACCCAAGGGCAAAGAAGGGTGTATTTGTGGGTTACGGAGATGGAGTTAAGGGATTTCGAGTCTGGTCACCTTCTGAGCATCGAGTTATACTCAGTAGAAATGTGATATTTGATGAGAAGTCTATGTTTAAACCCATGTTGAAGGTTACTGTTGTTGAAGGTAGCAGGAATGTTGATAAGCAGGTGGAGCTGCAAACTCACAATGAGAGTGAGTTTGAGCACCAAGGTGGAGAAGATCAACATGATGAGGATGTCTCTGCAGAGCTAGAAACTTCAGAGTCCAGTGCACGAGCTCAACATCCTATTGCTTCCGGTAGACCGAAGAGAACGACTGCAGGAGTACCTCCACAGAGGTATGGCTTCGAGGACATGGTGGCGTATTCATTTCAGGTTGCTGAGGAAGTGGATGCAGGAGAGCCACAGTCCTATAGAGAAGCAGTTTTGGGTGGTGAAGCTGATTAGTGGCTTGCCGCAATGGGAGATGAGATTGTCAAACGACCACAGGGAAGAAAGATTGTCACAAACAAGTGGATCTACAAGAAGAAAGAAGGAATCACTTCTAAAGAGGGCATGAAATTTAAAGCTCGGGTGGTTGCACGAGGCTTCTCGCAGAGGGAAGGAGTTGACTACAATGAGATTTTCTCACCAGTAGTCAGACATACTTCGATCAGAGTGCTACTAGCAATAGTGGCACATTATGTCTTGGAGCTCGAGCAGCTAGACGTGAAGACAGCTTTCCTACATGGAGAGTTGGAGGAAGAAATTTACATGACTCAGCCAGAAGGATTCGAGGTTCCGGGAAAAGAGAACTATGTTTGTAAGCTGAAGAAGTCCTTGTATGGACTTAAGCAATCTCCGAGGCATTGGTACAAGAGATTTGACAGTTACATGCTTGAGCTGGGCTACAGCAGAAGTCCATATGATTGTTGTGTGTATCACAACAAGGTGGAGGATGGTTCGATGATCTATCTTGTTCTGTATGTGGATGATATGCTTATAGCTGCGAGGTCAAAGTCTGATATCCAGAAGTTAAAGGGGCTTCTCAGTGCTGAGTTTGAGATGAAGGATTTGGGAGTTTCTCAGAAGATCTTGGGTATGGAGATTTACAGGGACAGGTCGAAGAAGAAGCTTTTCTTGTCACAGAAGAGCTACATCCAGTCATAATGTCTTTAGCAAAGCCCTTAAATACTCCCAATGCTTCAAATGTTCATCTATCCTCAGCTTATGCACCGCACTCAGAGGCTGAGAAGGAGTACATGTCGAGAGTCCCATATGCTAGTGCAGTAGGAAGCTTGATGTACGCTATGGTATGCACTAGACCTGATCTTGCACATGCTGTTAGTGTTGTCAGCAGGTTTATGATACAACCTGGGAAGGAGCATTGGCAGGCTGTGAAGAGGATCTTCCGGTACCTTAAGGGTACACCTGATGTGGGGATTAGCTTCGGAAGTGATACAGAGTGCTTGGTGTCTGGGTATTCTGACTCGGACTATGCTGGAGATGTTGACACGAGGAGATCGATGACCGGTTATGTATTCACTCTTGGAAGTTCTGTAGTGAGCTAGAAGGCAACTTTGCAGTCGGCGGTGACATTGTCTACTACTGAGGCAGAGTATATGGCGTTGACAGAAGCTGCTAAGGAAGGAATATGGTTGAAGGGACTGGTTGGTGATCTTGGTCTACATCATGATCAGGCAGTGGTTTATTGCGACAGTTTGAGTGCAATATGCTTGGCCAAGGATCAAGTCCACCATGAGAGGACTAAGCACATCAATGTGAGGTATCATTTCTTGAGGACAGAGAAGAGGATTAAGGTGAAGAAGGTTGGCACCACGGATAATCCTGCTGATATGTTCACGAAGCCGGTTCCACATGGCAAGTTCCAACACTGCTTGGACTTGCTGAATATCTTGAGTGGGTGACTCCCCCCTGCGGGGCATTGATGGCGGGAGAGAGATAGAAAAAGCAGAGTACATAAGAGATTTCATAGGAAGAGGATTCAAGTCAAGGTGGAGATTTGTTGATGTGACTTGAATCGGACTATCAGCCGCTACGACTGGTAATCAGGGGTCTCGCTGACCGGGTTCTGGGCCTGGTCTTTAACCGTTTCCTTTGCCAGATTGGATTAGGTTTAGACCCACATGGAGAAGTACTATAAATACTTCTCATACTCCTCTGTAATCTGTAATCTCCTCGATATAGTGAAATTGGCTCTCTCTCGCCCGTGGACATAGCTAACACACATCGTGTTAGTGAAACACGTAAATCGTGTGTCGTGGTTTCGATTCTCGCTTTCGTATTCTTGCTTTGTCGAGTCCTGCGATTTCTCGATCCGTAGCAGGGCGTTTCTAACATTTATATTACATAATACGTTTGTTTATTTTATACATAAAAATAATTATCGGTGCATAAGCTTTACAATCAAGGTGGAAGATTTAAATAATAGGTTTATTTAATTGAGAAATAATTATCACTCAATAGGTTTTGCATAATGTATTTGTAATTCTACAAAAAGCATGATTAAACTATTATGTAAAAAAATAAATGACGTTGCATAACTTTTGTGTAAAAGAAATTGATGAGATGGTCAACCCTCAGTAGATATTAAAGAAATTTGTTTTTTTCAAACTTATATTAGGCAAGTGGTATAGGGGGTCTTGCTTTCGTATTCTTGCTTTGTCGATTTCAGCGATTTTTCGATCTGCAGCAGCGCGTTTATAACAAGGGGTATCAGAGCCGCGAGTGGAAATCGGGCTAAGATTTTGATTCTGAAGAATGACGTCGATGAACATGAAGATCGAGAAGTTCACGGGGAAGAAAAGTTTCGCTATATGCAGATCAAGATGCAGGCTTTATTGAAACAACAAGGGCTGTGGGGGCCGCTATCTGTGAAATAGAAGAAGATAGCGGTCGAAGACGATGAGTGGAATATCCTGGAGGAGAAGGCCCACTCAACCATCATACTATTGTTTTCTGATGACGTCATCATTGAAGTCTCTGCTGAGAAGACTGTCGCGGGCTTATGGTTGAAACTAGAGAGTCTGTACATGACTAAGTCTCTAACCAACAAGCTAAATCTCAAGCAACGGTGTTCAGAGTGAGGATGCAAGAAGGTACGCCTTTGAGGGAACATCTGGGGCAACTTAACTCTATTTTGTTAGATTTATGCAATATAGATGTGAAAGTTGATGATGAAGATGTTTCCCTGATCCTGCTTGTATCTTTGCCGAGTTCAAATGAGAATTTCGTGGATTCTTTTATTGCTGGTAAAGTTAGCTTGTCGTTGGAGGATGTCAGATCTGCTTTTTGCACGAGAGTGATCAAACATAGGCGTCCTGATCTGGTACAGGTAGTGAAGCATCGGGGTTGGCTGTCACAAGTGGAAAGGGAAAGAAGAAATATGGTAAAGGGAAATCTAAGGGTCCCGGACCACAACCAAGAGATGCTTGTCACAACTGTAAGGAAGTGGGGCATTGGAAGTACAACTGTCCTAGGAGAAGAGGGCAACAGAAGAAGCAAGGTTGAGTTCCCGTGGCAGAAGTGGACAACAGTTTTGAAGACGATCTCGCATTGGTAGTAGATGAGCAGGCACATCGTGATGATGTATGGATTTGGATACTGCAGCCTCATAGCATATGTCTCTGAACAGAGATTGCTTCACAACCTACGAGCAGATAGAGGGTGATAACGTGGTCATGGCAAATGAAGCTGCCTGCAAGGTTGTTGGAATCGGGTCCATAAAGTTTCGGACACATGATAGTTCGTTCTGTACTGTTAATGATGCCAGGCAGGTTCCACGAATGACAAAGAACCTGATCTCCTTGAGTCTACTCGAAAACATGGGTTTTTGTTTCAAAGGAAAATGTGGAGTTGTGTATGTCTGCAAAGGTTCAAGGAAGGTGTTGAAGGGCGTGAAACATGGGACCTTGTATGCATTACAAGGGTCAGTATTGTCTGGTTCTGCTGTAATTGCATCATCTCAGGTTCATCGGGAAGATATGACCACTCTCTGGCACATGAGACTGGGGCATATGAGTGAACGAGGGGTGCAAGTTCTGTCAAAGAGGGATCTTCTTTGCCAGCACAAGGTGCAGAATTTGGAATTCTGTGAGCATTGTGTGTTTGGGAAGCTACATCGCAACACGTTTCCCAAGAAGGGTATCCACCGGACGAAGGGGATACTAGATTACCTCCATTCCGACTGTTGGGGTCCTTCACGAGTTGAATCCATTGGAGGTGGCAGGTATTTTCTGTCTATTATTGATGATTATTCGAGATTTACTTGGATTTTCATGATGAAGCAGAAAAGAAAAGCTTTCACGAAGTTCAAGCAGTGGAAGACATTGGTGTAGAACCAGACCGGAAAGAAGATCAAGAAGTTGCGAATGGACAATGGTCTGGAGTTCTTCAATTCTGAGTTCAACGAATTCTGCAAGGATGAAGGGATTGCCCGTCATCGAACCGTTAGAGATACACCCCAACAGAATGGCGTTGCAGAAAGGATGAAACAGACATTGTTGGAGAGAGCACGTTGCATGCTCTCTAATGATGGACTAGTGAGAAGATTCTGGGGAGAAGCAGTGAACATGGCGTGCTTCCTGATCAACCGTGGACCTCACACAGGTATCGAGTGTAAGACTCCTTATGAAGTGTGGTATGGTAAGCCTGCTTATTACTCTTCACTGAAAGTTTTTGAGTGTCCTGTTTATTATCATGTGGATGAGGGTAAGTTGAACCCAATGGCAAAGAAGGGTGTATTTGTGGGTTACGTAGATGGAGTTAAGGGATTTCAAGTCTGGTCACCTTCTGAGCATCGAGTTATACTCAGTAGAAATGTGATATTTGATGAGAAGTCTATGTTTAACCCCATGTTTAAGGTTACTGTTGTTGAAGGTAGCAGGAATGTTGATAAACAGGTGGAGCTGTAAACTCTCAAAGATAGTGAGTTTGAGCACCAAGGTGGAGAAAATCAACATGATGAAGATGTCTCTGTAGAACCAGAAACTTCAGAGTCAAGTGCATGAGCTCAACAGTCTATGGCTTCCGGTAGACCGAAGAGAGCGACCGTAGGAGTACCTCCACAGAGGTATGGCTTCGAGGACATGGTGGCGTATTCATTTCAGGTTGTTGAAGAAGTGGATGCAGGAGAGCCACAGTCCTATAGAGAAGCAGTGTCAGGTGGTGAAGCTGATCAATGGCCTGCCGTAATGGGAGATGAGATGGAATCCCATGACAGGAATCAGACTTGGGAGCTAGTCAAACGACCACAGGGAAGGAGGATTGTGACAAACAAGTGGATCTACAGGAAGAAGGAAGGAATTAGTTCTGAAGTGGGCATTATATTTAAAGCTTGGGTGGTTGCACGAGGATTCTCACAGAGGGAAGGAGTTGACTACAATGAGATTTTCTCACCAGTGGTCAGACATGCTTCGATCAGGATGCTACTAGCAATAGTGGCACATTATGACTTGGAGCTCGAGCAGCTAGACGTGAAGACAACTTTTATACATGGAGAGTTGGAGGAATAAATTTATATGACTCAACGAGAAGGATTCCAGGTTCCAGGAAAGGAAGACTATGTTTGTAAGCTGAAGAAGTCCTTGTATGGACTTAAGCAATCTCCGAGGCAGTGGTACAAGAGATTTGACAGATACATTCTTTAGCTGGGCTACAACAGAAGTCCATATGATTGTTGTGTGTATCACAACAAGGTGGAGGATGGTTCGATGACCTATCTTGTTCTGTATGTGGATGATATGCTCATAGCTACGAGGTCAAAGTCTGATATCTAGAAGTTAAAGGGGCTTCTCAGTGCTGAGTTTGAGATGGATGATTTGGGAGCTGCTAGAAGATCTTGGGTATGGAGATTTACTGGGACGGGTCGAAGAAGAAGCTTTATTTTCACAGAAGAGCTACATCCAGAAGATATTGTCAAGGTTTGGCATGTCTTCAGCAAAGCCCTTAAATACTCCTAGTGCTTCAAATGTTCATCTATCCTCAGCTTATGCACCTCAGTCAGAGGCTGAGAAGGAGTACATGTCGAGAGTCTCATATACTAGCGCAGTAAGTAGCTTGATGTACGCTATGGTATGCACTAGACCTGATCTTGCACATATTGTTAGTGTTGTCAGCAGGTTCATGATACAACCTGTGAAGGAGCATTGGCAGGCTGTGAAAAGGATCTTCTGGTACCTTAATGGTACACCTGATGCGGGGATTAGCTTCGAAAGTGATATAGAGTGCTTGGTGTCTAGGTATTCTGACTCGGACTATGTTGGAGATGTTGACACGAGGAGATCGATGACCGGTTATGTATTCACTGTTGGGAGTTCTGTAGTGAGCTGAAGGAAACTTTGCAGTCGGCGGTGACATTGTCTACTACTAAGGCAGAGTATATGGCGTTGATAGAAGCTGCTAAGGAAGGAATATGGTTGAAGGGACTGGTTGGTGATCTAGGTCTACATCATGATCAGACAGTGGTGTATTGGGACAGTTTGAGTGCAATATGCTTGGCCAAGGATCAAGTCCACCATGAGAGGACTAAGCACATCGATGTGAGGTATCATTTCTTGAGGACAGAGAAGAGGATTAAGGTGAAGAAGATTGGCACCGCGGATAATCCTGCTTATATGTTCACGAAGTCGGTTCAACATGGCAAGTTCCAACACTACTTGGACTTGCTGAATGTCTTAAGTGAGTGACTCCGCCCTACGTGGCATTGATGGCGGGAGAGAGAGAAGGAGTAGAGTACATTAGAGATTTCAGAGGAAGAGGATTAAAGTCAAGGTGGATATTTGTTGATGTGACACGAATCAGACTATCAGTCGCTACGACTGGAATAGTCGGGGATCCCGCGGTGTATGGGTTCAATGTTATTTGGGTTCACGTTCTGGGCCTGGTCTATAACCGTTTTACTTTACCATATTGGATTAGGGTTAGACCTAGGAGAAGTATTATAAATACTTCTCATACTCCTCTATAATCTGTAATCTCCTCGATATAGTGAAACTGACTCTCTCTCGCTCGTGGACTAGCTAACACACATCGTGTTAGTGAACCACGTAAATTGTGTGTCGTGTTTTCGATTCTCGCTTTCGTATTCTTGCTTTGTCGATTCCAGCGATTTCCCAATCCATTGCAACGCGTTTATAACAAGATAATAAATATATATCCCTCCATAAATCAAGGATCGTAAAATCATACTGGAGGTTATACAGGAAATGTAAGTGGTAGGAAATTTATTTTGAAATCTTGGCTTAACTTTTGTTAACCGTTTCATATCATTGAAACTGCCTACTGTATCGCCATTATAAAAAAATATTAAAACTGTCTTCTAACTTGGGCTTCATTAGATGTTCTTACTATCGAACCACTGGTACGATTCAATTTTGTAAACTTTTCTTGGTTGAACCATAGGGTGAATTATTATAATAAGAGATGATACAGTAATACCTATATCACCCTTAGAAAAAAATAACAAAGGGAAAATGGGCAATACATTAATACCTATGTAAAAGTGGACACTATTTGCAATCAACTCGTTTACTACCTATGTAACGAACTATATTTATAATTAAAATTTTTGGATTAAATAATATAATTGAACAAAATTATGGACTAGGAAACATCATCGTCGATCAAGGAAAGTTTCACTGCCTGCAGCATTAATTTCTCCAGGGCCGTCCAATGGATCAGGGGGCCTTGTTCCAAGAATGAGACCTCATCCAAATTGACTTTTAAGTATAATAAAATTAAAATGATTATATAATTTATATGTGAAATGAAATATATTTCTAACATTGTTTGAAATAAAATTATCTATTATCTCTATAAATTTCATATTTTTCATGAGATCATTTTTAATTGTTATCAGAGCCATTCCATTCAATTTTCTTACATTATTTTCAATATTTTGACAAAATACATTTACATTTTGTGACAGTAATCGTCAAAACTTTCGAAATAAACAAAATAGTCATTTTCGTCCATTCATTTAACTAGGGGTGGAAATCGGTACGATATCGGTATCTCAATATCAAATACTGAAATCCCGAATACCGAATTACACCCTAAAGTCAATCCCAATCCCTAAATAATTTCGGTATCCCAATCCCAATCTCTAAATACTTCGGTATCCCAATCGGTATTATCGAATATGAAATTAATTACCTTTGCAATTAATAATTAAATATAAATTAAATTTTATTGTTTAATTTAGGGGAAAATGATTAAGCAAAGATTTTTGAATTAGGATATTATTAAGGAGAGTGGAGGAGAGGAGACATATCAAGTTCTTGTCATTGATAATCTTTAAATTTGACGAATTGGAGGTTGAGAGAAGACTAATAATAGTAATGGATGATCTGTGTATAATTAAATGACACTTTTATTGTTTAATTTAGGGGAAAATGACTAAGCAAAGATTTTTGAATTAGGATATTATTAAGGAGAGTGGAGGAGAGGAGACATATCAAGTTCTTGTCATTGATAATCTTTAAATTCGACGAATTGGAGGTTGAGAGAAGACTAATAATAGTAATGGATGATCTGTGTATAATTAAATGACATTTTTGGTGGTTGAGGGTGATGTAGTAGTAAATGAGAGAGTCTAGTTGAGAGGTTAAAATACAAACAAGCTTATATTTCGGTATTGATCGGTATTTCTGTATATCCCGATCTCAATCTCGTAATACCTAATACCGAATAACAATTGAAATTCAATCCAAATCCCAAGAAATATTACGTGTATTCGGTAATACCAAATATAGACAAATTTGGTACGATATTCGGTATTTCCCAAATACCGGTACCAAACTTCCAACCCTACATTTAACGATAAGTAAGGTATTACTTAACAATATAACTAGACTAACAAATCTTAATAGAATAATCATACTTCAATTCCCACTAAAGAAACAAATAGTTATTATTTTAACATCTATAACCAATCTTATGTTGGAAACTTGTCTTTCCTACATCTTCTTTTTTGTAATATTGTTATCTAAATATGTTTCTGTGATAGAATGTATTTTCTGTACAAGTGTGCAGATATAAATTTAAGACCCCAAGTTGTCCTTCAAAGCAACGACAACTTGAGCTGTGAAGGAGAGCATCAAGAGAAACATTAATAATAGTATCTTTCTTATCTATACATAAATATGGTTATGGTGTTTCTGGAAACGGCTACGGTGCTAATTGTACAATAGTTAGCACCGTCCTAACCAAAGGAAAAACTACTACTAGTTTGAATTAATAGTGATTTAGCTTAGATGTTGTATTTATTTTATAATAATCCGTAGTGATTTTTGCTAGTTATCACGGTGCTAACCCATATAAGGGTTAGCACCTAATCCCATCCTGGTGTTTCTATAGAAAGGATGAGATGAGTACACCAGGCGTGGTGGTAAGCATTAATTGCTTAGTGCAATTTGAATCCTTTAGCAGTGTGTATGTTTGTGATTAAGAGAGGAGTTTAAACTTCTATAACTTTCTTGTTAAGGATTTGATTCTAAACCAAAGAGAATCGATTTGTGGTTAGAAATCGTAATAAGAAAATCTTAGATACTAGGTTTCAAGGGGATAGTCATCCTTGGGCGGAGACGTAGGCTTAGCCGAACTTCGTTAACAAACTTGTTGTATCATTTACATTAACCGTTCTACAATTTATTTCTTGATCTGCTTTGCTATTGTGTTCTTGGAACCAAACAAACAGAGTCTGTAGTGCTAAGTAGTGTTTCTATTTCGGCCAATACTATGGTGCCGCTATTAAAAGTGTGGCACCGGTGCCGCTTTATTTAATTGGTCCACGTGGCCATGATAGTGTGACATGGCGATAATAGTTAAATTCCAACCCAACTCGTGGGGCATCAACCGAGGCAATAATAGTTAAATTTATTCCGCACCAAGTGGTACCCGACCCGAGCCGGGAGTGGGACCATAATTCTTGCCCTCTTTTCCAAACTTCCTATACTGTTGTTATTGTTCCAGCCTTGACGGACTAACAAAGCTTGAAATTGAGAAATCCTGATAAATCCTAATTTGTCCACACCCCATTCTCAAGGAAATCCTAAATTCAACAATTCGGATACGCAATACATCTCCGAAGGGGCCAGAGCCGAGCTCTGATATGATTATTGCGAATTATTTTCAATCTCAGTTATAAAAGGGTCAATGTGTGAGGAGTAGATGCATGTCGGTGGAATTCCGGTGGATCTGAATCGGTTCCTTGGGGTGGCCGGAGCAGTTTTGTATTCTCAATGTATTCTCGCCGGAGTAGTTTGGATCGAGAGAAGGAGATCGACGCCGAACTGCTTCACTTTCCCTTCGTTTCTGGAGGAAAAAAAACAAATGAAACTGAACAAAATAATTTGGGGCGAAAACGATGGGGAAAACAGCAACGGAAAGAATTTCGTCTGTTTGGGTACGACTTTGGTTCGGGCCAATTCCAATAGGTCAGTAGGCTTTGAGCTCATAATAAATAAACCAGTAACAGTAAGGCCACGTTAGCTCCACATGGACCAATAGAAAACAGCTTCACTTCTCCTTTCTCGTTTCTCGTACACGAACCCTTTCCTCTTCCTTTTCTTATTCGAAATCAGTTCATTGATCTGAGTTTCTTGTAGGGGTGGAAGTTTGGTTTGCGGGTTGCGGGTAACTCGCAAACCGCACACTTTGTGGATACCCATACACACAATTTGTGGATAGTGGGTTGGGTGTGGGTAGCAAAATATTGATTTTTGTGGTTAGTGGTTAACCACTACCCACAATGGTTTACCCACAAAACACACATTAACCACATTAGTTATATTTATTTCTTCAAAATACTTTGTAACCCACATTAACTACATTAGTTATATTAGTTTGTGAAACTTGGAAAACTAAGAATTAAAGTAGCTACCAAATTCAAATATGCATTTATTCTATAAAACAAACTCAAGTCAATACGCAATGTTCATGTGATATACTTTTATTAAATAAGCATTGTCCCTGTGTTATATGTTTATTTTTTAACAAAACCAAGTCCATAGATATAGTCAGATAAATTAATTGATTTGTTAAAAGAGGGGAATAATCGATAAACGTTAGTCAGATACCTAAACTCATCTCCATTTCTCCATGAACTCACGAACACCAGAACATGCAACCAACTACCAACAACACAAGACTATGATTGAGAGTGGAAAATAATTCATTCATTAAAAGCGGCCGCCTCCACTTATCGAGCCACTTTTGTGTTTTGCTGTTGTTGCCATCGGAGGAGTCGTGACATGCAACGATGTTAGTCTGGTAACATATCACTCCGCCTCTCCGTTATTCCAAATCTCTTTCCAAATCCATCACTTCTGAATTTACACTAACTTTCTTTATAATTTATTTTACACTTTATTAACTTTCTTTTATGTATGTTTTTGTTTTGGTTAAATGCACTTGTATATCCAAAACTTTCACGATTGTGCCAATAATATCCAAATTTCCCGAATTACCACTTATATCCAATTCCTTCACATCCTTTAATGGTGTTTTTGGATATATAAGTGTATTTAACCAAAAATATATTGGAAAATGGATAGATTTGGCAGAGAACAACTTTAAAACATGGATATAAGTGGTATTCCGAAAAATTTGGATATTATTGGCACAACCGTGAAAGTTTTGGATATACAAGTGTATTAAACCTTTTGTTTTTGTGTGAGAAGAAATACAACATCACTATTTAATTACAATATTATTATATTTTATGTGAAATTTTTGTGGGTATCCACAACCAACCCGCACCAACTCACAGCGGGTAGTGGTTATTAACCACTACCCACTGCGGGACGGGTTGTGGCTAGCATAATTCTATATTTGTGGGTGTGGTTACCCACAAATTGTGGGGCGGGTAACCACACCCACCCCAATTTCCACCCCTAGTTTCGTGGGCTTAGGATAGGGTCAGTAACCATTGGTTACTGAGCTATGAGTAACTAAATCTGGACCTTTAGATCTAAGTGGATCCAGAAAATCCAGATCTAAGGGTTGTCATTTAAAGACATTTTATTTTTCCTAGTTTTCTTAATCGACTCTTATCTTCTTCGTTCTAACTTGGATTTCAATTTATTTATTTTTTTGCACAGATGGAACGTGTTCGTTGTGCTCTACAAAATGAGATCAATTTTCAATATATTTCAAGAAACTTTTTTTTTTACCAACTACATACCATATGGTAACTTTTTCGTTTTTAAGTCGTTTTTTAAAACGTTTGATCAGAAGGAACGAGTTCATCATGATCTATTAGATCTACCAATTCCTGGGTAAAAAAAAATACTGGACAAAAAATTACCATACTTTACCACTATGATATATGGGTGGTAACTTGTAGTAAACAATGATGATCAGTTCCCGGGTTTCGTGTAGGGATGTCAATTACCCACCCATTGGTAATTATACCTAAACCCAAGTAGACCCATTGATAATGGGTTGGGTATGGGTGAAGTGCATATGGGTTTGGGGGGTTTGTTAATGGGTTTGGGTTTGGGTAAGGTATGAATATTGCTTCCATAATCTAAATGGGTATGGGTTGGATATGGATATCCAGTTACTTGAGGGTGTTTTAACTACACATGCAAAAATTGGACCTATTTGTAAAACTTGAAAATTTTAGGTACCAAAATGTAAGACCAAAAAAATTTAGGTACCAAAACATAATTTTCCATCGATATTTTGAGGACTTATATGCAAAAAAAATTAGGTACTAAATATGCATATTTATTAAATTTAGGTACCAAACTGTAATTTGTATTTGGGCATGGGTACAAACCCAAATCCATTTGTTAGAAACCCAATCCAACCCAAAGTAAACAGTTATGGGTACAAACCCATCAAACTCTACCTATATCCATCTATTTGGATTTCATACCCAACCCAATTGGGTTGGATAGTTAAAAAACCTAAAGGCATGGGCAAAATTGTCATCCCTAGTTTCGTGTCCTTATTACCGGTGTATTATTTTATCTTCTTCCTTACGGATTACGGTTACGTAATGTGTATATAATATATACCACTGTAGCTTAACTAGTTTTGAATAGTCACGATTCCTTAGACCGCCAATAATGGGTCTATTAAGCGGCTTGATATCCGCCGCTCGCACCACGCTCCGGCGAGGGCCGACGGGCGCAAAAGCCGCCGTGGACCGATGGGCGGCGGACAGAAAAATCCGAATTGTTCAGCAAGCTGATGTATCGTACCCCGAGCTGCGTCTTCTTCCTGCCGCACTGGACGATTGCGTGGATGTTGAAATTCAGGGACCCAACGGAGAGATCGTGCTGAGCTTGAAGCTTCGGATTGAGATCTTGACGAATGGCCGGATCGATGACGACGATTCTTTGCACGGTGGTATAGTTCGGAAGGCGTGGATGGCGGTGAAGGAGTGGTCAGAGGAAAGGATTGCCATCGTGGGAAAGGCACTAGATGAAATACAAGGGGAAGAAATACGAGTGGCAGGGAAAATACCCAAAAAACACCGTTGTAAGTATTTTTCTTAAAGGACTTGTTTCTAAGTTATTTGAAGTAGTTTTACTTGTTGTTGCAATGAGGTGCAGGCAACAATTCGGTTTACTGCGTAGATTCGTTTCTATATTGTTTCAATACGATTCGTTTATCCTAAATTTGATCTGATTCGTCGATGCGTTCGATGTTCTAGACCTAACAACATTCAGAGAACAGGTTGCTAACTACGCAGAGTCAAGTACAGAGTTTCAGATTCAAAGATATGCATACAATTCCGAGCTATCACCGTAAGTAGTTTCGACTCGGCTACAGTTTCAAACAGTTACTGAATCAATAATTCCAACGAGTGTAGATAGAATAACACTACTGAAGCATCTGAAAGTTGCGTGTTTCGTGTTTGATGAAACAGCGATGAGGTTTTGTTTCAAGACGCGAGGGAGAAAACGATCTTGAGACGGATGGATTTCAGAAAACTCGTCAGCGACTTTGGAGTGCTAGAGAGTGCGACCGATCTCTACATCGACCACATAAACAAGAGTTCCCTCAAAGCTAACAATGGCTACTTCAAAAAGTTCGTTTTCCCGACCGACCTTGCTTTTTGGCTTGAAGATGCTGCTGCTGATGAGATGGACGATAATGAGTGCTTGACTCTAGTAAAAGAGTGTCTGTCAACCATCGACTACATACCCAAGGGCGAGATCGATGCCAGCAAATGTGACCTCGTAAGTAACACATTCCTACAAAAGTCCGTCATAATGCTTCATATCTAATGGGAACTGACCTTGGCAACTTTATTGATCGCAGGAGCACTTCTACTATACTATATAGTATTGGTGCTTTAATGTACAACTTAAAGTTGTACCATAACATTAAATGTATAAGTTTAGGTTGTACCATAAAGCAATTTGTACCATTATGTTATGGTACAACTTTACAACTTGAAGTTGTACCATCACATAAAGGTACAAGTTCAAGTTGTACCATAAAAGAATTTGTACAAAAAGTATAGGTACAGTCTGAAATTGTACCATAACATAAACGTACAATTTTAAGTTGTACCATAAAAGCAAAATCCTATAGCACCAATACTATATAGCATTGTAAAATTTCTCTTGATCGCAGTGGTGTGTTCCCTTATTAAGTTGTCGGCAACATGCCGTAGCAATGGTCATAAACATCAAGGATGCTTGCATTGAATATCTGGACAGCGGCGGGCCCGACAAGGCCAGTAGCTTCGGTATCATTGATGCCTTCTGCAACCTAATCTTCAAGGTAGTGTCGGTGTACATTGCCTCCACGAGACGGGATGTAGACTTTGCAAAGTTCGAGTGGAGATACCCTCGGGTTCCTTGCCAGCCCTTCGGATCCAAACCGTGCGCGATATACAGGCTGCGGTTCCTGGAAGAGTGGGACGCCGGCGATGGCGTGGATCTAAGGAAGTTCGAAGGTTGGGAAGAGAGGTACTGGCATGTTAAGGAGAGGGTAAAGATATGTGCGTCCATTTTGACGGACGACTCCAATGCTGTTCTCGATGAGGTGAAAGAAAAGGCGCGAAGGATGCATGCAATACGAAAAAGAAGACAATTGATGGGGATAGTGTTATGGATATTGTTACTATGATGATTCATATACAAGAGAAATTTGGCTAGAAGATTAGAGGTTAATGTTTACATGCAAGAACAAAAAAATATTAAGTAGCGTATACGAAATACGTTACGTTTCTTTGTGATTTGTGGAATATTATCTATATACACGATCGATTATGTTCTCCTAACTTGTTCTTGCAAGTGGACAACAAGGAGATGGGTAATACACTAATAAATATACCTATGTAACCGTGAATCCGTCGAGGCAGTTTGAATTGAATGTGCGAGTTGGATCTAAATTGGCATCCCTAAATTTATTTTTCCGATGTACTTAGGCCAATGAAACAGAGAGAGAGAGAGAGAGAGAGAGAGGATAGCGATAGGGATTAGGGGGGAAGCGGGTGAACATCTTGGGGTGGAGTCGTCAACTCATACGTACCGTATGGATAGATCACGATACTATGAATCGAGAGTTAGTTCGCAACTTTATTTCACTCCTGGTATGTATGAGTAGTCGTACCTAACTCAAAATCAGGGGCGGACCCATGCATTAGCAAGGTGTGCCGACCGATACACCTTGGCTCGGAAATTTTGTGAGAGATCCATGTTTCGTTGGTACAAAAAACTTGAATTCGGGATTTCTTACACACCTCACATAATTGCAATCGACACACCTTTAATACACTACATTAATTTTGATGTCATATAGCAATAGGTACCAAAATACACAAATATATATATTATTTATGTTAATTTTTAGTGAAAATGTCGAGAGGAAAAAATCCACAACCCATGGCTCACAGTTCTCTGTCCTCTGCTCCACTCTCTAATTGCTAGCACCTGCTGGTGGAACCTCATCCTCTTTCAAACTTTTACGTTAACGCCTGTCGCCAGCGTTCCTGCTCTCTATTTTATGATGTGGAGTTAATCAAGAGCGAACTTCAAAATAAGTTTTATGAATGAATTTTTACTTTTGTACGTTGAAAAAAGTTTGATCACACCATAAGAGACAAATATATTTTACAAACTTTTCTGAATATGAAAAATTGTCGTGTGTCACTGTGAAAAATAATAAATTACGACCTTAATGAATTGATATTTTATTTTACTTTTTATTTAATACATTTAATTTATTAATTATTTTTTGTCTTCAGACACACCTATCAAAGAATCCTGGGTCTGCCACTGCTAAAAATGAAGTACCAAATTTGGTTATTTGACCCTCTGCCCAAAAACAATTAGCCTTGGAGACAATAATTGCCTTGCCCGTTACGTATTTATGAAATCCTTCTTCCTTGCGGATTACGGATAAGTTAATGTCTATGTCTGTATATATAACCGTACCACCCGAACTAATAGTAACCCCGCTCCCACGGACGTGAAGGTACCTTGGATAATCTCTGCTCCACAAATCTGAACGGAACAGAACTTTATAAAACTGTTTCAGCCATGAAACAAGTAGGACGCCGGATCTGTGAAAGGGCGGGGATGACCCCCGGTCTCTACACTCCAACGATCAACATTAGTATCATGATAGGAAATAGAAAGAGCTAGATAGAGAGATCTTGTAGAGAGATAAATGATATGCCAAAATGAATGGAAGAGAAGGAGACCCCTCACTTTGAAGACCTAATAGCATATTTATAGGTCAAGTCTTGTCACACTTCATTGGGCTTCTATTGGGCCTTTGTGGTGTTTTGTGAGGATTGGCCCATACGCGCTTCAGGACCATCGTTGTTGATATATGCCTGATAACCTCCCTCGCGTCCAACAAAAACATACTAATTACCAAAAGTATGAGAAGCATAACAACATTTTAATTTTTAGGGGAATTTACGATTAAAGGTGGCATATGTGTATTGACAGAATCTGAAATGTTAAATGAAAGGACTGAAGGTGTTCTGTGGAAGATGGAGGTGGGAAAGATCATATAACATGTAATTGGATGTAAGTAGTATAGAAATCTCCCTCCATTTTCTTTGTTGATATTACCTATACTAGTCTCGTACCTCGTCAATGTGTGGATTCACCTTATTGACGATGGCAGATAGGGCTGGATACTCACGGTTGAGAGTACAATTGCCATCCCTATACCCGATTCGCTCCCACAAAGAATGATACTAACAATATGAATACTTTACGAATGTTATTAGTCTTTTAGCAGCATAATTCTAATAATATGGATTATTATTGATGTTCTATCTGTCTCTACAGCAATATAGTTGTAGCAAAAAAATTATAATAGTTATAAAAAAATTATAATATAAATATACGGGCCTTCGGAATAATTATTCGTGATTACATTCGTGAATCAATGAATGCCCATGCACCCAACGGTATTGTTTGAATTATTTTCTTACAACTCTAGGTGATCTTTCACCATTTTTTTTTTTTTTACGAAAGGACCATCTGGATTGGAGTCGGGTTTGAAGAAACCTGATTCATTGTCATCTCTACACATGTTTCCTCATTTCCCTTTTAGGTGTTTTAACTAAACCTAAAAACTTGGAATACACAAAAGTTTAACCTATTTGTAAAAGTTTAGGTATTAATTATAAGATAAAAATAAGGGTTAATATATTTGTATGGCCAGAACTTTGCAAATAATAAACATCTTGATCAATTTTTTCGATCTATAACATCATGACCCAAACTATACATCAAAGTTATGAAATTGGTCAAACTCGGTGTTTGACCATTATCTTAGACGGTCAAACGCGTTGACTAACGAGTCAACGCGACATGTCATTGTCAAGTCAGCACTTTTCACTTAATTTTTTTTTATATTTTCCACCTATTACCATTTTTCTTTTTCATTTTTCTTTAAGTGAAAGGTGAAAAATATTATAAAAAAATTAAGTGAAAGGTGCTGACTTGGCAATGACATGGCGCGTTTACTGTTAGGCAATGCGTTTGACCGTCCAAGATAACGGTCAAACATCGAGTTTGGCCAATTTTAGTAACTTTGATGTATAGTTTGTGCCATGATGTAATAAATCGAAAAGATTGGTCAGGATGTTTATTATGTGCAAAGTTCAGGTCATACAAATATATTAACCCTAAAAATAAATACATGTACTAAAATGTAATTTTCATCGATGAGTAATTTATGTTTTCCAGATAATTCTTGCTCATCCAGAGGGTAAGATTGATGCCAGCAAATGTGAACTCGTAACTCGTAAGCATTCGATTTCTGCAATCAAAGATCAATACTTTCATGTAGAGTGAATGGAGACTTGACTAAGATTTCATTAATCTACGTCTTAAAATACAAAATTGTACATGTAGTGGTGCATCCCCATATCGTATCGAAAGCATGCCACAGCGATTGTCATAAACATCAAGGATGCCTGCTAACAAAGGAAATTTGAAGTGATAAAACATAGCTCACTACTTTTCTCATTACTTTCACGGCCAATTTATAGGCAGAACAAGGAAGAAGATGACAAACACCATACATCTGTTTTGTAGCTTGGAATGGAAACAACTACTGACTTGGAACGAAAGCAAATACAGGCACCAACTACGAAAGAACGACTGCGTATTGACGCAAGTCCATTACAGCAAACGACACCGCAGCAAAGCGCAGCGGGAAGGAAAGGAAACGACAGCGTTGCAATAAATCCCGGAGCAAGGAGTGAATGACGCCGCAGGGGAGATGACCGTTGAAATTGATTTTCAATCTGTTACCCCCCCCCCCCCCACCCCACCCCCCGGCAAGCTGGTGGGCTGAGGTTTCGCACACCAAGCTTGGAGAGCAACGTTTGGAATGGTGCTGGGGAAAGTGGTTTGGTGAAGAGATCCGCGAGCTGATGAGAGGAGGAGATGTGAAGAAGTTTGAGTGTACCGGTTTGGAGCTTTTCTCTGACGAAGTGACAGTCCAATTCGATGTGCTTCTGACTCACTCCTACTGTCACTCTAGAAAATGGCCAAGTGTAACCATTTCCTAAAGCGTAGTAAAGCGGGTTTGGGTTTTAATGTCAACCCGGGTCCTAGATATGATGACTACTCAGTGAATTCTTATTATCTAGCGGTGAAACTTTATTGCAGGTTCAAACAAGAAAACAAGTAAAGCAAGCAATTAAACGGTTGTTTTCAAGTCGAGAGAGGTCACCCGGATATGGTTCCCCCTAGACTGCAGTTAAGCCGGATTGCAATTACCAAGTTCAGTTTCTAGGATAGTTATACTGCGGAAGGTTCTTAAACAGTCTGAAGTCTCGACTAAAGGTCTCCAGACCCTCTCCATCTGAGTCCCCAGCGGGCGACTAACCTCCACTGGAGTAAACAGATTGAGGCCCTAACGAACCAAACCTCCACTACCGAAGCAAATTCGGTACAGAATAGTGAACTGGCTCCTCGACTAAAGTCGCCAATTCACTATCTTCAATTAAGGGTGCTCTATTAACCTAGGCAGATATTCTCTTTCTAGGCTAAAACAGAAATAACAGGAATTTGATCAGGATTCAAGTCATTCAATCATTCAAGCCTCAATTGAATATAATCAAATCATAAAATTTGTACTTGGGTTCATACAATCAGACCTAACATACAAATCTAGGGTTCTCCATACCCAGATGAATGGGAAAACTACTCCATGGAGAGAGAAGCAAAAGCAGATTCAGATGCGGAAACCATATTGTGAAGGATGGATTTCTGCTCCTGGTTGTCGATCAGCACTTCTCCAAGCTCAAGCCGGGCTCCAATGGTGATGAAGATCAAGCTAGGGCACTAAGGAACTCTGGTTCGTCGCTTTCTCTCTCTAGGAATCGCTCTGTCTCTCTAAAACTCGGAACCCTTGATTTTTAGCCTTCTTTTACCTTAAGAAGCTGTCGGTCGCGATCCCCGGCCTAAATACCCGGTCGGGTATTTTGGGTGGCGACCGGGTATGTGCAAAACGCACCGTCAGGTGACAGGGAAAATCCCCAGTCATGGCCAAGAATCCCCGACCGGGGATTTTTGCCTCCTGCCCGGGCCCCCCTCTGTTTCTCAAAGACGCCCAAAGCTTCAGATCCCCGGTCATCGCCAAATAATACCCGGCTGGGTATTTCTGATCATGGCCGGGTATTTTTGTTCTCCAGCACACTTCAAACCTCACTTGCTCCCTTCGACCCAAATCTCGTTCCTTCGCCTCGAAGCCAACGCTAAGCCCTGAAATATGACATAAACGCACAACCTAGCGTGAAATCGGCTTAAAACACGAGAATCAATGTCTCAAACGGCTAAAGAATAGGGGTAAAAACATGTGTAATTAATGGTCTATCAAACTCCCCCACACTTAACCGTTTGCTTGTCCCCAAGCAAAACTAACTCAAACCAATGCAACTCTCCAGACCTCTATAGCAGCAAACAACCCCGATCGTCGGTAGAGATTTCCTAGATCATATAGCAGCTTACGAGGTCAACTGGTCTTCTAAGACGTTCCCTATCTCTCTCAATGCGAGTACTAGACTCAAGCCAGGATCATGAGAAGAAGTAGAAGTAAGACAGTCAGTTCATGGATAAAGGGACTCATATCATTCATAACCAAGGACTCGTTGTACCGGGGTGCTCTTTCACTTTTTTTTTCACCGTTGGAAACCCTTTTTCACTTTCACTTTTTTTTTCATTTCATTCACTTAGAGGGGGTTCCAACTGCAGTCTTTTGCACGGTCGACCCTTATTAGTAGAGAAAGAGCAATTTTTGTACATCTGGCGCTCGCCAGAGTACTTCTTTTAACTCCTTTTCCTCAACTCGTGTGGAGGGTCAATGAAATTAAGGGGGGTCGGAAGCTCTATTCGTGCCCTTAAAAACACATCCTTAAGTAGGCAAACCGTTCAACGGGTGGAAGTTTTACTTGTACTAGAGACGGCTTAGCTTCACCTTGTAGGAGTACCCCACTAAGGATCACTAAAATCTCTTCCAAAACCAGATTTTGTGCAATGAATGGTGCCGCACACGTTGGGCTTACCCCATGGTTAAGATTTAATGATTTTGACATGGAGGACCAACTGCATTTCATTTTTCACATGAGCACCCTGTTCGATACACGACTCCATAACACAATCCAAATAGAGTCACCATTACCACATGAATTCAACGATCTTAGCTCCACTAATTCACAAAATCAACTGGCACAGGAGAGAGCTAGATAGGAAAAATCTTATACTTCAACATCCTCCATAGTGCTACACTACCTCCCTAGGTTGCACATTACTATAGAGACTGTCAATTCAAAGCATACTGAGCAGGCAATTTGCAAGGAAACACGTACTTGGAGCCCTCAAATTTAAAAATTTGGACAGTGGACTAGGCTCCAAGCACACAAACAGATCTAACGCAGTCAAAAGAGAAACATCCCCCCCCCCCACACTTAAGATCAACATTGCCCTCAATGGAAAAGAGGGAAGGATAAGGGGAACGATGTTACTGGTGTGCACGGACTCCATGAGACTGGAAAGGGACCAGTCTGAGTGAAGCGGACTGGAGAAGGACCAGTCAGGGACACAGCACAGCTAAAGGGAACAAAAGAAATCAAACACAGTACATTAGGTCCAATGGTCAGCCAATAGTACATCATCCAAAATCAAAAGAAAGAAAAGAAAATAAACCAACACACAAGACAGTTTGCATTCTGACAGAAAGGGAAACAACACAAAATGGGGCTACGAGCACAGCCTACTCGAGCCCGGTGAAGTCAATCTGGTCCATGATATCGTCGCCCCCCCTCTGGTGGTGGTGATGGTGGTCGCGGTGGCGAGTGATCCCACCGGGTGGTCCACTGGTGCTCTTCCGGTGGGTGACAAGTCTGGAGCAGGTGCTCCAAGTACTCCATCAATCTCCCGCTCCCGCTCGATGAGAGCACCAGTGACTCCCATCTGGGCCTCCATCCGGTCGAGGCGCTCGTCGACGACCGTCAGCCTGGACTGGTACTCGGCCTGGTGGGCCGAATACTGCTGGTAAAACTGGACCTGATGGTCCATGAGCTGCTGGTTCTGAAGACCGAGCTGCTGGAACTGGAGCCCCATCTGCTGGAACTGCTCTGTGAAAAAGTCTATCGACGGGCCAGAAGCCATCGACGGACCAGAAGGACCGGAGGAGGACTCGCCTCTCTCTGATCTCCGTCGTGGCCGAAGGTCCCCTGGTGGAGAGAGTGGGGGCTCCGGCTCATCAGCATCCATGGCCCCGCCAATCTCATCATCATCATCCTCCTCATCGGTGTAATCAGCATCCTCCTTGTCCTCATCGAGGTCTGCATCCTCCTCAGGGGGCATGGAGAGCCCATCCACCCAGGAACGTGTGCCGTTAGTGGCCAGGAGGAGTACATTGTGAAGCACGTCCCGGCTGAGGGGGGGTGGAGCCTCCCCGGACAGTAAAATCAGTGAGGCCATCGAAGCTGATGTCGAAATGGTGCGCCAAGCGGGTGATCAGGGGACCACAAAAGAGATAGTTGGGCTTCCCGTAGCATCGAGAGAAGGTGGTAGCCACGAAGGAACCCAAATGCAGCATGCGATCCGGGTAACCCATCGAGTACATGGCGTACAGTACCCGCTTTGGGATCTTGTGGGAGCCAGTGATGTTGGGGACGATGGATCGGATGATGAGCAGGTTCAGAATGTGACACTACGGCTTCAGGGTGCGAACAGATGTATGGCCAGCGTCGAAGTAGTTGAACCCATAGGCGCGCCGAGCTATCCGCCGGTAGAACTCATCCATGTTCTAGTCTGTCGGGTTCGGGACCTCGACCTTATGGCGGGAGAATGGGTGGTACTCGATCCCCATGGCGTAGGCCACCCCATCTATAGTCAGCTCCCGTGGGCGGCCACCCAGCCTGAATGTGACCGCGTAGGAGTCTCGGGCCGCCTTGGGGCGGTACTAGAACATGGTGTAGAACTCCCACACCAGCTCGGTGTAGGTGGGCTCCTCTATCGTCAGCAATGTCCGCCAATCCCGGTGGCTGATGGTGAAGGAGAGCTCCTGTATGCAGTAGAGCTGCTCGAAAACTGCCCACTCCAGATGGTGGTGGCACTCCAGTTTCCCCCGGATGACCTTGTGGAACTGGTCAGCGTAATCCGGTGCAGGCTCAGGTCTTGCACAAATGGACGGTCGAGTAACATGCTCCTGCACAATCAGCAAACCAAAGGTGGAGCCAAGAAACACTTGTCAGGACCAACAGTATGGGTTCATTGCTTCCCCCACACTTAAGGATCACCTAGGCTAGCAGGTTAAGCATAACCGGTTGAATCGCAAGCAACTCAACCGTAATCAATGCAAGAAGCAACCACAAGCGATCAATTTAATCACCCGGGCAACACACACACAATAGCCATAGCCAATCATACACAAGGCATCCCTCAGCCTATTCTAATTCAAGCATGTCAGGCAATCACAGTTCTTGGTCCTACAATCTACAGTTCGATTTTCTAGACAAAGAGTAGTAAACAAGAAACACACCTGGAAACTCAAGTAGAACTGTAGCTAGGATGCTCAAACGGGTGAGGGACGCGAAAAAGGGTAAAAAAACGACCCAAGAGGCTCGCCGTAAAATTGGTCGGAAAATCGCCGGAAGGTCGCCGGAAAGTGGCCGGCAGCTAAGAGCGGCGACCGGCGGCGGCCGGAGGCGGCGGCGGCTAGCCGGTGGCAACCAATGGAGGAGAGAGGACAGAGGTTTTTGAGAGGAGGAGAGGGAAAATTTGGAAAAAAATGAGGGTAGAGAGAGAAAACTGACCGGGGGTTTGATTAAATAGCAAAAATCCCCGGTCGGGGCTCCAAAATACTCGGTCGGGTATTTTAAGTCCACGATCGGGTTTTTGTAAAACGCCGCGTTTCATGCTCATGGTAATCCCCGGCCTTGGGCCAAAAATACCCGGTCGGGTATTTTTGGGCCAAGGTCGGGGGTCTCTGAAACGCGGCGTTACAATCCTGGGAAATCCCCGGCCTTAGGCCAAAAATACCCGGTCGGGTTTTTTTGGGCCAAGGTGGGGGATTTGCCCTTTGGGCACCGCGGCAGGCAAAGGGGGTCCCGGTCACGAGCCAAAAATACCCGGTCAGGTATTTTGGCTCACGACCGGGTATTTTACCCTTTCGGCCAAAATTCTCATTCTCCCAAACTTTCAACCTCCCCTGCACGAAAACACCAAACCGAGACATAACCAACAACCGAACTTCAACACAGACATACAACTGACTCAACACAACACAAAAACACAGAAAAAAGGGAAAAAGAAATACAAACCGTGGTGGGGTTGCCTCCCCACAAGTGCTTCTTTACCGTCTTTTAGCTGGACACCCATGGCGGAACTAAGGGTCCGCGAAGTCCACTGTCAACTACGCACGTTCGACCTCGCCTCCCAAGTAGAGCTTGAGACGATGGCCATTCAATTTAAATGGTTCAGTCTGCGGGTTGGAAATCTCAATCGTGCCATACGGGAACACTTGTGTGACCGTGTACGGCCCAGACCACCGGGAACGGAGTTTTCCGGGAAAGAGCTTCAGGCGAGAGTTATAAATGAGAACTCGATCACCAGCCTGGAACTCTTTCAGACCCCGCAACCGTGCATCATACAGGCGCTTAGTGCGCTCCTTGTACAGCTTGGTGTTCTCATAGGCGTGATAACGCCACTCCTCCAGCTCCAGCATCTGCATTTTGCGCTCAACACCTGCAACACTAACATCCAAGTTGAGCAGCTTAAGGGCCCAAAAGGCTTTGTGCTCTAGCTCCATGGGCAAATGGCATGCCTTTCCATAGACAAGCCGGTACGGTGAAGTACCAATGGGCGTCTTGTAGGCAGTGCAGTATGCCCATGGAGCATCATCAAGCTTGGTGGACCAATCCTTGCGGGATTGATCCACCGTCTTCTCCAGGATACGCTTGAGCTCCAGGTTCGTCAGCTCGGCCTGGCCACTTGTTTGAGGGTGGTAGGCCACGGATACCTTATGAGTTACACCATAGCGAGACAGTAACTTATCGAACTGGCCCTGGAAATGGGTGCCTCGATCGCTTATGATGGCTCTAAGTGTCCCGAACCCAGAGAATAGCTTATTCAGAAAACCACAAACACGTCTAGCATCATTAGTGGGCAAAGCTTGCGCCTCAGCCCACCTAGAGACGTAGTCAACAGCAGCAAGGATATAGGTATTACCAAAAGATTGAGGGAAGGGGCCCATGAAGTCGATACCCCAGACATCAAAAATCTCACAACACATTCTGGGGCATCTCATCACGGGTAGAGATGTTACCTGACCTCTGGCATCGGTTGCACCTGCGTGCGAAGGTGTCTGCATCCTTGAAGAGCGTGGGCCAGTAGAAGCCCGACTGTAGCACCTTCCTCGCTGTGCGGTTTCCTCCGTGGTGACCGCCAGTAGGTCCTTCATGATAGTGAGATAGAATGACCTCCATAACACAGCGACGGATTATCCTGTCAGCTCCGATCCTGAAGAGATGAGGGTCATCCCAGAAGTAGTGCTTCAGGTCGGAGAAAATTTTTCTCTTGGCGTGGGTTGTCGTCCCCTTGGGCAGCTGCTGGCCCAGCAGATAATTCGCAAAATCGGAGTACCAAGGGGTGACACTCTCCACCAAGTACATCATCATCAGTCTCTCATCCGGGAAGGAGTCTTTGATCTCCTCCTCGAGGTTGTCCGCAGGAGGTGCGTCCGACCGGGATAGGTGATCGGCTGCAACATTCTCCGCTCCCTTCTTGTCCCGAATCTCGATGTCGAACTCCTGCAATAGTAAGATCCATCGTATGAGCCTAGGCTTGGCATCGGCCTTGCTCATCAGGTATCAAATCGCGGAGTGATCTGTATACACGGTCACATGGGACAAGACCAAATAAGGACGAAATTTATCGAAGGCAAACACCACCGCGAGCAGCTCCTTCTCGGTGGTGGTGTAGTTCTCCTGGGCGTCATTCAAGGTCTTTGAGGCGTAGGAGATAGGTCGGAAGTGCTGATCTTGCCTCTGCCTCAATACAGCTCCAACAGCAAAGTCACTGGCATCGCACATCAGCTCAAATGGCAGGGACCAGTCAGGAACAACCATGATAGGAGCTTGAGTGAGCTTCTCCTTCAAGTTCGTGAATGCCGATGTGCATGCATCAGTGAACTGGAAGAGGTCATCCTTGTCAAGAAGCTTAGTCAGGGGCAGGGCAATCTTCGAAAAATCCTTGATGAACCGCCTGTAGAACCCTGCATGGCCTAAAAAACTCCGGATCCCCTTAACAGATGTAGGAGGAGGCAGCTTGCTGATAGTCTCGATCTTTGATCTGTCCACCTCAATCCCCATCTTGGAGATCTTATGCCCCAGAACTATGCCTTCACGAACCATGAAGTGGCACTTCTCCCAACTCAGTGCCAGGTTCGTTTCTTCACACCGTTTAAGAACGAGTTCCAGGTTATGGAGACAGTGAGAGAATGATTCTCTGTAAACCGAGAAGTCGTCCATAAACACCTCCATAATCTCGCCGACCAGACGGTCAAAGATGGCGAGCATGCACCGCTTAAAAGTGGCGGGGGCGTTACATAGCCCAAACGGGATCCTCCGGTAGGCAAATGTGCCGAAGGGACAAGTGAAAGTGGTCTTCGCCTGGTCCTCCGGTGCAATGGGTATCTGGAAGTACCCGGACATCCCATCCAGGAAACAGTAGAACTCGTGCCCCGCCAGTCTCTCCAGCATCTTGTCAATGAACGACAGCGGGAAGTGGTCCTTCCGAGTGGCGTCGTTGAGACGCCGGTAATCAATGCAGAAATGGTACCCAGTCACCGTGCGCATCGGGATGAGCTCATTCTTCTTGTTAGGCACCACAGTCATCCCACCCTTTTTGGGTACCACCTGGGTGGGACTGACCCACTCGCTATCGGAAATGGCGAAGATGATCCCCACGTCCAGGACCTTCACGATCTCTGTCCGAACCACAGCCTCCAGGTTCGGTGTCAGTGTTCTCTGCAGCTGTCTCACTGGATGCATCTCATCCTCCATCAGTATCCGGTGCGAGCAGAAGGAGGGGCTGATCCCCCGGATATCTGTGATCTTCCACGCTAGAGCACGCTCGTGCCGCTTCAGCAATGCCACCAGTCTGTCCTTCTGCTCGGGTGTGAGGGTCGAGCTGATGATGACTGGAAGCTTATTCCCCTCCCGGTGAAATGCATACTTCAAGTGAGGAGGGAGGGGCTTAAGCTCCAGCTCTGGTGGTTCCTCCAAGGAGGTAGTGATGCGGGGTGAGGATGAGATCGGTTTGAACAGTCGGTCGCCCTCCAGGGATGTGCCACTCTCCAGCACAGCCAACTGCTCCGCCAGCTGCGGCTCCTGCGATGCTTGCTCATCTAGCAAAATACAACGCTCAAGAGCATCGTCAGTACCCGCACTCGTTATAGCGAGTGCGGTCTCAAAATCAGCAAGCACATCACAGTAATCTATGTCATCATGCAAATGGGAGTGTTTTCCATTCTCATACACAGAAAAAGTAGCTTGTTCATCACCAGCACGCAAAATCAATTTACCACTATGCACATCAATAAGCGCCTTGGCGGTGGCGAGAAACGGTCTACCCAGAATCAAAGGTACATCCACATCCTCATTTATATCCAGGATAACAAAGGCAACAGGATATGTGAATGCACCCACATTAACAAGCAAATCCTCAATGATACTCCTAGGAGCTCATATTAGTCATTAAACTTATATTGTACTTTTTGTTTAACTGATATATAAGAAATAATTATTACTCTCTAAGATTTACCGAATGTATGAAGTTATGTAATTGTTATAGAATAATGTTACATAAATATTTTGTAGTGTCTGGTATAGTAAAAAGTTAGGTCATCAAATTATTTATTCTGACATAAGATTTCATGTTAACATCACATCACTATAATATCAACATCATACCAATATCATTTTTTTTTTGACGAAACATCATACCAATATCATATCAACATCATACCACTATGATATCATACCACAGTCAGTGATAATATCATGATATGACAATGGTATTTCGATCTGAAAATGTTAAGTTACAAAATTTTATCAAAATGGATATCATATTGTAAAACACATAAAATCTTATATTTCTGCGAAAAAAAATAAATCCAATTTAAAATGAATGAACAATGGTCCATTGAATTTTTGGAGAAAATTTGAAAAGTGCTTTGACAGCACACTTGAAAATCCACACACTACTCCAACAAATCTGGTGAGGGCCAAAAAATATGATATGGATTATTAGATCTCTTTTTTCAAAAATTACAACTATTAGATCATGTTTTTTTAGTACTGCAAATAGGAAGAGCTTTGTATTGAAACCTATTCCATACAATTCTAATAATTGATCTCATCATTCCTCCCCGTTAATCTCAATCTTGATCGTGTTTTTGTTTGGTCCATGACTAATTGATTTCATCATTCCTCCCATCTCAATCTTGATCGTGTTAGTGTTTGGTCCATGACTAATAGGAATGGTAATGGTATTGAAGGAAAAAGACATGGGTTCAAAAAGTAGAGGGTTGCATTTGAGATGTTTTTCGTAAGTGTTACGGACTACGTATGTGTTGAGATTTATACGTAGCCCATCGTTTAGTTTGTGAGGGACTGTTTTGCACTTATCCCTAGTTGAATGATGTAAAGGGATATTGTGCTTTCCCTATAGATTGACTGCCGCATGCATGGGCAGAGGCATGATGGGAGTTTCAAAACCCTAATAATAAAACCTAAGCTGAAGACCCCTTGTGCAGGTCTTCCGTGGATTAGTCTTGCTCACAACAAGCAAGGATACCACGTAAATCGCTGTGTATTGTGTGATTCTTCTACATATTTTACATGGTATCAGAGCTGTGAGCTGAGATTCACGGCGTGCTAAACTGAAATCATGAGTTCTGATGACGAGACAACGACTGAGACGAAGCTGCAGTCGACGACCTCCCCGTCGGGCTCTGCCGGCGTTCCAAACTTCCCCCCGACCTTCGTCCTTCACAACTCCAACAGCCCTAACCAAGTGTTTGTCGGCGAACTCCTCACTGACTCCAACTACAACGAATGGCTCGGTGACATCACCGACTCCTTCATCGCCAAGAACAAACTCGGGTTTGTTGACGGCTCGATTCCCCAACCCGTTGCTGGCAGCCTTCGCGATCAACGGAAGATTTGCGACGCGATGGTGAAGGGCTGGCTAAAGTCGGTGATGAGCAAAGAGATCCGCTGCAGCATCCGTTTCGCCAACACCGCTCGCGATATTTGGCTGGACCTTGAGGCACGATTCGGCCAGCCTAGTGCGCCTCGTCTGTACGAGCTTCGGGGTAAGATTAGTGCTCTCCAACAAGAAAAGTCAAGTGTCTCTAGTTTTTACACTAAACTACGGGGGCTATGGGATGAGATTCAATCCATCTCCCCCACTCCTGATTGCAATTGTGGCGGCTGTACTTGTGATGTGAAGCGTAAGTACCGTGCCACTAAGAATAGTGAACAGCTATTAGATTTTCTTTTGGGGTTGGATGAGGCCTTCTCGATTGTTAAGACACAGATTTTGGCTATGCTCCCAATGCCTAGCCTCGGCGAAGCTTACCAGCTCGTGAGTAATGACAAGAAGCAGCGCCGAATCGCCCAATCGCGGTGCCCCACTGTTGAGGCCGCTGCTTTCCATGCTTCTGATGACCGCTCTGCCTCTCGCGGTTCATCAAAGACCTCTGATTCTACGAAGCCTCGTTACTTTTGTGATCACTGCAAGAAACCGGGACATTCCAAGGAGCGATGCTTTGAACTTGTGGGTTACCCGGATCGAACGTCAACTCGTGGGGATCGTGGAGTGGGTCTCGATCAAAGGGGGGTGATCGTGGAGGTGGTGACCGTGGGAAAAGCTCACCTCACGCTGCCCAAATTGAGACTCGCACCAGTCCTATCCCTGGCTTAACTGCTTCGCAGTTTGAGCAGCTCAAAATTTTGTTTGGTGGCAAGATGAGGCCCGCGTCCACTCCTGCTGATAAAGCAACAGGTAATGGTTCTCTTCCCTCCGCCATACATGATGAATGGTTAATTGATACAGGCTGTAACGAACACATTGTGAACAATCCGAAGTTAGTTATTGGGTCACAGACAGACTCGAGTTTGCAAGTACGAGTTCCCGATGGTTCTAGTATTCCGGTGACTTGTATTGGTGAAGTTCGGCTATCTAATGGGCTAAAGCTGCCCCGTTTGCTGTTAGTTCCGGAATTTAAATGCAACCTGTTATCTGTTAGTCAGCTTACTCGGAATTTTGCTCTGGCTTTGATCTTCCTCCGCGACTTCTGTGTGATACAGGACTTGTCCTCGAGGATGATTATTGGGACGGGGCACCAAACTGATGGACTCTACTATTTGCGACTATTTGAGGGGATTCGACAAGAGATGGCTCATGCCATTCGTGGCCATGGCTCAGCTGATCTATGGCATTCCCGGTTGGGCCACCCATCATCAGAAAAACTGGATTTGTTGCATTTAATTTCTGGGACTAGTAGGAACAATAAAACTCATTGCTCATCTTGTTTGCGAGCAAAACAATCCCGTTTGTCTTTTCCTTCCTGCGCGATTCGCAGTACTCGGCCATTTGAGATTGTTCACATTGATATTTGGGGAGGATACAAGGTTCCTTCCTTGAGTGGAGCTCAATACTTTCTTACTGTTGTTGATGATTACACGCGTGGTGTCTGTATTTATTTACTCAAATTTAAGTCTGAAGCAGCCAAGTACTTGAAGCTTTTTGTTCGGCAGGCATCTCGGCAGTTTAATGCCTTGGTCAAGGTGATCCAAACTGATAATGGGACCGAATTCCAGTCCCATGACCTGATCGATCTCTATCTTAATGAAGGTATCCATCTGCAGACTTCATGCGTTGACACCCCTCAGCAAAATGGGATTGTCGAACATAAACATCGACATATCTTGGACACAGCACGCGCTTTGCGTTTTCATGCCAATCTACCAAGGAAATTCTGGGGTGAGTGTGTTCTTACTGCTGGCTACTTGATTAATCGCCTTCCCTATAGCTCTCTTGGTAATCGAACTCCCTATGAACGGCTCTTTGGGCGGCCGCCCACTTACTCTCTCATCTACGCGCCTTTGGTTGCCTAGGCTACTCCAAGGATACTCGTCACCATCTAGACAAATTTGGCGAGAGAGGCCTCCCTTGTGTTTTCCTTGGTTACCACTCATCTCAGAAAGGTTACCGCGTTTTTGAGCTGTTATCTCAACGCTTATTCACTTCTCGTGATGTTGTCTTCGAGGAAACAACATTCCCCTTTCACACCTTGGCTAGTGACATCTCGCCTGTTCCGCCCTCTTCACCTTTCACTTCGGCCCCTGTGGACAGCGATGATGATTTGGTTGTGGACAGCGATGATGATTTGGTTGCTTCACCATCTAGCCCAGCTCCCGTGAGCTCACCGACCTCGCCTGCGGACTCGGCGGACTCCCCTGGTCCTCCTCCTTCACCCGCGGATGATGCGACCAGCTGCCCTTCTCCTGAGGAGGCTGGGCCTAGTCCTTCTTCCCCAGTTGAGACACCCACTTCTCTTGCACCTTCACCGCCTCTTCCCAGGCGCAGCGGCCGTGTTTGCCAGCCCTCTGTCCGGGTCACAGGTTATGAAACTCACTTCCCCATTTCTCATACAGCGGCTGTGAAATATCCGTTTTCTGCTTATGTCACTTTTACTCGTTTGTCAGCTAATCATCGTGTTTTTGTGTCAGCGGTTAATGTCGTGGAGGAACCGCGATTTTTCCATGATGCAGTGCGACTAGCCTGCTGGCGTGAAGCCATGCAGCGTGAAATTGCTGCTCTGGAAGCCAATGGTACTTAGAAACTACAGGATTTACCGCCTGGCAAACGAGCAATCTCTTCTAAATGGGTCTACAAGGTCAAGTTTCATCCTGATGGCAGTGTTGAGCGGTACAAAGCTCGTTTGGTGGCCAAAGGTTTCACCCAGATCGAAGGGGTCGACTATCAGGACACCTTTGCCCCCGTTGCAAAGCTTGTCACCGTTCGTTCGGTTCTGGCTGTGGCCGCCCACCGTGGTTGGCACCTACATCAGCTGGACGTTAATAACGCTTTTCTCCATGGGGACCTCGACGAGGAGGTCTACATGAAGCTCCCTCCTGGGTTTGCTCGACCGGGGGACAACAGGGTGTGTCGTCTTCACAAATCCCTCTAGGGATTGAAACAGGCGTCACGCAACTGGTATATGAAGTTTACTCATTCGCTCCATCAGTTTGGATTTCAACAGTCGAAGGCTGATCACTCTTTTTTCACCTATCGACAGAATGGAGCTTATGTTTTTGCTCTTATCTATGTGGATGATATCATCCTTGGCGGCGATGACTTGGGTACTATTCAGCATGTCAAGGACTTTCTGCATGAATAGTTCAGCATCAAGGATCTGGGAGTGCTCAAATATTTCTTGGGCATCGAAGTTGCTCGTTCTCGCACTGGACTGGTGTTGTCTCAGAGGAAGTACGCCATTGACATCCTGAAGGATGCTGGCGCATTAGCTGTCAAACCGTGTGCTTTTCCAATTGAACAAAATCATCATCTCACCAGAATTGAGGGCCCTGCTGCGAAAGATCCATCGGGTTTTCGCCGTCTCGTTGGACGGTTACAGTACTTGACTGTTACCCGACCTGATATAGTCTATGCAGTTAACATCCTCAGTCAGGCTGTGCATTCCCCGCGATAGGAGCATGAGGATGCACCTCATAGAGTGTTGCGTTACCTTAAGGGGGCGCCTGGGCGCGGTCTTCGCTTTCCCACGACGGGCAAGCTTAGTTTGACTGCCTATTGTGATGCTGATTGGGGCGGCTGTCAAAGTACGCGTCGCTCCACCACTGGGTATTTTATACGACTGGGGGACTGTTCGATATTGTGGCGTACCAAGAAGCAGTCAGTTGTAGCTCGTTCGTCAGCTGAAGCAGAATATCGGGCCATGGCCAGTACTGTCAGCGAGCTTGTTTGGCTTCGTTGGTTGCTTACTGACTTGGGAGTCACCATCAAGGCAGCTACACCGTTGCATTGTGACAACCAGGAAGCTTTGCATATCGCAGCTAACCCTATTTTTCATGAGCGCACAAATCACGTTGAGATGGATTGTCACTTCGTTCGTGAGCGCGTGACTTCTGGTGAGATAGCCCCGCAGAAGATTTCGTCGCACGATCAAGTGGCTGATATGTTTACCAAGGGACTTGGTGCGGACCAGTTTTCCTTTCTGACTTCCAAGCTTGGCCTTCATGATATTCATGCCTCCGCTTGAGGGGGCGTGTTACGGACTACTTATGTGTTGAGATTTATACGTAGCCCATCGTTTAGTTTGTGAGGGACTGTTTTGCACTTATCCCTAGTTGAATGATGTAAAGGGATATTGTGATTTCCCTATATATTGACTGTCGCATGCATGGGCAAAGGCATGATGGGAGTTTCAAAACCCTAATAATAAAACCTAAGCTGAAGACCCCTTGTGCAGGTCTTCCGTGGATTAGTCTTGCTCACAACGAGCAAGGATACCACGTAAATCGCTGCGTATTGTGTGATTCTTCTACATATTTTACATATTTTACAGTAAGCAACCGTCAAAAATCTTGTGCCTTAATAATTCTAATAATATATAATAAAACTCATGTTAGAAAGTCAACCAAACTCGTGAAAGAAATCCGACGCCACGCCCTGACCACAGCTTCGTCCTCTTCTTTGAACTCGCCGTCGATCTTCGACACTGAATCCCTCAGTAGCTTCATCATCGCCGCCGTGTCGTCGATGGCGGTCGCGATCGCCTCAGTAGCTACTGCGTTGATTACGTAGTTGCCCATTGAGTTGGATGGGAAAGGGGGATTCATCCTCCGCCGCAGGTTTACAGCTTGGGTGACGACAACCGACGCCGCTGCTGGCGGCGGCACTGTGCTTATCTTGATGAAGGCACGCAGGATGGACTCGCAAAGCAATGTTGTTACTGCTTGCACTCTGCCGGGAGCAATTAATATTTTTGAGGAAGTGCCCCTTTTCATTTTGTAATTATAATATTTTTTGTTTTATTTATTGTGAAAATAAGTTGAAAATGGTAGAAAATTAAAATTTATTTTATTTATTATTTTTTTAAATGCCACGTCACTCAGTTAACAGTCAACTTTGAGGGTTGACTGTCACATCAGACAAATTTAACGGAGTTGGACGGAGAGTGACCAAACTTGAACTATTTAACTAATTTGAGTGACCAAAATTGAATTTAAATATTTTCAGTGACCAAACATGAATGTTTTTTGTAATCTCAATGACCAACCATGCAATTAACCCAATTTATAAATGTATGAACATTATAATGAATTTTTTCATATATCCAGATTAAAATGAACTAAAGCGGTCAGACTAATAACCCCTCAATCTACTTACTCAACCGGGCCAACGGGTTAAACTGGGTTGACAACCTTGCTCGGGAGACAAAAAAAAAAAGTGAAGTCCAGCAAAGCTGCTATTGAATTTCGTAAATGGATGGAACAAAAAGATGAATTAAGATAAAGCAAAAGGAAAACTAATGGTGAGTCGATCGGCCATGGTCATTGATTTTAAGAGGAATGCAAAAGAAAAACACAGAAGAAGAATTTAATGCGGAAAGGAAAAGTATTTGATTTTGAGAGAAAAATAAAACTTATCACTATTTCTTGAGTTCGTCGTTGGTGGTTAGGATTCAAAAAGGTGAGATTATGTATTTGACCATAGGGAAAACCTTTTAATTTATTCGGTTCTCTGGATACCCCAACGATCGAACCAACAGCATGCCTTATTTGATTCCCTTTTAGTTTAGATCCCAGAACCACTCGTGGGCAGAAAAATCCGAGGCCAATGCTCTCAACAAATGAGCAGAATTATCTTTTAATTTCTTTACACTTCATGCGTTTATAGGTAACTGGCCGCTGCGAAGCTCGGCATCAGTTTCTAGTTACTATATTATTGCAAATTTCTTCATAATAGTGTGTAATATTATTGAGCTTAAAACTTATCACAACTTATTTTTATATCACGATTAAACAACGATTAAACCTCGACTTAAGCTATATAGCTAATCAAATTTTGATATATTTTTATGACGATCATGATTCAGTCTTTCGTACGATTATGTTACTTTCATAAGCTAAAAAACAGCTGACTTTAGCATTCGATCACATTAATACTCTTATTCACTTACTCACTTGGCCTGCGCAGGCGCAGCTGCGCTCGTTACTTTCTCCACTTCTCTTTCCCCTTCTGCCCATTTCATTCTTTCCTCACTCCTCACCTGCATTTGCGTTTCCTCCTCCATTTTCCGTTTGTTTCCCAGGAAGGGGAAAAGGAAACTTTTTTTTTTTGCTTCTCCGGCCAAACAACGACGAACCCATCAAAACCCAGAGCCCGTCTTTGGCCGTTGAGGTACCCTCTCGCATCATTATCTCCCACTCTCTCAATTTCTCTTAGTTGCTTAATTTGCTCTCTGCGGATCCGCAATTAGGGAAAAATTAGCCTAATGTGGTCTGAATTACGAGCAGTCGCTACACAGATCCAGAGCGTGAATTCCGACTCTTTAAATCCAGCCTCCGTGGAATTTGGAGCCCATTTGAGACTATTGATCTTATATACTTTCTTTGATTAACCTGGTATTTTGCTGCAGGTATAAATGTATCCAAGTTAGGCTGATGAAAAATGGAAGCAATGGCGTTTAATTGAGCTACCGAGGGAAGTGGGGTGGAGAAAAAGTATGTCGTCTTCGAGTAAGACTGATAAGAAGGCGGCTGTGGACGCTGCCGCGTGGATGTTCAATGTGGTCACATCGGTTGTAATCATCCTTGTGAACAAGGCATTAATGGCTACCTATGGCTTCAGTTTTGGTACGTTTTTATACTTATCATGGCTTCTCGCCCCAAAATTCCGTCACTTGACCCTTTTAGGAAGCTACTGTTTGTGGGTTTGTCAAAGAAATGAAAACAGGATAGTGAATAATTGTTTGGAGTCCTCTTAGTAGATTGATTCAACATAAGGCAATTGATTATCTGTCAGTGTGGTCTGTATGTATTCATGCTGTCAATGTGATTAGCAACCATGCTTTAGAGTTGCTCGATATGAGCTCCGTAGCTCGTCTACTCTTGTAAAGTAAAGTTTATACCGAGGTGCGTCAATGTTAGAGCAGATGAGGTAGGTAAGGGTAGCTCTGGATCAAAATTCTTGATTTGATCTCTGTTCTCTTATGATCTGCTTACTAGTATCATGCTTGTCGAGCATCACTTTCTTGCTAATGAAAGTGATTCTGTTCATTCAAAAACAAAAGATCGGGCTTCCTTACACTGAGCATTGCCATTGTTTAGACGGCTTTTATTATTGTTTGGACTCTGATTTTGGGGTTCAATGTGTTTCCTGCAGCTACCACCTTAACCGGTATGCATTTTGCAACAACGACCTTGTTAACACTTACACTTAGGTGGATGAAGTATATTCAGCCATCTCACCTACCAGTATCAGAGCTTCTTAAGTTTGTTCTGTTTGCAAACTTCTCCATCGTTGGGATGAACGTGAGTTTGATGTGGAACTCGGTTGGATTTTATCAGGTGAGGTTTAGCAAAATATGCAATGTTTGTAATCTCATTACATTGTTAACATGGGACTTACAATATTTTCCCTCCGCAACTTTTCAGATTGCAAAGTTGACAATGATACCAGTTTCTTGCTTTCTGGAAGTTGTCTTAGACAACATGCGATATTCAAGAGACACAAAGCTTAGTATAGGAGTAGTTCTGCTCGGTGTAGGGGTGTGTACTGTCACGGATGTCAGTGTCAACACCAAGGGGTTTTTAGCTGCAGTTGTCGCTGTTTGGAGCACTGCCCTGCAGCAATATGTGAGTAAAACACTCTCTGTGTAGTTTCTTACGCAGAAATGCCATGTTTATGGATTTGGTTACTGTATCTCCTTCCTTATGCTCATGTGTTTTATGAATTTGTTTACTTTTGATGTTGACTGAGGATATCTATGAGGTTTGGTTGGCCAAATCCTAGCTGTTATGTTAAGATTGAAGATGTCTGGAGAAACTTATTATGACATTATCAGCTGGTTGTAGGCTGGAATTACACTTTTCTTCTGTTCTTTGATTAATCAATGTATTCTATGGAACTTTTGCAGTATGTACATTATCTTCAGCGAAGGTATTCTCTGAATTCCTTCAACTTGTTGGGTCACACTGCTCCAGCTCAAGCTGGTTCTCTACTTTTAGTGGGGCCCTTTCTTGACTACTGGTTGACTACGAAAAGAGTCGATGCTTATCCTTATTCCTTGACGTCTGTGGTAAGTTTGTTTGTTGGACTCTGAGTTTAGATTCATTATGTTCATTTGATACAACATTCGCCTCAATCACTTTGTAGTATCAATCAAATTATGGCTCCAGAAAAGCTAGTCAGTAGGAAGCATGTAATCAATTTAGTGACAGAAGCATTCTTCCCCTGTGAGAAATCTGGTTGTCAGAAGCATTTGAAGGCAGTAAAATCCATAACCCTTTTACTTTAGTAAGGGACAAGCAGTTCACCGGTGCTTATCAAGCAAATTACTTTTTCTTAATATGTCTTAGAAAACCTCTTGGTATCAAGCTCGTTCATTGTGGTCCCTCAGCCTGATCTGAAAAACTGGTACTTTTGTTTGGTTGCAGCTGTTCATAGTGCTATCCTGCACCATCGCCATTGGAACAAACCTCAGCCAGTTCATCTGCATAGGCAGGTTCACTGCGGTTTCCTTCCAGGTCCTCGGTCATATGAAGACAATTCTCGTGCTGATCTTGGGCTTTGTCTTCTTCGGGAAAGACGACCTCAATTTCCATGTGATTGTGGGCATGGTCATTGCTGTGGCCGGGATGATATGGTATGGCAATGCCTCATCGAAGCCTGGGGGCAAAGAGCGTCGGAGTTCCCCAGCTAACAGCAGCACCAAGTTCCAGAAACTGGAAACTGCTGATGCTGATGAGAAGGTTTAGACTCCACTAGATAAATTTAGAGCAGAAGAGGAACGCGGTAGCAAAAGGAAGAGGAAATGAAAGATTTTAGACTTGTCATTTTAGAGGAATTTTAGTTTTAAGTATTGGATGTTTGATCATATAGCTTTTTTTTTTTTTTGTTATATATGTATTTGGATCATATATATGATAAAGTATGGTTCCAATTTCCAAAGGAGGTGAAATACAAGAGCAAAGAAAAGAGTTATTTGTGACCATGATGCTCTCTCAAGAAATTAATTATTGGTTTCAATATCGAATTTCATTCCTGTCCAAAAAAAAATTCCCGTCAAAAATATCGAATTTCTGAATTTTTTTACCTTAATCTAGCATGACTTAAATCTTGAATTATTAATTTCACTGGTTGGATTTCTTTACTAAACTTTTTTTTTTTTATCAATAGACAGATTATATTATCAATCACCAAAAGATAGCACTGTTTACACACAAAAATAGCAAAACCAACCCTCAAAATCAAAATTCTCTACATCCACAGACAACAAAGAAAGGGTCTTCCTGGCCACCTCATGAGCCACCCGATTTCTTTACTAAACTTCGATTGACACACTTTTCATAATTCTCAAAAATCATTAATTTTAGGAGGAATTTAATAATGCTTTAAAGAATTGGTGCTTTAACTTTATGGTCGTGACAAGCGGTCGTGTTTACAAGATTATGATCCCGCAAACTGAGAATGGAAGTGGTTGGGCTCAGCTCACCTCCTTACTGCAGGATTTTCACCATTTCGAGCGCAGGTGCTATCTTCCGTCAACGACTTGCGCCATGAACCCCCATCCTCCTTCTAACCTCCCGACCTCACCGAGAAGAACGTATGCAGAAGTTGTCAAGATCGGAGGTTTCTATGGCGTCGGGAAGTGCAGAATCAAAGGTTATGGGGCCGAGCGCCACATAGAAGTCGAGGGGGAAGGAGTACATGAAAGGCGGGAGGTTTTGGGAAGAAGCTTGGTGGTGTTTTTCAAATCTCTAGACGAGGATCTCTTCGTTTGCAGCGATGTTCAGGAGTTCAGGAGATGGGCGGCCATGAGATGGGCCATTGATGATAACTTCGAGTTTCATCGAATCGATAACGGCAAGTGGCTGCTCGTGTGTCCTAGTGTCCATCAATTCTTGCGCATTAAGAGATTCGATCAATGCATCTATAAGAGCTTCCTCATGGATATTCGTTTTTGGCAAGAAGAGGTGAACGAGGATATGAAGGATGATACTCAGTGGGTGTTGGTGTTGGGAATCCCTCTGCATCTAAAAAGTGTTGAGCTTATCAAAAGCTTTGGGAATTTTTGTGGTTCGTTGGTGGAGGTGGACTGGAATCACTGGACTTCTGAATGTATTAGACTTCGTGTGTGACCTTCAGGCGAGCCGCCGGCATTGATTCCGGTCAGTTTTCGTGGAGAACGGTATTGGGTTCATGTTTTTCAGGCGACGGTGGGGAATATGCCAGGGAACAGCGACTCGAGCTCTTCTTCCGGCAGGGAGTTGATTCGTCACACCTCGAGCCCTGCTCCCATGCAGCCGTTGCGTGATTACGTTTTGGGCCCATTAAGATGTCCATTCGCCGTGCCCTTCCAATCTCGTGACATTATCCAGGTGGGCTAGGCTTCGCGCGAACACGGGCCAAGTCTTTTGTCAGCTAGGCGAAATGGTGATTTACGGTGGATCGCAAATTTAATGGGTCTCAGCCCGGAACCTTTGTTCAACCCTCCTTTGAGCCCTTTTAGTTGGTTGCGGTTGGTCTCCCTGTTCACAGCATCTGCTTCCCCTGCCTTAGCCACTTCCACCAGGCAATCTTCTCTTTTAACCGTATCCTTCTGTCACGTCAACCTTTCTTGTTCTCCCATGTCCTCTAATTCTCCAATAGAGTTTCCTCCCGATCGGATATTGGCAATCTCCATGCCCCAAGCCTCCCTCGAAGCCATCCAGATTTCTTCTCCTCCTTCTAGCCCATTACCCTCTCTTATCCCTCACCGCCCTAATTCCCCGTTTTCCAGCCCACCTTTAACCCCTACCTCAAATTTATCGAGTTTCCAATCTCTTGATGAGGATGTTCTTCCCTCCCCTTCGTGCGTGCTGGATAGCCAGGAATGGGGAAGGAACCAGGAGGAACACCCTTTCGACGTTTCAACTCTTGTGGTAACTAGTCTCGATTTGGGCAGGTTGTTCAATCTTGAGTTGGACGGAGGGCAGGAGTCAATGGAGGAAATGATCGAAAACTATGCTAAAGCGATGCACCAGAGAAAAGTTCGCAGCCCAGGTCTAAACTAGAGATGGAAAAGCACAGATTGGGCCCAATTGAATCGTATGTGTCAGTGGCCAGAAGGAGACGTAGAAGAGAGGTGGAAGGTACTGCTTTTACAATTTAATGGAGTGCTCTATAACAGTGTGGAATGTGAGGGGTCTCGGGGATTATTCTAAGAGGGCCAGGATCAAGCGCTTTTTGGGTAGAAGGAAGCCGAAAATCATTGGGTTCGTGGAAACTAAATGAGAGTTTTGCTCTGGATATCTCATTGCTAGCATCAGTGGTTGCAGGGATAGCGGTTGGGCAGTTATAAATGTGGAGAATAGCTCAGGTGGCATTGTTGTATACTGAGACAAGGATTATGTGAATGCCTTAACTAGCAGGGAGGGGTCGTATTACCTTGTCATTGATTTCCAGGAGTTGGTTTCCCTTAAGGTTTGGTCTCTAGTTGTTGTTTATGGTCCTCAGGAAAGGGAAATCAAGCTGGACTTTATTAATAAGCGTAACATTCTTTGCCAAACCTCCGTTAATCCCGTATGCATCGCTGGGGGTTTTAACTTGGTTAGGTGTCATGAGGATTATGGGGGGGAGGCGCAGCATGACGTTGATGGACTGTTTCAACGAATGCATCGACAACAACACCATGCTCGAGCTCCCTCTTGGAGGATGTAACTTCACTTGGAGTAGAGGGGATGGTTCTAATTTATTATCTCGGATCGACAGGGTTTTCATTAATGCTGCGTTCGATGCTCTTTTTCCCGATTGTACTCTGACTGCTCTAGAGCGGGTGGAATCGGATCATTGTCCACTGTTCATCATGTGGGGCGCTAATATTATGGTCAAGAGACCCTAGAGGTTTCAGAATATGTGGGTAGAGGATATAAGATTTTTTGGGGGTCTTAAGGAGTGGATGTTGATTCCTTTGGTTGGCCAGGGTAAGGTCTTTTTGTGAGCTAAGAGGCTGCAAAATTTGAAACAGATCATCAAAGTCTGGAACAAAGACGTGTTCGGGAATATTAATGTTCAGGTCGAGGAAGCCTTGGGCAGGATTAAGGAGTTGGATATAGTTGAAGAATCTCGTATCCTTAGCGAAGAAGAAATTCGGGACAAACAGGTGCTGAAGGTCGAATTAAGCAGACTGCTTTTCTACCAGGAAATTCATTGGAGGCAGATGTCTCAAGAACTCTGGCTCAAAGGCGGCGACAATAACACCAAATTTTTTCACACGGTTGCTAACTACAAAAGAAAGCTCAACCTGATAGACTGTATTTTCATTAACGGTGTTAGACATGAGGGGAGGGATGATCTGGGCAGGGGCATTGTGGAGTATTACATACAATTATTCAAAGACCTTATAAAAAGGCGCCCTTTCCCGAGGGGGTATGCAGCTAGGCAGTTGGACGAGGAGGATGGTACTGAGCTCATTAAGTCGTTCTCGGAGAAGGAAATTTGGGAGAGCTTGGTGGACTGCGATGGGGGTAAAGCTCCTGGACCTGACGATTTCACGTGGGAATTCTACAAAAAAGGATGGGTCCTTATTCGGGAGGAGCTCATCAACGCTTTAACCAAGTTTCATTCTTCAGACTACCTTCCAGATTGTGTTACTCATTCTTTCTTATGTCTCCTTCCTAAGCGCGACACTGTGGAGGATATTTAAGACCTTCGCCCTATTAGCTTGATGGGCAGTATGAATAAATTAATAAGTAAGATGATGGCTCGTCGGCTCGATAAAGTTCTCCCCAAGCTGGTGTCGCAGAATCAGCATGCCTCCGTCAAAGGTAGACAGATCTTGGAAGCGGGACTCATTGCATTTGAATTGTTAGATAGTCGCAAGAAAAGCCGCAAACCTGGTCTCATGTTCAAGCTAGACATCGAGAAGGCTTTCGACAATGTGAGTTGGGATTGTCTTTTTAAGATTTTATCTACCATTGGGTTCCCGGAACATTGGAAAAAATGGATCAGAGGTACGATGTGCTCCCCGGTCGTTTCTACACTTATTAATGGTGAATCGAAGGGCTTCTTCAAGCCTCAAAAGGGGTTGCGCCAAGGGGATTCGCTTTCACCAGGGTTATTCACTCTGATTATGGACCTCCTTTCTTTTATGTTGAACAAACTGCATGCAGAGGGGAGGATATCGGGGTTCTGTATGGATGAGACGAATGGCAGAGGTGAGGTCACTCACCTTTTGTTTGCTGATGAAACTTTGCTTTTTTGTGATGCTGCCTATGATCAAGTGTTGAACATCGTCTCTAACTTGGTCTCCTTTCAAGCTATTACCGAGCTCAGAATCAATCTTGAGAAGTCGGTTATGATTACCGTTGGGGATGTCGCAATCCCGGAATACTTCGCAGCCATCTTCGGCTGTAACTGGAGCAGTGAGCCTTCTAAGTATCTGGGCTTTCCTCTCGGAGCTAAAGTAAACGCTATCTCGACTTGGGACCCGATTATCAGGAAGTTTGAGCAGCGTCTTGAGCGGCGCAGGGGATAAGCTCAAGACCCCACTTATCAAATGGGATATATGTAAAGCGAGCAGAGAAAAAGGGGGTTTGGGCATTAGGGACATGAATTGTTTCAATAAAGCTTTGCTGTCAAAATGGTTGTGGAAATTCACCGAGGAGAGAGAGAGCTGGTGGAGAAAGCTCATCAACATCAAATTTTCGGCAAGAAATTCGTTGTGGCAGAGTAAGAATTGTAGAAATGGATTTGGGGGATCGGTGTGGGCTAACATCACTTGAGAATATAATGAATTCTGGAAGGCAGTGGCAATCGATCCGGGTGGAGGAGCAGGGGTGTCGTTTTGGAATTACTGCTGGATTCCAGGAATGATTCTCGCGCAGTCCTTCCCTAGAGTCGCCGCGGCTGCTGCTTCGCCGGATGCCTGGGTCTCGAAGGTATTCAACCACTCAGGTGAGAGTAGGCCTGTCAAAATGGTTTCGGTTTTTCGGTTTAACCCGAACCCGAACCGGTAGCAGATGTCTTCGGTTTCGGGTTTTCGGTTTCAACCCGAGAAAGGCACATCCGGTTTCGGTTCACCTAAACCCGAAAACCAACAAGGAACCCGAAAACCTAAGCTCTCTGTTAAGCTCGCCATTGTCTTCGAAAACCCTACACGCTACAAGGCGATTCTGCGCAGGCGATTCTCCTTCGCGGCGTCGGCTACCGGCGATTCTCTTTCAATCGAATGCAGAAGTCGGCTACAGGCGATTCTGCGCAGTCAGAGCTTCGCCAAATCTCACCCTGCAACTCTTCGCCATCCCTTCGTCGGCAACTCATCCGTTCGTTCAAGATCGAAGCTTTCCTCGTCGGGCGTCGACGCTCACGCATCTGGGTAATGCAACCCGTCTCCGATATGGTTTTAGAGTTTCCCTGGGTTCGTCGATTCCTCCCCTGGCTTCATCGTATTGGGTTTTGATTTTTGCAGGTACCAAGCCCTTCGCAGTTCGCACTTCGCACTTCGCCGGACGTCCTTCTTCGATCTAGTGTTAGGGTTCCCCTGGTCTCGTTGATTTCTCTCCTGGCTTCATCGATTTGAGATCAGCTATGGCATCCCAGTAAGCTCCTCTATCTTACTATCTGTTGCTCTTCTTCTTCACCACTTATTTGCTTTCTTCGCTTGCTGGTGCTCTTTACATCCTTCTGCTTCTTCTGGCAAGTAGTGGATTTGGGTTTTATTGTGCTCAGTGGATGGCCGTTTGGGGTGAATTTCTTTTATCGGTATCTCATATGATCCTATGCTTCTTCTTGTAAGATGATCCGTTTAAGACATGATCAATATGGTATTATGGTGGATTAGTTTTTGTTTTGTGTGGGTGTTAATGGTGGATGTGATGCTAGAGATCAGAAGAGAGAGCTACCGGGGACGGATTTTGTCGTTGCTGGTTTATCTTCTCCTATGTCTGGGTTTGGACTACTGGCATTTGGTCAAGCTTTGGAATTATCTATATGCTATGATTAGTTAATGTGGCTCAAGCCTATTGTCTTCATCTTGACGTTGAGATCAATGTGTAGTTAGGAAAGTAAAACTCTCTTTAGCTCATCAATTAGGCTGCTTGCACAGTTCACTTACCGTTTGAATTAATCAGCTTTTTGGAGTTAATTGACTCCATCCAAGACTTTGACGATTGGAACTTGCAATAGAGTGATACGGCCTGAATTCTCATGCATTTTGGGGTGTTTGTGATATGTTTATTGTTGGTTGACAGGACCTGCCGGCTGCCGCGCACTTTTCCTGGCCACCCATGGCTGGACACTCCGGAAGGCCATGCTGCTCTTCGTCGTGTTCTCGTTGGATACTCCTTCCGGGATTCAGATGTTGGTTATTGCCAGGTGAGGTGTCCTTCATTCCTGAAGTAACCAGCATCTTAGTCAAGAACTGAATCTTTGAATGAGTGGATTTAGTTAAGTGTAAAGAGTTGCACCTTGAATTGTAACTGCATTTACTTTGTGGTATCAAAAGAGAGATTGCAATGTTTGCAGGACTTTGAGTCATTTTTCAGCAGCCATATTCTATGTCATTGTAACTGAGAATCACCTGCCCCCAATCCTCGTGTTGTTACTGCTTCAGTTAAAAAAAAAAAAACTTCAATCCGGTTCGGTTTCGGGTTCACCCGAACCGAGCCAAAACCGCAGTTATTTTTCGGGTTCCTGTACCCGAAACCCGCAAAGCATATGGTCGGTTTCGGGTTGGCGGGTTTCGGTTTCGGTTTCTCGTTTTTTTGCGGTTTTCGGGTTCGGTTACCCGAACCGAACCGAACCGACAGCCCTAGGTGAGAGTTTTGAGTGGAAAATCGTTTTGACTCACAACCTAAGGGGTGGGGCTGATAGGGAGAGAGTGAGTTTATTAGAGTTGTTGAATTCTATTGACATTCTTCGGGTGGTGTGTGGACCGAGCAAATTGGTTTGGTCCCCGTACCCCGGCTCGTCTTTTTTTGTTCGTGCCATGTACTCGTTTTTGGTTGCAGGACGATTTCCTGGGTGAATAACTTCCCAGGCGACTCTGTTTGGAGGAGGTGCATACCATCGAAGATCAATGCCTTTATGTGGACAGTGGCTCACAAGCGGATCATGATGCAAGATATTATCCAGAAAAGGGGTGGGCAAATCGTGAACCGTTGCATTCTTTGATGTCGTGAGGAAGAGACCGTCGACCACCTCTTCATCAATTGCAAGTTCGGGAAAGAAGTGTGGCACGAGGTGAGGAGAGTCTGCGACAATTTGGTGTTCCCGTCGGGATTAACAACATCATATGCATTATTCGAGGCTGGAAATCTGAAACCCCTGACAGTTTTAGTGATTGGATGGTCTACTGCATCTTTCACGTTGTTTGTTGGCAAGTTTGGCTCGAAAGAAACAAGCGTACGTTCCAAGACACTTTTGATGAGGCTAAGGTTGTCTTTCGGAAGGCGATTAAAACAACGGTCGAGTGGCTTGTTGTGCATGGAAAAATCAGCAGGGATGCAATTGGCTGAGTGTTGGGCAGAGCTAGGCCTGGTGGTCCTTTTTCCAGGCTCTCCTTTCGCTCGATGCTGGTCGCGTGTCTCTTCGATGAGGTGTTGTCAGTCCGTGGTGGATGCTCATTCCTTGGCTGACCTGCTCGGCCTTGTTTGTGCTACTGCTTTCTGCTCTTTTCTGTTCTTTGTTGTTCATTTGTTTGTCTACTTTTCTTTCTTCTTGTCCTGGTTCCTGATTCTTCTTCGGGGCCGCTGCGGCCGTGTTTGGGAGTAGGGGCCTCTTGGTCGGCTTAACTCTCGTTTTTATTGTAATTTTTTGTAACTTTTTATTGTAATTTGTTGTTTTTTATTGTTCTTGACCAACACACCTTGTGCTGTGAGTTTTTGTACCCGCACGTTTTGGTTTCGTTTAATTGATCCTCTCACCATTATAAAAAAAAAAAATTAGTGCTTTAGTTTTTGTATTTATGATACAACTTGAAGTTGTACCGTTAACGTTATGGTACAATTTCGGGTTGTACCTAACTCTTTTGGAAATTTTCTTATGGTACAAACTAAAATTGTACATTTATGTTATGTTACAACTTCAAGTTGTACCATTACATAAATGTCAAATTCTGTTATGATACAACTTTAATTTATATTTTTAAGATTATGGTACTATTTTAAGTTGTACTTTAAAACACCTATACTTTAAAGAATAGTAGAAGTTTTCATTAAGGATTGCGAATTCGAGACGTTATACTAAAAAAGTCAGTAATGTGATATTTTAAACTAAAATCGTGATTTAATCATATTTCAACTGTTTTCTACCACTATAAATGTCTATCAATATTGGCCGACATTCGATATTTTCAGTTTGACTGACCAATACGATAGAGTTTCTTAAACAATGCAAAAAATTCATTACTAAACTCACCTTGCTGACGATAGTATGAAATGATTAAAAAAAAAGGTTTAACTTGGGTTCTTTAATTCTTTTGCATTTTTTATCCACAAGAAAGCCAAATACCTGGGTTCATTTGGCAAGTCATGGGCCGATGAATATTACACAATAGCCCGTGGGCTTGCAGGGAATGAGAAATTGGGCTTCCTCCGCATCCCTTACAGCTCTTTCTCTCTCCTTCTTTTCCTTCTTCTTCCTGCAAATCGCGAGGCTTTCGTCGCTCGGAGCCCTCGGAGAAGAACAGAATAAAAAACATGGCTGCCCCTGCTGTTGGTGACGTCAAATCTGGGACCGTCAAGGATGTCTCTCCTCACGAGTTCGTGAAGGCTTACGCCGCCCACCTAAAGCGATCTGGCGAGGTAATTTCAATGTCCCATCTCCTCACTGAATTGCAAAACTGGGAATGTAATTTTCGATTCTGGGTTAGTTGATTAGTTTGATGGTGGACATACGGTCGTGGGAATTATCTTCCGATTGACTAGTTTGACGATTGGTTGCTTGCTGGTAAGATTCACAGTTAGGCATTCTCTGTAATCAGAAGCTATTTCGCTGCTTTGTTTGCAGCTGGAGTTACTTATGGCTGACAATAGGACACTTTTAAACTAGTTGTTGAGAAGAGAAGTGATTGGGATCCTATAAAGTTCGTTTTTTTTCCCCCTTCTTTTTTAGTCGACTCTGGCTGCTTAGATTCTAGTTGAATCTGCTACTTCAGAGGCTTCAAATTTTGAGCCTCAGGTGCCTTAGTTGCCGTTGAAGGAGCAGTTTGGTGAATAGTTACCTTAGCTCAATCTGCTGGTTGCTTGCGTAGTTTCATTGGCGGGGAGCAGATTGAGAATGTTGGTTAGTGGGCTGGTCTTAGTCTGTCCATTAGTCCAGTTTTTCGGTATGTTTGTAATGAACTAGTTTTATGTTGTTGAATTTGTATATCTTATGCTGAATTGTTAAGTAGCAGACTGATTCAATATAAGCTGTTCTGTTGCCACAGAGAAGTTTGAGTTCAAAATTCAAATGTTTTGCCTTTGCATTGCTGCCTAGCTTTGTGTGTGTTTGGCTAACAGGTGTGCTCTTTGCTGTTTTGTATGCTTTTATTTTTTGCAAATTAGATTGAGCTGCACCCATGGATCGATATTGTGAAGACTGGTAAACTGAAGGAGCTTGCCCCTTATGATCATGACTGGTACTACATTAGAGCTGGTGAGTATCTCATATGTTCTACACGCGGGCCTACTACCCAACTCTTACAGCTCAAAACATATAATTTCGTAGGATTGTTACTGGGGATTTCTAAAGCTTCGTCGAATTTATGAGCTGTGATTGCAGCCTCAATGGCAAGGAAGGTCTAGCTGAGGGGGAGGCCTTGGTGTGGGTGCTTTTCGTAGGATCAACGGAGGAAGCAAGAGGAATGGAAGCCCATTTCTGCAAGAGCAGCGGTGCTATTGCTCGCGCCACATTCTTCACCAGCTGCAGCTGAATAACATTGTTTAACTCGAACCATCAGGGTGAGTCAATAGTTCGCTCATGTTATTACTGCCTTTATAGCTTTCACATTTTCACTCAAATTCATCAGATAGCATGATTAACATGATGAAATGGTTCTTTCCCCCCCTGTTTTATTGGCATTCTAGTGGGAGGAAGATCACTTCGAATGGCAAGAGGGATCTCGACCAAGTCGCTGGGCGGATTATGGTTGCCCATTGAATGCTTTGTGCTGGATAAGTAAATCAGATGGATGTGGACTTGTGGTTAGGTATGAAAGGTTTACTTATCCAAATACCAACTTCCGTTTGGAGAATTGGGGAAAGTGGGCATCTCAAAGACCACTGGTGAAAATTAGACTGAGTACTGTGTTTGTGTTTGGATTTGGATTTGGAACACAGTGAACACCTAACAGCAAACAGCGCCTGACAGGGGTTTTTATTTCGGCGTTGGTTGGGAACAGTAATTTTCTTTCACTTCATTTTTTGGGTGTGCGGGGGGATGAATCTGTTCACGAATTCTGCCTTTTATTGTCAATGCAAATTCTGGCCTACACACTGTTCTTCAAATCACAAAAAACAGTTTGGTGTTATGTGTTTCTGTTTTGACTTTCTACTTCCTTTGGTTGAAAGCTCTGCTTCGTAGTTTTTGAAGGGGAAGGGAGACTTAAATTGTGTTACTGTAAGGGGCAAAAACATGGTGGGATGCGGTAGAGTGCACCATTTTTTTTTTTTTTTTTCATTTCATCGTTTTTCCTTATTCATGTTTTTCACGTTATGTTGCTTCTAAATCTTTTCTTCACCTTCGATGATTTGGCTGACAACGTATAAAGTTTTTTTTTTTTTTCGCTTTGTCATGTTTTGCCATAATTTTCTTTATTTCATTATTTATACACAAGTTTCTTCGTAGAAGACTCCTTTGACAGGATAATTGTATATTTTTTTAGTTTTTAGTTTTTAGTTTTTATAGTCTTATAGTGGTTCCCAATTGAAATTGTAATATTTGAGATGATGAATTATTAAAATTAAAAACTTGGTTAATTATGGTACACTTTGATCACATGGAAAAGCTAGTGAATTTGCAAAGATTGTACCATAATTAGTTTCTGGCTTGACATCAAGAAATCATGCCCTAGTAGTTAAAAGCAACATGAACAATCAAGGTTGTCAACCCACGGGTCAATCCAATTTGATCCTGAACCAGTGAGAAAAATGGGTCGCAAGCACCCGTCGAGTCAACCGCTACAAGGTGCCGGGTTGGAGGTCAAATTGTGTAATTTTTGTTTGTTTGCGAAATGCGCCTATTTATCGATTTTTCTTTTCGTCTAACTCTATCTTTGGAATCCTTAGTTGAACATTTGAATATTGATGTTATATAAGTGTGTGTGTGTGTGTGTGAATTTTCACATATGTTGGATCTAAGTACGACATGTTACTTTGGTGTAATGTTATATGTTATTTACTCATATGTTAGATGAGATTTTATATAATTTGTCAAGATAAGTACAATATAATGTCTCTTTCCATATTTCCGGACTAAAACGGGTGACCCGTTAACTCTTGACCCACTAGCTCAACGGAGTCCGGGTCCGGGTCAACCCGTGGGTTGACAACCTTGTGAACAATGAATAGTTGAAAGTTAATTGGAATTTTTCAAGGATTGAAATACCGTACAGTACTGGCGGTTCGACCAGAAAATACCGTACCATACTGATGGTATTTAGCGATATTAAGCAGTTAAAACACGATTTTAACATAAAATATCCTACTACATACTTTTCCAGTATAACCTCCAATGCGGTATTTCAATCATTGGAATTTTTGTTGTTTGGATTCTCTCTTGTGGTGGGGTTTTTTTTTTCTTCTCTTTATGAGTTTTCCTCCTGCCCCCACTCAATGGATTTCATCAATTCATCATGGCTTCTAACTTTCCTCTCCCGTGCGACATTAACACTCACTCATTCTCCAATGAAAAATGGCTAAATTACACTTTTGGTCACTCAAATTATACAAATCTTTCACGTTTGCCACCCGAATTATTTTTCTTTCTTATCAACCACTAGCTTTACGAATCGTTTCACCGTTAGTCACCGGCCGTTACACTCTGTTAAATTTGTCCTATGTGGCAGTCAACTATAAACTTTGACCGTCAACTAGATGACGTTAAAATTAAAAAAATTAATTTATTTTTCCAACTCAGCATTCCACTTACTTTATCTATATGATTTAAGATTAAATAAAAATTAATTATTTAATAAAACTTCATTTTATCTATCTACGTATGTGTATGTATCCTCTTTAGGTGAAGTATGCAAATTTGTCTAAAAATATGCTTTTAATGTCAATTTCAATCTCAAATATATTCGTTCCAGATGTGATCTCAGCCTGTTCTTCCATCCCATTATGACAAGGGTTTGTAAGATAACTCTGCAATTAAACAAGTACAATCGCAAACATCGAATCAGAAAAGAGATGGACAAACTTAGCATACGAACTGAATGTTGATCTCTGGTAACAAGGAAAAAAAAAAGGCAGTAGATAATGGGTTAAACTTTTGCATTTCGTGCTCTACCTATGAATAGAGCTCTCAAAAATGATATAGCAGTAAACTAAAAATGATAGCAGCACAGAAAGTTCTAGTTTCTCTGTCAGGCTTTGCTCCCCTATTTTCTACCATGGTCTTCTTTTTCTGGTGCTTCATCTCCTTAATGCCCAGATGTTGGGCTTCTCGAACCCACTTCGACATAATCTCACTCGGATACGGATCCGATGACACCACAACAAGTGCCGGTGCGGCAAAGATGTCGATTTATCGGTCTTGCTGTCGTGGTGGGCGCGGTGGTCGTTCTATTTCTTGGAGCGGCTGTGGAGCTGGAGAAGCATGAGAAAGTAAATCTTGCTGCGCTGGAGCTCGGCGTCGGGGGGCACTATGACGATCTTGGGGACAATGATGCCGATGCCCGGCGGCGATGGCGGAGCAGGAGTAAGGTTTCTTGAGGACGTGCTTGGGGTGGAGCTTCATCACCTCAGCGGTGCGGATGGAGCCGCTGATCTCTTCGACGCTGCCGTTGGTGTGGACGATCCAACAGGATGCACGAGACGAGATGCAGCACCTAATGATGCTATTCTTCATTAAATTTTTTTTTTAATTTACACGTCACTAGTTAACGGTCAAAATTTATAGTTAACTGCCACGTAGGACAAATTTAACAGAGTGTAACGGCCGGTGACTAACGGTGAAACAATTCGTAAAGTTAGTGGCGGATTAGAAAGAAAAGTCATTTGAGTGGTGAGTGGCAAACGTGAAAGATTTATATAATTTGAGTGACCAAACGTGTAATTTAGCCAATGAAAAATATCTCTTTCTTTCCATTTTCTGGAAATGAAGACCAAACAAACCAAACAAAAAGGTAGTGTCATATGAACCCCTACCAAAAAAGAACAACTAAAAAAATAGAGTGAGGGGAACCCTTTACTCAATTGCCTTAAAATTACTAGTTATAGATTCATTAAAGTATATAATTATATTCCCTATATTTGGCCCGGCTTTTAAAAGTGCTTTTCGGCTTCAAAAGCTAAAGCACGACCAACAACTGTAAAAGCTCGACTTTTAAAAAGACGAAAAGCGTTTTTGTATAACATAAAAATTTAGTTTGGCCATGTTGTAGCTTTTATGATCATCGTCATATAATGCACGTGATTTTGTGATCGCTACAATAGTTAACATTTCCTCTTAGTACAAGATTTACACAAATACGTACGCCAACGCGAGAGAGGTTTAAGAGGGCTGGCTAATCTCTTTACAAAGAACCTTCCCAAAAGATATGGAGGAGGTTGGACTAGTCTGTGTGGGAACAGTAACCCCCCTCAAATAATTGTCTACGCGTGCCACCGCACGTGTGGTGTTTTCCTTCCCATTCCAAGATCTTTCTCTTCCTTTCCTCCCTTCATAAATGTCATGTGCCCCACATCCTCCATTAATATATGATAGAATTTTGTGTATTTTTCTCCATTTCAAATTTTTTGCAACGAGAGTGAAAGTAGGAAGGTCATTTTTGTCTTTACACATTTATTATTTTATTTCATATAAAAATAGCAATATCAAGATTTGAACCCGGGTTTCTTCAAACAAAGATAACAATCACAACCAGTTACACTAAACAAATTTAATGCATCCATTTTTATACAAAAAATAGACAAAGTTAATCTCTGAAAATTAGAGGACTTTTTCATCATAATTAGCAAGCTCAGTAAGTCTATCGTATGTATTTTTATCGAGCTTGATACTTCTATTTTCATAGTAGAGTTTCATGTAATTTTCTCAATTTTAAATTCTCGCTCTCTCCTTAATTTTTGCTAAAGGTAAATGGGTAATTGGCCAACATGGAAGAAACTAATTATGTAACTACTGTTGTATCCTTGCATTTTTCAATTTAAATTTTGTGTTTTTTTATCTTTGTTCTTTTCTCTTTCTAACTTCCTCCGAAATTTCATCCATCGTGCAATAGTTTGCGCCTTTCACTTCCCAGTACAGGACTGTCATTGAAAATCAATCTTCAGGTATCTCTTGGCACTACGGTTTTATTGTTGGGGATTTTAAGCTGGGCGAGTAGAAGATTTCAACTCCGATATCAATTCATGGCGAATAGAATGGAGTTCATCAATAACTGAAGTTGTAGAAGGAAGATTAGAAATTGAATTTTTGGTTGAATATATGCCTCTTGAGATAGAAATTTGGTTGTACAACGGAGAGTGGTGGCTATTGGATCTTTAGGTTTATGGTTTTTGCAACTGTCATAACTTATTTCTATCTTAAAACGAGGAATCATTGATTGATTGTTTGAAATAGGTCGCTTCTTTATTCAACCTACTGGAACTAATAGATAAGGAGTGTCTAATTTTGCGCCTTATTACTTTGATCGAGTCTATTCGTATATTGGAGATAACCCTGATTTTTTTGTTTGCTCTCAAGTTGTGATGGTCCCCTCTTAGCTGAGTTTTTAGTATATAGATGACTTGAATCAGCAACTCTTCATTTCTTTTTGATTAGTGACATATTGTTTTTAAAAGGAGAGCATTGAACCCTTTATATAGGATTGTGAGGTTTAAGATTTAGTTTCAAACTATCTATGGGTTGTGTGAGAATTTCAGTGAGCTTTTATACTCTATATTTCTTGACTGTCAAAGAAAACTAACCAATAGCATTTTAATAGGGACTTAATTAGCATTATAAAAATGGGGTCAATGATACATTTTTATATTTTATATTCTTAAATGATTATGATATTTCTCCGAATGTTCGACCTATATATTATTTCTTTATGTATCATCTTCGATCGAATGATTATCAGTAAGATTAAACGGGTTAATAGACTTAAAAGTAACATAAAAATACAAATAATCAAATATGAGCATTCCGGCCAAAGGGCCGGGTTATAAGCTAGTATATATTTGGGCAGACTAGATCAAACATATTCCCATTTCTTTTGGATCAGCAAGACACGAAGTATGATAATTTCATTGAGCACGATTGAGTTGTCATATTAATAACACAAAATTGGACCTATAAACCTTCTCAGCATCGAGCGAGCATAAATTATTAGTTAATGAGTTCTGAATCACGAGAAAGATCGTAGATCATATTGGATGCTTTCATTATACTTTACATAAACTATGTAGACATCTGCTTACTTATTTGATGAATTCATAGGCGAGCATCGGAGGGAAGATATAGTTCAAATAAGAAATCAGAGGTGGTTTGGAAGCTGTCATTGTTAAATATTAGATGTATTGTTGTGAATTCGTTAACTGATGAATTTGATGCATTGTAAAATACAACCATTAGTGTGTGTAATTGTGTATGTCGTATCAGCTAAAAGATTAGGTAAAACAAGCTCATCTCTTCCATCTCAACAATATCTCAGCGAAAAATTTACGATAAACTTATCGCTCATTTTAAGTGGCAGTTTATGTTTTTTTTTTATGAATGGGTTTGATTTTATTTCAACAAGATACAATCGTTTACAATCTGCCACTTTACAATACCAGCAAATCAATAAAAGAATAGAAATGCTAACAGTACTATCAAGATCATACAGACATGACCTTCAACATAACCACAATTTGCGAATATGGACTGCAACATCAAACTTCACATCACCATCAATCTTTTGCCTGCAATACCATCTGCATTCTTTCAACAACTCTTTGCATTCCATCCTCTTCTCTCCAAATAGCCTTCTATCTGTTGCGCATAAGTACATGAGAAAATATATGATCTCTATAGTCTCCACCTCTGTCAAACATAAAGGACATAGGTCACAAACACTTTGGATTCCACTTCTAGGAATCAGACCTGAATGCCACACGAGTTTCCCCCCAAGTAACTGTTTGCTGCCTAGTGCCACTCCACACCTTGCCTCGTCTCCCTGAAGTAATATCTTACCTTCTTAGTTTCGGAATCTTGTTCAAGCAATCTTTTCAAGCAATCGCAATTTCCAAACCAAATCTCGTAAATCTATATTTTTTTTCTTCATATTAACCATGCAAAATATAAGATTAACAAACACGTGGTTTGTTTACTTGGCGGTAGGGGTGGATTTTCGGTTAGTTCGGTTATAACCGATAACCGAAATGTCGGTTACCGGTTAACCACGATATCACTTTTGCCTACCGACAACCGCCCGACGGAAGCCATCGGTTAGCCGGCAACCGACCGATCGGTTACCGGTTAGTTTCTCGGTTAACCGGAGTAACCGCAAAACACAATGCACACCGAAAATCCATCTGCTCTGCCCTCCCCTTTCATGTCGGAAATGAATGGCGCCGGTGGAGGAGATGGCGGGGTCGCACAGGCCAGCCATCCCCTTCGCTCCGCCGCCGCGACCTCGCCTCGGCCTCCTTTGCTCGTAGTTCGAGACAGTCCAAGATCCACCCCAAGACTGAATCCTCCCCTCCATTGTGGCTCATTCTTCATGCGGAATGCTTTTGGGGGAAGTTCCTCAACAGATAGCGTTGCCCTTAGCTTCCTCCCAGACATTGAGATCCTAATGTTACCAAGTCTTTGTAAATAAGCTAGCTCTGACACAGGGAAATAGCTGCTGGCAAGCTACCATTCAAACCATCAAAACCCACTTGGCGGCAGGAATTGGCAACCCAGATCCCTTCCTCACTTGCAACCGGAGCCGTCTGGATGTAGGGGTCGGAATGTAGGAGACCCTCCACGATTGGAAACCACTTACTCAATCCGCGGTGATTTGGCTCGGGGGAGGAGAAGGTGACTCTATGCGCTTTGAACTGATAAGGTTGAGCGAACCGGGAAGCCAGAACGTCGGGGGAAGGTGAGGATGAATAGGGAGATTGTATCTCCGACGCTGTAGTTCAACGGGTTTAGGGGTGGGGGAAAGAGAAAATTGAAACCCTCGCTTGTGCAATTGTGTAGGTGAGAGAGAGGGGAAATCTGGTGTCGTTTGTCAGCGTTCGTTCAGCGATTTCGGAGATGAGAAATCTGTTGTCGCACCATCTCCTGCTGGCGTCTGGTCGGAGGTTACGGAGATGGGAGGTTGTGAATGAGATGGGAAGGGACGGGAGAGAAGGCCAGAAGGTCTGGGGCGGCGTCCTTTTACGGAATAAGGGAGGGGGTTACTGGTTAGTTGCTCGGTTAGCCGGTTAACCGGCGGTTATCACCGTCGGTTAGCCGGTTAACCGACGTAGCTAACCCAGCTACCGACAACCGATCGCAGATGATTTTTTCGGTTAGCCGGTTAACCGGTAACCGTCAGTTATTGGTCTAACCGGCCGGTTAACCGACAACCGATAACCGAACGTCCAGCCCTACTTGGCGGTAGAGAAAGAGCTCACAGTAGAAAACGGATACATTACCGCCATACTTGGTGGGAGACAAATCAATAGGAGAGAGTGAACAGTGTGTCAGCGACAGGCTGGATAATTTGTCGGTGACCCAGAAGGCCAGAACCCATTATACAACGACCGGCCCTGTATCGATGGAGTGATGCCATAACGGGACGGAACCAAAAAGAAAACGGTGTCCTTTGCTTACTTCCTTCCTGTCGCCCGGCCACCGCACGCGCGCGCGGACAGGCCATCGCTCTCCGACGGCCGCCGTAGGGACTGTTTTGTGGTGGTGGGTCCGGTGGCCGTATGTCTGGAAACCAATAGACACCGGCACGTGTGTTTCGCTGCAACTGCAACCCTCTCGCTGGTCCCAGCAGAAAGTCCGGTGCAGAGTCGCCACCACCGGTTTGTCTTTGTCTGTCGCCATTGCAATCGATTTGCTTTTTCGTTGGTCGATCTGGAGGGTTTTGGGCCTTTGTCCATATAGCGTTGCGTAGGGCTTCTTTAATTCTTTTTCAACTCATTTTGTCACAAAGATATGCAATTCATTCAGCTAAGTATGACCATCGATCCCTTCATTCTTTATTTGTTGCTCCATTCCAATTTCCAACGTTCTCTCTCCACAAGCCTCCATCTAGTGATGGCAATTTCAACCCGCCCCGCAGGTATTATCCGTTCTGACCCGCGATGGGGCGGGTATTAACCGATCCGCAGTAGTGTGGGATGGGGCATGGGTATCTACTTCTGACCCGCCCTGCCCCGCACCATTGTAGACTCATTTTATCTCAATTTCTTACAATATCTATACATATTTCTCCGATTTTGACTTTTCTTCAAATAGTTAGAGTCGATCTTTCAACTTGTTAGACTCAATTATCCATTATATTATCAATAATTTTCATTCTTAAAGTGTTTTCCCTACGTTTTATTGTAAAAAGTAAAATTTACTTGTATTTTTTTGAACAACATGTAAGAGTGGGTCGACCCGCTCCGCCCCGTACCGGCACGGGTTTTACCCACTCCTACCCATAGTAGCGTGGGGAGGGGCATGGGAATTGAGGTACCCACCCCGCCTCGCGCCATTGCCATCACTTCCTCCATCTGACCATCTTCAAAAGAAATTTTATGAACACGTTGTTAATCAGAAAAATGAAAAAATGAAAAGAAAATAAAAATCAGATATTAAGAAACCGAAAGATCTGTCCATCCTAACGATATCGATAAGACCAAGCCTTATCAGTTCCACAATTTCCTACTTCCGACTTCGACTTATTTTTTTCCTCTAATATTCCTATTTTTATTTATTGCGTTGATGGACTTTGAGAATTTGAGAGCCTGATCATCCTCAAGTGGGCCTAACCGTCCAGTAAACGATAGCAATTTTGGTGGGCCCGGCCTCCTCCATGCTCTCTCGCCATTTTTCTTAACTGATTGGAAACGGCTTCGGAAAGAGAGATGGTGACGGACTGAGACAGTCACAAGGAACAACAATGGAAAACAAGAGGTTCTTATTTTTGTTCACTCCTTTACATTCCTTCAATCCTTCCTCTCGGCAACAAAAATTAAGATGTTTAATTACTTTTATTATGCTTACATGATCCCTCCAATCCCCCTTACTATAGCTTTATTTTCAGTTTCTCATGCAGAAAGTTGGATTAGTGTTGATTGAGCGAGCTATCCTCAACTCCTTTTTCCTACAACTAATTATCTTGCAAATGGGGTCATGGCATGAGATTATTGAATTCAAACATAAAATTGAACTCATATGAATTCAACATTTTTTCAACGGATAAATCGGGTTGTTTGTAACTCAAAGGTAAGCGTACGGCATAAACTACCGAAAATTCGTCTTGTTTTGTTATTTTTTTTATTGATTCTGAACTAAGGGTGCCAACTTTACTAGTTGTCTTCGCAACCTAAAGAAGAGTCATGACTCCTGACTAGACTAGAAAAGCTCATTCAATTTTTTAAAGAGCAATAAATAGTAAATTAAGTTCAAATAATAAATTCCACTAAGAGGATTGGCACCTTGCCACATCATCAGAATCCTTCCATCTCAGCAATTAATTGTCATGTCAGAGTTAACTGATGGTCAATTTAATGGGCTAGTTTGGCCCTGCTGTAGTTTTTTCGCAGAAGCAGCTTCTGGCTGGAGTTTTTAGAGAATTACTTTTCAAAAAAAAAGTAGTTGAGTGTTTGGTTGAAAAACTATTAGAAATGCTTTTTAATATGAGAGGTTATGTAAAATGACTATAAAGGATTTAGAATATAAAATATGAATAAAAATTCTAAAGAATAAAAAATAGTCAATATGGATCTTGTTAGATTTCTTTTATATTGAATCATATGATTTTATAATTTATTTTATTTTTATAACGGTGTAAATAAAATAAAATCATATTTTCTTAAATAAGATTGAAGTATGGTAAGAATAATCTTGTATTTTCATAACAGCTTTTCACAAAAGCTCCAAATCAGAGTTTTTGCTTTTATGTTATAGAAAAGCGATTTTCAACTTTTCAAAAGCCGAGCCTTTATAAGGGTTTGGCTTTGCTTCAACTTTTAAAACTGAAAAAACAATCCTAGCCGGGTCAAATATAGCCAATGTAAAAATTGATGTCGAATAGTTGGGGTATTCTTTTGTTTAAAATTAAATATTTGTTAGTTACACAATTTATTTATTACTGAGGAGGAGAAACTGAAGCCAAAAGCGACAAAATCACGTGCAACAACCGACGTGTCCGGAAACACTTCCCCCCGTCCCACACAACTGGTGGCCCCACCCTACACCCACGTCCACGCCTCAAAATTCTGAACCCCCCCTCCCCTTCCCGTAATAAACATAAGTAAATTCCTTAATAAAGAAAAAAGAGAAAAGAAAAAAAAAAAGCAAAATAAAAAGGGACATTCATAGGAATCCACCTGAGAGATTTTTCCCGAACTGTCCTTCCACGTCACTTGAATAAACTGTCAGTAAAATTCAATTTTTCTCTCCTTACTAGATTTCTTGACCGCCTAGAAATGGGCTTGGTTCACTATCCGGTTGAACCAAATCAGTTCACAGAGGTAAACCGGAAAGGAGGGAGAAAGAGAAAGGCTGAAAGGGTACCGTTCCCCACGCGCTGTCACGGAACGTGGGATTGTTGCTGGGGAAGAGCAAGGCGTCAGCTTTGGAGATATATTGTTTACACACGAGTGGTTGTGAGGAATACAAGGAAGGAAGGGAGGGGGGGAAATTGGTCCCAAAAATATTGTCCTTTGACTGAAAATTATTGCAATTTTGCCCTCTCATAAAAGGAAAAATACATTTGCAATTTGCCAACATGATATGACACACTTGAGGTATGGAGACTATTTTTCCGTGTGTATACTGTATATATGTATAAATAATAATGTATACTCTTTATTACGAAACATCGTAGTGTTTGATAATATATGATTCTCGGTTATTGTGTGTTTGTATAATTGTAGTATATTATTGACTTTTTTTCCAACAAAAAAGTTCGACAGTTTTGATAGTGTGTCACTGTAGATTATCAAACCAGCAACATCTTATTGTATATTCAGGAGGATTGACCAAAAGCTCGAGTGTTCTTCTAGTGTGAACGAGTTTGGCTATACAATTGAAAAAATTGTGTGTCAAATGAAAGAATTGTGAAAGTAGCGATCCAGATGGTTGAAGTATTGCTTTCGTTGAAGGAGGTTTAGTATCCGAATTTAGCACAGCTTCACTCATTGTGTTTATGCAATTTCACAAGCCATACCAGCTCCTTCGTTACTCGTATTAAATGATATGAATGTCAAAATCACATCATATCGTCTTCTAGTTGATAACTTAATGTCTAGTCTAAGAACTAGAAGATAAATACCATTAGTAATGCAAATCATACACAATGTCTCTCAACAATACAGACCCAATCAATATAATTCTACCAAACAACTAGTTGATAGCTTAATACTAACTTAACACTACTATTTACATGTCACCTTTATTTTTTCATAAAACAATAACGTTTTTATAATTTTCATGCAGTTCAATTTTATAAAATTTTCAAGATTTTCATTCTAATTTCCGTGAAAAACTAAAAATGCAACACATATGAGATGAAAATTGGAAAATATTAAATTATACATATTAACATAAACCATAATTCTAGAGAGGGAAAGTTCAAGTGATATAGAATTTTAGAATCAGTTGACACATCCATACCTAATCGAAGGAAAAATAAAATAGGAGTTCCTTCCCTTGTCAATGATCCAACCTATTACCAGCCCTCCAATTATAGGTTTTGGTCCCTATTATTGTTAGGCTCCGAAATAAATATGGCTTTAAGTGCAATTTGATCATTTCAACGGAAGAATTAGTTAGGGCAAGTCTCTCCAACCACACGTGCGAGTTAGATGTAGTTGCATTCATAAGTCATATATATTGAATTTATTGGTGCATGTAGGACCCATAGAATATTGTGAATTAATTACACATCTTTCTTAGTGGGGTGTTTATCATGGACTAGTTAGTGTAATAACACTCCTTTTGTTTTGTTGTTAGGGTAACAACATTAGCTTCCAACCAATAAAAAGTTAGGATTGTGATAATTTTTTATTAGTTAGATTGACTTAGTGAAAAATCAAAACAAAAGTATAATTGTCATTATGAAAATTATATTTAAATAATAATGGATAATTATAAAATAAAAAATTATAAAATATTTTTTTATTTTCTGTCCAAAATTTTGGTGTCGGAATCCGGTCGTCGGTCACTAGAATATGCTATTTGTAGTCAGAATCCTCCCATTGTGGCTGGAATATGCTCACCGTGGCCGGAATATGCTCACCGGTGCCAAAATCCTATCGTCGTGGTCAGAATATGCTTATCGACGTCGGAATATGCTTATCGAAGCCAAAATATGCTTATCGGGTCACCCGACAGTCATCGGAGTTTGGTCAACGATCTTTGTTTACTAGTCAACGGTCAACGGATACTATGGTCTGCATTGTGCGATTTATGGTTTGCTTTCTCATGTTTTTTGTATGCCTTTTGTGGTTTGTTTTATTTTGTTTGTGGTTTGCATTAAGAAGTTTCTGGTGTGCTTTTGAACATTATGTGGTTTGCTTTGCGGTGTTTATAGTATGTTTTAATAGATTTGTGGTATGCATTAAGAGATTTCTGGTTTGTTTTTGTGTTTTGTTTTACCGTGTTTATGGTTTGTATTATGAGGTTTCTGGTGTAATTTCAAAATATTTGTGGTTTGCTTTATGGAATTTATGGTATGTTTTAGAGAATTTATGGTTTGCATTAGAAGGTTTCTAGCATGCTTTTTGTGAATTGTTTTATCGCATTTGTGGTTTGTATTATGAAATTTCTGGTGTGCTTATGAATTATTTTTTGTAGCAACTGGTCCAACTCCTTCACTAAACTTTGTTTAGAGGAAACTCACCATTTTGGCACGCTCTCAATGTAGCTGTATCTTTAAGAATACTTTCTATGTACAACACAGAAGAACCAGATTGGTCACAACAATCATGAAATAAAAGAAGAAGAAAAAAACAAGAATAGAGGAACGATTCCAGAATCCAATTCACTGTCATTATGAAATGGTGATACATTTACGCCCGCACTAAAACCCGAAATCTGAAAAGACAGAAATAGTGACCAACAATGAGCCAAAACAGAGCAAACTAGCTAATGTGCATAAAATTGAAACTTCGTGCTATTCAATTAAAACCTTCGCTGCTCTCGATGAACCGTTACAAGTGATTAATTGTGGGATGATCTGCCATTATTTGGCGTTTAAAGGCATTTATTCATCCTAAATAAATTAAAAACATTATTAAATTTTGTAATTATACTAATGAGTCCTTTAGTGAGCCATTATTCACGTTCGTGACTCTTAATTTGGAGAGGGAGGACTTTCCGAGTTTCTCTAGTGAAGATGTATATTCACCGGGTGATTTTTGCTGATCCTCATTCACGAGTTTCTTTACAATTAATCATGTCCTTGTCGCTAAAACCAGTAGGCCTCCCTTACTGGCAATTGGCCTCGTCGACAGGAAGTTTTCGATGAGACGATACAAATGAGTCATTAAAGCGACCTCTTTATGGCGCTTTACGACTTTAAATAGTCGGTTTAAATTCTCATTTTGGGATGAAAAAATATCTCTTTATGATGCTTTACAATCATTAATGGTTGATAGACCAATAATTACACATGTTTTTACCCCTATTCTGGAGCCGTTTGAGAGGTTGACTCTCGTGTTTAAGCCGATTTCACGCGAGGTTGTGTGTTTATGTCATATTTCAGGACCCGGCGTTGGTATCGAGGCGAGGGAACGAGTTCTGGGTCGAAAGGAGCAAAGTTGGGAAGAAGTGGGCTGCAGGAGGAAAATACCCGGTCAGGTGGCAAAATACCCGACCGGGTATTTATCATTTTGGGCACCCGTGAGGAACAGAGGGGGGCCCGGTCATGAAGCTTAAATCCCCGACCGGGGATTATTGGAGCAGACCGGGGATTTTTCCCTGGCATGAAACGTGCGTTTTGATAATACCCGGTCGAGACCCAAAATACCCGACCGGGTATTTCGACCGGGTATCGCGACAGGCAGCTGTTTTAAGGGAAAAGAGGGCTGAAAATCAAGGGATTCGAGTTTTAGAGAGACAGAGCGATTCCTAGAGAGAGAAAGCGACGGACAAGAGTCTCCAAGTGCCCTAGATTGATCTTCAACACCATTGGAGGCCAGTTTGAGCTTGGAGAAGTGCCGATCAACATCCAGGAGCAGGAATCCATCCTTCACAGTATGAATTCCGCGTCTGATTCTGCTTTTGCTTCTTTCTCCATGGAGTAGTTCTCCCATTCATCTGGGTATGGAGAACCCTAGATTTGTATGTTAGGATTGATTGTATGAACCCAAGTACTGATTCTATGATTTGATTATATTAGATTGAGGTGTGAATGATTGAATGACTTGAATCCTGATCAAATTCCTGTTGTTTCTGCTTTGATCTAGAATGAGAATATCTGCCTAGGTTGATAGAGTATCCTTGATTGAAGGTAGGGAGTTGGTGACTTTAGTCGAGGAGCCAACTCACTATTCTGTACCAGATTTACTCCGGTAGTGGAGGTTTTGTTTGTTAAGGCCTCAATCTGTTTACTCCGGTGGAGGTTAGTCGCCCGCTAGAGACTCAGATTGAGAGGGTCTGAAGACCTTTAGTCGAGACTTTAGGCTGTTTAAGAACCTTCCGCAGTATAACTATCATAGAAACTGAACTTGGTAATTACAATCCGGCTTAACTGCAGTCTAGGGGGAACCATATCCGGGTGACCTCTCTTAACCTGAATACAATAGTTTACTTGCTTTGTTAGTTTGATAGTTTAGACTTGCATTCCAGTTTCATTGCTAGATAACAAGAATTCACTGAGTAGTCATCAGATCTAGGACCCGGGTTGACATATAAACCTAACCCGCTATACTACGCTTTAGGAAGTGGTTTCACTTGGCCAATTCCTGGAGTGACAGTAGAAGTGAGTCAAGTTTTTGGCGCCGTTGCCGGGGAACGGCTAGGTTGTTGAAGAAAAGTGATTTCTGTTAATTTAGCTTTTCTTTTTGCTTTGTTTGCTTTGTCCCACTTGTGCCTTCACGGGTTTGCTTGCTTGAGTGTGTGCAGGTAGTGCATGACCCGTAGCCAGTCAGGAGGTTTACTGCCGTTGAATCCAGAGATTGATCGCACCTGTCGCCAGCTCAGGAGACAACAACGAGCTAGACTGGCTACGGAAGAGCGCATAGACGGCCACCTGAGTAGCAATTCTGAAGAAGAGTACGGGATGGAAGGAGACTACAATCAGCACCAGGGGAATCCTCAGCAGGTTCCCCCGGTGAATCAGGTCTTGGGGAACAACCCCATACCCCAGGATCATGGGGTTCATCATCCACCACCGCCGGGCCCCACCTTGGAGTACTACTACACTCCACGGATTGCTGACATCCGCCCGGTCATCCTCTACCCGCCTATTCCAGCAAACAACTTCGAGATCAAGCCATGTTGGATTCAGCTCATTACATCCTCTATCCAGTTCCATGGCTTGAAGGATGAGGAGGCCAGGGTACATCTTTCCCGTTTTCTGCAGCTGACGAACGGGTTCAAGTTGAATGGTGTCCCTGATGATGCAATCCGCCTTCATCTCTTCCCCCATTCTCTGGCGGGGAATGCTAAGAGGTGGTTGGAGACCCAGCCCCCATTGTCCATCACCTCTTGGGACGATCTGGCTGACAAATTCGTGCACAGGTACTATCCGGCATCGAAGACTACAGAGATACAGTGGGAGATCACTCACTTTCGCCAAGAGCCAGATGAGTCACTTCGTGATGCATGGGAGCGGTACATGGGCTTTTTCTGGCAGTGTCCCCATCATGGCTTCAGTGATGCATTCACAGTGGGGAACTTCTACAGTGCCCTCTCTCCAGATAGCCAGAGGGTGATTGAGTCTCTATGCCCAGGAGGGGATATTCTTACTAAGACTCCACCCGAGCAGAACCAGATGATCAGTACTTTGGCTGCCAGAGATTATTCTTGGGGACAGGGTAGCCGAGGTAGACAGTCCCGGGACCGTGGTGTGCACGCCATGGAGACCAGATCCGGGCTCGAGCAGCAGGTAGCTGAGCTAGTGCAGACATTGAAGCAGCCCAACAGTCTTATTCCGGGCAGAGGATTGGCTACACCTCCAGCAGCTCAATGTCAGTGGTGCGAGAGCTCCAATCACCTAGTGGAGGACTGCCAGGCTATGAGGGAGTCTACCACTCCCCAAGAGCAGTTGGACTTCATCGCCAATGCTCGGCGCCTCGACCCGTACAGCAACACATATAATGAGGGGTGGCGCCAGCATCCCAACTTCGCCTGGAGCAGCAACACCACTAAACCACCTGGTTTCCCAGCACCAGCAGGTGGTTTTCAGTATAGGCAGCCCTTCCAGGCTCGATAGGGGCCAGCCCCATAGCAGAAGCCCTACCAGCCTAGGCAGGGGCAACCATTCCAGCAGCCCCAGCGCCAGTTTGCCGAGCCAGCAGTAGCTCCAGCCCCAGATGACCGGATGACAAAGCTGGAAAATATTCTAGCTTCATTCATGACTAGCACTCAGGCTGCTATCACGTCACTGGAGGCAGGTCAGCGGAAGCAGGGTACCATTTTGCAGGATCTGCAGACCCAGGTGGGCATCTTGGCCCGCCAAAACACCACCAGGGCACTGGGGACTTTCCCTGCCACCACTATCCCGAATCCTTGGGATCCTCACCAGCTCCAGCAGCTGGATGCCATTTTTACCAGGAGTGGTAAGAGCATATCTGCTGATCCTGTCCCGACCAGACAGGAGGAACCACTACCTGCTTCAGCACTTCCAGCCGATGATGCAGAAGTGCGGGTGGAGAAGGAAGCTCCTGCTCCCAAGCCACAACCAGTGGTTAAGGAGCATGTGCCCCAGCTTCCCTTCCCCACTCGCCTCCACAAAGACAAGCTGGAGACTGAGTTTGCCAAGTTTATGGCAATGTTGAAGCAGCTCAACATCAACATACCGTTCGTGGAGGCACTGTCAAAGATGCCCAAGTATGCCAAGTTCATGAAAGACCTCCTCACCGACAAGAAGAAACTTGGGGATCTTTCGACAGTGATGCTGAGCGAGGAGTGTTCTGCTATCCTGCAGAACAAGCTGCCCGAAAAGCGCAAGGATCCAGGGAGTTTTACTATCCCTCTTACTATTGGCAGCATGCATGTAGGCAAGTCCTTGGCGGATCTAGGTGCTAGCATAAATGTCATGCCATATAAGCTGTATAAAAAGCTAGACCTAGGTGAACTTAGCCCTACTAGGATGAGCATTCAGCTAGGTGACGTTCCATTGTGCATCCTAGGGGAATCATAGAGGATCTGCTTGTCAGTGTTGGTGCATTCACATATCCTGTTGATTTTATTATTCTTGATATACATGAGGATGTGGATATGCCATTGATTCTGGGTATACCATTTCTTGACACCGCCAAGGCACTTATTGATGTGCATGATGGTAAACTGATCTTGCATGCTGGGAATGAACAGGCTACTTTTTCTGTGACTGAGTTTGATCACTGTGCTATGATTGGTGTCACGCCTGTACATGCCATTTCTGATCAGGTACACGAGCCTATCGTGTATCCTTCTGCACCTCTTATTTTGCAGGACCCTCCTATCATTCCTTCGCCGCCACTCCATCCAGCCTCACCTCCGAACAAAAAGCTCAAGGAGGAGTGGCAGCCGAAGCAGAAGGTTGCTAAGCCTGCACGGAAGAAGGGTGGAGACCATTATGAGCTGGTCCCACCTCCTGCACCACGACCACCCTGGCCATCCGGGTACTCACTCGCCTACATCTTACCGGATGGCCAGGTCGAGCTGACAGATGATGGTGGTCGCATCCGTCGGGTGCATGGCCACAACCTTAAGCTGTACCTCAAGAGCGATGTGGATCCACTCTTGGAGGCACCTGTTCCTGCACCTCCCTGTGTATCCACCATTGGCGTCCAGCTAAAAGACGGTAAAGAAGCGCTTGTGAGGAGGCAACCCCACCACGGTTTGACTTTCTTTCTTGTGTTTTTAGTCGAATTGTAAACCAGTTTGGTTTTGGTTTGTTTTCTTTTGTTTTGGATGATGTCTTATTGGGCTGACATTGGACCTAACATACTGTGTTTGAGCTCTTCTGTCCCCCTTTGGCTGTGCTTGTCTTGACTGGTACTCTCTCCAGTCCGCTTCCAGTCTCCTGCAGTCCGTGTATACCGGTAACATCGTTCCCCTTTCCCTTCCCTCTTCTCCATTGAGGGCAATGTCGATCTTAAGTGTGGGGGGATGTTTATCTTTAACTGCATTAGATCTGTTTGTGTGCTTGGAGCCTAGTCCACTGTCCAAATTTTTAAATTTGAGGGCTCCAAGTACGTGTTTCCGTGCAATAGCCTGCTCAGTATGCTTTGAATTGACAGTCTTTATAGTAATATGCAACCTAGGGAGGTAGTGTAGCACTATGGAGGATGTTGATGCATTTAAGAAGTCTCATTGCTTCTTCATATTGTGTTGGTTGATTGAGTGAATTAGTGATCTTAGGACCCTTGAATTGTGTGGTGTTGTGGATTCTCTACCTGTCATGGACTCTTGTATCATGTTTTGAAAATAACAGGTGCTCGGAAATGTGTTTCAAAATAACGTCTCCCGTGCGAATAGGGCGAAAGTGTGTAAGGGGAGACGGGAATTCGTTCCCAATTTCCACCTACTACCTCCAGCCCCCTTACATGTCTTTCCCCCGCACGAGGCTCGAGACATCCGCTCCTGGCATGGCCGGTAAGAGCAGGTTGGGACCCTTGAAAAAAAAAGAGAAGAAAAATAATAACAGAAAACAAGCAAAACAGAAAGAAAAGGGGTTCCAACCATCTTCAAGAAGAAAATAGAGCACCTTGAAAAATGTGAGTCCATGATCCTTTGTTTTTGAGAATCTCTTCATCCACAATTCATTTGTCCTCTGTTCACTATTTGCCATGATGCCGACTCGATACTAGTGCTCTCGCCGAAGAAGTTATGAGATGACTTGTGCGTCGGTTGACCTCGTAAGCTGCTAAATGATCTAGGAAGTCCTCTACCTACGATCTGGGTTGTTTGTTGCTATAGAGGTCTGGAGAGTTGCATTGGTTTGAGTTAGGTTTGCTTGGGGACAAGCAAACGGTTAAGTGTGGGGGAGTTTGATAGACCAATAATTACACATGTTTTTACCCCTATTCTTGAGCCGTTTGAGAGGTTGACTCTCGTGTTTAAGCCGATTTCACGCGAGGTTGTGTGTTTATGTCATATTTCCGGACCCGGCGTTGGAATCGAGGCGAGGGAACGAGTTCTGGGTCGAAAGGAGCAAAGTTGGGAAGAAGTGGGCTGCAGGAGGAAAATACCCGGTCAGGTGGCAAAATACCCGACCGGGGATTATTGGAGCAGACCGGGGATTTTTCCCTGGCATGAAACGTGCGTTTTGATAATACCCGGTCGAGACCCAAAATACCCGACCGGGTATTTCGACCGAGTATCGCGACAGGCAGCTGTTTTAAGGGAAAAGAGGGCTGAAAATCAAGGGATTCGAGTTTTAGAGAGACAGAGCGATTCCTAGAGAGAGAAAGCGATGGACAAGAGTTTCCAAGTGCCCTAGATTGATCTTCAACACCATTGGAGGCCAGTTTGAGTTTGGAGAAGTGACGATCAACATCCAGGAGCAGGAATCCATCCTTCACAGTATGAATTCCGCGTCTGATTCTGCTTTTGCTTCTTTCTCCATGGAGTAGTTCTCCCATTCATCTGGGTATGGAGAAACCTAGATTTGTATGTTAGGATTGATTGTATGAACCCAAGTACTGATTCTATAATTTGATTATATTCGATTGAGGTGTGAATGATTGAATGACTTGAATCCTGATCAAATTCCTGTTGTTTCTGCTTTAATCTAGAATGAGAATATCTGCCTAGGTTGATAGAGTATCCTTGATTGAAGGTAGGGAGTTGGTGACTTTAGTCGAGGAGCCAACTCACTATTCTTTACCGGATTTACTCCGGTAGTGGAGGTTTTGTTTGTTAAGGCCTCAATCTGTTTACTCCGGTGGAGGTTATTCGCCCGCTAGAGACTCAGATTGAGAGGGTCTGAAGACCTTTAGTCGAGACTTCAGGCTGTTTAAGAACCTTCCGCAGTATAACTATCATAGAAACTGAACTTGGTAATTACAATCCGGCTTAACTGCAGTCTAGGGGGAACCATATCCGGGTGACCTCTCTTAACCTGAATACAACAGTTTACTTGCTTTGTTAGTTTGATAGTTTAGACTTGCATTCCAGTTTCATTGCTAGATAACAAGAATTCACTAAGTAGTCATCAGATCTAGGACCCGGGTTGACATATAAACCTAACCCGCTATACTACGCTTTAGGAAGTGGTTTCACTTGGCCAATTCCTGGAGTGATAGTAGAAGTGAGTCAATGGTCGGTTTACATCTCATGTTTTAGATGAAAAGAATACTAAAATGTCATAATGTCATGGATCAAATTCAATGTGGGAGAGGAGTTTAAGAAGCCAATTATTGAGCTTGTAACCTATTTTCCCATTAATAACGTCCTAAGCCTAAGCATGGTGACCAAAAGGAACATTGAACCGTCCTTTGAGTGGCCTATAGGGTTTTTAATAGCCTCCCCATTTTTGGGATGAGAGGAATATTAACAACCTATTTATAGTGAGCTCTTAAATGATAAGCCCCAGCTCGCCGAAGCTTGTGGGACAGAGCTCGCAGCTAATAAAGCCTCGGCCCCGACTGTGAATTTCAGTCTCTGGTGGCGATATGTTATGCTTTCTGAGCACCCCCAAACCCGCGTTCTCCTATACGTTTGCGTATTGTGGAGAATTTGGAAGTCTCGAAATAAGGTGGTATTTGAGCATTATCAGCCTCATGCTCAGTCTATAGCTCGTCAATGCTTTTTCCAAGTCCGCGTAGTCTCTTTCTCTCTCCCTCCGGTTGCTCGTATGGACTAGTGGTTCGTGGAACAGACGGGCATGTGGCGTTGGCAGTAGGGTTCCAGCACCCAGGCATTGTTGACCCCTACTTTGCAGAACTTCTTGCAGCTCGTGACGCTATCTACCTCTTGGCCTCCAAGTCCCTTTCTTGTGTCATCATCGAAGGTGACTCAGAAGTGGTGATTCGTTAGCTTCGCCAGGGCAGTTCTTCAGATTCCCTCGGAGGTCCTATGCTACGTGATTGCTTCCGGCTCCTGTCTTCAGTTTCTGTTTCCTTAGAGTTTAGGGAAGTTCCTAGAACTGCTAACAGGGCTGCCCATAGAGTGGCGCAGTAAGCCCTGTTACTTTTACCTCTTGAGATCGGTTCCTTCGTCTTTGTAGGGTGGCTTCACTGATGTATTGGTTTGGGAGGGTTTTGAGGTAGGTTGTATAGTTTTTTCTCTCTTGGCATTTCACTGATGTATTGGTTTGGGAGGGTTTTGGGATAGGTTGTATAGTTTTTTCTCTCTTGGCATTTCTTGAAAAAAAAAATTAAAACCTTCGTTGTTGGTGGATACTAGGGTTAGAATTAGGTGTAATTCATCAAATGCTTAATTGTTGTTAGCAATTAGCAAGCAACGTAATCCAACCAAAGTTTCTCCAGCGACGACTCCGAGTGGCCTACTTGGATTGAGATGTCGACGGAGGAGAAATAGGTTTATGGTTTTAGTTTAATTTTTATTATTTTTTTGGTTGATTTATCCTTATACTTAGGGTTGGAAGTTTGGTACCGATATTTGGGATATACCGAATATTGTATCGAATTTATTTCTATTTGGTATTACCGAATACCGACTTATTTTTTAGGGATTGGGATTGAGATTCATTTTGGAGTACTATTCGGTATTCGGGATTAGAGGATTGAGATTGGTATATACTGAAATACAGAGAAATACCAAAAAATAGAACAATAATGAAATATAGCACACAACCTTTAGTCATTCCTCACTCTTTCACAACTTACAAGCTCCCATCCAACTCAATTTTGACTTTTCAGTTTAATTCACTCTCGTTTCTCACCTAATCTCTTGTTATTTCATAACACCAAAAAGAAAACACTCGTATTAATCATCTCTCAACCTCCAATTTGTCAAATTAAAGAATACCAATAACAAGAATTTGAGATGTCACCTATACTCCATTCTCCTTATCGATATCCTAGCTCTAGGCAAACTCAAGACTCTTTACTTAGTCTCTATGCCCTAATTTACACAATCAAATCTAATTTATATATTTAATAATTAATTACAAAGGTAATTAATTTTGTATACGATAATACCGATTGGGATACCGACTTACCGATTAGGATACCAAAATATTTAGGGATTGGAATTGGGATACCAAAATTATTTAGGGATTGGGATTGAAATTGACTTTAGAGTGTAATTCGGTATTTGGTATTGGGATACCGATATCGTATCGAATTCCACCCCTACTTATACCCTTGTTGTTACATTAACAATAAAAGAGGTGTTGTTATTGTATACTGTCCCTATTTACTACCCAAATTTCAAGTATGATGAACTCGTTCAAAAGTCTATGTGTGAGTCATTTTAATATACTCTTGCCCAAAAACATTTCACCTCTAATAAAATCTGTGGTATTAATACTAATATGTTCGCACCCGAACTTTGCAGAGTTCCATCATAATTTGTTCGGTAATTAGTTTCACATGGAACGAATGAAGACAAACAAATCATACGTACTGCGAATTCTACAGTGTGCTTGATCGCTATTCGCTAGCTCCACATTGAGTCGACTTTATATCTCTCCATTTGCCAATTAGGGGCAGCAATAATTGGCGTCGATATGCATATTATCAAATAGTACTTATTAATATGCAACTAACAATAATTAGTGCAGATAATGTTATCGGCATGGCATGTTCTTCTGGACCTACGCCCAAAAAGGTTTACGGGGCGATCTATTAATTGCCAAATGAGAGCTAAGCTATACTTTATTGACCAAGCCAAATGCTTTATTTTATAAGAAATGTTAAAGAGCACAAACTAAAATATTATGCCCACAAGGGACCAGGTTCATGCATAACTTTCCCTAGAGGGATATGCATATTACTCCTAGTAGATGTAGAGATTCCTCTTCACGCAAGGGTACATTTTTCAGTAATCATACTTCATTCAGTAGCGTAACCAAAATTTCATTCAACGGGTGCATTAAAAAAGATAACGTAAAATAAATTTTGAACAATAACACATTATAAAATTTCATGTTTTATATTATCAAATAAATTTAAAACTTCATAATTATTCAAATTATTAAGATTGCTCTTAGGGGTCGTTTGGAGAACAAGATTTGGATCGTGGATTTATTGAATCCATAGATTTAGCAAAATGTTATGTTTTTTTGCTACTTTTTTTATCGTGGATTGTAACTTCAGAAATTTTAAATCTATAAAATCTAGAGATATCAAATCTCTCATAATTACAGAGATTCTATATCTTGATTTTGGAGATTTTCTCCCTCCTATTATATCTCTTATTTTTTTCATTTATCCCCCTAAATACCGTTACCAATAAATTCTCAATATTTTTCGAGCCAATCTAATTATTTTGGTTAAGGATAAACATGTTAAGTGATAAAAAAAATTAGAATTTCTTTTTTCATTGGATGTTAACAATCATAGTTACCAAACAATGAACATTTTCAAATCTTTTTTCAACAATCCAGAGAGTTAAAATCTTTGGATTGTCTAGAATCTAGAGATTTAGACTCCAATTCTCCAAACGTTATCTCATCATAGCATCATTCACAATTTCGTTTCACTCTATTAGACTAGTCAATTATTCCATTGCATAAAATATTCTACTAATAACATGTGTATTGACAACAGGTAATAGTAAACTAAACCTAATTTCAGAAGCACATACATTGATGGGAATCAATTTTCTCTTCCGACCATCGTTATCCTAGAAAGTTGTTGATTTTCTCTTATAATCCACACGTCATACCCATCTTGATAAGTTGTATTAATGTAGATATTAGTAAGTTAAATTAATTTATATGATTGATCGTAGTTGGATACTAAAAATTTGCCAATAAACAATGAGATTTGGGGTTCTTTGTTCATTCTTGATATATTAATACTACTAACTTTTGGTGGTTTCTCCAAATCAAATGGTTCCATGGAACCCCCTTATTAGGGGCTAGCTCTGCCCCTGACTTCATTAGACATTCGATTATTGATGACACGTAAACAATGCCACTGAATATGATAGTGATGATGAACTGCTGGTTCAAACCATAAGGGATATTCAGGTAGAATTTGGCAATGTTAAGGTAAAATAAAATACTGTAAACTGAAGAAGGAAAATGAACTTAACTTAGAAAAAATAGATGACTTAGAGAACAGGTTGAAATCTAGTGAATGTAGAGAGAATGAACTCAAGGAAAAATTACAGCAGATCAAATTTGAAAATGAAAATCATATTCTTGAGTGTTTAGATCTAAAAAACCAACTTCAGGAATATTTAAATCAACACAAGGGTAATGATCAGTGTAAACTAGTAAATGTTGAGCGACTAAAACGGACAAAATGTTTAATTGTCACAAAAGGGGGCATTTGATAAAAGAATGTAAAAAAAGAGTATGGTCAAAAACCAGGAAAAGTAAGCTGACTGCTAATACTCATGCATGGAATAGTCATAACAGAAGCAGCTATAAATATGCAGAACTCAGACCTAAAAGGGTTTGGGTTCGAAAAACAACTTGAATTCTGTTTGTGCAGAGTTGTCTTCAAGTGAGCATGGAGACAACTAAATGGATCATGGACAGTGGGTGCTCACACCATATGATAGGTAACAGGTATCTCTTCTCGAGTCTTGATCTAGGTAACTTTGGTAAAGTGTTATTTGGTGACAATAACTCTGCTAGACTCATAGGAAAAGGCGTTGTTGGATCTAACCCTTTTATCAAGAACGTGATGTTAGTGGATGGGTTAAAGCATAATCTGATGTCTATTAGCCAGATATGTGGAAAGGAGTGTAGAATCATGTTCGAACCTAGTTGCTACTATGTTGAAAACATCAAAACAAAACACATTCTTTTCACAGGGAAGCGAAATGGAAAGATTTATACCATTGATCTGAGTGATAAAGATAGTTTCAATGAAATGTGCCTGGTCAGTCTAGACAAAAATGTGCAATTGGAATGGCATAGGCGTCTAGGACATGTGAGTGTCTCTATTCTGTCTAAACTAGCTCGGCTTGATCTAGTTAGAGGGCTTCCAAAGATAAGTGAAAAACTAGAGTTTTTTTGTGATGCATGTGCCAAGGGAAAACATACTAGATCGAGTTTCAAGAGTAAAACTGTTATCTCCACTTCCAGACCTTTAGAGCTACTCCACTTAGATCTTTTTGGACCAACAAACATTGTCAGCTATGGAGGGAAATCATATGCGTTTGTTGTAGTGGATGATTTTTCAAGATTCACGTGGGTTATGTTTCTATCTAAAAAGAATGAAGCGTTCATAACTTTTAAAAGCTTGATAAAACGTCTTGAAAATGAAAAGTCGGTCAAGGTTGCTAGCATTCGAAGTGATCATGGGGGAGAATTCTGTTCTGATCCTTTTGAAGAATTTTGTAATGATCTTGTTTTTTTTACAACTTCTCTGCCCCTAGAACTCCACAGCAAAATGGAGTAGTTGAAAGAAAAAAAATAGAACATTGATAGACATTGCACGAACTATGTTACAAGAATATGGTTTGCCTAAATAATTTTGGGTTGAGGCCATTAACGCTGCATGTTATGTAACTAATTGTGCCTTAATAAGATCTGGAATAAACAAAACACCCTACGAGATTTGGAAAGGAAGACAGCCAAACTTAGGATATTTTCATCCCTTCGGTTGCAAGTGTTATGTTTTAAATACTAAGGAAAATTAGGGGAAGTTTGATGCTAAATCAGATGAGGCTGTTTTCTTAGGGTACTCTAATTATAGTAAAGCTTATAGGGTGTTTAATAAACGGACTCTCAAGGTAGAGGAGTCCGTTATGTGATATTTGATGATGGTACTTCTGAGCATTCAGTGTTCTTGGATGATGATGATGACCTTGGGCTTGGGAGGAATTACTCAAAAGCAGAGCAAGTACAACCTGAAGTCTTGCAGGACAAGAGATCCTTATCAAATTCTGAAGCGATTGAAAAATAAACTCAACAAGATAGTTCTGAGAGTCATACTGCAGAAGACGGAGGAAAAGAACAAGAGTAGCAAGGAAGTCAACCTCCAGCCCATATACTGAAGAGACATCCTGCTACTCAAATAATTGGGGATCCCAATCAAGGTATGACTATCAGATATCGAGTATTACCTTCACATACCGCTTTTGTTTCTCTAATTGAACAAAAAATGTTCATGAGGCTCTTCAGGATGAATTCTGGACAGCCTCAATGTTTGATGAAATGCACCAATTTGAAAGAGCTAACGTGTGGGAATTAGTTCCCAAACATGAGAACATGGTAATTATAGGAACTAAATGGATTTACAAGAATAAATATGATGAAATTGGCATCATAGTTCGAAACAAGTCGCGATCAGTAGCTTAGGGTTATTGTCAGGAAGAAGGGATTGATTTTGATGAAACTTTTGCGCCTGTAGCCAGATTAGAAGCCATTAGGATGTTGTGTGCTTTTGCAAGTGCTAAACGGTTTAAACTGAACCAAATGGATGTTAAAAGTGCCTTCCTAAATGGGGATCTAAAAGAAGAAGTGTATGTGGCTCAATCACCAGGTTTTGAAAATCACCAGTTCCCTAATTACGTGTATAAATTAAAAAAAAGGACTTGTATGGGTTGAAACAGGATCCTAGAGCCTGGTATGACAAACTTAGTTCTTTCCTATTAGAAAATGGATTTCGCAGAGGGCCGGTGGACAAAAACCTTGTTCATTAAACAAACATAGAAACATATTCTGCTTGTTCAAGTAAATGTAGATGACATAATATTTGGTGCTACCTGTGAAACTTTGTGTAAAGATTTTGAAACTAAAATGAAAAGAGCCTTTGAAATGAGCCTGATGGGTGAATTAAATTATTTTCTGGGTCTTCAAATTAAGCAAACTACCGCTGGAATTTTCATCTGTCAAACAAAATTTCTTGCAAACATGCTCAAACGGTTTAACTTCGGTAACTTAAAGTCTGCCCCTACTCCAATTGCTTCATCCATCAAATTAGATAAGGATGAGTCAGGGGTTGCTGTGAGTGACAAGTTCTACAGAGGACTAATTGGGTCATTACTTTATCTCACAGCAAGTAGGCCTGATATCATGTTGTGTGTGTGTGTGCGCGCGCGCTAGGTTTCAAAGCGCCCCTAAGGAGAGCCACTTGTCTGCTGTCAAGCGAATTTCCAGGTATCTGAGTGGAACATCAGAACTATGGTTGTGGTATTCATGTAATTCCAGCTTAGAGCTCATATGGTATTCTGATTTTGACTATGTTGGAAGCATAGTAGATCGAAAAAGTACATCAGGAACTTGCCACTTCCTAGGTACTTCTCTAGTGTCTTGGTTTTGTAAAAAACAGAATTCAACCGCTCTTTCAACTACTGAAGCTGAGTATATTGCAGCTGGGTGTTGTTGTACTCAACTTCTGTGGAAGAAACATCAGCTACAAGATTATGGTCTTCAACTGGGTTCTGTTCCCATTCTGTGTGACAATACCAACACAATTAACATGACCAAAAATCTTGTTCAACACTCTCGAATCAAGCATATCAATATTCGATATCACTTCATTAGGGACTTAGTTGAAGAAGGAGAAATCTCTCTAGAATTTGTGCCCACGGCTTTCCAATGGGCGGACATTTTCACAAAACCCTTAGAATCTAAGACCTTCTTATCTATTCGACGGGAATTAGGGATGTTCTCTTGGACTGATTTGGAAACTCTCCAATAAGGCAAGAATTGTGAGAGCAACCACTATTCTTTAGCCTCAAGCAATTCTTTCTACTTCGTCCTTCTATCCGTCTGCCTTCCTCATTTAATAAGGCATGGTCACTACGTTGTCTGTCATTACTCATTATATAACTCGGCCTTTCAACTTAGCTCGAACCATCATTCTTAAATCTCCCAGCTTTGGCAAAACTGTCTTAAGTCTCCCCTTCTCTTGAATCAATGGTTGCTGTCAATCCCAATGTGGCTCTTCAATTAGCTCAGGAAGCCATCTTCAATGGCAAATGCTTTGATAGCGCTGAGGCCTACTCTCGCTACCTTCACAATTTCCAGGATCGTGCTTTGTGCCCCTCTGTTGCGCTAGCTCCTTCAACCTTTAACAGGTATGGAATGGATGTTCCTGCCTTGATAGAGTCTCTTGGCTGGACTGATGTCCTTCACGATCAGCATTTTGGCTATCGTCCAGAGGCTGTTCGTATGTTCTATGCCAACATGAGGCCTTGCTTCAACACCATCCCATCATCGTTCACCACTATTGTGTTCAACTAATTGATCACAGTCAATGTGGAGTTGATATCCCTCCTTCTTGGAATTCCCATAGCTGGAGCTGAAGTTATGGATATCTCTGACTTTCAAGCGGCAGAGTTCAATGAAGTCGAGGCCCTCCGCCGCTACACTCGTGGCACTGGTCGGGCTTATCCGAATTTCTTTGCCTCAGGTTGCCTTCCTGATGATCTTAAAGTCTTGCACTTCTATATCACTCGTGTGTTTCTTCCCCGTTCCTATGGTCGCTCGTCCATCCATCTAACAGATCTCTGGATTCTTGCAAGTGCAAAGGAAAATCGTGCCATTAGTTATCCACATATCATGTTCAGTCACATGGTAACTTACTATGATGAAAATTATGATGGGGATCTACCTTTTGCCCCCCCCCCCCCAAATTACCTTTCTGCTACAAGCTCTAGGGGTTGATCTCCACTACAAGATTTCCTGTGTGGATGTGATTAATCGTCTACATGATCAGTTGGGTCGTCGTCGCCCTCGAGTCAATGCTCCAGGGGGAGACATGGCTGCTCATGTAGTTCCTCTACGTGAGGATGGATTGAGTCTTGCAGATCTGGTCAATGATAGCACATTGAGTTCTAGCGGGGTTAAGCAGATTTCGGCTGAGGAGGAGGGTGATAATTTCAACAACGAAGAAGATGATATCTCTGAGTATATGTCTTCACTAGACTATCCGTTCTAAGGGTAGTGGTGCTAGACTGAGGGGGTGTCCAGCTAAGGGGGAGTTTTGTGGTCTAGTTAGGGTGTCAGGGTGTCCTTGTTTTCAATAAAATTCCGACTCATCAGAATGGTGTTTGGTTGATTAGTTTTTTGTTTGCTTTGAGTTTTCATTCTGTTGGTAGTGTGTCTGGTCAGTGTTCAAATAATTGAGAGTGATTTGACTGAGTAGAGCAAAGTGAGGGTTCTGTAATGCGATTTTATCTCTTGGAAAAGATGGAATAAAACTTTGAGTTTTCAGAGTCATATGTTTGGAACAGTCTGCACGTTATGTTTGTTTAAGTGTGTGCATGAACTACATTTGCAGCAGGGAGGGATCATTGACTGGATTAGGGGGAGATTGTTGAGATGAAGCCAATCGATGAGTTGATGAAGAGCAAGGGAAATAAAGATCAGAATCAAGTAATTGAGAATATCTCATACAGGAAGAAGAGGAAGGTTTTTCAAATTGATAGAGGAGTTTCCAAGTTTGTAGGAAACAGCCTGCTTATGATAGAAAAGTGGGTCTAGCACTTGATGCGTCATCTTGATTGCCGATAAGAGGAGTTGTACTGAAAGCGGTCAAAAACTTCTATTTTAAGGATCAACGGCTAAATGACAAGTCAATATAAAAGGAGATGTTGAAGTAAGAGCGAACCACTTTTCGGCAATCAAGATTGACAAAGAGCTAAGGGAATTGCTAGTAGTCTTGATAGAAAAGTGGGTCTAGCACTTGATTGGGGAAATTGGGGCTAGAGAGTGTTCGGAAGAACTTGTGTAGCTGGATAGCTGTGTGATCGAGTGGGTAGACAGGTTTCTAGTTAGTCATCCAGGATTGGATCGACTGAACTTCGTAGGAGTGTAACTCAAACTCAAATCATCAGAGATTGGAGCTATAGTGGATTGTCGGAAATCACAAAGTACTGATCCTCCGACCGTGGACTAGTCGGTAGTGCTTCTTTTGGCCTACCGGAAACCACGTAAAAATTAAGTGTGTCTCTTTAACTTTCTGTTGTTCCTATTACCTTCACGTTGTCTCTGTTTTTCCAGGTTTAGGTACAGGGGAAATCTGCATCGTCGAGAAAGAAGAAAGAGCTGTAGGCTGTTATCAAACCAATCTCTCGGGCCCAGCGAAGTCTGCGAATTTGGGAATCTTGTTCAGCCAATTTGGGCCGATAACTAAAGCCCAACAGTGAACTCGTTCTTTAGCAGAAGAAGCAACGAAACTGCTGCGTTTTGAACAGCCTTGTCACTCTCCCTCGACTTTATTGCGTCATCTTGCTTATCTGCTTAAAAACTTTACCTTTACCTTTTCTATCTTCATTTCTAGGGTTTGTTAGTTTTAAGCGTTGCAAGTACTCAAAGTAAGAAACCCGGCAAAGGAATCTCGCGCTCGATTCCATTAACAATAAGTTTCTTCACGCGTCTACGACAACGACAGTCGGCAACCGATAATCGAGAATGAGGAATATAGGAAGGAAGGACAACGAGGAACATGCAAAGAAAGGATTGACCAAATGGAGAACGAGGCGAATAAAGGATGAGGAAGGCGAGACGGTACCTCCAATCAAACAAAAGCTACATGCCTGGATTTCTTCTAGGGATGGCAATATTACCCATACCCATGAGTATTTTACTATCCAACCCAATTGGGTTGGGTATGGAATCCAAATAGATGTTAGATGGGTAGAGTTTGATGGGTTTGTACCCATACCTATTTACTTGGTTGGGTTGGGTTTTTAACATATGGATTTGGGTTTGTACCCATACCCAAATGCAAATTACAGTTTGGTACCTAAACTTAATTGTTATGCATATTAAGTACCTTTTTTTGCATATAAGTTCTTAAAATACTGACTCGACTCTACTGTCACTCTAGGAATTGGCCAAGTGTAACCACTTCCTAAAGCGTAGTATAGCGGGTTTAGGTTTAATTATCAACCCGGGTCCTAGATTTGCTGACTACTCAGTGAGTTCTTGTTATCTAGCAATAAAACTGGAGTGCAAGTCTAAACTACCAAACAAACAAAGCAGGCAAACTGGTTGTATTCAGGTTAAAGAGGTCACCCGGATATGGTTCCCCCTAGACTGCAGTTAAGCCGGATTGTAATTACCAAGTTCAGTTTCTATGAAAGTTATACTGCGGAAGGTTCTTAAACAGCCTGAAGTCTCGACTAAAGGTCTTCAGACCCTCTCAATCTGAATCTCTAGCGGGCGACTAACCTCCACCGGAGTCGACAGATTGAGGCCCTAAGAACAAAACCTCCACTACCGGAGTAAATATGGTACAGAATAGTGAGTTGGCTCCTCGACTAAAGTCACCAACTCCCTACCTTCAATCAAGGATACTCTATTAACCTAGGCAGATATTCTCATTCTAGGTCAAAGCAGAAACAACAGGAATTTGATCAGGATTCAAGTCATTCAATCATTAAAACCTCAATCGAATATAATCAATCATAGAATCAGTACTTGGGTTCATACAATCAAAGCCTAACATACAAATCTACGGTTCTCCATACCCAGATGAATGGGAGAACTACTCCATGGAGAAGAAAGCAAAAGCAGAAACAGACACGGAATTCATACTGCGAAGGACGGATTCCGGCTCCTGGACGTTGATTGGCACTTCTCCAAGCTCAAGCTGGCCTCCAATGGTGTTGAAGATCAATCTAGGGCACTTGGGAACTCTTGCTCGTCACTTTCTCTCTCTAGGAACTAATCTCTCTCTCAAAAACTCGAATCCCCCCGAATTGTGGCTGAAATTCAGCTTAAAAGGAGAAAATCCCGACTCACACGGCCAGGGTGGCACGGCCGTGCAGCTCACCCAGTTGCCCGTGTGAGTCAAAACGCATCGTTTCATTTAGTTCGAATTCCAGGCTCTTTGCACGGCCAGAATGGCACGGCCGTGTGGACATCCCCTCTTGCCCGTGTTTGCTCTCGCAGAATGTGGCACGGCCGTGTCGATCCTCTGCTCTGCCCGTGTGTGCTCTCGGCAAAACTCGCACGGCCAGGCCATTACTTCACACGGCCGTGCCAACATCAGGGCAGCCCGTGTGACCTCCCTTGTGACTTGTCTCGCGCCCGATCTTCACCCAATCGACCCCGAACTCGCTCCTAAACCTTCATTCACTTGCCAGTACCTGAAATATCACAAACAAGCACAACCTAGCGTGAAATCGGTCTAAAACACGAGAAACCACATCTCAAACGGTGTAAGAACAGGGGTGTAAACATGTGTAACTAACGGTCTATCAAACTCCCCCACACTTAACCGTTTGCTTGTCCCCAAGCAAACCTAACTCAAACCAATGCAACTCTCCAGACCTCTATAGCAACAAACAACCCAGATCGTAGGTAGAGGACTTCCTAGATCATTTAGCAACTTACGAGGTCAACCGACGCACAAGTCATCTCATAACTTCTTCGGCGAGTCGGCATCATGGCAAATAGTGAACAGAGGACAAATGAATTGTGGATTAAGAGATTCTCAAAAACAACAGATAATGGACTCACATTTTTCAAGGTGCTCTATTTTCTGCTTAAGGATGGTTGGAACCCCTTTTCTTTCTATTATGCTTGTTTTCTGTTATTTTTCTTTTCTTTTTTTCTTTTTCAAGGGTCCCAACTTGCTCTTACCGGCCATGTTCGGAGCGGATGTCTCGAGCCTCGTGCGGGGGAAAGACATGTAAGGGGGCTGGAGGTAGTAGGTGGAAATTGGGAACGAATTCCCGTCTCCCCTTACACACTTTCGCCCTATTCGCACGGGAGACGTTTATTTTGAAGCACATTTTCGAGCACCTGTTATTTTCAAAACATGATACAAGAGTCCATGACAGGCAGAGAATCCACAACACCACACAATTCAAGGGTCCTAAGATCACTAATTCACTCAATCAACCAACTCAATATGAAGAAGAAATGAGACTTCTTAAATGCATCGACATCCTCCATAGTGCTACACTACCTCCCTAGGTTGCATATCACTATAAAGACTGTCAATTCAAAGCATACTGAGCAGGTAATTGCAATGAAACACGTACTTGGAGCCCTCAAATTTAAAAATTTGGACAGTGGACTAGGCTCCAAGCACACAAACAGATCTAATGCAGTCAAAAGATAAACACCCCCCCACACTTAAGATCGACATTGCCCTCAATGGAGAAGAGGGAAGGGATAGGGAAAGATGTTACCGGTATGCACGGACTGCAGGGGACTGGAAACAGGCCAGTCGGGGCAAGCATAGCCAAAGGGGAACAGAAGAGCTCAAACACAGTATGTTAGGTTCAATGGTCAGCCCAATAAAATATCATCCAAACCAAAAGAAAACAAACCAAACCCAAACCGGGTTACAATCCGACTCAAAACACAAGAAAGAAAATCAAACCATGGTGGGGTTGCCTCCCCACAAGCGCTTCTTTACCGTCTTTTAGCTGGACGCCAATTGCGGATACTCAGGGCGGTGCAGGAACAGGTGCCTCCAAGAGCGGATCCACGTCGCTCTTGAGGTACAGCTTCAGGTTGTGGCCATGCACCCGACGGATGCGACCACCCTCATCAGTCAGCTCGACCTGCCCATCTGGCAAGATGCAGGAGAGCGAGTACCCAGACGGCCCGGTGGTCGTGGTGCAGTAGGTGAGACCAGCTCATAGTGGTCTCCACTCTTCTTCCGTGCAGGCTTAGCAACCTGCTGCTTCGGCCGCCACTCCTCCTTGAGCTTTTTGTTCGGAGGCGAGGCTTGGATGGAGTGGCGGCGAAGGAATGATAGGAGGGTCCTGCAAAATAGGAGGTGCAGAAGGGTACACGCCAGACTCGTGTACCTTATCAGAAATGGCATGCACAGGCGTGACATCAATCATAGCACAGTGATCAAACTCAGTCACAGAAAAAGTAGCATGTTCATCACCAGCACGCAGAATCTATTTACCATCATGCACATCAATAAGTGCCTTGGCGGTGGCAAGAAATGGCCTACCTAGAATCAAAGGCACATCCACATCCTCATGCACATCAAGAATAACAAAATCAACAGGATATGTGAATGCACCGACACTGACAAGCAGATCCTCTATGATTCCCCTAGGATGCACAATGGAACGATCAGCGAGCTGAATGCTCATCCTAGTAGGGCTAAGTTCACCTAGGTCTAGCTTTTTATACAACTTATATGGCATGACGTTTATGCTAGCGCCTAGGTCCGCCAAGGACTTGCCTACATGCATGCTGCCAATAGTAAGAGGGATAGTAAAACTCCCTGGATCCTTGCGCTTCTCGGGCAGCTTGTTCTGCAGGATAGCAGAACACTCCTCGCTCAGCATCACTGTCGAGAGATCCCCAAGTTTCTTCTTGTTGGTGCAGAGATCTTTCATGAACTTGGCATACTTGGGCATCTTCGACAGTGCCTCCATGAACGGTATGCTGATGTTGAGCTGCTTCAACATTGCCATGAACTTGGCAAACTCAGTCTCCAGCCTGTCTTTGTGTAGGCGAGTGGGGAAGGGAAGCTGGGGCACATGCTCCTTAACCACTGGTTGTGGCTTGGGAGCAGGGGCTTCCTTCTCCACCCGCACTTCTGCATCGTCGGCTGGAAGTGCTGAAGCAGTCAGTGGTTCCTCCTGTCTGGCCGGGACAGGATCAGCATATATGGTCTTACCGCTCCTGGTAAAAATGGCATCCAGCTGCTGATGCTGGTGAGGATCTCGAGGATTCGGGACAGTGGTGGCAGGCAAAGTCCCCGGTGCCCTGGTGGTGGTCTGGCGGGCCAAGATGCCCACCTGGGTCTGCAGATCCTGCAAAATGGCACCCTGGTTCCTCTGACCTGCCTCCAGTGAGGCTACACTCTGGTCCAACCTCGTGATCGTCGCCTGAGTGCTCGTCATGAATGAAGCTAGAATGTTTTCAGCTTCGTCATCCTGTCATCTGGGGCTGGAGCTACTGCTGGCTCGGCAAACTGGCGCTGGGGCTGCTGGAATGGCTGCCCCTGCCTAGGCTGGTAGGGCTGCTGCTGTGGGTCTGGCCCCTGACGAGCCTGGAAGGGCTGCCTTTGCTGAAAACCACCTGCTGGTGCTGGGAAACCAGGTGGTTTAGTGGTGTTGCTGCTCCAGACGAAGTTGGGATGCTGGCGCCACCCCTCATTATATGTGCTACTGTATGGATCGAGGCGCCGCGCATTGGCGATGAATGCCAACTGCTCCTGGGGTGTGGTAGACTCCCTCATAGCCTGGCAGTCCTCCACTAGGTGACTGGAGCTCTCACACCACTGACATTGAGCTACTGGAGGTGTAGCCAAACCTCTGCCCGGAGTGAGACTGTTGGGCTGCTTCAATGTCTGCACTAGCTCGGCTACCTGCTGCTCGAGCCCGGATCTGGTCTCCATGGCGTGCACACCACTGTCCCTGGAATGTCTGCCTCTGCTGCTCTGCCCCCAAGAGTGATCTCTGGCAGCCAATGTATTAATCATCTGATTCAGCTCGGGTGGAGTCTTGGTGAGAACATCCCCTCCTGGGCATAAAGACTCAATCACCCTCTGGCTATCTGGGGAGAGAGCGCTGTAGAAGTTCCCCACAGTGAAAGCATCACTAAAGCCATGGTGGGGGCACTGCCAGAAGTAGCCCATGTACCGCTCCCAAGCATTACGGAGTGACTCATCTGGCTCCTGGCGGAAGTGAGTGATCTCCCGCTGAATCTCTGTAGTCTTCGATGCTGGATAGTACCTGTGCACGAACTTGTCCGCCAGATCGTCCCAAGAGGTGATGGACAATGGGGGCTGGGTCTCCAACCACCTCTTAGCATTCCCCGCCAGAGAATGGGGGAAGAGATGAAGGCAGATCGCATCATCGGAAACACCGTTCAGCTTGAACCCGTTTGTCAGCTGCAGAAAACGGGACAGATGTACCCTGGCCTCCTCATCCTTCAAGCCATGAAACTGGATCGAGGATGTGATGAGCTGAATCCAGCATGGCTTGATCTCGAAGTTGTTAGCTGGGATCGGTGGGTAGAGGATGACCGGGCGGATGTCAGCAATCCGAGGAGTGTAGTAGTACTCCAAGGTGGGGCCCGGCTGCGGTGGATGATGAACTCCATGGTCCTGGGGTATGGGGTTGTTCCCCAGGACCTGATTCACCAGGGGAACCTGCTGTGGATTCCCCTGGTGTTGGTTGTAGTCTCCGTCCATCCCGTGCTCTTCTTCAGAATCGCTGCTCAGGTGGCCGTCTATGCGCTCTTCCGTAGCCAGTCTAGCTCGCTGTTGTCTCCTGAGCTGGCGACAGGTGCGGTCAATCTCTGGATTCAATGGCAGTAAACCTCCCGACTGGCTACGGGTCATGCACTACCTGCACACACTCAAACAACAAACCCGTGAAGGCACAAGTGGGACAAAGAAAACAAAGCAAAAAGAAAAGCTAAATTAACAGAAATCACTTTTCTTCAACAACCTAGCCGTCCCCGGCAACGGCGCCAAAAACTTGACTCGACTCTACTGTCACTCCAGGAATTGGCCAAGTGTAACCACTTCCTAAAGCGTAGTATAGCGGGTTTAGGTTTAATTATCAACCCGGGTCCTAGATTTGCTGACTACTCAGTGAGTTCTTGTTATCTAGCAATAAAACTGGAGTGCAAGTCTAAACTACCAAATAAACAAAGCAGGTAAACTGGTTGTATTCAGGTTAAAGAGGTCACCCGGATATGGTTCCCCCTAGACTGCAGTTAAGCCGGATTATAATTACCAAGTTCAGTTTCTATGAAAGTTATACTGCGGAAGGTTCTTAAACAGCCTGAAGTCTCGACTAAAGGTCTTCAGACCCTCTCAATCTGAATCTCTAGCGGGCGACTAACCTCCACCGGAGTCGACAGATTGAGGCCCTAAGAACAAAACCTCCACTACCGGAGTAAATATGGTACAGAATAGTGAGTTGGCTCCTCGACTAAAGTCACCAACTCCCTACCTTCAATCAAGGATACTCTATTAACCTAGGCAGATATTCTCATTCTAGGTCAAAGCAGAAACAACAGGAATTTGATCAGGATTCAAGTCATTCAATCATTAAAACCTCAATCGAATATAATCAATCATAGAATCAGTACTTGGGTTCATACAATCAAAGCCTAACATACAAATCTAGGGTTCTCCATACCCAGATGAATGGGAGAACTACTCCATGGAGAAGAAAGCAAAAGCAGAAACAGACACGGAATTCATACTGCGAAGGACGGATTCCGGCTCCTGGACGTTGATTGGCACTTCTCCAAGCTCAAGCTGGCCTCCAATGGTGTTGAAGATCAATCTAGGGCACTTGGGAACTCTTGCTCGTCACTTTCTCTCTCTAGGAACTTATCTCTCTCTCAAAAACTCGAATCCCCCCGAATTGTGGCTGAAATTCTGCTTAAAAGGAGAAAATCCCGACTCACACGGCCAGGGTGGCACGGCCGTGCAGCTCACCCAGTTGCCCGTGTGAGTCAAAACGCATCGTTTCATTTAGTTCGAATTCCAGGCTCTTTGCACGGCCAGAATGGCACGGCCGTGTGGACATCCCCTCTTGCCCGTGTTTTCTCTCGCAGAATGTGGCACGGCCAACCCGGCCACTTGCACGGCCGTGTCGATCCTCTGCTCTGCCCGTGTGTGCTCTCGGCAAAACTCGCACGGCCAGGCCATTACTTCACACGGCCGTGCGAACATCAGGGCAGCCCGTGTGACCTCCCTTGTGACTTGTCTCGCGCCCGATCTTCACCCAATCGACCCCGAACTCGCTCCTAAACCTTCATTCACTTGCCAAGACCTGAAATATCACAAACAAGCACAACCTAGCGTGAAATCGGTCTAAAACACGAGAAACCACATCTCAAACGGTGTAAGAACAGGGGTGAAAACATGTGTAACTAACGGTCTATCAAATACCGATGAAAATTTACATTTTAGTACCTAAAATTTTTTGGTGCCTAAACTTTTCAAGTTTTACAAATAGGTCCAATTTTTGTATGTGTAGGTAAAACACCCTCAAGTAAATAGATATCCATATCCAACTCATACCCATTTAGATAATATCCATATCTAACCCAAACCCATACACACATCACCCAAACCCTACCCATAATAAATGGGTCTACTTGGGTTTGGGAAAAATTACCCATGGGTGGGTAAATTGCCATCCCTAAATTTTATACCCAACTCCTACAGATCCGCCGCACTAGAGATCTTTGAGAAGGTGAGACGATGGCGAGACGACAAGTCGACGACGGTTGTGCGATGATGGGGTTTGAGAAGGTGAGAACGATGGATGAATTAGGTTTTGTCGTCGTTCAATTCGATTGATGGATTTGCGAATTAGGGTAAAAGTGGGAGGAGGGGCAGGAGGCGATGGTGCATGTCTGGTTGGGGTGCCGAGGTTGGGATTGGGGAGATTGGGATGGCGATGTCGAGATTGGAAATACAAGGTGGGAAGGCCAGGTCTGGTGGAGGTTGAGAAGCTTCTGGATGGGGCAGAGCAGAGGGTGGTCTTTAGCCTTATATTTCAATCGACGGTTATTTACCGGTACATCAATTTTTCTCGGTTAGCCACCGACGGTTGTAGTTAATCATATTGCCTGAAAATGGCAACTGACGCCGAAACTGCACACGTATAATCGATGTCGGTTCAATCGTATAACCGCAATTTTCTTGTCAGTTTTTGGTTTAACCAAATAACCAGTCACCGATTAACACCCCTACAACCACATCAACATAAAAATATAAAATAAGCATATTTAGTTGTTAATTCTGAGAAATCATGAAAGTTAACAACCATAAATAAATAAATTAGGGACCTTTTGGTTTTGGTGATAATTAAATTGATATATTATCATCAATGCATGCACACATAACGATGGTTTCAGGATTCCGAAAGAAGTTAAGGAGAAGGGCGCTGAACGATGGCGAGATTCACTTGTGGGGCAGTTCGTCGGGAAGCGTGCGGAGGTTGCAGAGCTCCAGTCATGGGCGAATAAGCTATGGGGGAGAGATGGCACTGTGAGGGTCTCGCAATTTGGTCCGCAGATGCTGATTTTTCAATTTCCTTCTCCTTCTTCGTGTGAGTGGGTATTCACATCGGGACCGTGGCACTTCAAAGGGAATCCAATTTTTTTCAGGAAATGGGAAGTGGGCATCCAGCCAATAGTTCCACAGGTAGAAACACTGCCGATCTGGGTTACGATTAGAGGATTACCGTTGGAATATCTGGGTAGTGATGGGGTTGAATGGGTTGCAAGTGTGATTGGGAAACCGCTCTGGACTGATCAGAAGACTAGGGTAGGTGCTCAACTGGGATTTGCGAAAGTTTGTGTTGAGATTGCAGCTGACTGTGGGTTTCCGGACAAGGCTCGATTCTACCCTGATAATGATTATGCTTTTGATATTGGTTTGGAATACTCACATCTTCCGAAAGTGTGCTCTAAGTGTCGGTTATGTTGACATAGTTGTATGCAGGAGCCTGTGCAGCAGTGGAGAGTTAAGGAAGCTGATTTGTTGGGGACTGTGCAGACTGTTGTTGTAGATTGTGGTCAAGCGGGGTTGGCAACTGAGGGAAGTGATGCAGGTGAAATTAAAGGAAGTGGAGTGGATCAAAATGCTGTAGAGATTCATGGTGTTGGAGAGGTAGATAGGGTGAATGGAGATGGAGGTACAGGCTGCAGAAGCAGTTACTGCAAATAGTGGACAGCTGGACTTAGTGGTTGAGGGGCAGGTAGCTGGGGGAGGTACAGAGGTAGGAAAATCTACTGTGATGGAAGCTGAGTTAGACACTGAACATGACTTTGGCACTGCAGAAGGGAGGGAACAAAAGGGTGATGTGCCTGATTCTGCAGGTGAGACTACTGATAGTGTCAAGACTGACGCCACCCCAGACCTTGTCTCAAATGGGGGATCTCCTCTGAGCTTTGCTCAAATAGTGAAGGGATCATCACCTCTAGGTGGGAGTCCTGTTGCTGTTGAGCAAATGTCTGTGAGTGGTAGGTCACCAATGACTGGGAGCCTTCGACCTCAGACATCTCAGGGGGATAAAGGGAAGGAGAACAGGCAGCCTCTTATTGACAAAGGGAAAAGAGTTTGGGTGGATTCTCCTCTGGTGCCTATTCAGCCAAGGAGAGGAGGAAAAGGTGGGAAGGGGAGAGGTAAGAGATGAAACTCCTTACCTGGAATACAAGAGTGTTTAAGGCAGAAGGTAAATATACAGCAATACTAAAGAAGATAAATAAGTATAATATAGACATAGTTGCAATACTAGAACCTAGAATAAGATCCTCTGAGACAGACAAGCTAGTTGAGAAGAGATTCCCAGATTGGAGAAAGCGGGTACAACACAACTCAAATGGCCTGGGGAAGATTTGGTTACTCTGGAAAAGTGATATTCAGCTCACTGTTTTACATGCTTCTGATTAGTTCATTCAGTTTATGGTAGGGGGGATGCAAATGTTTTTTGGTACTGTGGTATATGCTTCAAATGAAGAGAATAATAGAAGGGAACTTTACAATGATTTGAGAAGAGTTAAGGTGGCGAATGCTCCTTGGATTGTTTTGGGTGACTTCAATGATGTAAGGAATTCTTCAGAAGCATCTAATTCTCCAGCAGTGGACTCTAGAATGATGGTGTTTAATGATTGGATCACTGATCTTGAGTTGGAAGAGCATCAAGCCACAGGGCCATGGTTTACCTGGCTGAATAAGCAATCTGCTAATCCAATAGCCAAGAGACTAGATAGAGTGCTTGTTAATTTTGAATGGTTAGACAAGGTGAAAGACAGTAAAGTTCATATCCAAGCCCCTGGGGTATCAGATCACTGCCCATTATATGTTGACACTTGTGCTTCTATGAAGTCTCTGCCAAAGCCGTTCAAATTTTTCAAATTTTGGATGAGACATCCAAAATTTGATGATCTATTGGCAGAAGCGTGGCATAGTAGGGTGACTGGTCATCCTCTCATTAGAGTTTGTAAGAAGTTAAAGAATTTGAAGAATATGCTGAGGAAACTCAACAGAGAGGAGTTTTCGGACTTAAGGGAAAGGGTTAAAGAAAAAGAAGCAGAAGTTCATAGTATACAACAGGAGGCGTTGTCTAACCCTTCACCTGAGAGTTTTGCCAAAATGACTCAGCTGGAGCAGGAATTGAGAGGTTTGTACTGTGATGAAGAATCATTTATCCACCAGAAGTCAAGGGAAACTTGGTTGAAAACAGGAGACTCAAACTCAGCTTATTTTTATAGATCCATAAGGAATAGGCAGAAGAGAAGTACAATAAGAGTCCTGAAAAATGAGCAAGGGGAAAAAGTCCAAGATGTTGATGAGATGTCACAAATAGCAGTCAGATTCTATGAGAAGCTTGGTGTTGAGGATCCTGAGGTTGTAGCTCACACAGATGAGTATATATCTGGCTTGCTGAAATGGAAGATTACCGTGGAGCAAACTGAAGGAATTTGTGACTCTTTCACAGAGGAGCAGATCAAAGAAGTTATTTTCAAGATGGATGGGGACAAAAGTCCTGGTCCAGATGGATTTTCTAGCGGCCTTCTTCGAGTATGCTTGGCCAGTTATTGGTTCAGAGGTAACTGCTGCTATCCAATATTGCTTTGAACAGGATAGGTTACCTAGACAAGTGAATGCCACTATCTTAGCTTTGATTCCCAAGACTCCTAATCCTGATGAAATGAGGAATTTCAGGCCTATCTCATGCTGCAACATATTATATAAGGGCATTTATAAGCTTATAGCTAATCGATTAAGTCCACTGCTCCCTGCCCTGATTAGCAAAAACCAAACTGCCTTTGTTAAAGGGAGATTGATAGGTGAAAACATCCTAATGGCACATGAACTGGTCAGCAAGTATTCTCATAACAAAATCTCCCCTAGGTGTGCTTTAAAAATTGACCTTATGAAAGCTTTTGATTCGTTTGACTGGTCCTTCATTTTTCAAGTACTGAAATGTATGGGATTCCCTGAGAGATTTATTACATGGATAAGAATGTGTGTAAGTACCCCAATGTTGAGTGTGTGCTCTAATGGTGGACTTGTGGGTTACTTCTCAGCAAAAAAAGGTTTTAGGCAGGGAGACCCTCTGTCTCCCTACCTATTTGCAGTAGCCATGGAAGTTTTTACCTGTTTGATTGACCACTCAGCTGCTGCTGGGAGATTCCCCTTTCATCCCATGTGTAAGGGGATAAACCTCACTCATCTTTGCTTTGATGACGACCTATTGGTCTTTAGTGATGCCTCAAACTATGGGATACAGGAGTTGCAGAGAATTTCGAATCAGTTTAGACAGATTTCTGGTCTGAAGTCTAATCCTAGTAAATGTGAAATATATTTTGGAGGGTTACATCATGATGAAAGGCAAATTAGAGCTGAAAGATATGGTTATAAGTTGGGGGAGTTCCCTGTCAGGTACCTGGGAGTGCCTTTGATTGCTGGTAAACTGAGTTTATCAGCTTGCAAACCTCTTATAGAGAAAATAGTTGCTAGAATCACAGCTTGGAAGTCAAAGTCATTATCTTATGCTGGTAGAATTGAGTTGGTGGGTACTGTGCTTTACAGTCTGAATCAGTTTTGGATGTATGTCTTTCTTCTCCCAAAGGCAGTGATTAGAGAGGTGGAGAGATTGTGTAGCAACTTTATATGGGGAGTGGAAAGGGGGGTGAAGCTCAGAGCCAATGTGGCATGAAAAAAAATTACTTATCCTAAAAAGGAGGGAGGTCTCGGATTTAGGGATATGAGTAGTTGGAATTGTGCTTGTGCTGCAATGCATGTCTGGCAGATTTTATTACAGGAGGGGTCTTTGTGGGTGGCATGGATCCATAAGTACAAATTGAAAAGGAGATGCCTATGGACTTATACCTGTACTTCAGGGTCCTGGAATTGGCTTAAAATATTAAAGTTCAGAAGTGGACTAGCCCCCTTTATTTCGAGCAGGAATGGTGTTTTGCTACTGGATGGTTTGCATATGCCTCGTTTCTCTATAAAAGAGTTTGGCGACTTATAAGACCTTCCCAGCAGAGGGTTGCCTGGTGGAAATTGCTCTGGAAAGGTGTGGCCATTCCAAGCAATCGGTTGATTACTTGGCTGGTTAATAGAGACAGTATACAAACAAGAGACAAAATGCAGCGATGGGGATTTCAAGGACCCTTGAACTGTGTTTTTTGTGGTGAAGGAGTTGAGAGTAGGCAGCATCTGTTTGCCCTCTGCCCTTTCACTAGACCGATACTTGATAAATTGTTTACAGGTTGTATGCAGGTCCCGGTGTTCCAAAATTGGGGGGATATGGTTTCATGGTTGATCGGAAGTATGGTAAGCAGACAGAGGAGGCTGAGGCAGGAAGACTTATCTGGCAGTCATGGGGTAGTCAGATGTGGAGAGAAAGGTGCTGCAGAATGTATGGGGGTAAAGTTAGGGGGTTGAATGAAGTTTTGGCTGTAATCAGAACTGAGGTTGTGTTTGTTCTTGGAAGGGAAAGGGTGAGTCTCTTCTGGGTTGATTAGCTTGTGGATGTTTCAGAGGTAGTTTTTGGCAGTTCTTGATAGATGTCAACGGGTTGATTCTGATTCCCCTAGCTAGCAAGGGTGTTGCTAGCAAACTCCTTTTTTGATGAATAAGATCCCACAGATTTCATCAAAATAATAATAATACACATGCATATACAAAAATTGATGTATTGTAGTTTACATCGTTTGATTTCTGTTATATTTATTGAAGTATTTAAATAAGTTATATTACTTTTAGAGTGAAATATCACTTTTACCCTTTGTTTCCAATATAAAAAAGAAAAACACATAAAAATGTAGGGACATAGTTGGAATAAAAAAACCCCAACAATCTCATGCAAAGCTTGAGATTTAACTATCACTCATTTTGAGTGATAGTTTGTATCACATCAAGCAAACAATGCATGTATAGTTGGTGCATAAATTACAAAAAAAAAACGATACATTGTGAACAAGTATGCATTACAACTATTCCAACCAAACTATCACCAAAACCAAACGATCATTAGTTACTGCTGTAAGCCCTCGTTTAGTATCAATGTTCTGAAAGACAAAAGTAGAAAATAATGAAACAAATAGTGCGGTATAACCGGTTATAAGAAATTTGAGTGGGAAAATCTATGCAAGTAATATTGGTGATAATGTTTCAGGTGTGTTTTGCAAAAAACAATAGAGAGGAAGGGTAGAAATTAGGTCTAGTGAGATTTACAATCTCTTGAAATGTAATTATTCCGCGATTGATAAGATAAAAAAAAAGTTTTACAAGCATCTTTACCAATACCAAATCCATGACCCAGGAATGGTATTCAAACAACATAATTTGTAAATTCACAGTTTTCGAAGCATATTATCAATCCTTATTTTTCAAATCTAAAGATTACTTATAATCTTCTATTTAAAAAATCCAACATTTATACCATCAAGGTAGGCATTATGAATGACAACGGTGCCTAGACATGTGGGTACCTCAATGTCCTACACCAGTCCCATGGCAAGCCAGGGCAATATCAGGTATTTTTCCATGTAACATGGGCAGTGGTGTAGTTAGAAATTTTAGCAAGGTGGTTCCGACTTAAAAAAAATATTGTATTATTTTTTTTTTTTTTTGTAACCAACGATGAGTTCTCATATTTTCAAAAGTTTGTAAAATACATACATCATCCAAACTATCAAGAATGTCACTCTCAATGTATCCTACCAAAAAATTATTCTTGATATCATCACTCATTCAACTCCGAAGAGTATTCTTCATGTAGTCCAGTGTCGAAATACTCTTTCAAACACTTACAATGGCGAATGTTAGCATTAATGCTAACTTAACAAGAAGATATAGAAGGGAAATAATCTTTAAAAAAAAAGGAGAGTAAGGGACTTTGTTAAGGTGACATGCAAGTCATCATGACGTGGACAAACGATCAACCTATTTGGACAAAATGGTCGACCTCTTTGCTGGAATGGTCGACCGGAGGTACTATTTTCATTTTGCTATGTTCAATCGACAACCTTGCATTTTAATCAACAAACTAATTTAGTTGAAGAGGTCGACCATTTGTTGAACATAGCAAAATAAAAATAGTACGGGTCGATCCACTTTGATCCTGGTCCGGTGAGAAAAAACGGGCCACACTACCCGTCGGGTCGACCTCTATAAGGTACCGGGTTGGAGGTCAAATTGTGTCATTGTTTCTTTGGTTTGCGAAATGCGCCTATTTTTCGATTTTTCTTTTTGCCTAACTCAATCTTTGGAATCCTAAGTTGAACGTTTGAATATTGATGTTATATAAGTGTAAGTGAATTTTCACTATATGTTGCATCTAAGTACGAAATGTTATTTTGGTGTAATATTATATTTTATAACTCATATGTTAGATGGAATTTGATATAATTTATCAAGATAAGAACAATATAAAGACTCTTTCCATATTTCTAGACTAAACCGGGCTAAAATGAGTGACCAATTAACCCTTGACCCACTAGCTCGTCCGGGTTCGAATCAACCCGCGGGTTGACAACCTTGTTAAAATGTCAATAAACCTTTATTTATGAAATGGAGAATATAATATGATAAGTAAAGCCAAATTATTTAAGAAATGGAGATTCGTCTCACGTAATAGTAGATACATTAGGCTTATAAATGGTGTAAAAAACAGTTAACTATACATAATTTGAGTAAACATAAAATCAAAGTTACACAAAATATGCCATGATTGAAGCGGGACAAACTTAGACAAAATGGTAGAATAGTTCATGTTCATTTCACTAGCCAAAGTTACACAAAATTTGAGTAAACATAAAATCAAAGTTACACAAAATATGCCATGATTGAAGCGGGACAAAGTTAGACAAAATGGTAGAATAGTTCATGTTCATTTCACTAGCCAAAGATCAAGTCAAAGATGTCAGTTCGAAATCGTCTCTCTAGTAAACCATGGCTTACTGATTTGAGATAATTGTACAACTATTTTAATCTGAAATCATAGGGAATTGGGAGCATGCTAATGACAAAGGCTAATGACATGATCAATGCGATATTTTGGCAGAAAGTTTCGGGAATGTTAAATCAACTATTTAGAGCTTTTTCCTTTTTTTTTTTTTTTTTTGTGTGTAGAACGAGAGCTTTTTCCTTGAACGATATAATGCAAACCTTTTTAACCTTTTCGCTCCATCTCTATGCACTATGTGTCTGGGAGTACTGTTGTGCACAAAATAAGAGGAAGAGAGAGGAGAGAACACATGATGATGGGGGGATAGAATTCGTGTGGCTAAAGGCTCGTCTTTGTATTTCAATTATTAACAAACTTTCTTCAACTTCCTAAGTGTATTTTGTTTGTGTGAATACTGAATATCAATGATAAAAAGATTGGGTTAAAGACACATTTGGTCACTGAGATTACAAAATCGAGACATGTTTAGTCACTAGAAAAAGTTAATATCAAATTTGATCACTACAATTACTAAAACTGGACGTATTTAGTCATTCGCCGTTAGTCTCCGTCCAACTCCATTAATGAAGTCCGTTAAGTGCTGATGTGGCAAACAGAATTGCCTAATCAGTCGGATATGACCCAACAAAAATAAAACCCGACCCGCCACGTCATTAAAACCAACCCAACCCATGACCCAACCCTTCTTCCTCCTTCCTCCCACCTCGGCACCTCCCACGACGTCGAATAAATCCTCTTCGTAACGACCGAACCGAGCTCCCCCTGTTTGTATTTGCAGCGACGGACACCGACAGATCATGCTCTCCGACGGCGGAGGCAGGGAGGAGAATCGCCCGAACCGATCGAAAATTGCAAGGATATTCCGGTGGATACTTTCGTGCTTTGCTCGTCGCTGTTTCCATGGGGCAGGCCACCGCCGCGAAGCGAAATTGAATTTTTCGCTCAGTTCCGAACGCCGCCTCCGCCTCTTCCGTCGCTAGCTCCTCCCCCTCCATCTTCCAATCTGCGAGAGAATCAATACGAGGAGGAGGAATTGGGTGGTGGAAGCGAAATTGAATTAATTGAAACCCTAACTCAGTTCCCGTCGCCACCACAATCATCAATCGCCTTTTCAAATCGGTGGTCCAAGACAAAGATCCAGATGCCCCTGAATTCATCGTTCTCCCCTTCGAAGAGGTTGTTGTCCAAGAGAAAGATCCAAGTGCCGGCGCCACCACCTCCTCCGCCGCCGCCGCCTCTGCATTTGTCATTCGCCTCTTCAAAGAGGTTGTCCAAGAGGAAGATCCCAGTGCCGGCGCCACCGCCTCCTCCTCCTCCGTCCTCCGGTCGTTTCCTCTGAGTTGTTCCTCGCCGAGAGAATCGAGATGAGGAGGAGGAGAAGGGTGGAAGAAGGGAGGAAGTTTTGACAATCAAATCTCCTCCTCCACCGCCACCTCCTCCTCCGCCATCAGTCTCCCATACGCCATTCAGGAAAGCAACCAAAAGAAAGGGAATCCACTCATTTCCACCGCCGCCGCGGCCGCTGCCGCCAATGCGTCCTCGGCGGTCGTCACTAAAACCACTTAACTTTTCAAAGATTGGGTCCGACAGAAGATCCAAGTGCCCGCGCCACCGTCGCCGCTGCCGGGTCCTCCGTTGGCGCCGCAAAGAGTGGTAGATCCACATAGGAGGAGGTCGGTCGAGCGTCCGCCGTCGGAGGAGATAGTAGGTGACAACGGTGGCCAGCCACCATTAAACACAATGCTTCCACCACCGCCTTTGCCATCGTCACCAAGAATGGACGGCGAGGAAATGGGGAGCGGGCACGAGAGTGAAGGTGGGAGGAAGGACGAAGAAGGGTTGGGTCATGGGTTGGGTTGGTTTTAATGACGTGGTGGGTTATAATGATGTGGCGGGTCGGGTTTTATTTTTGTTGGGTTATATCCGGCTGATTAGGCAATTCTGTTTGCCACATCAGAACTTAACGGACTTCAGTAACGGAGTTGGACGGAGACTAACGACGAGTGACTAAATGCGTCCAGTTTTAGTAATTGTAGTGACCAAATTTGATATTAACTTTTTCTAGTGACTAAACATGTTCCGATTTTGTAATCTCAGTGACCAAATGTGTCTTTAACCCTAAAAAGATTCATATCATACTTTACTTTTTTATTATTATTTTGTTTGTAAGAACTTGCATGTCCCGAGTTCGTAAAGTTTTGTTTCTTGTATGTCATATTTTGCTAAAATGTTATACAAAATTTTATAATTAAATTTTCTTTTTAATTTAAATTATTGTAACCAAATAATTGTTTAGATGATATCATAATTATATTTGACCAATTGGTTGTGGTATGAGAGCAATATATGTGGCATGTACAACTTTAAACGCCATGACTTGACTTTAGTTTTAAAGAGCATGCAAGAAAGAGATATAAAATTCATAAGAAATCTTCTCCCAGCAACTGCTCGACCTATTGTGACAAAATGGTTCTTGACAATATATATATATATATGGCGAGTTGTATGGTACCCTGGATAAAATTCGGGGTACCGCATACCTTGAGTATGAAAACACTATCTAGACCTTGAATTGACCGATCTTTCGGACATGATACTATACTCTAACTCTTAAAGATCAAAATCTAGGTCTTAATTCTCCCAATCTTATACTCCAAGATCAATTTAATTAGAAATAACAATCGACGGTTATGATTCGTCCACATATAGGCACAAAAAGGAATGCACCATCTTAGGGTTTATAGATTATGATTTAGATAATTAGGACCTAGGGTTCATTCATTAAGGATTAGGGTATAGTATCATACCCAAAAATCCTGCTAATTCGAGGTCTAGATAGCGTTTTCATATTCAAGGTATGCGGTACCCCGGATTTCACCCAGGGTACCATAGAAGCCACCATATATATATATATATATATATATATATATATATATATATAAAAGTCTACTTGTTTACTCACGGCCCCAAGACATACCTCTAGCAAGTTATACTAGGAGGACAAGATGGATCCTAAGGACCTCTTGGTGGATTAAGCATGAATGGAGGATGATCTAGAAGCTAGCTCTACATTCATCCAAATCTTTTATTTCCTTTTCTCTCTTCAAATTAATTTGTCAAGTATATATATGTTTTGCTCGATAATATGATCCTATCGAGAATTGACATTGGGTGTTCGGGGTTGAGATTCGGGTTCCAAGCCACAACTCAAATCTCACACCCCCAATGTCTAGGCATAGAACCGATGAGATTAGCTCTAAAACAATTAGGAGTTGTCTCTTCATTCATCTTGATCGTTTTAAATCTTTTCTACCCTCCAAATCAATTCATCAAGTATATATGTTTTGCTCAATAATATAAGCTCGCTGAGAATATACATTGAGTGTTAGGATTGAGGCTCGGTTCGAAAGCTAAAACTCAAGCCCCACACCTGAATGTTGAGGCATAGAGCCAATCGAAGAGGTTGGCTCTATAACTATTAGGAGTTGGCTCTTCATTCATCGTAATTTTTTTATTTCTTTTTTCCCCTTCAAATCAAGTTGTCCAAGTATATATATCTTATGCTCGATAATGTGATCTTGTTGAGAATTGATAGTGAGTGTTAAGGTTGATGCTCGTTCGAAGCCAAAACTCAAGCCCCACGCCTCAATGTTGAGGACATAGAGCCGACCAGGTTGACTCTAAAACGATTGAGAGTTGGCTCTTCATTCGTCCTAATTGTTTTATTTCTTTTCTACCCTTCAAATCAATTTGGCCAAGTATATATCTTCTGCTCAGTAATATGATCTTGCTCAGAATTGACATTGGGTGTCAGGCAATGATTGAAGCCCGAGGCCGATTATGGTGAGCTCGATGCATTTGGGAAAAAGGTAATCCAATGCTCAACATTTTGGAGTTTATTTTGGTTGAGCTCAATATTGTTGTGGAAAATTTTAGCCGACCCTCGAAATGAGATAATACTTTTGTTGGTCTTGTAAAGTTCGAGACTTGTATGAAAAACAAGTCGGTAGAGACCTAGAGCTAGAGGGCTATGGTCAAGACACATGGCCAAGCTTGACACCCTCGGAATCAAGGCCATGCGCTAGTCTAGCGAGACTCGTCTTTAATGGGCTCACTCGGAGTCTATCGAACGCCATTACTGGTTCAGTATAAGTCGATAATAATTATTTTAGTAGAAAACAAAATCCATAAGTACCAAGTACATATAACAAAAAAAAATTTAACCACCTTAGTGAATCTCTATAAGAAAAATATGTGAAAGGATGATGTAATGCTATTGCTTTTTGTATAGGTTTTCAACATCCAAACAATGAAACAAAAGAGCAAGGCTTACTGAACTGTCGTAGAAATGCCAAACAAAAGAAAAATCACTTTGACTAATCCCTCGTGACCCAAAAGGCTTCTTATTAGCAAATTTGTTATCATTATTGTGGGTTAGATGGAATCTCCTTTCTCGTAAAACGATAGTGATTGTTCAATATTGGTTCATTATCCCACACGTACACTTGATAGAAAACCCCATTTCTTTTGCATATAAAAAGGACTTAGGGGTAAGAGACAAAGGAAAAGCAAAAGTGCTTAAGTAGTACTAATTACTTGAATCTCAAGAAGAGTGAAGCTAATTAATTAAAAAGTGGGTCTAATATATGTTGTTCCCCCTCCTCACCTCATATGCTTAGAGAGACAACAAACAGATAATCTCCAATGTTTAAATTTAAATTGTAAGCAGAAGAAATTTAAAAGAGACATGGAGACAGAGGAGAGAGGAACAGGCAGAAGAAGAGTATTTATTTCCCCCCTTTTTCTAGTGAGATAATAAAAAAGCCGCCATTAACAAATGCTTCGTTAATAGGTTTGTTATTATCACAGATTTCCGTTAAAAAAAGTAAAAAAACAGGTTTGTTATTAAATACATTGTCATTAGTAATTACATTGAACCTGAATTTGTTCTATGGCTGCTTCAAGGGGTGAAGGAAAATAGGGGAAGAGGAAAATATGATATACGTTACGGTTATGAGTGTTAAAAGTCGATTGTTAGAATATGACTTGAATTTGATTTGAGTTTTGTTTTGTATTTTGGACCTAATTTGTTTGGGTTTGTGTTTGGACTTTGTTTTGAACTTTTCCTTGTATGTGTTGGGAAAATGTGTTTGGTTTTCTGTTTGGGATTAGGAGAAGAGATCTATAAATACTCGTCATCAATTATAATCTGTAGTAAGGTTAGTCAAGTTAGTTTGTTTGGTTTGTTCGTTCAGGAATTTGGTTTGTCACCTGTACTCTCCTCAAATCAGTGAAATTTGTTCTCCCATGCCCATGGATTAGCTAGCACACATTGAGTTAGTGAACCACGTTAAATTGTGTTCGTTTGTGTTGATTTGGATTATCTTTTGCACGCTTCTGTTCTGACAAGTGGTATCAGAGCCTTTGGTTGAGATTTTGGGAATTTGGCGTTGGACTGAATTTTTGCGCTGAGAAGTTTGGTTGGAGTTTGTTTGATAGCAAGGATGGCTGCTATTAGTATGAAGATTGATAAGGTTACTGGGAGAAACAGTTTCAGTTTGTGACAGATAAAGATGCAAACACTGTTGAAACAACAGGGTTTGTGGGCTCCGTTGTCTGAAAAATCAAAGAAGAAAAGCATAGATGAAGAAGAGTGGAGTACTTTGGAGGAGAAAGCTCATTCTGCAATCTTGCTTTGTTTGGCTGATGACATCATCACTGAGGTTGCTGTTGAGAAGACTGCTGCAGCTTGTGGTTGAAGCTTGAAAGTCTATACATGACAAAGTCTTTAACCAACAAGTTGCATATGAAGCAACGTCTGTTCAGTCTGCATATGGAGGAAGGTACTTCTCTCAGGAATCATCTAGATCAACTCAATACTATCTTGTTAGATTTGCGAAATATTGATGTTAAAGTAGATGATGAGGATGCTGCCTTAATTCTGTTAGTATCTTTGTCATAGTCATATGAGAATTTTGTGGATTCATTTATTGTTGGGAAAGATAGTTTGTCTTTGGAAGATGTCAGATATGCTCTACATACTAGAGAAGTTCGACATAAGGCGTCTGGTTCAGGTTCGGAAAATCAGGCATCTGGGTTAGCTGCTACGGGTAGTAGGAGACAACAATCTGGTAATAGAAAGGCGAATATAAATTCAAATTCTGTTGGTTTGAAGGATGATGATATATGTCATTACTGTAAGGAGAAAGTGCATTGGAAATTTGATTGTCCTAAACTAAAGAAAGATTAGAAGAAGAAGGAATCATCTGCTGCTGTGGCGGAAGAAACTAACTCTGATTCTGAAGCTGGTTTAGCCTTAGCAGTGAATGAACATGTACATCATCAGGATGTGCGGTATTTAGATATTGCAGTTGATTATCATATATTTCCAAGCAGGGAGTGTTTTTCAACTTATGAGCAGATAAATGGAGGACATATTTCTATGGTCGGGGTGCTATCTGTAAGATTGTTGGAAGAGGCTTCGTCAGAATAAGGACACATGATGGTTCTGTTCTCACCTTGAACAATGTTAGGCATATTACAGAGATGACTAAGAATCTGATGTCTTTAAGTCTACTCGACGACAAGGGTTTCAGTTTCAAATGTGAAGGTGAAGTGTTGTCTATCTGCAAAGGTTTTAAGGTGATTCTGAAAGGTGTTAAGGTTGGTGTCTTGTATAGTCAAGGTTCTGTTTTGACATGTTTTGTTGGTGATAAGTGCACCAAGATGGTTCTGAATGGCAAGTCTCAACATGGGTTGGATATGCCAAATGGTTTGAGTTGTTGATCGCCCTTAGGGGCATTTGGAGGCAGGGGAGATTCTGGTACAACTGATTTGGAGGAGTTTGGTACATCTGGCAATTCTGATTGCATCTGAGTTTGGTGATATGTATCGTGTTTGGGTACATCTGACAACTTTGGTTGCGTCTGGTACATCTGGTATTTGAGAGAGAATTCAAGTCAAGGTGGAGATTGTTAGAATATGACTTGAATTTGATTTGGGCTTTGTTTTGTATTTTGGACCTATTTTGTTTGGGTTTGTGTTTTGACTTTGTTTTGACAATTTCCTTGTATGTTTGGGAAAATGTGTTTGGTTTTCTGTTTGGGATTAGGAGAAGAGCGTTATAAATACTCTTCATCACCCTAATATGTAGTAAGGTTAGTCAAGTTAGTTTGTTTGGTTTGTTTGTTCAGAAATTTGGTTTGTAACTTGTACTCTCCTCAAATAAGTGAAATTTGTTCTCCCCTGCCCGTGAATTAGCTAGCACACATTTTGTTAGTGAATCACGTTAAATTTGTGTTGATTTGGATTATCGTTTGCACTATTCTGTTATGACATCGATATTTTTGAATTGAAAGTTTGGTTTTGCAATCGCTTATTGCACTCGCTCGACTGGTATATATTATATAATAAGGTTTATGATCGATATAAGCTTGTTTTCTAACCATTGTACCATTCAAAAATTGATTCACAAGTTAACAAATTTTAAAGCCGCCTAGGCATCTAATAAATCTTTACGAGCTAATAAATTGGTATTATTAATTAGTACAAGTTGGAAAGATAATTCTGTTTTTTCCCCTTTTATCCAACACAACGTAATAAATCTCTACGAGCTAATTAATAAGCCTTATGCCTTTTTACTAAAAAAAAAAAAATAAGCCTTATGCCAGTGTTTCGCGACCATTGTACCATGGAGAACTTGATTCACAAGTTACATAATTCAAGTCGCGTAGACATCTAATAAATTTTTTTTAGCAAATGAATCAATAAACGTAGTACAAAATCGATCCAATCCTCACAAGGATTTTCAGAAGGAAATCACATTAATGTGAGTCGATTATCTTACAATGTCTTAGCTATTTAGTAGACATGGCAATCGGGTAGGATTGGATAATTTCGGGATAGAGATCTCGGATTACGGGTCATCCCGAGCCGGTCATGTTCGAATTTGCTAATTTTGGGTCAAATATTGAACCAACCTAAAAATTTTGGGTCATGTTTTGAATCATTTCATTTTACGAGCATTATGAGAAACATGAATAAACATGCTTCATATTTTTTCTAAACAACACACATTTTATTATATGGATCACAATAATTTGCACAACACATATCAATCCACAAATTCTCAATCCTCAACATACTAATAAAAGAAAATACAAATCGCACATATCCCAAAAATATCATGAGAGTAATACTACTACAAGAAGCACGTGATATTTGATATTCCTTACACTCCAAACTTACATTTTCATATTCTTGTAAATTTTGTTAAACATTTCACCAATTTATAAGTGATTTTGTCATTTTGAAAGTGATAAAAGATACTGAAAGAGATAAATAGGTCGACTTGCTGACCCACCCTACCCAACCCAAAAAATTACAGGTTAATTAAGTTCAGGTCATTCAAATTTTAGGTTATAAAAACTTCAACCAAATTATAATTTCTCGGACAGGTCTGGAGCGGAACAATGAATTGGGTCATAATTTGCCAGGTCTATTATTTAGTTCTTGCAAACATAGTTTTCTTCTTATTAGTCCTTAATCATTCCCTAAAAAACTACAAATATCAAAATTAAAAGAGAACTAGAGTGCCTAGAAGTGTTCAAACGGTGTGGTTACCGTGCTAACTGTTTTAACCGTTAATATTTGGGTAATTTGGTTTAGTTAATTTGAATAATCGGTTTGGTTTGGCTAAATATTTTAGCTTGTTTGGTTTAGGTGGTTTGATTTGGTTTCAGACACTCCTAACCAATCAAACCAAATTAACCAGTTGAGTAATTAGCCATATATCTAACATATATTATCTACACGTAATTATGTAAGATAATTGTATTTGTTACATGTATTTATGTTAAGGGTTAACTATAATTATGTATTATTCATTATATAAATTAAAAATTGATTGACTAACCGGAAAATTTTCTCACTTAATGATAATGTGATATTATATTGATTATTTTAGTTAACTGTTGGGGGGTGTTACAAAGAGAGGCCCAAATGAAAGTCCAACACGGCTCAATAAAGAAGAGGAGGGTTACTCCATTAGGCAAGCACACGGGTTGCCCCACGAGGCCAAGCCCAAGTATGGTGAGGGAAGCTAGAAGACAAGACCCAGAAGACTCCAAGGGAGTACGGGCTGGGCGCCTTGCTTCTGTCAGAAGACTGTCAGGATGGTTGGGGCGCCCACCCTGACAGAAGGACGGAGCATTAAATGCGATGTTGACGTGGAGCTGGATGGAAGGAGCCTGGTCCAGGGTTGGGTGGGTATAAATAGGGGCGGTTGGTAGAATTCATGCACGTTGGGCTCTCTCACTAATAAACTAGAGCTCAACACTTCTCTCTCTAAGACCCAGACTAACTTGATAGTCGGAGGACTAACGGGCCCATACACCCTCCTCTGTGTTCGTTTGTGCAGGTCATGAACTGAGAACTCGTTGTACGGGGATATAGCGAGTGACGAATCGGGTTCCAAAGCATCCGGACACAAAAAATTGGCACGCCAGATAGCGGAATACGACTGGGAGCTGCGAATATGGAGGCACCAGCGAGTGTTGAGGAGGAACAAATCACGGGGAATCCCTCCGGGGGATCAAGAGAGAGGACGCCCGAAGCCGTGGAGGAAGCAGGAAACGAGTCGAGGTTCCCAAACTCCGAGGGCGCCTCGATCACCACGAAGGATCTTTTTAGGATCATTGAAGACCAAGACGAGGCAATCGAGATCCTCAAGCGGTAGGTCGAGGCGCTGAAGAAAGGAGAGGGGATGGTGCGCAGTCTGACTTCAAGGAAAAGGGAAAGAATCGCGGAGACGGAAGGGGATTCCAGACAACCAAGGCTTCCTGCATCCATGTGGTGCCCAAATGATCATGTGAATTTGGACTTCGAAGGATGCAACGGGTGGGCGCCAGGGCGCCTGCCCGACACTGCTTAGTAAGATAGCCCTTGGCAAGAAACGTGTTGATGGAGCCGGCCGGGACCAACATAACACCACTCCCAATCTATGATGGAACGACGGATCTAGATGACCACTTGAACGACTACTTCACAAGATGCCACTCTACAACAGCTCCGATGAAACCTTGTGCAAGGTATTCCCATTAACTTTCGCGGGTGTGGTGCTGGACTGGTACCACCAAATCGAGGATGGGCGCATAGAGTGCTTTGAGAAATTTGCGGTAATGTTTTTGGTGAAGTTTGCTAGCAGGAAACGACGCTCCCTGACCATAGGCGCGCCCTTTTTAAAATTAAAGAAAAGGAGGGTAAAGTCTTGAGGGAGTTCTACCAGAGGTGGCTCTCAGTAGCCCTTGCGGTAAAGGATGCCCAGCCTTCGGTGTTGGGATGTTTCCTGAACAAATGCACCTAACGAGGAACTTTGCAGGGCCTGGACCACAGGGTGCAAAAGGTAATCGTGTTGAAAGAAACCTTGGCAGCAAGAAGAGCGGATAGGCGCCGAATAAGAGGAGACGAGAGCGAAACTTCATGGAGGCAGGCGCCTCCCCCGGGGCTAGGGCATACTTCCTCAAATTATGCGCCTGCAAGAAGGATGGACTTTGGGCTCCCCCGCCACGAGGAATGGACTACTTCGCGGAATTTAACGATACGCTGAAAAACGTGCTCCATCGCGTCAAAGAAAAGGGATATCGTGTCCGCTGGCCGGGTCCAATGAGAGGGCAGCCTAATGAGCGGAATATGGACCGATACTGTGACTTCCACCGAGAGAGAGAGCACCATACCGCCGATTGCTATCAATTGAATACGAAGCTACAGGGCTTGGTGGACAGAGGAGTGCTCAACGATTTCATCAGAAAACCCGTCAAAAAGACGCACCGCGCTTGTATAGCCAGGATGGAACTGAAAATGGCAGAGTTATCACCGCCACCATATGACCTCGACCAAGACAAGGCGCATGAGCGGGTGCGGCTCACAATGGACTCCATCATAGGGTCGATCGACCTAAGGAAAAAATTGGAGGCAAATCGTCATTTGAGGGCAGCTTCTGTGGCCGTCCAGGAGGCGATCTGAATCAGCTTCAACCAGACGCCTGATGAAGCATGTAGGCTTCCGTCCATGGACGCGCTGGAAATACAAGGAGTGGCGGCGGGTTGCAAGGTGAAAAGGATGATCGTTGACACATGAAGCTCAATGGACGTGTTGTTTAAAGACATAGTGACGCGAATGCAGCTGTCACCAGATTTGATTCAACCATCGAACTCTGTGTTGATTGGATTTTCCGGAGCGCTCGCATGGGTGATTGGCCGTGCGTGCTTGCCGGTAACCCTGGAAGACGAGGAGCAAAGGGTCACTTACGCCATAAACTTTGAAATAGTGGACTGCCCCTCCACATACAACGCAATACTTGGAAGACCCTTCCTGGCCCTGTTAACTGAGTGGCATCCACATGCCATCAGACCCTAAAATTCATCGCCTCTCAAGGAGTGGGAGTGGCCCGAGGGCGAAGCGCCCCACATTACGCTCGTGAGACGGCAGATAAGCGTTTATGTAAGGACCTGAGAGTCATCGCGGTGGAAATTACGACGAAGGAGGTGCCTCGTGCTGAAGCCGCAGACGAGGAGCTTCTGATTCCTTTGGAAGAAGGGCTCTCCGAGAGACAAGTGCGGGTATCGGCGTAGGCGCCCATAGAAATGAGGGAACAATTGGTCAACCTTTTGTGGGAGTTTAGCGAACTCTTCGCGTGGAGCGCTATGGAGATGCCTGGCGTGGCAGCGAAACAGCGGTCCATAGGCTGGCAGTTGAGGAAGGAAGAATGTCTGTTCAGCAGAAGCGAAGAAATCTGTCACAAGAAAAGGAGGTGGCACTCCGGGTGGAAGTAGACAAACTGATCGGAGCTAACCTAGTAGAAGAGGCCACATAGGTTACGTGGCTGTCAAACGTAGTTTTTGTGCCAAAGCTGTCGGGAGATTGGAGGATGTGCGTTGAATTCACAAGCCTCAATAGAGCATGCCCCACTAATGAGTACCCGATGCCTCACATAGACTAGTTGGTGGACGCCACTACTTATCATGAAATGCTCAACTTTGTAGATATGTTCTCGGGGTACCACCAAATCCCCATGGCCGAGTAGGATCGAGCGAAGACAACTTTCGTGACGCCTTTCGGGAACTATTGCTACCGTGTCATGGCCTTCGGGTTGAAGAATGCGTGCGCCACCTATCACCGCATGGTTAACAATGTTTTTCGGGACCAGATCGAATGGAATGTGGAAGCCTATGTGGATGACCTGATAGTGAAGAGTTGCAAGTGGAGAGATCACTTGGGAGACCTACGGGAAACGTTCGAGACTATGCAAAACATAGGCTTCGGCTTAATCCACTCAAATGCGTGTTCGGCGCCGAGACGGGAAAGTTCTTGGGCTTCATAATTACGAAGCGAGGCATCGAGACCAACCCAAAACAGGTGGATGCGATAGTTAAGCTGACACCTCCAAAAACACCTAAGGAGGTGCAAGGCTTAGCGGGCAGGCTAGCAGTGTTGTGGAGTTTCATACCAAGATCGGCCGATAAGGCGACCCCGTTCTTCTGAACACTTAAGAAGACAATGCATTTCCGTTGGAACACCGAGTGCAATGAGGCATTTGAGGAACCGAAGCGCCTCCTAGCCGCACCAACTGTGATGACGACACCCAAAGCAGGGGAGGCATTATACCTGTACATCGCAGTCTCTGAGATTTCGTTGAGCGCAGTCCTAATCTCGAGGGCGGTGCCTACGGGAGAAGAGAAGTCGATATACTACATCAGCCGAACAATGGCAGCACACGAAATGCGGTACGCGCCCATTGAGAAGGTTGCGTTGGCGTTCGTCATGACAGCGACCAAGTTAAGACCATATTTTCAGACACACACCGTCGTTGTGCTCACCAATCTCCCTCTGAAGTCAACGCTGGGCTCAATGGACGTGGTGCGACGCCTCGTCAAATGGACAGTTCAATTGAGCGAGTTTGACATACAGTACGCGCCCCTGACCAGCACCACCCGTGGCCTTCTTTGCCGCCTTCTTCTTTGGCACTGGGGCAGGGGCGCCTAGGAGGTTGAAGAACCGGGCGCCCCTGCATTCAGCATTGACAGACGGCTCTTCATCAAGTTAGCAATACTTGAGAAATCGAACTTACACAAGGCGAAAGGGAAAAATCAGAACGATCGGGTGCCAAAACAAAACAAACCAATCAGCAAAGGAGCCTTACACACTATCGTTGTAATATTCCGCTAAAACGGGGGTGTGATTAGCAGTCACTCGCAAGTTAATGGGGTTAGTGCATATAAGTTTGGCGTCTTGGGTCTCGTCCGGAGACAGGGTAACCTGGAAGTTAATTTTTTTTTCTTTTCCAAGCTCCCATTAAGTCAAGAAGGAGCCTCCACTCTCAAAGGAGTCTCGATAAGCCTTCATGTAAAAGAATCTATTGAACCAACTCCTCCCTAGCTTGGGGCACTTGACCACGAAGTGGTACGGAATCTTTGTGCGCTTCTGTAGGGATAGGCATGTGTCAAGTGGAACCATGTTGAAGAAATATATAAAGAAGTTAAATGTCGGCCTCACATTGTGCACCCTGCACTTTAACTTGAACAAAATCACCACCTAGATAACCGAGGGTGATAGGCGTCCCAGGCTGCAGCCACAAGTGGCCAAAATCCCCTCCAAAATGGGATCGATCGGGAACCACAACCCAAAAACGTATGTACTCCTTGTAGACCCCGATCCATTTGGGGCCACACAGCCCAACTCTGGTAATAAGGGAGGCAGACGCATACCACCAGTCACGAGGCAATTGAAAACTTGTAACCAACTCCGTCACTCGCGCTAGCGACATAGTAGATTGTTGATCTGGCCCGACAACGTCAAATGACATTTCAGAAGTGTCGAGCGGCACATAGTCCAGGGGAAAAGTTTTTTTCCACGAGGTGATTTTGTATGAGCCATCCACTGGCATGAAACCCAGAGCAGACGCGGTTGATGTTCCAGTAGACGGAGGCGCCCCTCTAAAAGCAAAAAGTGAAGCAGGCGCACAACCGCAACGTGGGGTAAGCGGCTCCCATGACTCAAAAGAAAAGACCAAAGATGCAAAACAAATTGGTAAAATAGGGGAAGGAGCAGACGCTTACCAGGGTTCGATGGGGCACCTCGCTCAGGAATAACGCTCGTGCTACCAGCTTGATCTTGTGAAGCAGACATTATGTGGAGATTGGACAGAGGAAAAGAGTGCGAGCGGCAGGTTGGGCGAGGGCTAGAGAGAAGTTAGAGAGAGAGAGTTCGTTCTTTGCAAGGGTAGGAGACAAAATGAGGGCAGGGGGAAGTATTTATAAGAAGAAAAGGGAACACTCCTCGAGATCCTCTCCTGTTTGCCAAGTGTCACCATCCCGGGCAGACGTTTGAATTTCAAAATTCAAATTTTGAATTTCAAAAAACGTACGGGAGGGGGACAAGGGGAGCACGCAATATCAGGCGCCTAGGTCAACAAAGAGGAAAAGCAGTAGTTGACAGGCGCCTGGTTCAATAAGATCGAGACACTTGTAACAAGAGAAAATGTGGGCATTTACCGCGTGAGGATGGGGGCGCCCCACTGAGCAAAGAAGCGTGAACCAAGCTTGCGAAAGGAAAAAACTAGGGAAAATGCTAATGGACATCAGACGCCCGACTCAACGGTGTGGCAAGGTGGTATTCAACAGGCGAGAGAGTACGCAATGGCAGGCGCCTAGTGAAACAAAGAAGAAAGGCGGTAGGTAGAAGGAGCCTAGCTCAGCAACACCGAGGTGCCGATAACAGAAATAAAGGAGGAGGCATTTATCGCATAAGTAAGGGGCGCCCATTGAGTGGAAGGGCGTGAGCTAGACCGATGATTTGGAAAAAACCATGAAAAGGAATCGATAGACATCAGGCGCCCGTGTCAACGAGTCCATTGCATTGATAATGAGAAGAGAGTTTGGGCGCGCATTACGTGTGTACGGGTCACCTACCGGACGAAGACGGATGGACACGCGAACGGTTCATAAAAAATGGGGCGGCTGCAAAGGGAAGATCGAGACGGTCAAAAGGAAACTCGTGTTGCATAAGCTTGTTGAACGGTTGGCGATAATCGGGGGGCACCTGGCGCCCCGATTGGCAAATGGTCTAAGGGATAATCAGACCCTCAAGTATAGTCAGGCCTTCAAGTTTTTGAGACTTGAGCGCCTAACTGGGGGGCAATTGTTGGGGGTGTTACAAAGAGAGGCCCAAATGAAAAGCCAACACGACCCAATAAAGAAGAGGAGGGTTACTCCATTGGGCAAGCCCACGGGTTGGCCCACGAGGCAAAGCCCAAGTATGGTGAGGTAAGCTAGGAGACAAGACCCGAAAGACTCCAAGGGAGTACGGTCTGGGCGCCTTGCATCTGTTAGAAGACTGACAGGATGGTCGTGGCGCCCAGCCTGACAGAAGGACGGAGCATTAAATGCGATGCTGACTTGGAGCTGGATAGAAGGAGCCTGGTCTAGGGTTGAGTGAGTATAAATAGGGGTGGTAGGTAGCATTTATGCAGGTTGGACTCTCTTACTAAAAAATTAGAGCTCAACACTTCTCTCTAAGACCCAGACTAACTTGATCGTTGGAGGACTAACGGGCCCAGGCTCCCTCCTTTGTGTGCGTTTGTGCAGGTCAGGGGCCCAGAACTCGTTGTACGGAGAGCGTGGTGAATCGGGTTCCAAAGCATCCGGGCACAAACATTTAACCAATTAACCAAAATGATGAACCTTTAGTTTGATTAATTTGGTTGTTGTATTAGTTTGGACGGTTTGATTATGATATTGTATTCCAGGGACGGGTTACAGTGCTAACTCCATAAGGGGTTAGCACCGTACTAACCATTATAATAATCATTTATTATATTTAATTAAATCTGACGGTGAAAAGTAATGAGGGGTATATTTGGTATTTTGACAAATTAAATTTAATAAATAAATTACATTTTAAAATATTTATTCCGTCTCTTTAATGAAGCATTTTTACAAGGAAAAATTACTACTACAAAAATTATACAACGACAACCATTTATCGTAGTAGCGATTTTGGTGACTTATAGTAGTGTTTTAAAAATTTTTAATTTGTAGCGGTTGATAATTTTTAATGAGAATCACTACCACAAAATATAAAAATACTACGAATGGAAAAATATGCTACCATAACTATGAAAACCTTGATCAAAATCACTACACATTTAATCATAATCCCTACAAATAAATCACTACTGCATACAAATTACTACTAATCTAAAACTAAACCCTATTAGAAACATAAAATCAAACCCGTTGCGATACAAATTACACATTTAAAAATAAAACTAATCCCTACAAATAAATCACTACTGCATACAAATTATCCACGAGCGATCGGCAATGGTGGTGGGGATCGACTTCGTTGCGACTGGGCAAGGCCGTTTTTTTTTTTAATTTAATGCTTGAAACGCTAGTTATCACGGTGCTAACCCCTATAGGGGTTAGCACCTAATCCCAATCCTGTATTCCATGGTTAATAAAATATATGTTTATTTAGTTTGGTAATTATCATAGTAACCATTTGAACACCACTAAAGTAAGAGTGCAAAAAAAAATGTAACAGAACAACAAAACAAAAAAATACAAATGAAAAGAGTAAAAAACATAAAGAAGAAGAAGTAATAACAATTAATGTAATTAATTAATGGGTTATAAATAAAATAGTACATGAAAATGGAGATTTATTTCTAGAGAGAGAGAGTGAAGTTGCAGAGATGAGAGAGAGGGAGCAGGCAGTAGCACATGGCATGTGAGCAACAACAGCTGTGTCCATTTCCTTCTCACTTTGATAAATACCCTTCTTTCCCTTCCTTGCCTTGTCCTTTGACCTTCTTCCCTCTTCTCCTTCTCCAATCACCCTCTCCCTCTCACTAAAACCAGAGCTTAGAGCTCTGTTCCCCCCTCTAATGGCGGTTCCCAAACCCTAGCCTTCTCTCAATCTCCCACCCACCAATACTCCCTCTTTCTCCCCTCACCAAAGCCACAAAGCCCACAAAAACCCATCTCCCAGAAATCCGATGCCAACAACCAAGAAACCTCACCATTTCTGCCTTTTCCCTCTCCTCCTATCCTTCCTCTCTCTCCACCTCCCACCATCCGCCGCCGCCGCCGCCGCGGATAGAGACGGCCGGAGTCTAATCAGCTTCAAAGCCGCCTTATCCAACCCACCACCTCTCCTCTCCAACTGGCTCCCCAACCAAGACCCCTGCTCATTCAACGGCGTCAAATGCCAAGGCCGCGCAGCAAACAGAGTCTCCGCCGTAGACCTCAGCTTCTCTCCCCTGAGCGCCGATTTCCAGACCGTCGCGAAATTTCTCCTCTCGATTGACTCCCTCGAGAGCATGGCCCTTCAATCAGCGAACGTCTCCGGCTCCATATCGTTTCCTCCTGGATCTAAGTGCAGCTCTGTTTTGACCGGCTTGGATCTGTCGAGGAATTCTCTGTCGGGCCCCGTTTCGGATGTTTCGGGTTTGGCTGCCTGCCCCGGTTTGAAGACCCTCAATCTCTCCGGCAACGCTCTGGATTTCTCGGTGAAGGAGAAATGGAGCGGCGGGCTGAAGATTGTTGCAGGTTTGGAGTCGCTTGATCTTTCGTGGAACAAGCTCGTCGGGCAAAACGTCGTGTCATTTTTGCTTGGCGGCGGCGGTGGTTGTAGCGAGTTGAAGATGCTGGCGATTAAGGGGAACAAAGTCGGCGGCCAGGTCGACGTTTCCGGTTGCAGGAATCTGGAGTATCTGGACATATCGGCGAACAATTTCTCCGGCGGCGGGCTTCCTTCCCTCGGAGATTGCTCTGTTTTGGAACATCTCGACATCTCCGGCAACAAATTATCCGGCGATCTCGCCGCTGCAATTAAGTCATGCTCGGAGCTCAACTTCCTAAATGTCTCCACCAATTTGTTCTCCGGTCGAATCCCGGAGGGAATTCCGGCGGCAAACCTGAAGTTCATTTCCCTTGCCGGGAATGATTTTCATGGCGGGATTCCTTTGCAGCTAGTTGATTCAGCTTGTCCAGGTCTTGTTACTCTCGATCTTTCTTTGAACAATCTCTCTGGCTCTGTCCCTCCTTCTCTAGCTTCTTGCACTTCACTTGAAAATCTCGACATTTCCGTCAACAATTTCACCGGCGAAATCCCTCTGCCTATTCTGTTGAAAATGAGCAATTTGAAGAAGATTGATTTGTCTTACAACAATTTCGTCGGTGAGTTATCCGATTCCTTCTCCAAAATGCCCAATTTGGAGTCTCTTGATCTTAGCTCAAATGAATTAGAGGGTCAAATCCCGGGTACACTTTGCTCCGATAACCCGAATGGAGTATTGAAGGAGCTCTATCTTCAGAACAATCAGTTCACCGGCGCAATACCTCCGGCATTGAGCAACTGTTCGCAGCTGACATCTCTCCATTTGAGCTTCAACTACCTCACCGGGACAATACCTTCCAGCTTGGGCTCCCTCCATAACCTCCAGGATTTGAAGCTCTGGTTCAATCAGCTCCATGGCGAAATCCCGCTGGAGATTATGTCCATCAAAACTCTGGAGACTCTGATCCTCGACTTCAACGAGCTGTCAGGTACCATCCCTGCCACCATTAGCAGCTGCACAAATCTCAACTGGATTTCTCTGTCAAACAACAAGCTCACCGGGGAAATCCCGCCGTCGATTGGCCAGCTCTCTAGCCTCGCCATTCTCAAGCTAAGCAACAACTCCCTTATTGGCCGAATACCCCCTGAGCTTGGTGACTGCAAGAGCTTGATATGGCTGGACCTCAACAGCAATTACCTCAACGGTTCAATCCCGCCGGAGCTCTTCAAGCAGTCGGGTAACATTGCAGTCAACTTCATTGCTGGGAAGAGGTACGTCTACTTGAAGAATGACCGCTCCGATCACTGTCATGGGACTGGGAACCTGCTCGAATTCGCAGGGATTAGGCCAGAGAATCTGGATAGAATCTCCATTCGCCACCCTTGCAACTTCACTAGAGTCTATGGAGGTCACACTCAGCCGACTTTCAATGATAACGGGTCGATGATGTTCCTCGACCTCTCTTACAATCTGTTGACGGGTCCCATCCCAAAGGAGATCGGAACAATGTCTTATCTCTACATTCTGAATTTGGCTCACAATAACATCTCTGGCAACATCCCCCAGGAGCTTGGTGACCTGAAGGGACTCAACATTTTGGACCTCTCCAGCAATGCACTCCAAGGTTCCATACCAAACTCCATGACTGGGCTTTCCCTGTTGACTGAAATCGACTTGTCGAACAATGATTTGACTGGGATGATCCCTGAACAGGGCCAGTTCGAGACGTTCCAAGCTCCTAGCTTTATCAACAACTCAGGTCTCTGTGGTATCCCTCTCCCAAAATGTGGCCAGGGGCCTACTGCTGCCAACTCTCTGCATCAGAAGTCTCATAGGCGACAAGCTTCTTTAGCTGGCAGCGTGGCAATGGGATTGCTATTCGCCTTATTCTGTATCTTCGTCGCGGTTTTGATCTCCATTGAAGCTAAGAAACGGAGGAAGAAGAAAGAATCGGCTCTCGATGTGTTCATGGAGAATCATTCTCATTCGGGGAACCCCAACACGAGCTGGAAGTTGACTGGAGCACGAGAAGCATTAAGCATCAACCTCGCCACGTTCGACAAACCATTACGAAGACTGACATTCGCTGATCTTCTAGAGGCTACCAATGGGTTCCACAATGACAGCCTCATCGGGTCTGGTGGGTTTGGTGATGTGTACAAAGCCCAGTTGAAAGACGGGAGTGTCGTGGCGATCAAGAAACTGATCCAGATAAGTGGTCAGGGGGATAGAGAGTTCACCGCAGAGATGGAGACCATCGGGAAAATCAAGCACCGGAACCTCGTCCCGTTACTTGGCTACTGCAAAGTAGGGGAAGAGCGGCTGCTGGTTTATGAGTACATGAAGTATGGAAGCTTGGAAGATGTTCTTCATGACCAGAGAAAAGCCGGGATAACGCTAGATTGGAACGCGAGAAGAAAGATCGCCATTGGGGCAGCGAGAGGCTTAGCATTTCTCCACCACAACTGCATCCCACACATCATTCACCGAGACATGAAGTCGAGCAATGTGTTGCTCGACGATAATTTGGACGCACGGGTGTCGGATTTCGGTATGGCGAGGTTGATGTCCGCCATGGACACGCATCTCAGCGTGAGCACGTTGGCGGGGACACCGGGCTACGTCCCTCCCGAGTACTACCAGAGCTTCCGGTGTTCGGTGAAGGGCGACGTGTACAGTTACGGAGTAGTATTGCTTGAGCTCTTGACGGGTAGGAGACCGACGGATTCAGCTGACTTTGGGGACAACAACTTGGTCGGATGGGTGAAGCAGCATGCGAAGTTGAAGATAACCGATGTGTTCGATCCCGTGCTGATGAAGGAGGATCCGAGCGTCGAGATCGAGCTGCTGCAGCATCTGAAAGTGGCGTGTGCTTGTCTGGACGATCGGCATTTGAGGAGGCCAACGATGATTCAGGTGATGGCAATGTTCAAGGAGATCCAGGCGGGTTCGGGGTTGGATTCGCAGTCGAGCATCGTGACCGGGGAGGATGATGTTGTGGTTGGTGGTGGTGGGTTTGGTGGTATGGTGGAGATAAAGGAAGCCCCTGAAGTAGTAGGGAAGCAGTTGCAGGAATGATAAATGGTTCGAGAGTTTAGTCTCTTGAAATCAATTTTTCAGGCGGATTCTTTTGGGGAAGAAGAAGAAAAGTGAGAAGGTGTAATCTGTGTTTCTTCTTTTCAACCATTTTTACTGTGTAATGTATAGCAATGTTTAGTAGCTGGGGGGAACAGTCTTTTTCAATTGCTCTCTCCCTCCCTCTTTGTTGCCTCCTTTTGGTCTCTGCCAAAACCTCTTTGTTATAATGTTGTAAATACACAGTTTTCCAGATTTAAGAAAATCTCACGAAGGACTTTCTTCACTCTTTTGTTCACCATCATGAATCATTGTCATTTTGATGTCATATTGTCATTGATCCTCTGCACGACGAGTCGAGTTGATCTTAGTCGTCCATTAAGATTGTGCTCGAATAACATCGAATTGTGAAGTGTGGGTATTCTCTCTGGAGCTGAACTAAAGACTATTTGACAACCTTTGTTGATTTTGTTTTATCGTTAAATATTCATTAACGTTATTTGACTTATTTCTGGATTTCGTTACTCTCCTCTAATGTAGCAAAACCTTCTATATTAATCTTTTCTTCTGTTTATGAGCCACTATTAAAAAAAAAAGGTGGCGTATGGTATATTAGCTGATTCTGCGAGAGAACTGATTTTGGGGTAGTTGTGGGATTCAGGATTATATGTAGTAGGGGAAGAATCATTCAGAGGAAAGAGAGATCTGACTGCCATGAAAGCCCCACGAGCACGAGTGACCTCAGTTTTGATCGTGACGGCCAAGTGCACCATTTTATGGTTTTGTGCGTGTGTTTTATTTTTAGTTTCGTTGGTTTAGAAATGGCCATAGGCCACGTCTAGCGAGTATTTCGATACCTACACTCGTCTCGCAACATGATGTGTTCAGGTCTGTTAATTTATTGTGGGTTGTGAAATGTGGCAGATCGATTTATATTAGTATGCGATTTGAATGAAAATATTAAAAATATTAAATTTTTTTTCTTTAATAAAATAAACAAACAATAATATGAGACATATAGCTAAATTATTTGAGAAATTGAGATTTTTCACTTATTTATAACTTTATCATAGCTAAATTAAATATGAGGCAACAAAAGTAAAATCCTAAAATTTGAGTAAAATTACATGTAATTTAAGCAAAAATGGATTGAGAAGGAAGCAGGTTAAAGACAATATCGTAACGAGGAGAGTACCCATACGGACCATACCAGTCATGTCGACCGATAGGTCAAAATTATAATCACTACATTATATATAAATATATATTCCAAACATGGTCTCATGCATGGGTATAAGGCTAGTTTAGGGAACTAGCATCTACCTGTTTTCATTTATTTGTTCTCATCCCACTCGAGTCTACTTTCTCTTATAAGCAGTTTGTAAACCTTTTTCGTCCTTTTATAATGATGGTGGTGGGACAAATTAGGTGTAATGTAACACCAAAGTACGTAAGAGATTCATGGTTATAAGGTACAAGTCAATCTTAATTGACAAGTCGGCTTTAAGTTTTAAATATGAAATGAATGAGTTCTTCAATTAAAGTGCTCAAACGTGAACCAGTACATAAATGACTAACTTCTTAGAAGTTAATCTTGATACACCCAAAACCAAAATTGGGTCAAAATGTTACAAAATTCCACCTCGGTCCTTGGCACAAGGAGAGAGAGAGAGTTTGCGAGAACTCCAACCTAACACATTGACTTGATTCGTAGGTGATCTAATCTCTTTTGACCACAAAGCCTAGCTAGCTTTGTTATCAATCTCTTTTGTTACAGTTTGAAACTAAAATGATTGCATAGTGGCAATGACAGGAAAACACATATGAATTCATGTATCCATGAAATTCTTTCTCCAAAAAAATTTGGTGAAAGACCATTTTTTCGATCGACGAGAGCTCTTTTATCAATTGGCCGATGTCAACGATGAGCAACATGTAGTCTTGCGTTGCAGTATTCTAGTATCTTCCAATGAGACTTGATTTCGCATCTATGTATAGAGTAACTTTGTAATCGATTGTTTGACTCATAGAGAGTTATATCGGTACACATATATAGGTTTGCATTTAGTTTCAGAGTGCGATTTAATCATAACAAACATTTATGGGATGACAAAGACCTAGGCAATGAGGAAATCCATTTTGAATATCTTTCTTTTTCTTTAACCCCCCGTTTCTGAAACAAGCTTACAAGTTAGAAATATGTAATATTTTCATAAATGCAACTCCGATGATGACTAGAGAGCATACTCCCCATGATGAGTTATGAATAAGTCCCATGATTTCCCTTCCTTTCTTGAAAAAACAAATCAAATGCCACAAATTTCTTTTTTGTCTTCCATCTTCTTTTCCTATTTTGCTTAATAGACTTAATTAATATTTTACATTTCTTATGGATTTTTGCCATGAATTGGTGTGTGCATGCACGTGGTCTTGTGCTGAGTTTTGTTGACCATCCTTTCCCCTCATTAAAAAAATTTCGTCACCTCTACCAATCTTACGAGGAAGTTTGTGCCCCTCCTTCCTTTAATCATTTTAATATGGATTTTTGATTTGGGAACTAAAAAAGGTATTTCATCTAGATCTGTAAGTCAGTTCGGTTAAGTTATAAACGTATTTATTCAGTTTTGGTTAACTCAGGGCTCAACCCTGGATATTGGTGAAAACTGTTAAGCTGGAGTACGATAGTTGCTGAGGGAATTTCCGATGGAGCGGTGAAATGTTTAGAGATCGGAAAAAAGACAGTGAAAGCACTTTATTAGGCTAACACTGAGACACGAAATCTAGGGGAGCGAATGAGATTAGATATCTCTGTAGTCCATGCCGTATACCATTAATCAAGTTGTATTTGCTGCTAATTGCACAATTTATTTTAACTGATTAACCGATAATCGTATAATTGGTTACCAATTGATTTTTCGAATAACCGACTAGCAAGTAATTTATGACAGTTAGTTCGAAATACATTACTGGTGATCCCCCCCCCCCCCCCCCCCCCCAATTCCGCTGGTTGCAATCCTTCGCTCTACCACCAACACCTCAAACGCACAAATGTAGAAGACGAGCTCAGTTTTGGCTCTATATCTCAATTTTAGCGACCGGACTGAGATGTTACGATGTGGAGGTTGTAAGATTAGTGATTTGAGCTAGGCTTGTTGTTTCTACTGGGAGTGAGGGAAGAAAGCAAAAAGAGGAAGGAGAAGAGTAATATGTGCGAACTAGTTGAGGGAAGCAATTGATGAAAGAAATTAGGACGAGGTCTTCGCAATCATTCCTTCAATAAAAACAATATGATCTTTATAATTCAATATTGATGCCTAGCAAAGTTTGTGATAGTCTTTGCCCTTTTCAATTTTAGGGTTCACATTAGGAGAAGATTGGAGAAAGACGAGGAGGTTCAACATGGGGAGATTGTTTGTTCAAAATTTGAGAGTTTGTTTGAGAGGGAGATGACTGTAATGGGAAATATATATATATGGGCAGTTCTAGGGTGTCCAGGGCAACATTCGGGGTACGGGAGATCAGGGGCAAGGAAAATTACAAAAAGTATCACGAAGCGTTAAAGCTTTTTTCATTGGACTTCAACCTAACTGTACCCGGTTTAATTCTATCGATTAAGAGGTTAAACCCTATGGATACGACCCACCGCCGCCCTAACCAATTTCCAGTCTCCCTTCTACGATCCCTCATTCGTCTTGGAAGGTCCCCTCTTAGTTCGAAGTTCGATCATAAGCTGCCTATCAAATCTGAAATCTCCAACAAAAATCATCGTTTTGAAACCCAAATCTTTTTATTATTTGATCCACATTCGATTTAGCTACCTATCCAATCTCAAATCCCCAACATCATCATGTTTCATACCCCAAATATATGTATCCACATTGGAAGAGAAGATCCCCATCCAATATGAAATCCTCACATAATCATCATTTTGAACCCCAAATCCTTGTATCCACAAATCGACGTTTTGTTCCACGCCATTTTATTTCCGGGCGAAATTTACTCACCTATCTCTTTCTAGCACGATTACGGCGACCATGTCTATTATTGTGTTCATCAAACTTTTCATTTGCGACAGAACCCTTTGAAAGAGGTTTGCTAATCCTAGGGTTCATGTCGCTAGTGCTTTGTCATCTTGTCTTAGCGTTATTATCATTTGCAAAATAACTTCTATCTCTCGGTGAAATTAAGGTTTCCTTATATGTAGTGTTCGTCTCGCCTAGAGGATTGAGGAAGAAGATGAAGAAGACAAAATTTGATTCGAATCGGATGGAGAGGACTCCCTAATTTGTGTTTATGTATTAACAGTGCGTTTAAGACTAATTCTAGTTGGACTGGATTTGATCATTGATTTTTGAAGGCTTTTAAATAACATTCAAAAGTGGGCTTGTACATGACCCATGGCACCTAGTTGGTTGATAATATACACTGAGTTCCAGATTGTCATTAGGTTGGGTCTTTGATAATTGTCTATCTTAGTGGCGGTTCTTTGTTTTACTTGATTTTATATTTTATTTTCATCTGCTTCTGCTTCTAAAATCTTGATCATGCTTTGAGTTCACGCAATTTAAACATAATTACGTGTTCCATCTTTTTTTGGGATTTGGTAAATGCTAGCGTGTCTCTTTGCACATTTAGCGGTACGAGGTAAACTACAATCCGCCCAATTTAACTCTTCATTAATTGGCCCTATTCCACTCTCTCACTGATTGTCCCTCTTTATGCAATGCACTCGTACATAACAAACCTCTTGTAGACTAATTAGAGGCTTGTGGTTGGATACTGAGTGAAGATATTTTTTTAATTTATGTTTTGAAACAAAAGTTAGAATTTCACTTTTGAAGTACCTATGTACTTTAGTTGGGCAAGTATTTTCAAATGTAAAATTTTATCAGCGTATAGGTATACGATTGTTGTATAAGGTGTTGATGTTAAAGGAAATGGGTACTGACTGCTTAGGGTATTAGGTTGTTGATGGTATAGAGTGTATGGTATATGGGTAGGTTATAAGGTGTTGATGGTTTAGAGCATATGATATTGATTGGTTTTTTCTCGATTGGTTTAGGGTGAGGTTAGGTGTTGTTTTATTTTTTTTTTCGATTTTATATTTTTTTTTATATCTGCTTATAAATGCCGATCATGCCTTATCACTAAAAAAAATTAGACATAATTATTGTAGCGTGACACATTTTCGGTACGAGATAAAATGATTTGGTGTGTGCAAGGTAGGTTCCTATTAACTATTTTGCCTTGTTGGTTATCCTTGTTGGTGATCCCGGCCATTAGCGATTCGCCACATATGGAATGAAAATTAGTTAGAGGTATTAAGTTCATCTTTCTTCATTTATTGTTTGATTTGAACCTGCATGTTTTTGCTCCGAAGGATTTTGTAGTGGCGTGGTAAAGACAATCCGTTCAATTTAACTCTTCATTAATCCCCCCTTTTCCACTCTCTCACTCACCCCAGAAGCAGAAACAATCCACTATGATATATTTACCGTTCATTTTAACCCTTCACTTAATAAGAAAGCGAAATTTCACATAATGATGATAAATGTCATGTAGCTTAATTGGTTAATTGTCCTTTAGTTGTTGAGTTAATAAAGTAGAGGGTTGTGGTTCGATACTTAGCGACTATCAATTTTTAATTTATGTTTTGAACAGAAAGTTAGAATTTCAATTTTGAAGTACCTATGTACTTTAGTTGGGCAAGAAAAGTTAATAAACAATAAAATAGAAAAAGAAAATAGTTATCTATGTGGCATTGCTAGAAGAATTCCTAATTTAGCTATCTTGCTAGTTTAGAAAGAACTCCTCCATCTCTAAACCATTGCTAAGTTTTTGCCATCTAAGCTCTACCTCATCTTTAGAAATTGCCAAAAGTTGGGGATGGAGATGGTCTTAGACAATCAATAAGCAATTTCTAAAGTGGGCCCTTATCGCCACATCACCAATCAAGCAAAAAACCCATTCAATAATTTCCAAACCCTACATCCCTAAAACCAATAAGCAATTGCCAATAGTGGACCCATAAAAAGAAAGAAAAAGTAATTGAAAAATAAAAAATATCCTAGGTGGCATTGCACTCTTGCTAAATAAGAAAGCACCCCCCACATCCTTGCAATTGCTTAAAAGTGGTGCCACCTAGGATTCCACTAAATAAGCAATGAGATGGAGATGGTCTAAGGTGTTTATGGTTTAGAGCATAAGCCTATAAGGTATTGAAGGTTAGGGTATAGGGGTTTGCAAGGTGTTGATGGTTTAGAGTATATATGGTATTGATTGGTTAGGGTATAAGGTGTTATTGTTGTAGAGTATATGGTATTGATTGGTTCGGGTATATTAGGGTTTGGTTTAGGGTTACAATAACATATACCAAATCAGTAGATTAATTTTGCTAAACAAAAAAGTTAGTTAATCTACAAATGCAGTCTAAAAGCAAATCCCCATCTCCCGCCGTCAATTCCTAAACTTTTCCTTTAATCCGATGGTGAAAGAACTTCAATCCTTATCGCGGCGTGTCACCAATCAGATTTCGCCGTTTTCAAAAAGTCGCATTTGCCCATAACCAGTGCTGGCGTTACCAAGGCCGAGGCAGCGATAGGGAGTGTGATTTTCAGTCAATGGAAAGGGTTGGAAAGACAAAGTAATTTTACGAGTCCATTTATAAATTCTTTAATCGGAGAAGGAGAGACCATGCTCCGAAACCCGAGAGACACTCATCTCCTGCTGTTGTTCTTTCCTCTTCCTCTCAATCCCTGAAAAGACTCCTTACTCCCATTTTCTCGATATGAAACCCTGAAAATCAACCACATCCGCCTCTTCATGCTCCTGTCCCATGCTTTATTTTCGGGTGTAGTGGTAATGATGAGACTGCATATTATATTAGATCTCAGTTCCTTTCATTATGTCATTGTTAGATCATGACTGTTAAACTAACTCCTTCGTTTTATTGTTTCTTCTTTTCTCTCCATAGAGGGTCTTTATTAGAGGAAGGGAGGGGAGCAATGACAATAAGTCACCGTCTGAATATTGCCGAAAAAATCATCATATATTGTTACGATTCTATAATAGGTGTTGTGGAACCCTACGTCATATGGTGGGTTTTTTGTGCGACATTGACGCGTACATGTTGATCATGCTCCAAAAATATATACAAGAGGGGAAAGTTGCCATATGTATAGTATAAAAGTGGGAGGGAAAGTACATTGTTTTGTTTTTCAAGATTTGTACTTTTAGTGTTTGAGATCTTAATAGATCAGTGAGGGATCTTTCACTCAATAAAAATACTGTAGTTTATTTCTTGATTACTGACTCCATTTTCAGAAGTCTTTTACTATTGGGCCAACAGTATTTTTTCCGGATTTCGAACTCTGCTCCTCTGTCGCCACCTGCTCTTGTCATTTCACGCCTAAAATAATAAAGTGAAATGGGAAAAGGAAAATTTTGGTTTCATAATTTTAGTAGCCAATATTAAATAAATTTATAAACAAGTAAAAAATACGATATAATAATTCAATACAATAAAACGAGTGAGAAAAATTATTCAACTGAAATGTTGCACATGGTTTATTTAGGGAGCAACCTCCATATCGAATTTAATCAAATCCATCCGAACTAAATAAAACGACACCGTAGAAGGAAGTAGTCTTCTTATAAACCAAAGAGACACATAAATAAAACGACACCGCAGAAGGCATCAGTCTTCTTATAAACTAAACGACGCCGCTTCAAGATGACAGTGGCAGTCTTCACATAATCCTAATCCGAATAGGATAAGGACTTCCATATTCACTTCAAGTTTTCAACACTGATCAAATAGTTGCAGCCCTTTTACACACGCATTCCGAAGAACTCAAGTGTCCAAAACTCTGGTCCTTAGGTTGCTACTTCTGGTAACATGCCTCTTCTGCAAAATCGATAACAGCGATTTTAGTCGTACAAATTTTTTGGATGCAACTGCATTGTGTAGACACGAACAATTATATTTTATTCTTACCCTAGGTTGCTCGTAATCGTCGTTATCGCCATTTTCATCATCATCATTTTCATCATCGGATGGCCCAGACCCAGTACACGTTCTTGCATTATGATTGGTAGAACCGCACTTACTGCAATGCTTTTGCCTTCTCTTCGGTACTGTTTCCAACTGATTTTGAGTGGTGGGAGGATCAACATCGGTGTCATCGCCACCGCCACCTTCTTCCGAAACAGCAACATTCAGGGCATCACCGTTTGAGGTTGGCTTCACATAGCCAACAAGATGTGGGCATCGGGTCCTATAGTGGCGCCATTCCCCGCAATTACTACACTGTCGTGGTTCTCCTTTCTTCCTTTTAGATTTTTTAGCCCCCGAACCTTTAGCTTTGACCTGTAATGGATCCAACAAAAGATCATTCGCCTTCGGTCTATTAATTCCGGGTATGTCCACGTTGCCAGTGTCCACCATGTCCAGCTTTTCACATAATGATTGAATTCCCTCACGAGCAATCTTGAAGCACTCACTAGATTTGGCCCCTTTTAACATTAGTTGTAAGCTGTTTTGTTGAATAGTACCATACCTGATTGACACAATATTTTATACAAAGTGAGTAAAATTAACGTTCACCTAGCTTCGAACCAATATTAAAAAAAAAATTTAAAAGTGATAGTCATGGCAAACCTCAATGCGAAAAGTTGTGATTCATCTATTATGTCCGGTTCCTCCAAGCTCTCTAGTGTTTTCGACTTTCTTTGACCATCTTCGACGTACTAGGCCTTCAGGAAGTTCCAGTATGCTCTCTTCTTTCAGTACAAAAATCATATGACAGCATGGTATTCCCATATAATGGTAGTGATTACAACTACACTCCATTGCAAAGGGTTCAACTGTGTACGTGACTTGAAAAACCTTGTCCATGCCAGACACCTTGACCTTGTACACATACTCAATTTCCGATCGCTCTGACTCCACCCTTATGCAACATGCCGACTTTTCAACCTCGTCTCTGAATAAGAAGAATGCGTTCTTTGTGAAAATCGCCACTCCACTCTTCTGAAGTGAGACTAAGACATTGCTTGTGATGGTTCGTTCTCGATGAATGGATTCAAAATCAGCATGACGCTCATTCTCCCTCATATCCCTAGTCCAACGATCAAAGTGTATAAAGAACTCAAGGAGATTTTTATCCTTCTCGATATAATTGGCAAGTTGAGAGTTTAGTCCTTCACATCTTGATGTTGTACTCAGGCCTGCAAAGAACTTCGAACACAAATATGCAAACCCCCATTCATGTCTTTGCTCAAATAAATTGGAGACCCAATTGTTGTGCTGAAGGGAGCATTCCTCAACCACTGATTTCCACTTTTCTTCGAATTCTGAAGGTTCCCAATCAGCTGACACAAAATGCTTCCATCGGGGCAAAAAAGTAGAATGATTCTTCATATTTCTGGTTATAGTTTGTCTATATGCCAGGAACATAGACGATGTGTTGCATCGGGAAATACTTTCTGAATAGCATTACACATTGCTCTATCCCCATATGTAGTAACTGTATTGGGATCTACACCGCCTAGCCTTCTCTTCAAAGCTCCAAACACCCAAATATAATTTTCCTCTCTCTCGTTAGCCAAGAAAGCACATGCAATTTCGACCAAAAAAAAAAAATTTCGACCAAAAAAAAAAGCACATGCAAATACGCAAGTTTGCGAATGGTGGTTGACACCTAAAAAGATAAAAAATAAATTAGATTATGCAAACTGCTAGGATTATTTTAGCATGCTCGGGATAATTCTATGTGTGAAGGAAAAGTACCTGAAAAAATCACGAGAGGCATTTGGTAAATGTTCCTTTTGTAAGTAGCATCGAATGACAGTAATTCTCCAAAGCATGCATAATCAACAACAGAAACACTATCGGACCACAAGATGTTAATAAGCCAGTCGTCGTCATCCTTCTTTAGTTCAATAACGAAATGATCGTCCGCGCTGCATTTAGCTTGCAGGTAGGCTAGGGCTGTTGCGGCATCACCTTCACTGATTTGTTCTTTCCTCTCTTTGTCCACATAATTATATGCATCCTTACTCGTGTACCCCAAATTCTCGTAGCCTCCTGCTTCTGATACGGCCAGATTCACAATTTGAGTAGTTTTCATACCTGCAGCTCTTCTAAAATTTATCGCTACTTTGACTGCATCACTCATACGACGTTTCCCTTTCATATAGTGTCTATATTCTATAGGGATTGTTTCATGTGTGTGTACATCATCAAACTGGTGCACATACCACTTCCCATCGACCTTGTCGTGTTTAACACGCATCTTGGCTCTGCAGTTAAATCTGGTATCCCCTCTTGCTTCTCTCTTTCGTTCTGTGCTTTTCATGCGCCTCTTTCCCTCGCCAGAGCATACATAGCCACGCCATATCATAACTTGGTTCTTATCATGACCAATGTCTGATTTTCTGATGTCAAAGTCTTTGACTAACCCGTAGTCCATGTAGAAATCATAGGCTTCTTCTGTATCATCGAACTTCATTTTTTTTAATATCTTCAGGCTGTAGAAATATGAGATCGGCGACATTATCTTCCTGGGTGGTGTGACTGGCTCCGGCACCATCGTTTTCTTGGACTGGCTCCGACGTCAATAGTAGGACTGCCTCCGACGTCAATGGTGGGTATGCCTCCGACGTCATTGTCACTGCGGGAAATTTTGGGGAACCAAGGATGTAGATTACAAAACCCTACTGGGAATGATGGCCGAATTAATTCTTGAATGGGCCACTTAATAATTATCCCCATTAAACAGAATCATAACACGATTTGTGATATCTTATTTTTTTGGTAGGAACGATTTAAACTTTCTATTCTTTATCTTAGTGATTTCTTTACCATTTTCAGAAATAACAAAAATATTTAAAATGAAAAGGAATGCTTTGTAAAGCAAAACGCCAACTGACTCTAGCTGTGTACTACGTGTATGGGGAATGATCAAATATTAATATGAGCGAATATTTACTAATAGCACTCAATTTTTTATTCAATCGAAAAACAAAATATATTTTTATTTTTAGGTTTAATAACTACCCATGTTTATCCCAAGTTCATGTACCTTAGACTAAACCCTAACTATTTTTCCGCGGGAAAAATATGCCGCCACATTTTATCCCTGTAACCTTGTATATATAATTAATCTTCAGCGGTAGAGCAGTGGTTCCATATCCTTCCTTGCTGCAATTTTGAGTACAGACTAAAGCTTAGAGGCACAACATGGAAAATAGGAGGATTACTCGCTCTTCGTCCAAGCTTGTGGTATGTCTAATAGCTCTTTAATCATTGAAATTCATTCTAGTTAATTTATTAATCGTAGGTTCACTGTCATTGAAGGAGACCGCCGAAATTGTGACTCCAACAAAGAAACCAAGGCTACCCAAAGGTGTAAGCACTCCATCCACTCCTGCTTCAGTCATCGTTTTTATTTCGGACGATGAATCTGACTCTGAGGTAACACCAAAGAAGCCAAATGGAAAAAAGTATTTCTCTAAGTTCCGTTGACAAGGTAATAAAGGTGTCCTATTTGCCATTGAAGTGTTCTTTGCCGTTATTCCGTCAGACATAACTAGTGCATTTCGACTCGTGTTTATTTGTGGTCCCTATTCCAGGTTGTTTTGAAGTTTAAGCTACCTACTGGTATGGAATACGATGATGAGCAAATCCAGCTTGCTCACTATATATTTTTAGCCAATCTGCCATCTGACGAAGTATTGGTCAAAACCTCAAACAACTCTTGTACCAGGAAGTCATTTTGGTCCTTAAGCCCTCGCTCATTCGTAGATGCTGAAGTAATCAACGGAACTCCAAAATTTTATTTTGTTTGTCAACTATCAATGCTTTCTACGTCGAATTATTTTGTAACAAATCTATAGTATCATGAAGTGTTTTTTGTCCATGTTATATTAGGTTATAACAGCGGTGGCCTGCCACTTGACTCTAGAAGAGTTGTGGACAAATTCTAAGGACGAAAAAGGAGTTTGCTATCTGCATGCTGAACTACAGTTTGTGGTCCGATTATGCTTAAGATTAATTTCCTCTCACCAAAAAAATACAACACATGTTTTTTTAACGTGAATGATATTGTGTTGACAAAATTTCAATTGTGCAACTACCACATGGACAAGAACTAGTGATTTCATGTGGAATAACACCCAAGAGGACATTAGACCTATACGAATCAAAATTCCTTAGTCGAACCAATATGGTGAACAAGGTAAACTGTTTATCTTAATAAGTATTACATGGTTTGCAGTTTATTTTTTTAATAGGTTAAATACACTTGTATATCCAAAACTTTCACGGTTGTGCCAATAATATCCAAATTTCCCGAAATACCAATTATATCCAATTCCTTCACATTCTTTAACGGTATTTTTGGATATACAAGTGTATTTAACCAAAAATATATTGGGAAATGGATAGATTTGGCAAAAAACAACTTTAAAACATGGATATAAGTGGTATTGCGGAAAATTTGGATATTATTGGCACAACCGTAAAAGTTTTGGATATACAAGTGTATTAAACCTTTTTAATATGTGTTGACAATTTCCGCATATGTAGGTGTGTGTTCCGATGAGAGATAATGCCCATTGGTACTTGGCTGTCATTAAGTTTGACAAGAAAGAAGTCCATATCTTGGATCCACAACCAACTGAAGACCGCAATTCCTTTCGACTACAATCTGTTCAAACAATGGTAAATTTGTGACATTGTGCCATTATAACGCAAAAAAATGTAAATACCTCTTTCTAAATACAAACGTTTCTTAATTTGTACAGATGGGATTTATGCAAGCCTTGTGGAAGATTCTCTATCGTGAACAAGGTCCGGGATTGTTGCCACCAAGGATTGCAGAGTTTTCGTACACAAATCCTTCAAAGGATCAAGAACAACTACATTAGTAAGTATGCCCATTTTGTGTGATATTAAACGACGGCTTATCAACTTGTTTATCATGCAATGCTTTCATTTTATGTAGGTCTGACAGTGGAGTCTGGGTCTGCATGTGGATATATGGCGCAAGCTGGGACTCCTCTTATATTTGGGTAAAGACAATTCTAGTTGGTATATTAGAAAACCACACTTGATTTTAATTTTTGAATCATGCGTTAAGCACCCTGTTTGTTGATGTTGATAGCCATGCACTCAAGTGAGGAGGATGCAGATCGCTTTGTACCTTGTTCGAGAGCCCATGAACTACATAAGGCATTGGTGCTCATGGAAGCAAGAACAGTTGCACCTCAAGTTGAAGCTGTAGTCGAAGAGTACAAGAAAGCCCATGAAAGGAGGAAAAAGGAACGAGAAGAGCACAAGGAAACCTAGTCAAAGAGCCTAACGACAACCTGATTTTGCATTTTTTTTTCAAGATGATGGATAATCATGTTATGTTTTTTTTCCCAAGATGATGGACAACCATATTATGTTTTGTTTTTCAAGATGATGGACAACCATTTTTGGTCTGGTGAATGCTTTCTATATTTGTTTTTTGGTTTGGTTTGGTTTGTTTTTTCGTGGAAACTATATTGACTTTTCGTGGAAACTATATTGACTTTTCGGACAACCATCCCTTCCAAATCGAGTCTCAAAGTATCTAGCTTTAACCTGGCTACTACCTTAGCCAACAAGTGGCAATTTCCAGCTTTCCAGTTACACTTTTGCACAACCTGAAAAGGGACCTTTTGGACTTGATCTCCAGCTCCCAAGTAATCCCTAGTGTTCACAAATATCCCAGGTTCAATAAAAATCAATAAAATCTCATTTTCATCGAGCTATGGGTGACGAACAGGCTTCCAAAGAGAGCAGCCCGAAATGACAAAGGGACTTGACCAAAATTCCAGCTTCCAACTTGTGAGTGAGGTTGCTTCTGTTTCAAGCCATTGTATCTTGTAGAGAGGTTTAATTGAGATCATATCATTCCACTTCGTTCCCAATTGCCCTCGTCTAATTAAATTTGCATTCATGTATAGTTTACCCAAAAAGTAAAACTGATTGGCTCCCGATCAGCATAATTAATGACCAAAACCCGTACAGTGCTAATAGAAAATTCTTAGGTAATTAATTTAATGTTCCTAGGATATGGAAAGTCTTCCATTCCTTGAATTTCCACCTACGATGTATGCACTCCCCTTTTAGTGAGAGAATTCATTGTATTAATAAATACAATAAAAAGGCTTACATAATTAATGAATTCTTTATTGTGTATAATTAAAAGGGTATTTTACTATAAACGAAGCATGATAGATTCACCAGGGGAATAAAAGAAGCACGAGTCTTGATGAAAAAGGGAAAAAAATCATCATAAATAAAAAATTATTATAATCAAGCCATTTAAAATCTATACTATTCACGCCTATCATCATCACTATACTTGTGACCAAATATAAATAAAACCATAATTTTTGAAAACCATTAAAAATTGAAGGTGAAATAAGTAACACATTCTTCGACCTAATTGGAACTGCTTAAAAAAAAGCGGATTAAAATCTCCCCCAATGAAATTCATTTGCAATTTCATAGGTAGTCCCTACTTCCACTTCTATAATTTTGAGAAAACACCACTTCTCAACTTCATCCTCTCTACAACAATGAAATCCAAATGCAATTTCAATGAGTGGGACCAACATATTAATTTACCACTACTAAACAATTTAGATATCATTTCCATCATCTAAAATCTTTAAAAAAGAGTAAAAAAGGGCCCACTAGCGGGTGCATTTGAATTGCAAGAAGAATTGCACATTAGATATCATTTCCATCATCTAAAATCTTTAAAAAAGAGTAAAAAAGGGCCCACTAGCGGGTGCATTTGAATTGCAAGAAGAATTGCACATTACAGCATCTCCAACAATGAAAGTCAATTGCAATTTCATCAATAGTCCTCACTCGTGGGCCCATTTCAATTGCAAGCAAATTTGCACACCAAGCAAATTTGCACACTTGCAATGACACCCCACATCAATGCAATTCAAAGTTGCAATTGCAACTTATTGCCACATCAGCTTGCAAGTCACTATAATTGCACCATTGGAGATGCTCTTATGCAAATTTGCACCCTTGCAATAGCTTCTCACATCATAGCAATTTAAAGATGCAATTTCACCTCCTTGCCACATCATCTTGCAAGTCACAAAAATTGCACCATTGGAGATGACCATTACTGCATCTCGTCACCTGTCTTAGGGAACTTAGCCATGGAAAATTAAAAAAATACTGCATGCATAGAAAAATTAAGGTCTGGACAATTCAAAAAACAGGAGACTTTCCTAGTCAGGTGATGTACTGGCTCCCCTCAGTTTTGAGTGCTGGAGAATAAAGGAAAAGTCAAATGACTGGAAAAAAACCCAACAAAGACTTAGTAAACTTGTTAACAGAAGACATCCATTGTTGGCCCCTTTGCTGCTCCAACGCTCCACCCCGCCCTGCATCAATCGACTCTCATGTAAGCCGATGATGTTTTCTTGAGGAGGCCTCAGGGTCTCTTGATGCTCCGTATGCCGATTCTCAATAATAGTATTGGTCAATTCGGCTATACGGTACACCGGCAAATAAGCGCACTGGTCCTCCTTAACATAAACGTCCATATCCATCCCAACCTTTTCAAGAAAGGTGGTCACGAAGGTGGCATAGGGAAATGCATTATACCAGTTTTCCCCTTTGAGAGTAGCCTCAATCCTGTTCAGGCAGATGATAGATGCGAGGTTAACAGGAACACCTCTTTGAGCTTGCACAAGGATAAACAAGTCAAGTTTACGAATAATCGAATGACCACGGTACCTTGGCAGGAAGCAGTTGACGATCAACTAGTGGAGGAATCGAAGAGGATCTGGGAGGAAAGAAGCCTGGATGCACCCCTTTGTGAGTTTCACCAGTTCAACTTCAAACTGAAAATCGTACAGCCGCCCAAGATCGCTTTTGCTCTCAATGGGGTGTCCTCCGGCGGGAAGATCAAGGATCTCAGCAAACTGATGAGGCTGGAAGCAGACTACATGTCCCAGGAAGATCGACACCAGATGAGAATTACAGGGACCCGAAAGCTGTAGATTGTGGTAGAACTTCCTCACCACATGGGGGCAGTAACTGGTGCTTCTTCGACTCCAGAGATCAAAGAAATTTTTCCGGCCAAGATTTTTTATTAACGTCTTTACTTCTGGAGGGAAAGGACTTAGGTGGATGAACTCGTACTCGGCCACAATTGCGGTTTTGCTTGTAAATGAAAGATAGTCACCGAAACTGGCGATGGATCGGCAGTCTTTGTTTGATAGAGATAGTATCCCCATTTCCGCAAACGATCTACTTTTGTTTGCCATGGCGTCTGGAGGAAGAAGGAACAAGGGGAAGGTGAAGATGGAGGAGAGAGAGAGAATGTAGGTTTAAGAAAAAGTGATCGCGGGGGTTGAGTCTGGAGACGTGAGTGTGATGGAGATGGTTGAGTTTGGAATGTCAAGAGTTAGAAGATTACGGAAGATATGTGATGATTATGGTAACTCGTGTAGGTTAAAGTAGGGTAAGTAATGCTAGTTAAACTAGGGTTGGCGCACAAATTGATACGCCAGGAGAAATGAAATGGGCTCGTACGTTCCAGGCCCACTTTTGAATATTGCATGGATCATGTACATGCCCATTTTTAAATGTTATTTAAAAGCCTGCAAAAATCAATGATCAGACCCAGTCCAACTAGAATTAGTCCTAAATGCACCGTTACTACATAAACTCAAATTAAGGAGACCTCTCCATCCGATTCGAATCAAATTCTATCTTCTTTATCTCCTTCCTCAATCCTCTGGGCGAGACGAACACTACATATCAGGAAACCTTAATTTCACCGAGTGATAAAAGTTTCGAGAAAATGACAATAACGGTAAGACGAGATGACAAAGCACTAGCGACATGAACCCTGGGTTAGCAAAATGAAAAGTTTGATGAACAAAATAATAGACATGGTCGCCGTAATCGTGTTAGAAAGAGATAGGCGAGGGGAAATAAAATGGCGAAGAACAAACAAGACAAAATAAATTGGGAAATTCAAACTACGTCGAATGTGGATACAAGTAATTGGGATTCAAAAAGATGATTAAGTTGGGGAGTTCAAATTGGATGGGGAGCTTCTCTTGGAACTGTGAAGGGGCGTCCCTCCAAGACGAGAGAGGGATAGTGTAATTGGTTAGGGAGACTGAAAATTGGTTAGGGCGGCAGTGGGTCTACCCAATTGGGTTTGCATTCTTAGTCCATTTAATTTAATCGGGGCAGTTAGTTGGACTAGGATGAAAATAATTTTAACGCGTAAGGAGGCTTTTTGTAATTTGTTTAGTTATTTAGTGGCGCAGTTAGGTTCAACAAACGTGAGCCGTGGAGATTGAGAATGAATGGTTAAGATCGGCCAAGGTACCCGTACCCCGGATTTTGCCCTGGGCACCGTAGAAGTCACCATATATATATATGGCAAAGACTAGCATACACCAGGCATATCTATACGACTTTGTTCACACTTATAAATTAATTATTGATAATTAAATTAATATTGATAAAATTATAACTACGCCTACACTCATTAAATGAATTATGGCGTACACTTTAGTCCCCCCAACTTTCTACTGTTTTGTTACATTTAAATCAATTAATAAATTTAGCGATATTTATTTCCTTTCTTTTTCAACATAATCATCCAAACTAGAAACTTTCTTGAAATGTTTATTAGATTAAACCATATTGTTCAAAAGTTAAACCGAAAGAGCACCCATTTCCTCCTCCACAAATCTCAGCCTACAAATCTTATTATCAAAGTTTTTATGCCCATGTGTTACGACATGGATTACAAGAGTACCACTCATAATTATAAAAATAGAATCTGATCAACGGCTGGGCCAGTATAATCGTTAAACAAGTTACAATATCGGTCCGGTTATTTACTTGGACGGTTATTGATGAGCCCAACGATTTTTCATGGTTAAACATAATAACAGATGAACCACCACAGTTTAATTGGTCAATTGATTCACTATTTTAACCAAAATTTTAAAAAATATATTAACGATAACAAAGACCATCAAACCATAATTATTAATCTTATTTCTGATTCCTCTTCTCATTTTCCAACCTCGTTGTCGACTTTACATGGTTCACTACCGACTGACACCACAATTTATAACATGAATTAAAATATTATGATTTCTTTTCTGAGACAGTTTGAATAATTTGTTAGATATTTTTGGTGATGATATGAATTTTTTATGATAAATAATAACTTCATTCTTAAATTAGTGTATTATACAAGTCCTATAATAAATAATTTTATCTACGATTAAGCACTTAACTCTAAAGTCTAAACCACTAATTTTTCTAGATCAACGTCTTGTCTGGTTCTTCACAATTAGCATTGTTATGCTAAAAATCGAGGAAGTAGATAAAAGTGGGGTTGATCTTCATTTACACCATATTGGAGTCAGAGTATACAATTTTACAATTTCACTCAAGGGAAAGTTGAACAAACTCTCACTGTAGGCTCTTGTCAATGGAGAGTAAACATACATTATCACATGCAACCCATTGCTAAGACCAACTCCAATGCAAGCCCCCAAACTTGGGGATCTTCATCCCCAAATTCGGGTTTCATCCCCATTTTCCCTTATTTTGCTCCAATGCTACATCCTCTATATTTGAAGATCTCCATTTTTTAAGTTTTCCATTTACTAAAAAATGTACTTATCGAATCCTTAATATAATTTGTTCATGTTAATTTTTGTATAGTTCGTCATCAGTTTTAAATACAAATTTTCCGGTAGATATTTTTTAATCTTGAGACCAAATTTTTATTGACAAAAAATGATTGACCTAATTTGGGTTTACACGCAACACTTGAAAATTATTGATCTAATTAAACCCCTTACTAATCCCCTAATTAAACCCCAATTAACCTTTAAAATCTTAAAAAGAAAAAGAAACGCCACGTGGCGGGCTTTGGGGAGTCTCTATATTTGGGGGAACCTCCATTTCCACCCCCAAATTTGGGGATCCTTTTGGAGATCTCCCCCAAATACAGAGACTCCTCCATTTATAGAGGCTCCATTGGAGCCAACTTTCCCCCAAATATAGAGGCTCCCCTATTTATAGAGACTCCATTGGAGTTAGCCTAATAATTGTTAGTTCTGGTGCTTTTTCTTGAATCCATCACACAAGGATCATAAAAAACGAGAACAAAAGAACTACTAGAAGGCGACCATACCACACGAATTCAAGCCCTAAATTACTCCATAAACATAAAAGGAAATTAATCTATAACAAATCTAATTAACAGAGGCATGTAGCTATAACAGATCAAATTAACAGAAGCACATAGCGATAACAGGTCTAATTAACAAAATCAAGATTTTCATTGCATCAAGACACTATTGATCTCAATAAGTGTGTTTTGTTCGGATTTTTAGGGTTCTTCTCGTACTTGCGTTGGGTGTTAAAGTATGCCAGCACGTTCATGTACAAAGGGACAACTTCTTCCATTCTCTCATCAATTAATTGACTTGCTCCTTGAAGTTTCTGCACATTAGTGTATCGCACTAGCATGATGGACGAATCGATAATTGCGGAGGGCTTGAAGCCTTGAACGCGCATGAGATTCGAACTAGAGAGATGAGAAACTGTGGAAATTACAGAGGATCGGGGGTATAATTTGGGCTAGGGAGATGGCGACCTAGAAAGAAGATGATGGCGGGTCGATCAAAATTGGGTGAGATAAGAGAATGGAAGATCGAGAAGGACAGAGGAGAACGCCGGAAACATTAATTTGGTTTCGGTTCGGTTTATATTCGGTTCGGTTAGGTTCGGTTCGGTTTTACTGAACCGTATGCCCACCCCTACACTACGGTTTGAGAAATATTAAACCAAAATCCACAAAAAAAAAAAAAAAAATTAAAACCCTACTGTTTGTTTTTAATTGGGTTGGGTCGAGTTGGCGATAATTTTGAGTAAAAACCCAACCCAACATAACATATGTAATTATTCTACACCATAAAATTATTTTATAACAAGTTAAAATTTTAAATGAATACACCGAGGTGAAAGGTATCAATATTCACAAATGTTGTTTAAAGTTTAATAAACTGTGATTTACTTCAACATATGTTTAGTTTTTTTCACGACATTTGTTGAAATAGGCTAAAAATGTTATAAACAAGAAAATTGTACACAAGAAAATTTAGTTATTATATTAAAATTGTACACAAGAAAATGGATTACGTGAATCATAGCTATATTAAATATATGTTTAAACTTTAAGCCGAAGAATGAATTAAATTAGGGAGACAATGAGAGAAAAACATGGCGAAATATCTTAATTTGCTCATAAGTATGACTATATACGACATAAATATTTTTTGAATACGAACTCATACCAATAGTTGGAACACAGGTTGGGTCGGGTTCTACGGGTTGTGTAATCCAAAATCCAAACCCAACCCAATAGAGATGGGTTGTACAAAAGAAAACCCTCACTCAACACAAAACCTTAATTTTAAGTTTTAACCAGTGTTATCACAACCGAGCCGAGCCGATCGGTTGGACCGGTAAAATCGGGACCCGGCCACTAGTTCGGCTCGGAATAGCCTGGAGACCGCAACGACTAGAAAGAGCGGTCGGCGAGCGGCCGGAACGGTTAACCGTTCGTGCCGTTCGAACCGCCCGACCGGTTTTGATCTCCTGGCCGTTTGATATTAAAAAATTAAAACAAAAAAAATCGAAAATGCTTGAAGAGGAGAAGACGACCGGCGGAAGGGGTGGTAAGCCTCGAGGTTCGTCGCCGAGGGTTGGCCGGGAATAGAGTAGAAGAAACGTTGGTCGAGATGAGAGTGGCGGGGGTGGTGGGGTTTCGTCGGGAGGAAAAGCCTGAATGCGGGAGAGGAGGAAGGAAGGAGATGAGAGGATTGGCCTGGAAAGAGTGGTGGAGTTGGTGGGTTTCGCAGAGGAGGAGAGGGGGTGGAAGTGGCGATTGTGAAATAGAGAAAGAGGGGAAGCGGCGCTAGGATGGGCGGGGTAGTGTACTAGGGTTTATTTTAGTTGTTATATAATTGTAATATGTAAAATTATTAAGTGGTACCTGCAAAGTAAATATTGTTTTAGTCATTAAATTGTTAAACTATTACTTTTTGTGTCCTCTACTTATGATATTATTATTTATAAGGTACCGGTTTTCTAACGGGTTTTTAACGGCCTAACACTGGTTGGACTACTAAAGTGCGAGCCGTTCGCATTACCGGGTAATGCTCCGGTTCGATTTTGACAACATTGATTTTAACAATAAATACAGGTGGGCTGGATCGTATTGTACAGGTGGATCGGTTTACGAGTGTATTTATTCACTCCTAGCTTTAGTGACGCCCATGTGTTGTGGTTCCCCGGCCCAAGATGGACGAAGTACCCCAAAATTAAAAAGATCACAGATAAATACGAAATGGTATATAATAGTAATTAATATTTAGTTTAAATTTGGATGCATGCTTTGGATGGTTTTTAACTATTTATTAATTGACATTCCAAATTCCCAATTTGGTCCCTTCCATCTCCACGAACTATCAATTTTTGTTTTGTTTTCGTTCTTGGGTTCACTAATTTCAAAGCAATTAATTTCAATTTTTTTAACTTCATTCCTAAGGTAGATACAATTGTTAATTGTTTTTCAGTTTTTCTTTCCCCCCTTTTTTTAAAAGGCAAGCCAAATGGTATGGGTACAACCTCGATTACAAGACTAATTTCGATCGGACTCAATACAATTATAAGGTTGATTCCAACCAAACACGATAGTCTGTAAGCAACCAGAGGAGTCTCAATGAAAAAATCTATTTTGTCACTTAATGGACAATTCTGTTATAGCTATGGAGAGCAAAACGATATGATACTAACTTAGAAAAAGATTAAAAGGACTGAAATTCCTCCGAGATGGCCCCTACTTGTGAATGGATAGAGTTCTTCAAGGTCACGTGTTGGATGACCAATTGAGAGTCGCCATAAAAACACATAGCAAACAAATTATGCATTAGACACCATCTCATATCATCCCGAAGTGCAAGAAGTTTAGCAAAAGAGGGCTCTGAAGTACCTTCGTAAAGTTTACCAAAAGCCAAGGATAACGTTGCATTGTCTAAGATGCGAACAAAGCCAATAGTACCTCCTTGATTTATCTTCATAGCTCCATAAAATCGGACAAGGATACCATTTTCATGACAAGTAACATCCAAATCAATTCTTCAACGTGTTTTTAGTTAGGAAAGTAGATTATCCATCTAAGATATTTCTCAAGTGACCCCAATATCTTAATTACTTATACTGTAATTTTCTGGTCATAAAAATATAATTTTGTAGTCAATAAAAATTTCATTAAGCGCTAGGACCCCTTATAAGTTATAACTAAGGGTCATTTCTCCTCTCATAATGAACTTAACACATACAAACTCAAAACACGAGACAAAGGAGTGAGAAGGACGAATCGAGCTCTATACTCTTTTCCCAAATAAGTGAGACATAGTGAGACCAGACTACCCAAAATGATCCACTGCCTCACAGGATATGCCAAATATGTCTGATAACACAAGCTTGATTCCTAACTTAAAAGCTCTAACACCCAAGCCATCGTCATTCTTCATAAAAACCACATATTTCTTGGCAACTGTTGCCCTAGAATGAGGCCCATTCTCCCCCACCCACATAAAATGTTATTGCCGATTATTTTAGTCTCATGAAGAAAAATCTAACACTTTGTTTTTTTAGGATGGAAAAGGAGGGGAGGGGAGGGGAGGGAAGTTGGGGTTCCAAGGAGTTTTCCTCCCTTTTCCTCCGTTTGCAAAACAATAAACAGTGGAGGGGGAAAGGAAAAGAGAAAAAAGAAACACTTTGCAGCTTGTCCCTCTAATTGGACAGAAAGTGAAAGTGGGCTGATTTTACATTTTTTTTTAATCACACACACTCTTTTTGCTTTCTCTCTCTTTTCTTTCTTTATTCGTTATTCTTTCTCAGCCAGAACTCATTTGAGCAAAAGACCTTGAAAATAAATATCACAATCAATATCATATCCTTGTAAAAGTGGGTAGTTGGCGGCTCAAATGGGATTTTGGGTAGAGTTTTTTATTTAATTTTATTAAGTATTTTTTTTATGGGATAATTATTAAGTATATTCAATTAGGATTAGTATTAAGTATGGGCTAGATTTTTAACAGGTATATATATACTTAATGGATAAATTATACATGTAAAGTAAAATCAAGGTTATGTTTTTTAAACATTGTATAATATAATTTGAATAAATTTTAATTGATTTAGAATGCTTGATCAATTATTATAAAGTCTCTATTTTTAAATAATTGATGTGGTTAAATCACGATTTTAGAAAAAAAATACTCAGCCACTAATTTTCCGGTACAATCTCTGGTGCGATTTAAAAGAAAGTACAAATTTAATTCACAATTCATAGGTTAATAGAATATTAACATACAATCAAATTATTTTACTATTATATAACTAATAAAATAACATATTAATCACAATTCCCAATAGACACTTTCCTTCCCACTTTCCTCCACAAAACAACATTTTCCTCACAATTTCATTCACTTCCAAATCTCACCTCCCCTCCTAATTTTCCTTCACCTCCCCTCCTTTTCCTCCCTTCCTTCGGAAACATAGTGTAAGACAAAAGGAAAATGCTCATCTAGTACCTCAACAAACTTGAAATGACAAAAGACAGTAGTTTAATGCGACATGCATAGCTCAACATTTTTGAATGCCAACTACAAATTCTTGAAGTGATCTTCTCAATCAAAACAATACAATAAGCCTTAGTGAATTTCTCGATAAGGAGGGGCACCCAAAGGTAGTATTAGCAACATTCTGTTCCTCTCCAGTCCCCAGTAACACCACCTTGGAAGTACAACTGTCCCAGAAAGAGAGGACATTAGAAGAACCAAAGTTTTGTTGCCGTGGCAGACGTGAACAACAGTTTTGAACACAATCTCGCCTTGGCTGTAGATGAGAAGATACATCGTGGCGATGTGTGGTTTTTGGATACTGCAACCTCATCTCAAATGTGTCCGAATAAGGATTGCTTTTATACTACGAGCAGATAGATGGTGGTAACGTGCTTATGGCTAATGGAGCTGTCTGCAAAGTGGTTAGAATCGGGTCTATCAAAATTTGCCCACCTAATGGTTCATTCTGTACCATGAACGAAGTCACGCATGTTCCAAAAATGATGAAGAACTTGATCTTCTTGGCTCTTCTCGACAGCAATAGTCTTAGTTTCAAGGGAAAATGCGGAGTTGTGTATATCTACAAAGGTTCGATGAAAGTGTTGAAAGGCATGAAGCGTGGGACCTTGCATGCATTACAAGCGTCCGTGTTGTCAGTTTCTGCTGTTGTTGCATTGTCTCAGTGACTCGCTAAAACACAACACCAAACTAAGACCAAGTATAATCGCAGTATGGAAATGCAGAATAGTGGGTAAGTTTAATTTATAAACCCGGGCTTTAGATCTACTGCCTACTTTGTGAACTTCTGTTATCTAGTGGGACTAAGTGAGTGAAGTTGAATTCAAACCAAAACAGAAAGAAAGCGGTAAATTGTCCGAATTTCTGAAGCAAGAAAAGAGTCACTCTGGAATGAGTCCTCCTAGCTCCTTAATTAGGTCCAAGTGGTAATTTCCTTTAGATGATTCACTATTTATTAAACTGCGGAAGATCCGACAGTAGCTTGGAATCTCTAAAGCTGACCAAGGCCTCTAAGACAGACTAACCGGCAGACGGCTAGTCTTCACCGGGATAGAATGCTAAGGAAATTAACACAGAACTCCACTAGTGGAAACAGATTCCAATACAAAGCAGTAAATTGACCGACTCTAGTACAATCAATTCACTCCTATCGATTGAAGATGCTCTAACAACCTATTCAGATTCTATCTATCACAGGTTGAAGCAAAAATCAAAAGAAGTTGATTAGAATTCAATTGACTCAATAAACGCACAGATGTTGATAAACAGGTGGAGCTGCAAACTCACAAAGAGAGTGAGTATGACCACCAAGGCAGAGAAGATCAACATGAGAATGTTTCTAATAAACTAGAAACTTCAGTGTCCAGTGCAGGAGCTAAGACAGGTAGACCGAAGAGAGCGACTATAGGAGTACCTCCGTAGAGGTATGGCTTCAAGGACATGGTGGCGTGTGCTTTTCAGGTGGCTAAAAAGGTGGATGCGGGTGAACCACAGTCTTACAGAGTAGTAGTTTCGTGTGGTGAAGCCGCTTAGTGGCTTACTGCAATGGGAGACGAGATGGAATCCCATGACCACAAGGAATGAAGATTGTTACAATCAAGTGGATCTACAAGAAGAAGGAAGGAATCACTTCTAAAAAGGGCATTAAATTTAAAGCTCGGGTAGTTGCAAGAGGCTTCTCACAGAGGGAAGGAGTTGGCCGCAATGAGATTTTCTCACTAGTGGTCAGACATACTTTGTTTAGGGTGCTACTAGCGATAGTCGCATATTATGACTTGGAGCTTGAGCAACTAGACGTGAAGACAACTTTCCTACATGGAGAGTTAGAAGAGGAAATTTACATGACTCAACTAGAGGGATTCCAGGTTTCAGGAAAAGAAAACTATGTTTGTAAGTTAAAGAAGTCCTTGTATGAACTTAATCAATCTCCGAGGCAGTGGTACAAGAGGTTTGACAGCTATATGCTTGATCTGGGTTACAACAAAAGTCCCTATGATTGTTGTGTATATCACAGCAAGGCACATGACGGTTCGATGATTTATCTAGTTATGTAAGTGGATGATATGCTCATAATTGCGAGGTCGAAGTCTAATATCCAGAAGTTAAAGGGTCTTCTCAGTGCTGAGTTTGAGATGAAGGATTTGGGAGCTGCTCAGAAGATTTTGGGTATGGAGATTTACAGGGATAGGTAAAAGAAGAAAATGTTCTTGTCATAGAAGAGCTACATCCAGAAGATATTGTCGAGGTTTAGCATGTCTTCAGCAAAGCCCTTGAATACTCCTAGTGCTTTAAATGTTCATCTATCCTCAGTTTATGCAACGCAGTCAGAGGCTGAGAAGGAGTACATGTCGAGAGTCTCATATGCTAGTGGAGTTGGTAGTTTGATGTACGCTATGGTCTACACTAGACCTGATCTTGCACATGTTGTTAGTATTGTCAGCAGATTCATGGTACAACCTGGGAAGGAGCATTGACAGGTTGTGAAGAGGATCTTCCGATCCCTTAAGGTACGTCTGCCTATGCTGGAGATAGTGATGTCAATGGGGCGGGCGGATACCTCAATACTCATGCCCCGCCCCGTGCTATTGCATGTTGGGGCGGGTAAAATTCGCACGGGTACTGGGCAAGGCGGGTCAACTCGCTATACACGCAAAATGTTACTTTTTACAATAATACAAAAGCGAAAACACTTTATGAATGAAAACTAGCGATAATAGAATGAGTAATTAAGTCTAAATAGTTGATAGGTCGAGTCTAACTAGTTGAAGAAAAGTCAAAATATGATAAATATGAATACATACTGTAGGAAGTTGAGGTAAAATGGGCCAAGAAAGGGGCGGGCCAGGCCGGGTCTGAAGTAGATACCCATGACCCGCCCCACGCTACTGCGGGTTGGGTAATACCCGTCCATCGCGGGCTAGATCGGGTAATACCCGCGGGGCAGGTTCAAATTGCCATCACTAGCTGGAGATGTTGACACGAGGTGATCGATGACCGATTATATGTATCTACTCTTGGGAGTTCTGTTGTGAGCTGAAAGAGGATTAAGGTGAAGAAGGTTGACACTGGACAATGATGCTAACATGTTCACGAAGTTGATTCCACATGACAAGTTTCAACACTGCTTGAGGTTGCTGAATGTCTTGAGTCGGTGAATCCGTCCTAATGGGCATTGATGGCAGGAGGGAGAGAAGGATCATAGTACATTAGAGATTTCAGAGGAAGAGGATTCAAGTCAAGGTGGAGATTTGTTGATGTGATTTGAATCGGACTATCAGCCGTTACGACTGGAAGTCACGAGGGTCTCGCTGTCCGGTCAGCGAGTGGGGTTCAAGGGTAAGGCCCACAGTGTATGAGATCAATGTTATTTGGGTTTGTGTTCTGGGCCTGATCTCTAACTGCTTTTCCTTTACCAGATTGGATTAGAGTTAGACCTAGGAGAAGTACTATAAATACTTCACATACTCCTTTGTAATCTGTATCTTCTCGAAGTATAGTGAAACTGACTCTCTCCTATTCGTGGACTAGCTATCACACATTGTGTTAGTGAACCACGTAAATCGTGTGTCGTGTGTACTTTTATTTTCATGCATTGTCGAATCCTCGTATATCCCGATCTGAACAAAACAGTAGTAACACTTAATAATACAAATTAAGGTGCCATCCGATAAAAAATTAAATGTACGTATATGTTTGTCAATTGAATAGTACTGATCCCGAGAGAAAGTAGACAATTGATTAGTGAATTATATAAATGGTTTATTGTCTAAACTAACAATAAAAAAAATAAAATGTACGTATATGTTTGTCTGCTGGGTGTCTATCTACTCACTGTAGATATCGTTGACTTATTACATGATATAAATTCATAATAATATCGTAATTCACTCATTTATATAAACAATAATGTATGGATTATCATATAGTATTTACGTAGAAATACACATTGGGTTGGCTGGCTAGCTGTAGATTTTTTATAGTTATTTTATTTGGGATTGTTTCCTATGTACTCTAACATTGTCCAGAACTATATAGTTAGTTTATCCCACTAATTGCAGTTGTTAGGAAAGTTTCACTAATAGATATTAAAGGAAAGTCACCATAAATGAATTTGAATTTTTAATATATTTAATTATCATGTGCTTAACAAATGAGGTCTCCACGATTCAAAAAGAAGAGTTCTCAACCACAAAAGGCTCTGATACCATGTAAAAACCAGGTGACCTCTTGTTTATGATGTCGAATAGAATTCAGACCTTGGGTAACAAAGTATCTCTGCATTTGCTCACCTTTCCATAAAGAGTGGGGGACCAGTCTCAGACATAAAGGGGTAAGCCAATGCTCTACACTTCAGAAAACGCTTTCAGATCCAAGTCCAAGATGAAGTTGTTGATATATTCCATATAGACTTCTCTTTCAACCTATACTTGATTATCCAGGCTACCCACAGTGATCCCCCAGAGGTCAAGATCTCCCATATATGTCTCAGGACACAGGCTTTATTCCATACACTGAAATTTTGAATACCTAGTCCCCCTTCCTTCATTAGTAGTGCCAACTTATCCCAAGCCATTACTGGCCTAATCCCATCCTCAGCTACATCCCACAGATATTCATTGCAGAGTCTTTCAACTTCCTTGATTACAAACCGAGGAAAAAAGAAGATATTGAGCTAGTATTAGAGAGTACTTGAGATTATTGTATTTATGAGCTGAATCTTACCAGCATAGCTCAATAACTTAGATCGCCAGCTTCTTAATCGTTGAATAATTTTATCCACAAGAACTTGGCAATTTTGTTTTGTGACTTTTCTTATAATCAATGGAACCACTAAGTACCTCAATAGGAGAGTTCCAAGAGGAAATTCAGTATAATCAGATATGGCACGCATCTCCTCTTTGGAAATCCCTGCACAAAATAGCTGGTACTTTATAAGATTGCATCTCAAACTCAAAATCTTATAGAAACTGTCCATTAATCTTCTAATTCCAACAACCCCCCTTATTGAACCATTTGTAAACATCATGAGATCATCCTCAAAACACAAGTGTGTAATCATAAGTGGTGTACATCTAGGGTGAAATGGAATATGATTCTCAATAACAACCTTCCTAGCTAAACAGTCAAGAACTTCCCGTTAGGAACGGAACAACAACAAGAACGAGGTTACCGATTCTAGAGCTGAGTCACAGAGTAGGTCGCTTTCTTTAAGACGTTCGCGACATTGCCCTCGATGCGCACGACAGACTATCAACCGGTCATCTCCAAGATAAAACAGCTCCTCTCAATACTAGCGGTTTTTTTTGCAAAAACCCGACTTCTATGAACACTCTCTCTTTTCTGTTTATGCTCGTTGTGGTGTGTTTAGAGGGGCTGTGGAGGCGGCTATTTATAGGAGCCGAACCCCTAGGAAATAGGAATATACCCTCTAGCTTGGGGAATAAGTCGGATTAATTGAAGAAGATAATTACTTCATTAATTAAAAACCGTCGGTTAAGATAAATCCTGCCGGATTATATTTCGAATATTCCTTTTAATCGATTATCCTTAGAATATTCATCAGAATAACCGATTAATAATTAATTATTAGATAATTAATTTCGTTCGGAATTTCTCCAAAAAATATATAGTCTCTAGTGAACCAACCAACCATCCGACCGACCGGTTGGTCGGACAGACAGACGGCGCGCGCGCGTGTTTTGTGGTTCGTTAGGTCCTCCCTCTCCCACAAAAGTGGGTCACCCCAAGGGGCATGCCCTTAGGAGAGAGGCTCCTATCTTTATACACATTTCACCAAGTAAAACTACCAATGTGGTATTTTTTCCACTTGAGACTCTATAGCTTTCAAAGCTATTCATACATTTCCAACAATCCCCCACTTGAATAGTTTTGAAACTATCTTTGAGCATCAACAGTTCCATAAGATCGGGCATAAGCTAAGGTATCACGAAGATTTGAACCTTAGCGTAGTGGTTACACTTCCGATTTCATAAGGGTGACTCGTAGTCTTGAACCCTATCTCAGACAGTGTAGCACACTAGATCTTTTCATTGAGTTGTGTTCTCTTCTTAGCCCGTGCGTTTATGGCCATGCACGTTATCCTGGTTTAGTGAACGCTCTAGCAACTTTGTGCCTCCAAAGTTCCATAGGGAGCGGCCCCACTCCCACATTCACATAGGTGAGTCTATCAGGAGTACCCCCAAAGTAAAGTACTCCACCCCACATAGGGTATAGATCTCATTAAGAGTTATTAACTCAACCTCCATTGCTTTGGGATTCATGCTTCACTATGCATGAACTTTTTGCATACTACTCATGACTTGTTATTACCCATTGAACCCATTTCTTGGGATCTCCAGTCTATTGGGTCGGGTTACCATCACTTGTAGTCCGTGGTTCGGTAGGCACAAGTCCCATACCCTTGGCGGTATTCTAGACTCTCTCTAGGTAATCCTTTTGTCAAAGGATCAGCTAGATTCTGTTCGGATCTTATATGATCCACCCTCACTGCTCCTATCGTTAGGAGTTCTCTTACAGTACTGTGCTTACGACGAATATGTCGTTTCTTTCCGTTATAGAACCAGTTCTCAACTTTAGCGAAAGCTGCGGTACTATCACAATGGATCAATACCGGAGGGACCGATCTTTCTCATAGGGGAATCTCTGACAACAATCTTCTCAACCAACTTGCTTCTTCACTAGCCGTTGCTAGTGCTATCATCTCTGATTCCATGGTTGATTGAGATAGGATTGTTTGTTTCTTTGACTTCCAAGACACAGCTCCACTAGCAATGTTAAAAACATACCCGTTGGTTTCCTTGGAGTCATCTAATAGGGTATTCGAATCCGCACCACTATACCCTTCTAGTACAGCAGGAAACCTTTGCTAGTGTATACCAAGGTTTGCTGTTCTCTTGAGGTATCTCATGACCCTCTCTATAGCATTCCAATGCTCTCTACTAGAACAGCTGTTAAACCTGCCAAGCAATCCCACGACATATACAATGTCTGGTCGAGTGTAATCCGCAGCATAATGGAGACTACCAATGATGCTAGCATATTCTGATTGTCTTACACTGTCTCCAGTGTTCTTAAATAGCTTTACACTAGCATCATACGGAGTACACGCTGGTTTACAGTCAAAATAATTATATTTCTTCAAGATCTTCTCCATGTAGCTAGATTGATCTAGAGAATAACCATTTTCTGTTCTAGTTATCTGGATTCAAAGCATAAACTTTGCTTCTCCCAGATCTTTCACCTCAAAGCTCTCTTTCAACATGGCTTTGGCTTTATTGACCACGTTAATATTTGTACCAAATATTAACATGTCATCTACATACAAACATATGATAGTACAAGTGTTATTCTCTGACTTGCAGTAAATACAATTGTCACTTTCATTCACCTTAAAGCCATGTGAGAGAACGAGAGTGTCAAACTTCTCATGCCACTATTTTGGAGCCTGTTTCAAACCATATAATGATTTGTCTAACTTACAGACTTACGAGGCATGTTCGGGGATAACAAACCCTTTTGGTTGTTCCATTTAGATTTCTTCATCCAGATCACCGTTCAAAAAAGTAGTCTTAACATCCATTTGGTGTACCACGAGATTGTGCAAGGAAGCAAGAGCAATCATGACACGAATGGATGTTATTCTAGATACTGGTGAATAGGTACCAAAGAAATCTATATTCTCTCTCTGCCTGTAGCCCTTAACTACTAGGCGAGCTCGGAACCTTTCGATTGCACCATCAGGTTTCCGTTTCGTTTTTAGAACCCATTTATTACCTAAGACTTTGCAGCCAGGAGGTAAGTCTGTAGATGCCAAGTCTTATTAGCTTCTAACGATTCCATTTCATCTATAACGGCCTCATTCAAAAAGTCTGCATCTATGGAAGTTAATGCTTCCTGCAAACTTTTTGGATCTTCGAGGGTGTATACTGTAGTAAAATCATCACCAAAATCTTTAGAGATTCTAGCTCTTTTACTTCTTCTGAGTTCATCCTCAGATCCAACACCCCCACTAGTTCCGTTATCTCTAATAGCGGGTAGTACATTACCCCCACTATTTCTCGTTTTAAATGGAAATCGTGTTTCAAAGAAATCAGCATCAATGAATTCTATTATAGTACGAGCATTCAAATCATAGAATCTATATGCCTTACTATTGGCCGCATAGCCAACAAAGACACATTCATATGCTCGACTAGCCAACTTAATCCTCTTAGGATCCGAAATTCTTACGTAGGCCAAACAGCCCCACGTTCTTAAATAGGATAGATTAGGTGGCTTATTCTTCAAGATCTCATAGGTTGATTCTTTTCTATTTGTCTTTGGAAGACGATTGAGCACATAGAAAACCGCCAAAAAAATATCACCCCACCAAGAAGAAGCAACTCCATAATTGAGCATAATAGCCACAACTAATTTTGTAAACTTCCTATTTTTCCGCTCAGCTTTACCATTCATTTCTGGTGAATATGGTGCCATGGTTTCATGAATGATACCATGTGAGCTATAGAATTCCTTGAAGGGATTAGAGTCATACTCTGATCCTCTATCACTCCTAAGTCTTTTTATCTTTCGATTGCACTGATTTTCAAATTGAACCACAAATACCTTGAACATATAAAGGGCTTCACTTTTGTTTTTCATCAAATAAACAAAGCAATAATCAGAGCAATCATCTAGGAAAGTGATAAAGTATCTCTTGCCTGACCTAGTTAACATCCCATGTAGTTCACAAATATCAGAATGAATCAGATCTAAGGGTTCTAATTCTCTACTCACAGACTTATGGGGCATTTTCGTTATTTTAGCTTGGCTACAGAAATCCAATTATCAAATTCATTCATTGAGAGTTTAGGGATATGTCCTAGCTTGCTTAAATTCTTCACAATTCGTGTGTTCACATGACAAAGACGAGCATGCCAAACATTCAAATCACACACCATGTAAACTGAAGAATTCATCTTATTAATTTCGACATTCAACTTGAACATCCCATTACATGAATATCCCTTTCCCACAAAACTCCCGTTCTTAGTAGGGGTATACAAGTCTGCCCCAATAGATTGATTAAATCCAGCCTTATTAAGAAGATATCCCAAAACAAGATTCTTCCTTATCTCTGGAGTGTGCAACACATCCTTGAGCACCATCTTCTTCCCAGAGGTGAAGTTCAGCTCCAACCATAGTGGTGTGAGTAGTCCCCAACAACACTTTCTTGTCAGCAGGTGCTTCTGTGTATGTTTTAAACATAACACGATTGTTGCATAAATGCTTCGATGCACCTGTATCCAGCCACCATCCTTCTGAGTCATCGGTGAGGTTGACTTCAGCGATCATATCCATGATCATGGCTACCAAATCCTCTTCTGTCAAGTTAACCATGGCCGCAGCAGCAGGGTTATGCTTCTTCCTGCACTTTTTTGCCATACGACCCGATTTACCGCAGTTATAGCAGATAAACGGTGGGTCATTCTTAGAGGTTTGGGCCATGACCCTTTGGTTACCTCGAGAGGCACCATTCTGGTGGGGACGGACCTGCTGGTTCTTACTCTTAAACCCTTTCTGGTTAGGTTTAAGAGCTCTAGGGGTGGGTCGTTTAGCAGTGACGACCATCACCTCTTCTTTCATATCCTGCTTGCGGTACTCTTCCTCAATCCTTAGGCGAGTAATCAAGCTTTCTAGTGAAAATTCTTTGGTTTTATGTCTAAGCATATTCTTAAAATCTTTCCATGAAAGGGGCAGCTTATCAATAATGCAAGCAACTTAAAATTGATCTTCCAGAGGTATACCTTCAGAGACGATCTCATGAGCTATTTTCTGAAGTTCGTGGGACTGAACTTTGACAGAATTTTCATCCACCATCTGGTAGCGCAGGTAGTGGCTGACATCATACTTCTTAGCTCCAGCCTCCTCTGTTGCGTACTTCTTTTGGAGCGCATCCCAGATCATCATTACGGTGTTCTTGCTCTCCGCATAGTATTCATAGAGATCGTCTGCAAGGCCGTTGAGGATGTAGTTCTTGCACAGGAAGTCATGCTCCCTTACCTTAGCAGAAGCAACCCTCTCCTCATCGGTCGCTTCTTCCGACAGCTCGACGCGCATGCTCGTGAGGCAGTGTGCCAAATTCTTGGTCGTCAGGTAGAATTCCATCTTTTGTCTCCAGCGACGGAAGTTGACTCCAACGAAGCGAAAGGGTCGATTGATATCGACAACACTAGTTCGGCCATGTTGTTATGTTCAGTCGACATAGCAGCAGCCGAACGTCTTAAAATTATTAGGAACGGAACAACAACAAGAACGAGGTTACCGAATCTGGAGCTGATTCGCGGACTAGGTCGCTCTCTTTAAGAAGTTCGCGGCACTGCCCTCGATACACACGGCAGACTATCAACCGGTCGTCTCTAGGATAAAACAACTCCTCTCAATACTCGCGGTTTTGTGAGAAAACCCGAGTTCTCTGAACACTCCATCTTTTCTGTTTATGCTCGTTGTGGTGTGTTTAGAAGGGCTGGGGAGGCGGCTATTTATAGGAGCTGAACCCCTAGGAATATAGCCTCTAGATTGGGGAATAAGTCAGATTAATTAAGGAAGATAATTACTTCCTTAATTAAAAACCGTCGATTAAGATAAATCCTGCTCCTTTTTAATCGATTATCCTTAGAATATACCTTAGAATTACCGATTAATAATTAATTATTAGATAATTGATTTTGTTCGGAATTTCTCCAAAAAATATATAGTCTCTAGTGAACCAACTAACCGACCGACCGGTCGGTCGGACGGACGGACGGCGCGCACGCGTGTGTGGTTGTCCATTAGGTCCTCCCTCTCCCACAAAAGTGGGTCACCCCAAGGGGCATGCCCTTAGGAGAGAGGCTCCTATCTTTATAAACATTTCACCAAGTAAAACTACCAATGTGTTAGTTTTTCCACTTGAGACTCTATAGCTTTCAAAGCTATTCATACATTTCCAACACTTCCATTGCTATTGTAAATAGGTAGGAAGACAAAGGGTATCCCTGCCTCAGGCCTTTACATGCTCTGATATTTCCACAAAGCCCCCCATTAATGGACACTCTTATAGTTGGAGTTGTAATACAGGCAGAAAGCATCTTAAGAAAATCCAAGGGAAACCCATTGCTTCCATAACAGTAAACATGAATTTAACTGAATCAAAGGCCTTAATTATATCAATTTTAACCACACAATTTGGAGTGATGTTCTCCTATGATAATTCTTTACTAGTTTCGATACCAAAAGCACATTATCACTAATTGCTCTCCCTTTAATGAAAACAGACTAAGATTGACTAATTACACTAGGGATCACTAATGCAAGTCTATTTGATAACAATTTAAATATCCCTTGTACAAAGTATTGCATCAGGAGATAGGTCTGAAGTCCTTCATTTTCTCTGAGCAAGGCAACTTTGTAATCAATGTAAAAATGGTACTATTCACAATTGATGGCACGATACTAGTAGAGAAGAAAGAAATAATTACCTCTTCCACCTCTTTTCCAATAAGATCTCAATGTGCTTTATAGAATTCAACAAGAAACCCATTAGGTCCAACGACTTTATCTTTACCAAGTGATTGAAACACTTGCTTTATTTAAACTCGTGTGATTCCTCTTATTAACATAGTCCTCTCATCTGATGACAACTTATGCTCTAGGATCCCTTGATAAAACTCAAGTGATTGCTGCTCCACATTTGGATCCACTGTACCAATCAATTGGATGTAGAAATCCACTACTATAGTCCCTATGCTTTTCACATCTATTTTGATTTCCCTTAATCATTCACCATGCTGGTAATCTGCTGCTTTTGAGTCTTGATCTTTACTGTCTTGTGTAAATAATAGGTATCAGAATCCACTTCTTGAATTGCCTGAGTCTAGCCTTCTGCTTATAATATAGCTCCTCTTCTTTTTTTTTAATGCCACATACTCTAGACACAGATTCTTTTCTTCAACTATGAGCACCTCACTTGGATCAACCAATACGTCATTTGAGCAATCTCCAGTGCAACTACTGCTTCTCTCACTCTGCCTGATATATCTAAGTATTATGCACGATTCAGCTTCTTAAGCCCCTGTAACACCCTACCCTATACGTTTTGCCTAATCATATTGTTCATACAATTGCAGCGGAATTAATCTCGGGTGTTACATTAATTATCAAATTTTACCTAAATAAAATTTCGACATGAATTACTCGCGTAATGGGCTAACAGTTCTTGCAACTGAACCTGCAAAATAATTCATCACAAACATATATACTCACAACCATATGCATTGGCTTTTCTTAGCCATAGTCACACTTTTCATACTTCCTAACTGCATACCATACTTATACATACCATAATCGTCACAACTTACACAGTTACACAACATATACACATATCATTAACTTTCCACACCTGTGGATATCTCACACTACATTCGAAGCTAGTATGCACATGAAAATGTTCTCAAAACATTTTTACAAAAAGGGTGTGGATCACTGGCCAAAATCCCAAGTAGTAGTCCAAGCACCAAATAGTTGAAGACCATACCTCATCCTGGCTTCAACTCTAGCTCCTCTCCCACCTAACACTTATCTACTGCTGCTGCTGATGATCTGCTTACACATAGCATAAGCAGAGAAGAAGAATAAAAGAGGGTCAGCTCATAGCTGAGTGAGATAATCATCGCATAGTGAGTTCATAACAGAGCATACCCCTACCATACATCTAGCAAACAAGCCAAAGCACTAGGATCAGATCTCAGCCCCCCGACATCCCAATAGGCAAAAGACTCAACCACCTTGACTTATGCATATGCATCTTATCATGTTTTACTTATAGGCGCCTGGCTACTCCCATGCTAATAACTCTCCCGGGAAACATACCCCACATCCCGTCGGATGTAGTCATACATACCCCAACATCCCGTCGGATGTGGTCATACATACCCCACACCACTATGGGTGTAGTCATACCCCGACACCGCTTTGGGTGTGGTCATATCTCGTAAGAATTCTTCAGTCACCACCACATGAGAGGTGTGACTATCATACATATCATAATAGAGTAATAGCATAGGGAGCCCTAATTACTATGTAGTTGACCGTGAGACCACAACATTCATATTTGGTATCCTTGTACATGATTCATATCTCATCTTGCTTAACCATAATTTGTTACTTGCACATGTACTTGACCAGGCCACAATTGGCTCAACATAGGTAAATCAGGAGTCGTATAATTGCACTTCCTCGGGATACACCCTCGTGCAAGTCATCCTCCTTAAAACATCATAATATTACCAGGGAATATATATTTTCCCACTTGTGCATCCAAATATAACAATCATGAAAAATCATATCCAATCACCTTCTCGAACCATCATAAGGCATATTCACAATTAAACCCACATCTGGCAACATATATGGAATTATCAACATAAACAAGGTCCATATCGGCTAGGGCAAATCAATAATATCATACAACAGTCCAGGGTTCATCATATAACACAAAAGTCCATACACCCCTAATCATGCCATTCTAGTTCACCTAGGTCAATTCTAAGCATCAAAATAATTATCATGATACGACAAACCCGGTATGCCGTGCTAATTCCTCACCAGTTCTGGTCGTTCAAACACCGGTTCTAGCCTCCCGTACTAAAACATCAATTTCACGAACGAACCCCGAATTAAAATCCGAGACCGTCCTAATATCCCCTGCAGTATCCCCGTCAATATTAGTTCTAGGCTCCGGGTCAAATTCTTGATAAAAACACATCAAACCCTGGCCGGAGCTAAATTCAGCGGTTTGGACCCCGGCCTAAATAATAGCCGAAATTCAGGGATTAGAACTAGGGGATTGATTACCTCGCGGCAGGAAGCTCATATATGAAATTTGGGCTCAATCCGGCTTCCGGATACTCCGAAACCCTAATTTGGCTTATCAGAATTTCAAGAAATTCCTGAACCAAAAACTCGTTTTAAAGCTCTAAATCGATAAATCACGATGTATGGATGAATTAGGCATTACTTACGGGATTTTTGGATCAGTGTAGCTCAAGAATTGAGCTGCAGAAATTTTCCCCGAGCTCCCAGTGCGCGACTGTTGTTGCTCTGTTTTTTTTCTCGGTCCGTGAAGAAAGAAGAAGAAGAAAATGGATGGGGGAAAGAAATGAGCGACCGCTTACTAATATATATATATATATAATTAATACGTATACTTATCCGATCGATCGATAATCCGATTTTTGTCGAAATAGTGTCGAAATGCTCGATTTTAAATCGCGAACTTTCTAGCGATCGAAATATGGGTTTAGCCGAAATGGGATGCTACAGCCCCTGTTTGACACTCAATGGCTTCCCATAGAAAATGTAATGGGGATAACCTGAAACCTGTTTCTGCCATGTCTGCTTTATGATATCCAAATATGTAGGGTGGGATTTCCAGACAACAAAGTATTGAAACGGTTTGGGGAGTGTGTTCAATTTAGGATCTGTGTCCAATATTATACCATAGTGATAAGACACTCTTGGAGGATTTTTATGAGATGAGGTATCCAAAAAATCTCCAAACAAACTTCATTAAAAAACAATCTGTCGATCCTTTGAGCTATCGGATTAGCCCTTTGTCTATTCCACCAAGTAAACCATGCCCCAAACACCTTGTAATCAACTAACTACATATCCTTGATCCATCCTATGAAATCATTCATACTTTGTGTCCCAATCTGCTTATTAGATGCTTTATTAATCTCAGCGATGACATTAAAATCCCCCATAAGACCATAAGGATATTCACATCCTTCCTTACTAATAGCTCCTGATAAAGTATTTTCCTCTCTTCCTCTTTGTTTGGGCTATAAACAAAAACTACCATAAATGGCCTTTTATCCTCTACCAGAGTCTGTAGGAAATGTTCCCCCTCTTATACGCGAGACCGCACTCGCCATCACGATTGCGAGTTCTGACGATGTCCTTGAGCGTTGTATTTTGCTAGGTGAGCAGGCATCACAGGAGCTACAGCTAGAGGAGCAATTGCCCACGATCGAGCGTGGCGAATTACTGTATGTCGAGAATTTGTTCAAGCCAATCTCATCCTCGACTCGTATAACAACCTCTCTAGAAGAGCCACTAGAACTGGAGCTGAAGTCCCTCCCTCCTCACTTGGAGTATGCATTTCTCCGGGAGGGGAACAAGCTTCCATTTATCATCAGCTCGATCCTCACACCCGAGCAGAAGACCAGATTGGTGGCCCTACTACAACAGTACGAGCGAGCTTTGGCCCTTCTCTTCCCACCAAATATTGCTAGAGGATGAGATTCGGCCGGTGAGACAACCCCATCGAAGATTGACACCAAACCTGAAGGCTGTGGTTCGAGCAAAGATTATCAAGTTGATGGATGCATGCATCATCTTCGCTATTTCTGACAGCGAGTGGGTCAGTCCCACTCAGGTGGTGCCTAAGAAGGGTGGGATGATAGTGGTCTCCAATGAGAAGAATGAGCTTATCCTGATGCGCACGCTGACTGGGTACCGTGTCTGCATCGACTATTGCCGCCTCAACGACGCCACCCGGAAGGATCACTTCCCTCTGCCATTCATTGATAAGATGCTTGAGAGGTTGGCGGGGCACGAGTTCTAATATTTCCTGGATGGGATGTCTGAGAATTTTTAGATGCCCATAGAACCAGAAGACCAGGCGAAGACCACATTCACTTGTCCTTTCGGCACATTTGCTTACCGGAGGATCCCATTCGGGCTTTGCAATGCCCCCGCCACATTCCAGAGGTGTATGCTCGCCATCTTTGACCGTCTGGTCTGACAAATCATGGAGGTGTTCATGGACTATTTTTCGATTTATGGAGACCAATTCTCACACTGTCTCCATAACCTGGAACTCGTCCTGAAAAGGTGTGAGGAGACAAACCTGGCGCTAGTTGAGATAGGTATCATTTCATGCTTCGCGAAGACATAGTTCTGGGGCATAAGATCTCCAAGATGGGGATAGAGGTTGACAAAGCCAAGATTGAGACAATCAGCAAGCTGCCTCCTCCCACATTTGTAAAGGGGATTCAGAGTTTCTTGGGCCATGCAGGGTTCTATAGGCAGTTCATCAAGGTCTTCTGGAAGATCACCTTGCCCCTGACGAAGCTCCTTGAGAAGGATGCCCCATCCATTTGACTGGCGCGTGCACAATAGCTTTCACGACCTTGAAGGAGAAGCTCATTCATGCTCCTATCATGGTTACTCCTAATTGGACCTTACCATTTGAGCTGATGTGCAACGCGAGTGACTTCGCAGTTGGAGCTCTCCTGGGCACAGGAGAGACCACCATTTCCGACCTATTTACTACGCCTCCAAGACCCTCAATGAAGCCCAAGAGAACTACACCACCACTGAGAAGGAGATGCTAGCGATGGTGTTTGCCTTCGACAAGTTTCGCCCTTATCTGGTCTTGTCCCGCGTGATAGTATACACGGATCATTCCGCCATAAGATACCTGATGAGAAAGACCGACGCTAAGCCTCGGCTCATACGATGGATATTGTTACTACATGAGTTGGACATCGAGATCCGGGACAAGAAGGGAGCTGAAAATGTTGCTGCTGATCATCTCTCCCGCTTGGACGCACCTCATGCGGACAACTTCAAGGAGTAGATCAATGACTCCTTTCCAGATGAGCGATTAATGATGATGTGCCTGGTGGAGAGTGTCACCCCTTGGTTGTCCGATTGCACGAACTATCTGGTGGGCCAGCAGCTACCCAAGGGGATGACGACTCATGCAAAGAGGAAGTTCTTCTCTGACCTGAAACACTACTTCTGGGATGACTCACATAACTTCAGGATCGGAGTCGACGGGGTCATCCGTCGCTGTGTCATGGACAATGAGATGGAGGGCATTTTTTCTCATTGCCATGATGGACCTACTGGTGGGCACCATGGCAGTAACAGCACGATGAGGAAAGTACTGCAGTCGGGCTTCTACTGGCCCTTGCTCTTCAAGGATGTCGACGCCTTCGCAAGCAGGTGCAATCCCTGCCAAAGGTCAGGTAAAATTTCTGCCCGTGATGAAATGCCCCAGAATGTGTTTATTACGTGTGAAATTTTTGACGTCTGGGGAGTGTAATTCATGGGACCATTTCCTCCATCTATCGGTAATCTGCACATTCTTGTTGCTGTTGATTACATCTCTAGGTGGGCGGAAGCGGAGGCTTTGCCCACCAATGATGTAAGACGTGTTTGCACATTTCTGAAGCAGTTGTTCTCCCAGTTCGGGACGCCTAGATCCATCATTAACGACAGAGGCACCCATTTTCAGGGCGAATTCGATAAGCTCTTTTCTTGCTATTGTGTCACTCACAAGGTGTCCATAGCCTACTGATATGAACTCAACTCGAGCTCAAAGAAACCAAGAGTAACTCAGCCACAACTAATCAATCCCAACGATTGATTGAGCACAAAACAGGCCCAACACAAGCTTGGGTTAGCTCGTTCAGCCTGGGGTTCGATGACAACAGAAGAGTAGTCTCACACTTGGGAGAAGACGCGATCGTTATAAGGATGCTTTCGATACAATCGAGTGTGATTCTCGATCGATAAGCTAGGGTTCAAATTTTTTTGGGACTTCTCCAAAACCCAATCAAACTCACGAGCAAAGCTTCGAGAATTTAGGGGGGAATCTTAATCAAAATCGTGCTCCTCTTACAAACGAGTTAAAGCCTTTTATAGGCAAAGTACAGTAATTAAATGATGCTTAAAAAGAAATAAAACAAACTGAAACCAACTAGGAAAAAGCTTCTACAACTAATCCTTCCATTACAAGGTAAGCTGTCTTACTACACAGGCAACAACATAGCTTCATAGCCACTTTGGATGCCTCATTGGAGGCCCAAATCCTCCTCAATTCGTCACCCAACACCTTCCCTGGATTTATGGTGTTCCATATTGCTTCCCAGAATGATAAGATCCATTTGGCTGCCTTCCCATGTGAAGATATGGACCTTTGAAGTAAGCTGTCCGAACACATGCCAAGAACAATTTCTGCACAGGTTGGAAATCTCATAGCTCTCGACTTGCAAGGATGGAATGCGTGGCTTCTAAGCTTCCTTGGCCACTTGCATCACCTTCCACCCCCAAACGAGTGGTCAGGCCGAGCTGACGAATCGGGAACTTAAGCGAATAATTGAGAAAACGGTGGATCAATCTCGCAAAGATTGGTCCACCAATCTCGATGATTCTCTTTGGGCTACAAGACACCGATCGGTACTTCTCCATTTTGGCTCGTCTATGGAAAGGCATGTAATTTGCTAGTCGAGCTAGAGCATAAGGCCTTCTGGGCCCTTATGCTGCTAAACTTGGATGTGAGTCTTGTAGGTGCTGAACGCAAGATGCAGATGTTGGAGCTGTAGGAATGGCGTTACCACGCCTATGAGAACACCAAGCTATACAAGGAGCGAACGAAGCGTCTTCACAGCTTGAGGGGCCCAAAAGAGTTTCAGGTTGGCGATCGAGTACTTCTTTATAATTTTCGCTTGAAACTCTTTCTTGAAAAGCTCCGATCCAGGTGGTATGGACCCTTTATGGTCACACAGGTGTGCCTGTATGGAACCATCGAGATCACCAACCCGTAAACTGCACCATTTAAAGTCAATGGCCACCGCCTCAAGCTGTAACTGGGATGCAAGGTTGAACGTGCGGAGTTGGTGGTTGAACTCGCAGACCCTTAGCTCTGCTGGCTGAGTCTATTAAAGACGTAAAAGAAAGCGCTTATGGGGAGAAAACCCCACCATGGTTTGCATTTTTCCCCATTTATTTTTGTTCTCTAAGTCATGTGATGTCTGTCGAAGGATATGATGCCTTATTCTCGCGAAAACTCGTCCAACCGGGGTGCTCGAGTTTCGCACGACCAGGTCTCCAGGACACACGGCTAAGTAATTCTCAGCCCTGCCCGTGCAGGTCTCGGGGAAACTCGCGCGGGCATAATGAGAATTTTACACGGTCGTGCAAAAACCTCGACCAGGCCGTACATTTCGCTCAGCCGCGCATGGCCAAAATTTCACTTTACACGGCCGTGCTTTCTAGTCGTGCAGCGCACACGACCTCTACAAATCAGAGTGCATGGCCGTGCGTCGCCAGAAAATTCCATCCCCCTCGCGGGCAACCACGATTCCCTCTCCTTCTCAGTCGATTCACGGCTGTTTTTTGTGTTTTTTCGTGAACCCACTTCTTGACCCATTCTTCCATCCACCTAATTTTTTATCCTCCTGTTTTGGGCTAATTTGGCTCGGTTTTGGGTCACCGAAGACGATTTCAGACAAGATTCTGACGAGCAACTTACTGGCAGAATTTTGGCATTTCATTACCTCCCTTGCCTTCCCCTTACCTTCCCATACATCCCTAATTGGGTCTCCAGGTTTGATTTGGACTTTTACCTTGTGAATTTTGGAGAATTGGGTATTAGGGTGTTTTTGTAGAGAATCGAATTGCATGCATGAATTAGTCGAAATTGACCAAGGGGAAGGCTATGATTGAGTAATAGGCATGCTGTGGTTTGTGTTTCTTGATCAATAGGGCCCTTGTGTGTTGAAATTGGTTGTTTTTCATATTCTTTCTATTCATGCACACAAAGTAGTGTTCGATAAAATACTAGTTTTTCTTACCCTTTTGTGGGGTCTGTTAGGCGACCTTAATGACATGCTATGAGGGTGTGCTTGGTGTCGTTACAAAGCTCGTGTTACATATTTTCATATTTTGAGAGTCCCCCCTCTTGAATGTGCCTCATTCTTTGAGTTTTTTTCTTTCATGAACTATTGATGGCAACGTGATCCTGATATGCTTAAATTCAAGTATGTGGGTGTTCTAACCTTCACCCTGGCTCTTTCTGTGGTACCACGATGGTTTGTTTGGTTGCAAGATCATGTCCAAGCCCAAGCCCAACCTCAACCATCGGTTCATTCATGATTTGAAGTCTGGACCACACAAGGACAAGTACAAGAAGGTGCTGACGGCCTCTTTCGGCAACTACAATCATTGGAGCAAGCGAGCATTGCAGGCTATCAATGCTACGACCCCCTCGTAGCAGTTGTTTGCCACCGTCCTTGGAGCCAGATTTTAGTCATCCACGGGAAGGTCTACCATGAGTTGGTGAGATAGTTTTACTCCAATTTCAATCATAACGTGACCGAGGATTACACGGCAGCTGGTGCGGTCAAGTTCCGATTAGGGAGGGGAGTACCACTCCATGAGATACCACGAGTTTGCCGCTGCGTTCCACCTTGTCCCAAAAGATGAGAACAACTTTGACGTGGAGGTTTCCAGTCCTCCAAGTGTCCATTTCCAAAAGGTCTACTGTAAGTTGGCCCGCCCGCCCTACCACACTGCTGGCCGGATGAAAGCCAACACTCTCCGGACCGAGTTCCGTCTCCTCCACCACTTGTTGTCCAAGTCCTACGTTCCCAGCAGCGAATCCGCCAGCAGTCTCACCCAGCGGCCCATGTACTTACTGTTCTCTATGAGCACCGCGGACCTCACCCTACACCTGGGCTCGATCTTGGCGAAGACTATTGCCAAGAGTGATTCTACCCTGGGCACTATCCACTGCAATCCACTCCACTCATCACTCACCTAGCCGATTTTCTACATATCGCCTAACAGGACTGCACTGTTGAGGGTAGGTCAACATCTTTTGGAGAGGATACCGTCTCTAAGATGCACCTGCTGCAGGAGTCGCGGGGTGTCTAGTGGGTCGAGGGCCTGCCTGTCCCAGCCATCCCTGACCCTGTTGCAGCGGCATTGGATATTTAGTATGAGGATGTGGACACTACTGCCGGCCACCAGACTTCCCACCACAGCACTTATGAGCATGGGGGTGCAAGCTCCTATGTTCCATCCCAGGATTACTTCTCCCACCAGTTTGAGTAGATGGGTCACCAGTTCCAGTAGTTTAGTCTCCAAAACCAGCAGATCCTCGACCATCAGCTCCCGTTCCAGCATCAGTATGAAGCCCATCAGGCTGAGTACACTGCCCATATGGCTGTATAAGACGAGCGCCTAGATTGCATGGAGACTCAGCAGGGGGTCACCCTTGCTCACATTGAGCATGAGCAGAGCCGGGCTTGCCAAATAAAGGAGGTCCCGCAACATCTGCTCGAGCAGGTCCAGGGGGAGCCACCAGTCCAGAGGAAATCTTGGGATGCTTCGCCACTTCCACCCCCGCATGCCTCATGGTGGACATCAACTTCGACAACATCGACCGCGAGTAGTCTGTACTTGTCGTCCTTTCCGTGTGTTTTATGTGTTTTGGTTTCTGTTTGCTCCATGTGTGTGTGCGGAGCTTGAACTAAGTCATTTGTGTGGTTGATTCCCTTTGCGATTTTTTTTGTGGCCATCTGGGCTGACAACTCTCCCTAACCAACATTGTTCTAGTGATTGTTTTATGTGCCCCTCTCTTGCCCTCTTCCAGTCCCGTGTTCCTAACGACTGGTCCTAGCTCTAGTCTCCGCCTCCTCTCGTCCTTTTCCTGGTAACATCGTTCCCCTATTCTTTTCCCTCTACTCCATTGAAGGCAATGTCGATCCTAATTGGGGGGGGGGGGTATGTGCTTGGAATCTAGCCCACTATCAAAATTAAAAATTTTGAGGGCTCCAAGCAGTGTTTTCTCATGCATGGGCATATTGGCACTTGTTTGTTTTGCGATCTCTGATGATGGTTAGTATGGATACACGAATGGCTTGTTTGTGACAGAGAGGACTAAGATAATGACTAAGAACTGCAGTAGAGTTGTGTAGGGGTTCAGTCTCTCTTTTGTTTGTGAACCAACTTGTGACATAGATCAGTTACTCGCCGTTTACAGTTTTCTATGCATCTAGTTCAGGGAATCAGAATGAGAGATAGAGCGCATAAAGGTAGCCATGTGAGATCTGAGCCTGCTCGTTTCTTTCTTTGCAATAGATCCCTCCTCCATGATGTGTAGCATTCACGTTGCCACTAGTTAGGATAATGGAGGCATAGGATTAGCCCACCACCAAATTGTCCAGGTGTGTCATACCCCCTAGTCAGCCCTTTGAGTCATGTGACTTTCATTCTTCGTGTCTACAATGAAAAAGATCACCCGTTTGCATGCTCTCTGCTGTTTTTGCTGGAAATAATTTGAGGGTTGGAGGTAGTTCTTTAAAGTTGGGCATGTGTTTGAAATAAAAATGTGCATAAGTGGTGGTTCTCTCAAGAAAGAAAAAAAAAAGAAAAACAAATAAAAAAAAAACAAGAGAGAGCCACCACAAGAATCTTAATCATGCTCATAAGATAGTGTTTCCTTCAAGGCTGTTGGCTTGGAAATATGATAGGGCAAAAGCGTATGCCTTAATCCTATCTTGTAGTAAAACCGGAAATCCGGGTATCGTCTCTCAGGGACTGGTACAACCTTATATTCTATTAATTCTATGGAGCAAACTATAGGTGAAAATGTTTAAGAGATGAAATTATTAACTAAAAGCAAAATTAACTAAACAAATTAAGCAAGTGAAAACTGTCGGGTTTAACTCAATGGGAGAAAGCTCTGGGAGAAACACCGGGATTTACTACCTATCCTATCCAGATTAATTCACACATTCCAATAAGCTTAATCCAACTCTCTACAGCCAGGATATCACGAATGTGCTAGCTATCCCTGTCGGGAATTACTACGTACTATATAATCAATTCAAATCCTACTGTCGTAGCTCAATGAATTAACTATATAGTCTGAAGATCGATATCCTATTTAAGACCGCATAGCACCTTATTTAATCCACTGTCGCTTCGATAAGTTACTATGTCACATGAAATAAGTTCAGTTATAAGGGTTTCACTGTCGCTAATAACCTAATTAACTACAAATCATTGTATTGGTGGCCAGTCAACACAAAGCATTAAGCAATTCCATGCAATAGAGATTGGAAGAAAAGAATCATAAATCAATCCATCAAATCAAGAAATAGCTACATCCTATGGTGTTTCCCCCAGAAATTGGGGTTTAGTTCATGACGAAATTAAGATAAATCGATAGGGTTTTGTTCATCATGTTCTAAATCAACAATAAACAACTAATTAGGTCTAGAAAATCCAACCAAAGTAATCGCTCTTGTTAAATTCAGCTCTCGGGAGAAATCGATTCGCCAATTACCATGCTGCTTTCCGCTCGTCCTCTCCGTGCGCTGCGCCCTGCTTTTTCCCCCAAAGAGTTTCCGTCTCCAATTCCGTCTCCGCGCTCTGCCTTTTTCTTCAACTGCCGCCCAAAAGAATTCCCAAAAGAAGATTTTTGTGGTTTTTTTTTGTGTCTTGCTGCCTTTCTTTCTTAAAGAATTCCGCTCTCCAACCACAAAAGAGACTTCCCCCAAAAGCCCAGCCCATTAATTCCGTCCCAAATTCATTCTTTTTGCCAACCGAGATCGCCCAAAATTAAGTTTGCAGGTCCAAAATAGAATTTGGTTTCCGTCCCCAGCCTTTGTCCAGTTCCTCTGGGCCTTGAGCCCAAGTGAGTAGTCCACAATTAATTCGAGTCGATTTATTGCTTGTGCACTCGCTCCTTTTTCGTGCTTTTTCCACCTGTATCATATCAAACTCATGGCACTAGGCAGTAATGGTTTTTCAACCATTCTCGGGTTAGCGAGCCCTAAAATAGCACCAATTGACTAAAACATACCATGAATAATCACATAAAGTCCAAAAATCCGATATATTAAAGCCAAATATCACAACCCCACACTCAATTGTTGCTTGTCCCTAAGCAACAACTCAAACAACACAAACACATAACCAACCATAACAATGACACACCACAGACTCACTAATCAAACACTCAAACAAAACAAAATTTTCCTTGTACTCTTGTTGTAATCAGTAGTTTCTTTCTCAACGGATAAGTTGTGCTCTAATGGTCATACCTTTCACCCCACACTCAAGTTCTTTGCAACCATTATCATTGACTGACTCAAATCCACCAAAAACTCAAATAGCAACACTCAATTCAGGTCGTGGGTAGCGGGTGATTAACAACTTATGGTGCAACAGTTATTAGGAGCATCTAACCACATCAGTGAGGTGCATATCTCGTGAGGACAATCGAGCTTACTCACACCAATCATAAGCAATTAATTAAGCATGAGTCTCAAAAACTAATGGGGGAAGCCTTTCGCAAACATGATTTTAACTTTAAGTACATCACTACCTTTTATGACAAGGAGAGGCTTTCTCTCTTCTGCTTTTGCTTGCCGAGAGGTCGTATTTAGTACAAGTGGGATCTGTTTCTTACTACCTGTGACCGAGCAAGAGCAATTTCTGCTTCTTAGCACTCGCATAAGGGCTTCTTTTAACTCCTTTTCCTCGGTCCGTGTGGAGGGTCATTGCACCCTCTAATGGCACTTCACTCAACTAGGGATCGTACTTGATAAGCAACATCGTACGGTCGCGAACCGATTCTCAATTGAATCTTTCCTAATCCCCATGTGCAATGAGTGATTGCCTCACACGATTTTGGCATTTTTACCCACACTTTAATTGTTATGGCAACTTTCTTATATTTTACTTGTCAGGTAGTGTTTTCTTTTATGAAGATACAGTTCACCCCATCATAAAACAATCAAAACAGAGACTCGTTGCAAAATCAAAAACTCACAATTGATGCAAGTAAGCACGGTATCCAAACATGTCGAATGGTCAATGTTCTCCACCTAACTACTTCACCAAAAGTCATTACACTATCCTCACAAAAGAGAATGTTGCTAAAAGAGTTTGCCCATTCAAAGCACATCAAGTCAGTCAAAACATTTAAGCTCATTGTGAAGAACCATGCAATTCAACACTAGTGGGGGTGATTTTGATGATTTCATTCAAACACAAACTCATTTCACACGCATCACGGTCATTTACATCATGTTACCACAAGAGTACAAGGTTTTGTTTTTATTTTTTCTGATTTTTAGGTGTTTTTTAGCCATTAGATTAACACAGGCAGACTGCTTTTTACACAGGCAAACTGCATGCAGTTTGGCTGTGCTCAACCTAATGGCAATTAGTTTGTTTTTTTTGTTTTTTTTTTTTTTGGATTTTTTGTTTTTTTTTTTACCGACCACATGACAAAAGGAACAAACAAATTTTTTTTTTTTTTTTTTTTTTTTTTACTGACCACATGACAAAAGGAACAAACAAACACTAAGACTCGCCACCCCACACTCAGGATGGAACATTGTCCCTAATGTTCAACTCCTAATCTAAACATGCACGGGTTTGACACAACTAAAAATAAAAATAAAGAAAAGAAAACTTACCTTGGGTTGCCTCCCAAGAAGCGCTTGTTTAACGTCCTCAGCCTGACGTTTATGGAGCTTTCAACCAATGGGTATGGAAAGGTATCCAGCATACCCTCCCGAGCAATGATAGAACGCATAGCCTCCATCCAGCATATGAGTCACCTCTGCAGGGCCAGGTGTGCGAAAATTGGGTATGACCTTCTTAGCTGACATGTTGGACCCTTTAGTGAGGCGTAGGTGGTATTGCAGCGCCTCAAGCAAGTACTCTTCCTGTTTCAATGTCAGTGAAGAAGGAATAATAACAGGAATATTGAAATCCTTACCCAAATATCTATACTTGAGGTGACCTGGCAAGGATTTCTGCCCTTGCTTTGATTTCAGAATCTGAGCAGATAGGATAGGTGTTAGTTCTTCGGATGGTCCACTATCACAGGAAGAGGGATTTTTCCTTTCTCGAGCTCCACTTTCAAAGTCATCAAATGCATCGTGATTATGATCAATTTGAAAGACATTAAAAATTTCCTCCTCCTTACCTACTCGGAATGTCAACTTGCCTCTCCCAACATCGATGAGTGCATCGCCAGTGGCTAGAAAAGGTCTACCAAGAATGAGAGGCACTCCCCGATCTTCTTCCATCTCCAGAATCACAAAATCTGTAGGGAGAATAAACTTCCCCACCTTCACCAATACATTCTCCACCACTCCTTTTGGAATTTTTACTGATCGATCAGCCAATTGGAGAGTGATCCGAGTAGGCTTAAGAACATCTCCCAATCCCAATTTCTTGTAGACTGAGTATGGCATCAAATTAATTCCTGCTCCAAGATCACAAAGTGATTTATTGAATTCTGTACCTCCAATGACACATGGAATGGTGAAGCTGCCCGGATCATCCCTCTTTTCTGGTAATTTATTCTGAATCACAGCACTACATTCAGAAGTAAGGGTTACCTTCTCCAGATCAGCCCATTTCCGCTTCTTTGTCAACAACTCCCTTAAGAATTTAGCATATGTAGGCATCTGTTCAAGTGCCTCCGCCAAGGGTATGTTAATCTGAAGTTGCTTGAAGATATTCACAAATTTCTTGAAGTTTGGGTCTTCCATGGGCTTCATTAACCTTTGAGGGAATGGTGCGGGAGGTTCATAAGGCTTTACCTCTTCATTCTTCAATTTTTCCACTTTTTGAGGTACACGGGCAGCATGCTTTTGCACAGGCAAACCGCTTTCATTTTGCCTGTGCAAGGCTGATTCTTCATTTTCTGCACAAGATCTTTCTCCCGGTGCTTCCTCTTCTGCCTCTGGTACCTTTTTCGAGCTGCTAGGGTCTTCCAAGGCCTTTCCACTCCTCAATGTCACTGCTACAACCATGGCATCCTTCGGATTCCTCTCAGTATTTGCTGGTAATGTCCCAGGAATCCTGCCTTGCATATCTGCCAAAGTTTGAGCCATCTGTCCCATCTGCCTCTCCATAGCTAGCATAGACGATTGTAAATTATTGTTGATGGCTAGCTGTTGAGTGACAAATTGATCCAGGCCCTTGAAATTATTGTCTGTTTTCTGCATATGAGCCAAAATCAACTCCTCCAGCTGAGGCTTCTTCTCTGGTTGAGGCTGCTGCTGTTGAAAACCAGGAGGTGGGATGTTTCGAACACCAGTTGGGTTGTTGTTTGCCCAGGAAAAGTTAGGATGCTTCCTCCATTGCGGGTTGTAGGTATTTGAATACATACCACCCTGGCCTTGATTTTGCTGATTGTTGATATAGTGCACATTTTCCAACTGATCAGACACCAGTGGACATAGATCCCTATGATGAGCACCTTCACATAATTCACAATAGGCAACCTCCTCTTGTCTACCAAGAGCCAACTTAGCCAGCCTTCGTTCGAGTGCATCGAACTTGGAATCCAACTTAGCATCAATCTTTGCTTCTAAGCTTGCAACTCTGTCTATCTCATGCAAGTCTCCTCTCCTTCGAATGCCGGTCTCGATCCCCCATTCAGTATCTTCAGAGCATATCTTCTCCACCAGTTCATATGCTTCTGGTGCTTCCATTCTTGTGAAACCATTTCGGGAAGCATTATTCAGAGCATCTCGAAATTGTCTTCTGATTCCGTTGAAGAAGATGGAGATCACATTCCAATCTTCAAGACCGTGGCTCGGGCATCTCATTAGAAGCTCCTTATAGCGCTCCCATGCCTCGGTCAGACTTTCATCCTCAGCTTGTTTAAAAGTGACAATTTCCTCTTGCCTCTTCATTGCCTTGGCAGGAGGAAAGTACTTATCCAAAAAGGTCTTCTCAAGTTGACCCCATGTTGTGATGGAACGGGGTGTCAAGTTCTGGAACCAGTGTGATGCATTCCCTAGCAGAGAAAATGAGAACATCCGAAGACGGATGGCATCATCAGACACAGCCGGGCTCTTCATCGTGTCACAAATGTTTGCAAACCGGCGGAGATGTTCATGAGGATCCTCGGTGCTGGCCCCAGAGAAGGTGTACCCATTCGTGATCATATTGATGAAGGCTGGGGCAATCTCCATGTTTGCATCCCCAGCCGGAATGACAACACATGAAGCTCGGGCTCCAGTCCTCCGATTCAGACGAGCCCTGATCGAACGATCCTGTTCAGCCATGATGACAGGCTCAATGACGCACGGCGGTGGTGTAGGTGGTGTAGGGATGACAAGTGGTGTCACCTGCCTTCTCGGTTGACGATTCTGAGTTAGGGAAGGCCTAGGAGTTGTGGATGTGGTAGGCTGCTTCCCTAACTTGACCTGCTTCCTGTTCTGTCGGCAGGTCCTCTCGATCTCGGGATCTAGTGGCAGTAAATTGCCAGTCGTCCTCCTTGGCATGCACGAGGAGGATTAACCTGAAAAATTCACCTGCACACTAACACCCAGATCAAAACAGTTCACTCACAAAAATCAACAAAAATAAGGTATGGCAGTCCCCGGCAACGGCGCCAAAAACTTGATAGGGCAAAAGCGTATGCCTTAATCCTATCTTGTAGTAAAACCGGAAATCCGGGTATCGTCTCTCAGGGACTGGTACAACCTTATATTCTATTAATTCTATGGAGCAAACTATAGGTGAAAATGTTTAAGAGATGAAATTATTAACTAAAAGCAAAATTAACTAAACAAATTAAGCAAGTGAAAACTGTCGGGTTTAACTCAATGGGAGAAAGCTCTGGGAGAAACACCGGGATTTACTACCTATCCTATCCAGATTAATTCACACATTCCAATAAGTTTAATCCAACTCTCTACAGCCAGGATATCACGAATGTGCTAGCTATCCCTGTCGGGAATTACTACGTACTATATAATCAATTCAAATCCTACTGTCGTAGCTCAATGAATTAACTATATAGTCTGAAGATCGATATCCTATTTAAGACCGCATAGCACCTTATTTAATCCACTGTCGCTTCGATAAGTTACTATGTCACATGAAATAAGTTCAGTTATTAGGGTTTCACTGTCGCTAATAACCTAATTAACTACAAATCATTGTATTGGTGGCCAGTCAACACAAAGCATTAAGCAATTCCATGCAATAGAGATTGGAAGAAAAGAATCATAAATCAATCCATCAAATCAAGAAATAGCTACATCCTATGGTGTTTCCCCCAGAAATTGGGGTTTAGTTCATGACGAAATTAAGATAAATCGATAGGGTTTTGTTCATCAACAATAAACAACTAATTAGGTCTAGAAAATCCAACCAAAGTAATCGCTCTTGTTAAATTCAGCTCTCGGGAGAAATCGATTCGCCAATTACCACGCTGCTTTCCGCTCGTCCTCTCCGTGCGCTGCGCCCTGCTTTTTCCCCCAAAGAGTTTCCGTCTCCAATTCCGTCTCCGCGCTCTGCCTTTTTCTTCAACTGCCGCCCAAAAGAATTCCCAAAAGAAGATTTTTGTGGTTTTTTTTTTTGTCTTGCTGCCTTTCTTTCTTAAAGAATTCCGCTCTCCAACCACAAAAGAGACTTCCCCCAAAAGCCCAGCCCATTAATTCCGTCCCAAATTCATTCTTTTTGCCAAGTACAGATTCATTGATATGATTATGTTCAATTGAGGTTTGATTTGTTGAATGACATGAATCGTGATCAAATTCCTATTGTTTCTGCTTTAACCTAGAAAGAGAATATCTGCCTAGGTTGATAGAGCACCCTTGATTGAAGGTAGTGAATTGGCGACTTTAGTCGAGAAGTCAATTCACTATTCAGTACCGAATTTACTTCGGTAGTGGAGGTTTGGTTCGTTAGGGCCTCAATCTGTTTACTCCGGTGGAGGTTAGTCGCCTGCTGGAGACTCAGATTGAGAGGGTCTAGAGACCTTTAGTCGAGACTTCAGACTATTTAAGAACCTCCCGCAGTATTCTATCATTGAAATTGATTTTGGTAAATTACAATCCGACTTAACTGCAGTCTAGGGGGAACCATATCCGGGTGACCTCTCTCGACTTGAAAACAACCTTTTTACTTGCTTTACTTGTTTGCTTGTTTGGATTTTCACTAAAGTTTCACGGCTAAATAATAACTCACGGAGTAGTCATCACATCTAGGACCCGGGTTGACATTAAAACACAAACCCGCTATACTACGCTTTAGGAACTGGTTACACTTGGCCATTTTCTAGAGTGACGGTAAGAGCGAGTCAAGTTTTTGGCGCCGTAGCCAGGGACGGCTAGGTTGTTGAAGAAACGTGAATTCTGTTAGTTTAGCTTTTCTTTTTAGCTTTGTCGCTTTGTTACAATTGTGCCTTCACGGGTTTGCTGCTTGACTGTGTGCAGGTAGTGCATGACCCGTAGCCAGTCAGGAGGTTTACTCCCGTTGAATCCGGAGCTTGAACGCACCTGTCGCCAACTTAGGAGACAACAGCAAGCTAGACTGGCTACGAAGGAGCGCATAGACGGCCATTTGAGAAGCGATTCCGAGGAAGAGTACGAGATGGAAGGAGACCATAACCCGCCACTGGGGATACCTCTCCAGGTTCCCCCAGTGATCCAGATCCTGGGGAACAACCCAATACCCCAGGCAGATGGGGTTCATCATCAACCACCGCCGCCGGGTCCCACCATGGAGTAGTACTACACTCCACGGATTGCTGATATCCGCCCTGTCATCCTCTACCCGCCCATTACAGCGAACAACTTTGAGATCAAGCCATGCTGGATTCAACTCATTACATCCTCTATCCAGTTTCATGGCTTGAAGTATGAGGAGGCAAGGGTGCATCTTTCCCGTTTTCTGCAGCTGACGAATGGGTTCAAGCTAAACGGTGTCCCTGATGACGCAATCCGCCTTAACCTCTTCCCCCATTCTCTGGCGGGGCATGCTAAGAGGTGGTTGGAGACCCAACCCCCATTGTCTATCACTTCTTGGGACGATCTGGCCGACAAGTTCGTGCACAGGTACTATCTAGCATTGAAGACCATAGAGATCCAGTGGAAGATCTCTCACTTTTGCCAAGAGCCAGACGAGTCACTTGGTGATGCATGGGAGCGGTACTCGGGGTATTTATGGCAGTGCCCCCATCATGGTTTTAGTGGTGCATTCACCGTGGAGAACTTCTACAGTGTGCTCTCTCCGGAAAGCAAGAGGGTGATTGAGTCTCTATGCCTAGGAGGGGATAATCTTACTAAGACTCCACCTAAACTGAACCAGATGATCAGTACCTTGGATGCCAGAGATCATTCTTGGGGACAGAGCACCATAGGCAGGAATTCCCGGGATCGTGGTGTGCACGCCATGGAGGCCAGGTCCTGGCTCGAGTAGCAGGTGGCTGAGTTAGTGCAGACATTGAAGCAGCCCAACAGTCTTATTCCAGGCAGAGGTCTGGGCGGACCTCCAGTAGCTCAATGTTAGTGGTGTGAGAGCTCGAACCATCTGGTGGAAGACTGCCAGTCTATGCGAGAATCTTCTACCCCCCAAGAGCAGTTGGAATTCATCGCCAATGCTCGGCGCCTAGACCCATACAGCAATACATACAATGAGGGGTGGCGCCTGCATCCCAACTTCGCTTGGAATAGCAACACCACTATGCCACCTGGGTTCCCAGCACTAGCAGGTGGTTTTCAGCAGAGGCAGCCTTTCCAAGCTAGACAGGGGCCAGTCCCACAACAGCAGCCTTACCAGTCTAGGCATGGGCAACCATTCTAGCAGCCCCAGCGTCAGTATGACCAGCCTCCAGCAGCTGCAGCTCCAGATAATTAGATGACGGAGATGAAAAATATTTTGCAGGCATTCATGACCACCAGCCAGGCGAATTTCAGAACTAGATTGGTGGCATTTTGCAAGATTTACAGAACCAGATTGGTGGCATAGCTCGCCAAAATACTACCAGGCACTGGGGACTCTACCTGCCACCACTATTCTGAACCCTCGTGAGCCTCACCAGCACCAGCAGTTGGATGCCATCAATACCAGGAGTGGCAAGACCACATCTGTTGTTCCTGCCCAGCCCAGGCAAGACGGGCCACTACCTGCTTCAACACTTCCAGCTGACAATGCAGAAGTGGGGATGGACAAAGAAGCACCTGCTGCCAAGCCACAGCCAGTGGTTAAGGAGCATGTGCCCCAGCTTCCCTTCCCCACTCGCCTACGTAAAGGCAAGCTGGAGACTGAGTTTGCCAAGTTCATGGTAATGTTGAAGTAGGTCAACATCAGCATGCCGTTCGTGGAGGCACTGTCGAAGATGCCCAAGTATGCCAAGTTCATGAAGGACCTCCTCACCAACAAGAAGAAACTTGGGGATCTTTCGACAGTGATGCTGAGCGAGGAATGTTCTGCTATCCTGCAGAACAAGCTGCCCGAAAAGCGTAAAGAGCCAGGGAGTTTCACTATCCCTCTTGTTATTGGCAGCATGCATGTAGGAAAGTCCTTGGCGGACCTAGGCGCTAGCATAAATGTCATGCCCTACAAATTGTTTAAAAAGCTAGACCTAGGTGAACCTAGAGCTACTAGGATGAGTATTCAGTTAGCTGACCGTTCCATTGTGCATCCTAGGGGGTATCATAGAGGATCCGCTTGTACATGTAGGTGCATTCACATATCCTGTTGACTTTGTTATTCTGGATATAAATGAGGATGTGGATGTACCTTTGATTTTGGGTAGACCGTTTCTCGCCACCGCCAAGGCGCTTATTGATGTGCATAGTGTTAAATTAATCATGCGTGCTAGTGATGAACATACTACTTTTTTTGTGTCTGAGAATGGGAAACACTCCCATTTGCATGATGACTTAGATTACAGTGATGTGCTTGCTGATTTTTAGACCGCACTCGCTATAACGAGTGCGGGTACTGACGATACTCTTGAGCGTTGTATTTTGCTAGGTGAGCAGGCATCGCAGGAGCCACAGCTGACGGAGTAGTTGGCCGAGCTGGAGAGTGGCACATTCCTGGAGGGCGACCGGCTGTTCAAACCGATCTCATCCTCACCCGCATCACTACCTCTTTGGAGGAACCACCGGAGCTGGAGCTAAAGCCCCTCCCTCCTCTTTGGAGTATGCATTTCTTCGGGAGGGGAATAAGCTGCCAGTCATCATCAGCTCGACCCTCACACCCGAGCAGAAGGACAAACTGGTGGCCTTGCTGAAGCTGCACGAGCGAGCTCTATCATGGAAGATCACAGATATCCGGGGGATCTGCCCCTCCTTTTGCTCCCACCGGATACTGTTGGAGGATGAGATGCGGCCACTGAGACAGCCGCACAGAAGACTGACACCGAACCTGGAGGCTGTGGTTCAGGCGGAGATAGTGAAGCTGATGGACGCGGGGATCATCTTCGCCATTTCCGACAGCGAGTGGGTCAGTCCCACCCAGGTGGTACCCAAAAAGGGTGGGATGACCGTGGTGCCTAACGAGAAGAATGAGCTCATCCCAATGCGCACGGTGACTGGGTACCGTGTCTGCATTGATTATCAACGTCTCAATGACGCCACTCGGAAGGCCCACTTCCCGCTGCCGTTCATTGACCAGATGCTGGATAGACTGGCGGGGCACGAGTTCTACTATTTCCTGGATGGGATGTCCGGGTATTTCCAGATCCCATTGCACCGGAGGGCCAGGCGAAGACCACTTTCACCTGCCCGTTCGGCACATTTGCCTACCGGAGGATCCAATTCGGGCTATGCAATGCCCCTACCACTTTTCAGCGATGCATGCTCGCCATCTTTGACCGCCTGGTCGGCGAGATTATGGAGGTATTTATGGTTGATTTTTCGGTTTATGGAGACTCATTCTCTCACTGTCTCCATAACCCGGAACTCGTCCTTAAACGGTGTGAAGAAACGAACCTGGCAATGAGTTGGGAGAAGTGCCACTTCATGGTTCGCGAAGGCATAGTTCTGGGGCATAAGATCTCCAAGATGGGGATTGAGGTGGACAGAGCAAAGATTGAGACTATCAACAAGCTGCCTCCTCCTACATCTGTTAAGGGGATCAGGAGTTTTTTAGGCCATGCAGGGTTCTACAGGCGATTCATCAAGGATTTTTCGAAGATCTCCCTGCCCCTAACTAAGCGTCTTGAGAAGGATTCCCCATTCTAGTTCACTGATGCATGCACAGCGACATTCACGACCTTGAAGGAGAAGCTTACCTAATCTCCTATCATGGTTGTTCCTAACTGGTCCATGCCATTTGAGCTGATGTGCGATGCCAGTGACTTTGCTGTTGGAGCTGTCTTGGGGCAGAGGCGAGATCAACACTTCTGCCCTATCTACTACGCTCGAAGACCCTGAATGATGCCAAGGAGAACTACACCACCACGGAGAAGGAGCTGCTCGTGGTGGTGTTTACCTTCGACAAATTTCGTCCTTATCTGGTCTTGTCCCATGTGACCGTGTATATAGATCACTCCGTGATGAATCTTACTATTGCAGGAGTTTGACATCGAGATTCGGGACAAGAAGGGAGCGGAGAATGTTGCAGCCAATCACCTCTCCCGGTTGGACGCACCTCCTGCGGACAACCTCGAGGAGGAGATTAACGACTCCTTCCCAGATGAGAGACTGATGATGATGTACCTGGTGGAGAGTGTCACCCCGTGCTACTCCGATTTTGCGAACTATCTGGTGGGCCAGCGGCTGCCCAAGGGGATGACAACTCACACCAAGAGAAAAATTTTCTCCGACCTGAAGCACTACTTCTGGGATGACCCTCATCTCTTCAGGATCGGAGCCGACGTGATCAGCCGTCGCTGGGTTATGCAGAGTGAGATGGAGGGCATTCTATCTCACTGTCATGAAGGACCTACTGCGGTCACCATGGAGGAAACCGCATGGCAAGGAAGGTGCTACAATCGGGCTTCTACTGGCCCATGCTTTTCAAGGACGCAGACGCCTTCACACGCAGGTGCGACCGATGCCAGAGATCAGGTAACATCTCTTCCCGTGATGAGATGCCCCAGAATGTGTTTATAACTTGTGAGATTTTTGATGTCTGGGGTATCGACTTCATGTGCCCCTTCCCTCCATCATTTGGCAACACCTATATCTTGGTTGCTGTTGACTACGTCTCTAGGTGGGCTGAGGCGCAAGATTTGCCCACTAATGATGCTACACGTGTTTGTGGTTTTCTGAAGCAGCTATTCTCCCGGTTCGGGACACCTAGAGCCATCATAAGCGATCGAGGCACACATTTCTAGGGCTAGTTTGATAAGTTACTGTCTCTCTATGGTGTGACTCATAAGGTGTCTGTGGCCTATCACCCTCAAACAAGTGGCCAGGCCGAGCTGACAAACCAGGAGCTCATGCGTATCCTGGAGAAGACGGTGTGTAACACCCTACCCTATACGTTTTGCCTAATCATATTGTTCATACAATTGCAGCGGAATTAATCTCGGGTGTTACATTAATTATCAAAATTTACCCAAATAAAATTTCGACATGAATTACTCGCGTAATGGGCTAACAGTTCTTGCAACTTGTCCTGCAAAATAATTCATCACAAACATATATACTCACAACCATATGCATTGGCTTTTCTTAGCCATAGTCACACTTTCATACTACACAACTGCCTACCAAACTTATACATATCATAATCGCCACAACTTACATAGTTACACAACATATACACATATCATCAACTTTCCACACCTGTGGATATCTCACACTACATCAGAAGCTAGTATGCACATGAAAAACGTTCTCAAAACATTCTTTTACAAAAAGGTGTGGATCACTGGCCAAAATCCCGAGTAGTAGTCCAAACACAGAATGGTTGAAGACTATACCTCATCTTGCCTTCAACTCTTGCTCAGCTCCCACCTATACACCTATCTACTGCTGTTGCTGATGATCTGCTTACACATAGCATAAGCAGAGAAAAAGGATAAAGAGGGTCAACTCATAGCTGAGTGAGATAATCATAGCATCGTGAGTTCATAACAGAGCATAACCCTATCATACATCTAACAATGAAGCCAAAACACTAGGATCGGAGCTCAGCCATAATCATATCCCAATAAGCAAAAGACTCAACCACTTTGACTTATGCATATGCATCTTATCATGTTTTAATCATAGGCGCCTGGCTACTCCCATGCTAATAACTCTCCCGGGAAACATACCCCACATCCCGTCGGATGTAGTCATACATACCCCAACATCCCGTCGGATGTGGTCATACATACCCCACACCACTATGGGTGTAGTCATACCCCGACACCACTCTGGGTGTGGTCATATCTCGTAAGAATTCTTCAGTCACCACCACATGAGAGGTGTGACTATCATACATATCATAATAGAGTAATATCATAGGGAGCCCTAATTACTATGTAGTTGACCGTGAGACCACAACAGTCATATTTGGTATCCTTATACATGATTCATATCTCATCTTGCTTAATCACAATTCGTTACTTGCACATGTACTTGACCTGGCCATAATTGGCTCAACATAGGTAAATCAGGAGTCGTATAATTGCACTTCCTCGGGATAAACCCTCGTGCAAGTCATCTTCCTTAAAACATCATAATATCACCTTGGGAAGTTTATTCCCCCACTTATGGATCCAAATACAACCATAATATCACACCATGTCAAAACCCCTTATCGAACAACCATGAAGTCATATCAACAGTTAAGCCACAAATGGCAACATGTATGCAATCATCCACATAAACAAGGTTCATATCCATTAGGGCAAGTCAATAATATCATACAGCAATCCAGGGTTCAACATATAGCACAAAAGTTCATACACCCCTAATCATGCCATTATAGTTCACCTAGATCAATTCTAAGCATCAATATAATTATCGTGATACGACAAACCCGGTATGTCGTGCTAATCCCTCACCAGTTCTGGTCGTTCAAACACCGGTTTAACCTTCCCGTACTAAAACGTCAATTTCACGAACGAACCCCGAATTAAATTCCGAGACCGTCCTAATATCCCCTGCAGTATCCCCGTCAATATTAGTTCTGGGCTCCGGGTCAAATTCTCGATAAAAACACATCAAACCCTGGCCGGAGCTAAATTCAGCGGTTTGGACCCCGGCCTAAATAATTGCTGAAATTCAGGGATTAGAACTAGAGGATTGATTACCTCGCTGCAGGAAGCTCGTATATGAAATTTGGGCTCAATTCGGCTTCCGGATACTCCGAAACCCTAATTTGGCTTATCGGGAATTCAAGAAATTCCTGAACCAAAAACTCATTTTAAAGCTCTAAATCGATAAATCACGATGCATAGATGAATTAGGCATTACTTACGGGATTTTTGGATTAGTAGAACTCAAGATTTGAGCTCTGAAATTTTACCCTCGTTGCTCCCCTGAAGTTCTGCTTCTCTCGGTCCGTAAAAGAAGAAGAAGAATTGGGATGGGAATGGGAAATGGACGGGGGAAAGTTAATTTATATGTCCGGCCGCTTAAATATATATATATATATATATATATATAATTAATACGTATACTGATCTGATCGATCGATAATCCGATTTTCGCCGAAATACTATCAAAATACTCGATTTTAAATCGCGAACTTTCTAGCGATCGAAATATGGGTTTTGCCAGAACGGGACGTTACAATTCTCCCCTCCTTAAAAGATTTCGTCCCCGAAATCTAACATTGAGTTGTACCCTTAGTCCGTTTACTCACCCTTGACATGGTCTATCGTAGATAAACTATTACCTAACTCTTAGGTTAGGTGATTCATAACATAGTAGGTAACACATAACACCTCAAGTTCCCATGTTTAGGTTTCAAAAACCTATACCTATCACCACAAAAGCACATCAACAAGCTGAAAACATAACTTACTAAGCAAGATTGTTAACCTGCAAAGTAGGTTGCTACTAACTCAGGGTACTTCTCTCGCATACTTGCTTCAGTTTCCCAGGTAGCACTCTCACTTTCTTGATTCCTCCACACAACCTTCAACATTGGAATTTCCTTCCTACGAAGAGTTTTAACCTGATGGTCTACAATCTGAACTGGAACCTCCTCAAAAGTCAAATCTGGACCCAACTCGATCTCCTCTGGTTGTATAACATGGGAAGGATCCACTTTGTACCTCTTCAGCATACTAACATGAAATACATTGTGGATTTGGGATAGTTCTGGAGGCAATGCTAACTTATAAGCCACTGGTCCAATCTTCTCTGTGATTTCATATGGTCCAATATACCGAGGTGCAAGTTTCCCTTTCTTACCAAATCTCATCACCCCTTTCCATGGTGACACTTTGAGAAATACTTTCTCACCCACTTCGAAATTAACTTCACGCCTATTTGTCAACATAAAATTTCTGTCGATCTTGAGCCACCCTCAAACGCTCCCTGATTTCCTTGACCTTATCAACTGTGATCTGAACTATCTCTGGCCCTGAAATTTGCCTTGCTCCTTCTACATCCCAACATAATGGTGTTCTACATTTTCTCCCATAAAGTGCTTCATATGGTGGAACACCCAAACTACTATGGTACTGATTGTTGTAAGCAAACTCAATCAGGGGCAAATGGTCAATCCATGATTCCTCCCATTGCATTACACATGATCGAAGTAATTCCTCCAAGGTTAGGATGGTTCGTTCACTCTGCCCATCTGTTTGAGGATGATAAGCTGAAGTAAAATTTAATTTAGTTCCCAAGGCATCATGTAAACTTTGCCAAAACCGAGATGTGAAGCTCGGATCTCGATCAGAGACAATAGAAATTGGCACACCATGCAATTTGACGATCTCCTTAATATATAGTTGAGACAAAGTCTCCAGTGATGGTTTCCATCTAATGGGTAAAAAGTGACCGATTTGGTCAGTCGGTCCACAATAACCCATACTGCATCTTTTCCCCTTGATGATGGGAGACCATATACAAAATCCATTGTGATTCTTTCCCACTTCCATTCTGGAATTGGAAGTGGTTGCAGTTTTCCCACGGGAGCTTGATGTTCTGCCTTAACTTTCTGACATACTAGACATGTGAAAACATGTTCAGCCGCTTCCTTTTTCATCCCACGCCACCAAAAATATGGTTTGATCGTGTGATACATTTTACTTGCTCCTGGGTGCATAGCATAAGCAGAAGAATGAGCTTCATCTAGGATATCTTTCCTCAAGTTATCAACATTAGGAACACATGCTCTTCCATTAATCTTCAACATGCCATCTACCATTTCAAATGGGCTTTCTTTTCCTTCCTCTATGTCTTGAATGATTTTTGCCAACTCTGGGTCCTCCTTCTGCTTCTCACTAATGTTGTCGTGCAACAAAGGTCGAATGTTTAACCGAGCTAGTAACCCTGTCACACCATCCACTTCCAAATCCACATTCATTGCCCTCAAATCAACCAGATCATTTATATTCTTCTTCCCCTTTCTGCTTAGGGCATCTGCAACTACATTAGCTTTACCTGGATGATAATCAATTGTACAATCCTAATCTTTTAGAAGTTCAATCCATCTCCTCTGGCGACTATTTAAATCCTTCTGATCCATAATATACTTCAGGCTTTTATGATCAGTGAGGATTTTAAAAGTCTCACCATACAAATAATGTCGCCAAATCTTGAGAGCAAATACCACCGCTGCCAACTCCAAATCATGAGTGGGATAATTTACTTCATGAGGACGCAATTGCCTAGAGGCATATGCGATAACTCTTCCATCTTGCATTAACACACAACCCAATCCTTGATACGAGGCATCAATATACACCACAAACTCTCCCTGACTTGAAGGTAGTGCAAGTACTGGTGCTGTGGTCAATCTCTTTTTCAGTTCATCAAAACTCTTTTGACATGATTCATCCCAAACATACTTGGTATTCTTCCTCAACAGTTTGGTCAATGGTGCAACAATTTTGGAAAATCCTTCGACAAACCGCCAATAATAACCAGCCATGCCAAGAAAACTTCTCAACTCCGACACATCTTTTGGTGGAGCCCAACTCACCACTGCTTCCACCTTTTTCGGATCCACCTCGACACCTCTTCCAGAAATTACATGTCCCATAAATATTACCTCCTTCAGCCAAAACTCACATTTTGAGAATTTTGCATATAATTGTTTCTCCCTTAGCATTTGCAACACAATTCTAAGGTGAGTTTTGTGCTCCTCCTCGCTTTTAGAATAGATGAGAATATCATCTATGAACACAATCAAAAACTTATCAAGATATTCATGGAACACTCTGTTCATAAGAGCCATAAATACCGCTGGCGCATTAGTGAGTCCAAAAGGCATTACCAGGAACTCATAATGCCCATATCTTGTTCTAAAAGCTGTCTTTGAGGTTGCTCCATCTGCCACTTTCAATTGATGGTATCCAGACCTCAAATCAATCTTAGAAAAGACCGATGCACCCTGCAATTGATCAAACAAGTCATCTATTCTTGGGAGGGGATAACGATTCTTCACTGTCGCCTTATTCAACCTCCGGTAGTCAATGCACATTCTCATGGAGCCATCTTTCTTCTTGACAAACAAAACCGGTGCACCCCAAGGTGAGATGCTAGGTCGAATAAACCCCTTGTCTAACAATTCTTGCAATTGTTCTTTAAGCTCCTTCAGCTCAATTGGTGCCATTCTATATGGTGCCATTGAAATTGGTGTTGTGCCAGGTACCAATTCAATATCAAACTCTACTTCCCTTTCTGGTGGAAGGCCGGGAAGTTCTTCGGGGAATACATCAGGAAATTCCCTTACCACCTCTACATCCTCAACCTTCTTATCATTTACTATAGTAACTTGAGCAAGAAAGGCTTCACAACCTTCCTTCACTAATCGAAAAGCTTCCAAGGCAGAAAGAAAACCATGAGTCTCCTTTTTCTTAATGCCTCGGAATACAACAGGACCTTTATCTGGTGTGCTGAATAACACTTCTTTCTTTTGACAATCCACAACAGCTCCATGGGTTGCCAGAAAGTCCATTCCAAGGATGACATCGAATTCATCAAAAGGTAGCAGAATTAAATCCGCTGCTAGGAAAGCTCCTTCCACACAAATGAAGGAACTTCTAATAACTGAGTCTACCTTCAAGGTATCTCCCACAGGTGTTTTAACACATAAGGTATAACCTAGCTTATCTGGAACTAAGCGTAGCATATGTGCAAACGTATATGACATGAATGAGTGAGAGGAACCAGTATCGATCAAAGCATATAATTGCTTGCCAAGGATAGAAAGCATACCAGTCACAACTTCTGGTGCCACTTCTGCCTCACCTCGAGTCATTGCATAAACCCTCGGTGCTCCCTGTGCTCTGGTACCCTGCGTACCACTTCCTGATGGCTGATTTCGACCACCACCTCTACCACCCTGTGAACCACCACGACCACTCTGAAATCAACTACGGCCTCCCTGGTAACCACCTCTGAATGGGGCTCTACTAATGTGCACTGAAGGCTCTGACTGTGTAGCTCTTACTTCTCTCGAATGCGGGCAATCCCTCATGATGTGCCCAGGTTGGCCACAGTGAAAGCATACACCAGAAAATCTCCTACACTCTCCAGGATGCCTCTTCTGACAAACTTGACAAAATGGAAATTGTGTGGCTGAGGCAATTGGTGCCCTGTATGATGTTCCTGACATAGATTGACTCGATGTTCTCCCAAAACTGCTAGGACCTCTCCTGGGTGGGTAACGAGGTCCAGCATAATTTACTCCAAACTTCCTCTTCTTCTCCTCTTCTTTGGCCTTGTGTTCCTCTCGGCTCTCAACTTCATAGGCTTCATACTTAAGTGCTGCCTCCTTGATTGTGGCCATACTCTCTTCATCAACCCTGTGGACCTTTTCTTTCAACCCTATGCGCAGACCATGCAAGTATCTCATCTTCTTCTTATGCTCAGTATCCGCCAACCCATCCTCAAAGTAAAGCAGTCGAACAAACTTGATGGTGTACTCAGTAACTGTCATATTCTCCTGCTTAAGGTTGGCAAATTCATTGTTCTTTGCCCTGATAAAAGCTTCGGGAAGAAACTCTGTCTTAAAGGCCTTCAGAAACTCCTCCCAGGTGAACTGAACTCGTTCACCATTAACTCTAGAGACTGAGGACCACCAGCTCCTCGCGTACCCCTTTAGGAGAAAAACAACATATTGCACTTTTTCCTCTGGAGTTGCATAAAGATATTCAAACACATCTTCCATCTCTCTCAACCACTCTACTACAGCATCTGGACTCACATCTCCCTTGAAGTCCCTACCACCCAAACTCTTCATCTTTGCATAGTCTAATACTGGCGGTCTTGCATCAACCGCCCCCACTCCTCTCGACTGGTCAGTAGGAACATTTTCACAACTTCCGTGCGAACTACAAGGAAATATTGGCCTTAGATTGATCCACACAAAATTCATTCTTCACCAAATCTCTCACTTGGTTAAAACAAAAAATTTCCAAAATAATTACTTGAAAACAAATAAGTTCAAAACTCAATTTTGAAAACCATGATGCAGGTAATTTCATCCAATATACCAATACACATAATCATGTCAAACTCAATTCCCAGTTTAAGTCATTATGGGGTACTCCCCTCCTTAGGAGTGTTTAAACTCCCATAGGGTATAGTACGCCATAACAGCAAAAAGAGGGAACCGGGCTCTGATACCAAACTGTAACACCCTACCCTATACGTTTTGCCTAATCATATTGTTCATACAATTGCAGCAGAATTAATCTCGGGTGTTACATTAATTATCAAAATTTACCCAAATAAAATTTCGACATGAATTACTCGCGTAATGGGCTAACAGTTCTTGCAACTTGTCCTGCAAAATAATTCATCACAAACATATATACTCACAACCATATGCATTGGCTTTTCTTAGCCATAGTCACACTTTCATACTACACAACTGCCTACCAAACTTATACATATCATAATCGTCACAACTTACACAGTTACACAACATATACACATATCATCAACTTTCCACACCTGTGGATATCTCACACTACATCAGAAGCTAGTATGCACATGAAAAACGTTCTCAAAACATTCTTTTACAAAAAGGTGTGGATCACTGGCCAAAATCCCGAGTAGTAGTCCAAACACAGAATGGTTGAAGACTATACCTCATCTTGCCTTCAACTCTTGCTCAGCTCCCACCTATACACCTATCTACTGCTGTTGCTGATGATATGCTTACACATAGCATAAGCAGAGAAAAAGGATAAAGAGGGTCAACTCATAGCTGAGTGAGATAATCATAGCATCGTGAGTTCATAACAGAGCATACCCCTATCATACATCTAACAATCAAGCCAAAACACTAGGATCGGAGCTCAGCCATCCTCATATCCCAATAAGCAAAAGACTCAACCACTTTGACTTATGCATATGCATCTTATCATGTTTTAATCATAGGCGCCTGGCTACTCCCATGCTAATAACTCTCCCGGGAAACATACCCCACATCCCGTCGGATGTAGTCATACATACCCCAACATCCCGTCGGATGTGGTCATACATACCCCACACCACTATGGGTGTAGTCATACCCCGACACCACTCTGGGTGTGGTCATATCTCGTAAGAATTCTTCAGTCACAACCACATGAGAGGTGTGACTATCATACATATCATAATAGAGTAATAGCATAGGGAGCCCTAATTACTATGTAGTTGACCGTGAGACCACAACAGTCATATTTGGTATCCTTATACATGATTCATATCTCATCTTGCTTAATCACAATTCGTTACTTGCACATGTACTTGACCTGGCCATAATTGGCTCAACGTAGGTAAATCAGGAGTCGTATAATTGCACTTCCTCGGGATAAACCCTCGTGCAAGTCATCTTCCTTAAAACATCATAATATCACCTTGGGAAGTTTATTCCCCCACTTATGGATCCAAATACAACCATAATATCACACCATGTCAAAACCCCTTATCGAACAACCATGAAGTCATATCAACAGTTAAGCCACAAATGGCAACATGTATGCAATCATCCACATAAACAAGGTTCATATCCATTAGGGCAAGTCAATAATATCATACAGCAATCCAGGGTTCAACATATAGCACAAAAGTTCATACACCCCTAATCATGCCATTATAGTTCACCTAGATCAATTCTAAGCATCAATATAATTATCGTGATACGACAAACCCGGTATGTCGTGCTAATCCCTCACCAGTTCTGGTCGTTCAAACACCGGTTTAACCTTCCCGTACTAAAACGTCAATTTCACGAACGAACCCCGAATTAAATTCCGAGACCGTCCTAATATCCCCTGCAGTATCCCCGTCAATATTAGTTCTGGGCTCCGGGTCAAATTCTCGATAAAAACACATCAAACCCTGGCCGGAGCTAAATTCAGCGGTTTGGACCCCGGCCTAAATAATTGCTGAAATTCAGGGATTAGAACTAGAGGATTGATTACCTCGCTGCAGGAAGCTCGTATATGAAATTTGGGCTCAATTCGGCTTCCGGATACTCCGAAACCCTAATTTGGCTTATCGGGAATTCAAGAAATTCCTGAACCAAAAACTCGTTTTAAAGCTCTAAATCGATAAATCACGATGCATAGATGTATTAGGCATTACTTACGGGATTTTTGGATTAGTAGAACTCAAGATTTGAGCTCTGAAATTTTACCCTCGTTACTCCCCTGAAGTTCTGCTTCTCTCGGTCCGTAAGAGAAGAAGAAGAATTGGGATGGGAATGGGAAATGGACGGGGGAAATTTAATTTATATGTCCGGCCGCTTAATATATATATATATATATATATATATATATATATATATATATATAATTAATACGTATACTTATCCGATCGATCGATAATCCGATTTTCGCCGAAATACTATCAAAATACTCGATTTTAAATCGCGAACTTTCTAGCGATCGAAATATGGGTTTTGCCAGAACGGGACGTTACACGGTGGATCAATCCCGCAAGGATTGGTCCACCAAACTCGATGATGCTCTCTGGGCATACCGCACTGCCTACAAGACACCCATTGGTACCTCACCGTACCGGCTTGTCTATGGAAAGGCATGCCATTTGCCCGCGGAGCTAGAGCACAAGGCCTTTTGGGCCCTTAAGCTGCTCAACTTGGATGTTAGTGTTGTAGGTGTTGAACGCAAAATTCAGATGCTAGAGATGGAGGAATGGCGTTATCACGCCTATGAGAACACAAAGCTGTACAAGGAGCGCACTAAGCGCCTGCACGATGCATGGTTGTGGGGTCCGAAAGAGTTCCAGGTTGGTGATTGAGTTCTCCTTTATAACTCTCGCCTGAAGCTCTTTCCCGGAAAACTCCGTTTCCGGTGGTCTGGACCGTTCACGGTCACACAGGTGTTCCCGTATGGCACGATTGAAATTGTCAACCCGCAGACTGAACCCTTTAAAGTAAATGGCCATCGTCTCAAGCTCTACTTGGGAGACGAGGTCGAGCGTGCGGAGTTTGTAGTGGAACTCGCGGACCCTTAGTTCCGCCATGGGCATCCAGCTACAAGACGGTAAAGAAGCGCTTGTGGGGAGGCAACCCCACCACGGTTTGCATCTATTTCTTTTGTTTTGGGTCGGATTGCAAACTGGTTTGGTTTTGGTTTGTTTTCTTTTTTTTTAGATGATATACTATTGGGATGACCATTGGACCTAACGTATTGTGTTTGAGTTCTTCTGTTTCCTTTAGATGTGCCTGTGTCCCTGACTGGTCCCCTCTCCAGTCCTCTTCACTCAGACTGGTTCCCTTCCAGTCTCATGTAGTCCGTGCACACCGGTAACATCGTTCCCCTTATCCTTCCCTCTTCTCCATTGAGGGCAATGTCGAACTTAAGTGTGGGGGGGATGTTTCTCTTTTGACTGCATTAGATTTGTTTGTGTGCTTGGAGCCTAGTCCACTGTCCAAATTTCGATTTGAGGGCTCCAAGTACGTGTCTCCTTGCAAATTTCCTTCTCAGTATGCTTTGAATTGACAGTCTCTATAGTAATGTGCAACCTAGGGAGGTAGTGTAGCACTATGGAGGATGTTGAAGTATAAGATTTTTCCTATCTAGCTCTCTGTTGTGCCAGTTGAAGTATAAGACCGTTTAATTCATGTGATAATGGTGACTCCATTTGGATTGTGTTATGGACTCGTGTATCGAATAGGGTGCTCATGTGAAAAATGAAATGCAGTTGGTCCTCCATGTCAAAATCATTAAATCTTAAACATGGGGTAAGCCCAACGTGTGTGGCGCCGTTCATTGCACAAAATCGGGTTTTGGAGGAGATTTTAGTGATCCTTAGTGGGGTACTCCTACAAGGTGAAGCTAAGTTGTCTCTAGTACAAGTAAAACTTCCAACCGTTGAACGGTTTGCCTACTCGAGGATGTGTTTTTAAGGGCACAGATAGAGCTTCCGACCCCCCTTAATTTCATTGACCCTCCACACGAGTTGAGGAAAAGGAGTTAAAAGAAGTACTCTGGCACGCACTAGATGTACATAAATTGCTCTTGCTCGACTAATAAGGGTCGACCGTGCAAAAGACTGCAGTTGGAACCCCGCCAAATGAAAGAAAAAGGGGAAAAAATGTGTAAAGGAAAGTGAGAAAAAGGGGTTCCAACAGTGAAATGAAGTGAAAGAGCACCCCGGTACTACGAGTCCTTGGTTGTGAATGGTGTGAGTCCCTTTATCCAAGAACTGACTGTCTTACTTTCACTTCTTCTCATGATCCTGGTTTGAGTCTAGTACTCGCATTGAGAGAGATAGGGAACGTCTTAGAAGACCAGTTGACCTCGTACGCTGCTATATGATCTAGGAAACCCTCTACCGACGATCGGGGTTGTTTGTTGCTATAGAGGTCTGGAGAGTTGCATTGGTTTGAGTTAGGTTTACTTGGGGACAAGCAAACGGTTAAGTGTGGGGGAATTTGATAGACCATTAATTGGACATGTTTTACCCCTATTCTTGAGCCGTTTGGGATGTCGATTCTCACGTTTTAGGCCGATTTCACGCTAGGTTGTTCTTGTTTGAGAGGGTCTGGAGACCTTTAGTCGAGACTTCAGACTGTTTAAGAACCTCCCGCAGTATAACTATCATTGAAATTGAACTTGGTAAATTACAATCTGGCTTAACTGCAGTCTAGGGGGAACCATATCCGAGTGACCTCTCTCGACTTGAAAACAACCTTTTTACTTGCTTTGCTTGTTTTCTTGTTTGGATTTTCACTAAAGTTTCACGGCTAAATAATAAGAACTCACGGAGTAGTCATCACATCTAGGACCCGGGTTGACATTAAAATACAAACCCGCTATACTACGCTTTAGGAAGTGGTTACACTTGGCCATTTTCTAGAGTGACGGTAAGAGCGAGTCAGTGCTCTCAAGAACCTAAGTTACAGAATAGCAGAAAGGAAGTAAATGGTTCGAATGAATGTTGTTGTGTTGGTTTTGGAAATGTGGAACCTTTTGTATGAATTCTTCCACCACCTAAAAGGCCTTTTCCCCATGTCCAAGACCCTAACCAGTCATCTGAACCCGTGTCTAAGACCTCCTGACTAGCTGGCGATGACACCCGATATGTGAACTCTAGCATTTAGAGGTTGCCATCATGGTGAAGAGACATTAGGATTAAGAGAAAAAGCATGCACATTTTTCGCATCAAATGTCCTGACCCCACTGGTCGAGAGTGAGCGATTCATTTCCTTATATTCTATATACCATTGCGGACCTTGATTGCTCAGTCTTCGATTCTAGTAACTTGAACTCTATGCATGGTTGACTGTGGTGTGTGAGTAGACGATTTGTGTCACGCTTTGATTCATGAACAATAGGTTGACTCTTCCTTTGCATGATTTAGCTACGACTGTGCGCTGGCCGTGTAGAGCCTGCAGAGAACTAATTGGAACGTGGCATTTTGGTTTACACATACAGACAAGGATGTTACACGGCCATGTGTGCTGGCCGTGTGATCAAGCAGTGTTGGGTTTTAAACCCAATTTCGGGTTTTGGAGAGGGGATTCAAATTCTGGAGAAAAAACAGAGGTTCACAGAGAGAAAGTGACAAAGAGAGACTCTTGAGCACCCTAGATTAAATTCTACACCATTGGAGTTCGATTCAAGCCTCAAGGAGAGATGATTGACGACCCGGTGCCGATTTCTTCCTTCGGCAAGATGATTTCCACATTCGGCTTAGCTTTCCGCTCTCTCTCTATGGGGTAACCCCCCTCTATCACTTGGGTATTTCAAACCGTAAATTTTATGTTAGGATGAGTTATATGAACCCTTTGCCTTTAATGATTGATTGATTTATATCCAATTGAAGTACTTTCTCTGAATTACTTGAGTCCTGATCACATTCTAGTGATTCATGCTTTGGCCTAGAAAGATAATCTATGCATATGTCAATAGAGCACCTTGAATTGGAAGTAGTGGATGGTGATCCTTGGCTCCCATTTGTGAAGAAAAACAAAATTTTCACTGTGGTGCCATGGTCAGTTCCAGAACACCCATTGACAGATCTCCACCTTGAGAATTTGGAATAGAACCAGTCACCGCCCCATCCAAGAGACCTTGACCTCATCATCCCTACCCCACAACCAGTTTTCCCAGTACCTGAGAGAAGAGATTGATGCTTACCGATCGATGAACTGTCCAACCAAACAATTCTCCCAACGCTTCGACCCTTCTTCTATCACCTCCCTTGGAATTCTTAACTATCCGTTCACATACTCTTGTTTCTAGTTATCTAGATGATTATCTTCAAGAATTCCAAACTACGACACCCAAGATCGACCACTAATGACGACCACCATCGCGATTTCGTTTAGGTTTTCAGAGAGAAAAGAAGAGAGAAGGAAAGAACACAATTTCTAAAAACCAAATTTATAGAATGTTTCACTTATTTAATAATTTTATTTGATAGAATAATTAATTATATGGATTATTGAAAATTATTCAGTTAAATATAACTAACCATAGAAAATGCAAGTCATGATGTCGGGCTAAAGTTTTGATGGCCGTATTGATGTGATTATATGCATTAGCAGGGTGGGTAACACATGAGAGCTATAATTTTATTTGTTGAGAGAATAAGATATTCCTTCAATAAATTTTGAGTATGTCGGTTAACAAACATTTTTTATGACGTAGAAAATGGATGGATAATGCTATTTTCTTATCAATTTTGCTATAACATTGGAATACTTTAAGACTTTAAACATAGTTTTCATTTTTCATTTGTAGTTTTTTTTGCAGGATAAGGAGTTTTTTTGAAGAGTAGCAGCATTTTTTACTTCCTATAATATGGATATCTACATTGTATTTGCGAAAGAATTTTATTTTTTTGTATTTTCAGGGAAAAAAACTTAATGCAACCCTCGACAGTTGTAACAGACTTGGAGTGCCCTTCCCACTTACTTCGCCAATTTCCCAAAAAAATCAGCGTTAATTCCTCTTTTTTTCTCCATTTTGTCCTAAATTGCCCTTTAATTAAGTAGCACCTTTGGATTTAAAACATGAATGAATGTTGTAAATAATGGTTAGGATGATGCTAACTCCTATAGGAGTTAGCACCCTAGCTTCTCCCAATATAATTGTTTATCGATTTTGACTTTTGACTCCCTATTTAATTTTGATTAGAATTATTTATGTTAAATTAAAACTCCAAAAATATCAGAACGTCAACAGTTCAGCAAATTATTAATCATTATAAAAAAAATAAAAAGAATGCGAAATATGTGTGAAAATTAATGGCCGTAGTTTTTCTTCAGTAAGTATTTAAACTTCCAATTTTCTCAAACCACTTAATTATTATGTCTTGCACGGTAGTATCGCGCAGCTAATCACTAGTTATATATAACAAATAACGTTGATCATTCTATTCCATCACCAATCCCATGAACACTTTTCTGTGTGTTCCCTACCAGTAAATTATCATCATCAAGTTCATATCGATCGCAGGCATGGCTTCCTCCTTATATCATCACCGTCCCCTTCAAACCCTAGCATCTTTGCTCATCATCATCATCTCCCTGACGTCCCACATCTCCGCCGCGGACGTTCCGTTCGAATACCACAACGGCGATCTCCTCTCCGGCAACATCACCGTCACCCTCGTCTGGTACGGCATTTTCAAACCCGCCCAGAAGGTTACGGTGAGGGAATTCCTTGCCTCATTGGACGCCGATATGGCCTCAGATAATCCGCCACCTTCTGTTTTCAACTGGTGGAACCTATTGGACAAGTACTACACGACCCTCAAATCCAAAAACGGCCTCACCTTGCCCTCCATCTCCCTTTCTCCCAAATTGATCGACGACGACGACTACTCCTTGGGGAAATCTCTGACCCAGAACCAACTCGTTGAGCTTGCAAAGAAGGGCAACATCGAGGAGGATGGAGCAGTACTTCCCGTGGTTATCACAGCCAACGACGTCGTCGTTGAGGGCTTTTGCAGGTAACGGGTCGGGTCTAGGTGCATATAGTGCATATTCGTTATCCTATTCAAAATAGTTCGAGTTTTATCAATATCCATATCTTACAAGAATCGAATAGAATATCACAATTATTGCCAAAAATCCAATAGGGTTTCGGCTATCTACCTGCATCCATTGATAATAATTTCTCATTATAACTAACACATATACTAACATTCGCATAAGTGAAAAATTACCATAACAAATTACTAGAACGAAGAAAGCTGGTTAAGAAAATAATACAATTTCATGAAAACGATAAATATTAAATATATTGAGAAAATAATGATTATTAGGCAAGTTTGGATTGGACAATGAAAAAAATCATGTATACCTAATAAAAATCATTCTGATTCGAATTTCATTTTTATCAATTAGATCGGGCTCGGACAACAATATTCACGAGTACAATTATTTTTGCCATTTCGTATTTGCAGGGCAAAGTGTGGGAACCACGGCATTGTCCCCTCGCTGTCGAAGATTAACGGGAAGAGCTCGTCGTCGAGATCGGTTTACATCTGGGTGGGGAACTCGGAGACTCAGTGCCCTGGCTTGTGCGAGTGGCCGTTCCACCAGGCTGCCAATGGGCCTCCGGGCCCGGTCCTGGTTGCGCCCAATGGGGATGCTGCGATGGATGGAGTAGTGATCAACTTGGCGAGCCTGCTGGCTGGGACCGTGACGAATCCATTTGGGGATGGGTATTTCCAGGGCCCAAAAGAGTCCCCATTGGAGGCTGGGTCGGCCTGTCCAGGGGTGTTCGGGAAAGGATCACACCCTGGATTTGCAGGGGAGCTTCTCAAGGACGATAAGAATGGTGGAAGCTACAATGCCAATGGGATAAAAGGGAGAAAGTTCTTGGTGCCTGGTCTGTTTGACCCTTCTACTTCCACATGCTCCACTGTGGGTTGAGATCACAGGATAAAACTTTGGTGTGTATGCAAACCTACAAACCAATTTTGAACCCACCCTATTGGCCAGATGTGTTTTTATTATTATTATTTATATTTGTTGATTTTGATTATTTCATTTATGTTTGAAATCCTTCATGTAGCCTTGTTGGATTTCAACAGAGTTTATGTGAAAGCTCAACTTATGAGCTAACTTCATAACCATTCATTTAATACTCAATGAATAATTTTTTCATGTCAAACGTGAAGTTCAACCCTCATCGAAAATCTCTGAATTCTTGTCTGAAAACGTCAGCTATGATGAGATTTTGAGGATGTGATCTATTTTCGGCCACCCAAATCCAAAACAAAGGACATACCCACACTTCCCATCTCTAGGCACTCCTTCCACTGGATTTTGGGGAGATTTGGCGATGAGAGAGGACTCCATGGTTGTGCTCCTAATTTTTCAAAAGATGAATCAAACTTTGTGCCTCAAATTAACTTTGCTGAACATGGCACCACATTTGCAAACAAGGTTCTCTCCCTGTTGATTAAGTGCAGAAGTACAATAACTTCTCTTTATAAACCTCATGTGGGGATAGTGATGGTTGAGAGAATGGAATATGGTCGGAAGGTGAAGCGTTTGAGCGTAAGTCCCGATCTCTCAAGCAGCAATTCCCAACATGCACTCTCATTTCAATGATACACAAGTTGCCACATGTGAGGGAACAACGAGAACCTAGGTCTCCTAACTTGCGCAGAGGCACACGATCTCCTCTTATACATGTCCTATAAGGAGGAGAAGTGTACGGGGTGGAAGTTAGAAAATAATGATGGTTGGGTACTAAGAAGCTATATGATCCCCAGGCACATCCTCAAATGATACTCTAGACCAAGAGAATAACTCTTTGGGGGATTAACTCAAACACTATGTCTGGTTGACTCTCACGTGGGAACACTCATCTTTCCAACATGGTCCATGAAACTGTACCAGAAGTCATACCAGATTCGTCTATAGTAGGGTATTTTGTGGTACAACCGTGGTTCAACCATTTTGTACTGCAAAAATACCATTTTTAAAATAAAAAAAATAAATTTTTTATAACTATATCGTACCGACAAAATCATAATACTCTTTCGGAATAATACCGGAATAAAACTGAGATATACCTGATATTAAGTTGTAAATTATTAAATAACTACAACAGTCAACAACATGCAACATTACAATTATACACACTTCAACATTACAATTACTTCTCAATGGCCTTCCTATGCCTCGGTTCTCTATTAAGAGAGTGTGGCATCTCATTCGCCCTACTCAGCAGAAGGTGGATTGGTGGAAGATTGTCTGGAAAGGCAACTCTATTCCCAGAAATTGTGTCATTACTTGGTTGGTTATTAGAGGTAGCATTAATACAAAAGATAGAATGTAGAAGTGGGGGTTTATGGGACCTATGTCCTGTGCTTTCTGTGGTGGAGGGATTGAGAGTAGGCAGCACTTGTTTGCACTCTGTCCTTTCACAAGACATCTCCTTGATGCACTTTTTAGTGGTTCTCTGCAAGTTCCTTTACTTCAGACATGGGAGGGACTACTTTCGTGGATGGTCTCAAAGATTAGCCACCATACTGAAGTTGCTGAAGCGGAAAGACTCATCTGCCAATCGTGGATAAATCAGGTATGGAGAGAGCGTTGTAGATGATTGTATGGGGATGGTGCTAAGGGTTTTCATGAATTGTTGAACTTGATTCAATCAAAAGTTGAATGTGTTTTGGGTAGTGAGCGTGTTAGCCTATTTTGGAATGTCTAAACTAAGGTTCTGTTTCAGAGGTTAGGTCGTCGTTTCTTTGTTTCCCAACGCTTGGTTTGGTTCCCTAGTTAGCAAGGGTGTTGCTAACAACGCTTTTTTGATGAATAAAGATCCCACCGATTCATATAAAAAAAAGTTTTTTTAATAAGCTTAAGAGTAAAAAGTTTGAAGACTAATTTGTATTTTCCTTTTTATTAAAATATAATAATTTACCTTTAGTATATATAATAATAATTAAAACATAAAAAAGCTAACCCTAAACCTAAAAAGTAACAACCTACCCCATCTCATTCTCTCACCCGTCCCCGCCGCTCCACCTCACTCTCTCTAACCAAACTCTCCCAAAAAATAATAACTAGGCTCCATCTCTCTCTCTCTCTCTCTCTCCCAATCCCCCCGATGTTCTTCAATCGGCTCGGTCGGGAACTTCCATCTCTCCGCCGCGGCCTTCTCGAATAAGCTCGGCATGGAAAGATGAACAACAAACCACAAGGAGAATGAATCGGGAGAGGAAGAACGAAGAATCCTTGTCCTTGCTTCCTTCGGGAAGACAAACGACGAATCGACGAACGTTAAGGAACAACGAATCGACAAACGATGAGAATAGTGGATCAGATCTCCAGGGAGAAGACAAAGAGCAGGTGACGAGAAGGGGCTTGACCCTGGAATCTTTTTTCGTTGGGGGCGGCTAGATCCGATTGTCAACCAGAATGAAAAGTTAGGATTTTGGAAATCCAAAATTTGTTGGAAATCCGAAATTTGTTATTTTCGAATCTCTTCTTAATTTTCTTCAAATAAAACGACAGAGTTCTGTGCAAGTGGGTTGATTTTTCGTTGTAATTAAAGGACCGGCCGTTGAATCAACACCGGCCGGTATTTTGCTAGAAGCCATTTCGACCACAAATACTGGCCGGTACGGCAATTTGTCTGCACTTCAGGTATCATTCCGGATTTGGCCCGATTTCCGGTTTTTACGGTTCAACCACCCAGTCCGATCCGTTTCCTGGTCCATGCTTTCAAAATATTTTTCAAATTGGAGCACCTTTTTGATAAAAATAAAATAAAAATTGGAGCTCGAAATTGGGGAGAGTCCGGGTAAAATACCTTGGTTGCCACTTAAGTTTGAGAATTAGAGTAGACATACCACTTAAATTAGAATAGGGCGTCGGGTACCACTAATGTCGCCAAAATGTGCATATGTCTACTTTTCCATCCAACCCAAACTTTTAATTACTTTTTGATACCCAAAAGTTTTAAAAATATCCAAAACTATATTTCAACAAGTTTTATCTAATATACTATTTAGAAAACCTTATAAATATGTTATTACTAGAATGACTAATCAAAATTTTTCAATAAAATAAATAAATAAATAAAATAATAAAATAATATAAAATTATTAATAAATATATTATAATATTATAATAAAAAATAAAAATAAAAAAATTAGAATATCTATTTAAATCCCCTAGTTCAATTAGAATCACCATTAGAAATAGTTAAAATAGAATCTAATCGATCATCAATACATCAAAATCGAAGAGGGAATGAAATACAATCTGAAGAAATTAAACATATTCCACTAATTGAAAATATTAAGAACGAAAAGAGATGAAAAGTAACCAAATAACAAATAAAATATAAAAGCTATTACATTCGGTAAAAAATGTAGAAAATAAAATATGACTATAAAAGTTACAATATTGTTTACTTACAACATTCATGTTATAATACAATTATTAGAACACATAATGATAATTAAAAATAATTATAATGATAATTGATTCTAAATTTTATATTCAAAAATTGGTTTGGTATCAAGTATTCAAAAGAGGATTCTAACTAAACAATAAAAATTGATGTTTTTCAGAAGTCCAAATGATTTGTTTAACAATAAGAAAAGTAGTAGGACCAATTATGAAATTAAGAAAACAAAATATTCCAAGAATATTCTGTCAACTTTAACAGAATGCCCTTATCAGTAAACTTAAGTGGTACCGGGTGCACATATAATATAGTTTAGTGGTATCCGACGCCCTATTCAAAATTGAGTGGTATATCTAGCCCAATTCTCAAACTTACGTGACACCCGAGGTATTTTACCTGGAGAGTCCCATAGACTTGTCCTAACCTCAATAGCAAACAATATAAACACAACCAAGAGGAAATAGAAGTAAAGTCACTCATGATTGATAATCTTTGTAGTACCACACTCCTCCCTATGATGCACGCCACCAAAGTTTTCAAAGTGAAGTGAGTATGAATCATGCATGGGACAATGTGTGTGAAACCCCTAAAATTTTAAATTTTGAGCATACACCTTAGGTTCTAATACACTCATAATGTAGGCCAACACTCAATCACTCATCCACAAGTGCCCGGGGCCCTCAAATTGTAGGAATTTGGGCAATATAAAGGCTCCAAAGCATTCAATATACAAGTCATTCATCGCATTTTTATTCACTTGCCATTCACATACATACTCAACACCCCCCAAACATAAACACACTTAAGCACGAAATTTTCCCTCAATGGAGCAAGAATAAGGGTGGAACGAAGTTACCAAATCATTGGCGAGTGAAATTCAGAATGGATTTGGAAAAGTTTTGAGAGAGAGGGAGAGATTCGCACGGAGAAACACAAACACATGCTCGCCAACGGCGAGGTTATCACATAAACACAATATTCAAAAATCACATGAAAAATGAACTAATCACTTCACAATCAAACACACAAAAGAGAAAAAAGAAACAAAAGTCTACAATCATGGGGGAGAGAAGTGAAGTGATATTAGTATGGTGCCAACATGGCACTCATGACTGGCAGTTGTCATCCTAGGGAGACTTATCCTAGTGAGGACTGAGGAGGGGAAGGATGACACTACGAATCCTGGAATTAGAGACCCTGATATTGGAATTTTCAAGCCCAATACGTGGAATTTTCATCGACAAAGCATATTGGGGAGAAAACATCAATCCCCCACACTTTTTTCCAACTAGGTGACAAGCCGGCATAAGCTTTTCACAAGTTCGGATCACCTTCAAATAAGCCTAAACATCCCTAAAACACATCGAAACATGAAACTAAGTGTTTCATAGATCAATAAGGTTGCATTTTCAAGTCTACATCATGTCTCAATGGCTACCATTCAACATGCATAACTTGGTATCAAGAACCATAACATGCAAAATTATGCCCACCAAGGCACAAACAAGCACACAACCAATCTAGATAGATGCAAACAATTATCATTAATCAAATCCCTTGCCCAATTTCATCATTTCAATCAACAATCCTATTTCTCTTCACCGTAGAACTCAAGATCCAATTCTCCAAAATTGATAAATAAAAAGTTCAAAACACACATGGAGACGCAAGTAGGATCGATGAGAAAGGTGAGAAGGAGGCGAAGGAGTCGTGATTCGGCCAAAAAAATGGCCGGAGAAGGTTATCAGAAGGTCGCCGGAAACTTTCTGAAGGCTCGCTTGAAAGTGCTCGTCGGTGACAAAATTGTTGCCAAATCTCCCCAAAATATGGTGGAAGGAGTGCCTAGAGATGGGGAGTCTAGGTATATGGTTTGATTCGGATTTGGGGAGCCAGAAGTAGATCATATCGTCGAAAACCCAACGTTGGCGACGTTTTCTTGCGAGAACTCAAAGTTTGTTGGTGAGGGTTGAACTTCAAGTTTGATAATTAATTTAACTATCTTAATTTAATCTAGTCACAAAAATATATTGATTATTGGTCATTATATATGTCTGACTTAGCAAACATTCAATATTCCTCGATTAGTATTCAAGTATTTTGACTTTAAAATATGCTTTGGCTATGCGCTACACGAAAAAAAAAATTCATTTGAGTATTGAGTAGTTTGTAGTGAAGTTAGCCCATAAGTTGAGCTTTCGCATGAATTTCATTGAAATATCGTGGGACAACAAGAACATGAAAGATTTCAAATACGAAAAAGTCATTAAAGTCAACAAATATACACAATCAAATCAAACTATCAGGCCAATTAGTCGGGTTCACAGCTAGTTTGTACATATACAACGCATATATTCCGGAAATTTCACCCCACAATAGAGGAGGTGGAAGAAGCAGGGTCAAGCAAAGCAGGCAACAAGAACTTGCTATCGTTAACACTCGGCTCGGTCCCAATCAGAAAGCTTGCCAAGTTGATCACCACCCCATCCATCCTAGCATCCTCTATTGGAAGACCAACAGGGAGCTGGTACCAGAAAGACAACAGCTACTACAGTCATCCATTGCAATCCTAATGTAGCAAGGATTTAGGCAATTCATCAGTATTAGCACGATGGACTGAAGTGGAGAAGAATGAAATTCTAGAACTAAAGTGGCATTTCTTATTACGCCGTCGTTTCATCCATTATTCTTTAGTTTGTTTAAGTTCAGATTTTTTTGTCAATAACGAGTCCAAACCAGCCACGTGTCGGGCTTGGGTCAATGGATAACACTGTGTATTAGTCGTTGTGAGTTGATATAAATAGAAAAACACTAAAGAGAGGACAATAGGTTTTCTACTACTCCTCCACCCAAATCCTCAATCTTCTTCCGTTTCTCTTATGGTATCAGAGCAAGGCGCCATTCAGGAATCCTGGTCCAGGATGGAGCAACAGCTTTGAGTCACGATGAGTGGTGGTGAAGAACAATCCATGTCTAGTTCAGCTGTTCATTCAACCACAAGCGCAGCAATAAAATGATCAACATAATCCTCTCAACCCTCTCCCGATTTCCAGTTTGGTAAACCTTTCTATCAGAATCCTAACGAAAATCTCTCTCAGTCCATCATTTGTGCAGTCCTAGATGGTAGTAAGTATCATATGTGGGCGAGATCTATTTGCATAGCCCTGAAAACCAATTATAAGCTTGGTTTCAGTGATGGATCTGTTGAAATCCCAGATTTTAGAACTGACCCTAATTGGTATAGAGCATGGGATGCTTGTAACACTATAGTCCTTTGATGGATTATCAATTCTCTACATAAGGATATCAAACGCACTGTTCAAAGTCATGAAGTAGCTCAAAATTTGTCGGAAGAACTGAAAGATAGGTTTGGTCAAGCTAATGCTATAAAATTGACCAATCTGAAAGATGATATTCATGCTTGTAAGCAAGGAAACATGACCCTATGATGGGGTAAAGACCCAGCTCTTGATGATGAAGCCCCTTCATACGGTTGTAGCAACATATGGGGATTTGCTTTAACATGAACAAAATTTGAAGTCGGATAAATGAAGAACCATTCAATCAGTAGCTCTTGCATCATATGGCAGACATGCCAGTCAAGGGAATGATAATAATCCTGTTAAACAGAATCCTAAACAAGGAAATGCATAAGGAAGTGAAACATGACTATTTTGCAGATATTGCAAGAAAACAAACCACAACATTGCGGACTATTGGAAGTGAAAAGGAAGAACAAGGAATAAAGTGATGGGAATCATTTTGTTGGGAGAGTGAATGAGGCAGAAGATGGGGTCATTGATACTCAATCTAGTAGTGGGACTGGAATCACAAATTCTGGAGGAAGTGGCAATAGTTCAGACAATATGCTGAATCTGCAGTTAACTGATGATGAGATGAACCGGCTCAGGATCCTGCTTCAAGGAATGAATTCTTCACTTTCTCCTTCTCCTTTGCCATCACCATCTCATTCACCAAAAATCCGTCATGCAACCTCTCAGTAGCACAACAGATGCCACAATTCCCAAATTTAGTCGGTTACCCATTCATGGTATGTCAATTTTCTTACCAAACAGAAGCACAAGCTCAGTCACTCACATTGGTTCTGTTAGGTTACCATCAGGGATCTCTTTGAACAATGTTCTGTTAATTCCCAGTTTCACCTTTAACCTTGAGTTCTTCTGTTTCCTTTAGATGTGCCTGTGTCCCTGACTGGTCCCCTCTCCAGTCCTCTTCACTCAGACTGGTTCCATTCCAGTCTCATGTAGTCCGTGCACACCGGTAACATCGTTCCCCTTATCCTTCCCTCTTCTCCATTGAGGGAAATGTCGAACTTAAGTGTGGGGGGATGTTTCTCTTTTGACTGCATTAGATTTGTTTGTGTGCTTGGAGCCTAGTCCACTGTCCAAATTTCGATTTGAGGGCTCCAAGTACGTGTCTCCTTGCAAATTGCCTTCTCAGTATGTTTTGAATTGACAGTCTCTATAGTAATGTGCAACATAGGGAGGTAGTGTAGCACTATGGAGGATGTTGAAGTATAAGATTTTTCCTATCTAGCTCTCTGTTGTGCCAGTTGAAGTATAAGACCGTTGAATTCATGTGATAATGGTGACTCCATTTGGATTGTGTTATGGACTCGTGTATCGAACAGGGTGCTCATGTGAAAAATGAAATGCAGTTGGTCCTCCATGTCAAAATCATTAAATCTTAAACATGGGGTAAGCCCAACGTGTGTGGTGCCGTTCATTGCACAAAATCGGGTTTTGGAGGAGATTTCAAGGACGCAGACGCCTTCACACGCAGGTGCGACCGATGCCAGAGATCAGGTAACATCTCTTCCCGTGATGAGATGCCCCATAATGTGTTTATAACTTGTGAGATTTTTGATGTCTGGGGTATCGACTTCATGTGCCCCTTCCCTCCATCATTTGGCAACACCTATATCTTGGTTGCTGTTGACTACGTCTCTAGGTGGGCTGAGGCGCAAGATTTGCCCACTAATGATGCTACACGTGTTTGTGGTTTTCTGAAGCAGCTATTCTCCCGGTTCGGGACACCTAGAGCCATCATAAGCGATCGAGGCACACATTTCTAGGGCTAGTTTGATAAGTTACTGTCTCTCTATGGTGTGACTCATAAGGTGTCCGTGGCCTATCACCCTCAAACAAGTGGCCAGGCCGAGCTGACAAACCAGGAGCTCATGCGTATCCTGGAGAAGAAGGTGGATCAATCCCGCAAGGATTGGTCCACCAAACTCGATGATGCTCTCTGGGCATACCGCACTGCCTACAAGACACCCATTGGTACCTCACCGTACCTGCTTGTCTATGGAAAGGCATGCCATTTGCCCGCGGAGCTAGAGCACAAGGGCTTTTGGGCCCTTAAGCTGCTCAACTTGGATGTTAGTGTTGTAGGTGTTGAGCGCAAAATTCAGATGCTAGAGATGGAGGAATGGCGTTATCACGCCTATGAGAACACAAAGCTGTACAAGGAGCGCACGAAGCACCTGCACGATGCATGGTTGTGGGGTCCGAAAGAGTTCCAGGTTGGTGATTGAGTTCTCCTTTATAACTCTCGCCTGAAGCTCTTTCCCGGAAAACTCCGTTTCCGGTGGTCTGGACCGTTCACGGTCACACAGGTGTTCCCGTATGGCACGATTGAAATTGTCAACCCGCAGACTGAACCCTTTAAAGTAAATGGCCATCGTCTCAAGCTCTACTTGGGAGACGAGGTCGAGCGTGCGGAGTTTGTAGTGGAACTCGCGGACCCTTAGTTCCGCCATGGGCATCCAGCTACAAGACGGTAAAGAAGCGCTTGTGGGGAGGCAACCCCACCACGGTTTGCATCTATTTCTTTTCTTTTGGGTCGGATTGCAAACTGGTTTGGTTTTGGTTTGTTTTCTTTTTTTTTTGGATGATGTACTATTGGGATGACCATTGGACCTAACGTATTGTGTTTGAGTTCTTCTATTTCCTTTAGATGTGCCTGTGTCCCTGACTGGTCCCCTCTCCAGTCCTCTTCACTCAGACTGGTTCCCTTCTAGTCTCATGTAGTCCGTGCACACCGGTAACATCGTTCCCCTTATCCTTCCCTCTTCTCCATTGAGGGCAATGTCGAACTTAAGTGTGGGGGGATGTTTCTCTTTTCACTGCATTAGATTTGTTTGTGTGCTTGGAGCCTAGTCCACTGTCCAAATTTCGATTTGAGGGCTCCAAGTATGTGTCTCCTTGCAAATTGCCTTCTCAGTATGCTTTGAATTGACAGTCTCTATAGTAATGTGCAACCTAGGGAGGTAGTGTAGCACTATGGAGGATGTTGAAGTATAAGATTTTTCCTATCTAGCTCTCTGTTGTGCCAGTTGAAGTATAAGACCGTTGAATTCATGTGATAATGGTGACTCCATTTGGATTGTGTTATGGACTCGTGTATCTAACAGGGTGCTCATGTGAAAAATGAAATGCAGTTGGTCCTCCATGTCAAAATCATTAAATCTTAAACATGGGGTAAGCCCAACGTGTGTGGCGCCGTTCATTGCACAAAATCGGGTTTTGGAGGAGATTTTAGTGATCCTTAGTGGGGTACTCCTACAAGGTGAAGCTAAGTTGTCTCTAGTATAAGTAAAACTTCCACCCGTTGAACGGTTTGCCTACTCGAGGATGTGTTTTTAAGGGCACAGATAGAGCTTCCGACCCCCCTTAATTTCATTGACCCTCCACACGAGTTGAGGAAAAGGAGTTAAAAGAAGTACTCTGGCAAGCGCTAGATGTACATAAATTGCTCTTGCTCGACTAATAAGGGTCGACCGTGCAAAAGACTGCAGTTGGAACCCCGCCAAATGAAAGAAAAAGGGAAAAATGTGTAAAGGAAAGTGAGAAAAAGGGGTTCCAACAGTGAAATGAAGTGAAAGAGCACCCCGGTACCACGAGTCCCTGGTTGTGAATGGTGTGAGTCCCTTTATCCATGAACTGACTGTCTTACTTTCACTTCTTCTCATGATCCTGGTTTGAGTCTAGTACTCGCATTGAGAGAGATAGGGAACGTCTTAGAAGACCAGTTGACCTCGTACGCTGCTATATGATCTAGGAAATCCTCTACCGACGATCGGGGTTGTTTGTTGATATAGAGGTCTGGAGAGTTGCATTGGTTTGAGTTAGGTTTACTTGGGGACAAGCAAACGGTTAAGTGTGGGGGAATTTGATAGACCATTAATTGCACATGTTTTACCCCTATTCTTGAGCCGTTTGGGATGTCGATTCTCACGTTTTAGGCCGATTTCACGCTAGGTTGTTCTTGTTTGTGATATTTCAGGTCCTAGTACGTGAATGAAGGCTTGGGAATGAGTTCGGGGTCGATTGGACGAAGATTGGACATTTGGCGAGAAGCTGATGGAGCCACACGGGCACGCCTAAAAACCTACACGGCCGTGTGACCTGGCCGTGTGACATCAAATTGCACGGGCAAAATCACGCGGGCTGTGTAAGGGACCGCTTGTGGCTGTGTGGAAATTCCAGGGAACTCACACGGGCAGCCTGGAAATCCACACAGCCGTGTGGTTGTGGCCGCGTAGGATGGTCGAAGTCCACTTAATCGAAACTCCGCGTTTTGACACTCACAAGGGCAGCTGGGAAAGTAACACGGCCGTGTGGCCTGGCCGTGTGATCGGGAATTTCTGGGTTTTAACCCAATTTCCAGCCAAAGGAGTGGAGTTCAGAGTTTTAGAGAGAAAGAGCGATACTTAGAGAGAGAAAGTGATGAACCTGACTCTGCAAGTGTCCTTGATCGATCTCCATCACCATTGGAGCGCGGCTTGAGCTTGGAGAAGACATGATTGAGTGCCAGAAGAAGATTCCCATCCTTCACAGTATGGTTTCTGCATCTGAGCTAGATTTCCCATCTCTCTCTACGGAGTAACTTTCTTATTCACCTGGGTATGAAGAACCCTAGATTTGTATGTTAGGTCTGATTGTATGAACCCAAGTACAGATTCATTGATATGATTATGTTCAATTGAGGTTTGATTTGTTGAATGACATGAATCCTGATCAAATTCCTGTTGTTTCTGCTTTAACCTAGAAAGAGAATATCTACCTAGGTTGATAGAGCACCCTTGATTGAAGGTAGTGAATTGGAGACTTTAGTCGAGAAGTTAATTCACTATTCTGTACCGAATTTACTTCGGTAGTGGAGGTTTGGTTCGTTAGGGCCTCAATCTATTTACTCCGGTGGAGGTTAGTCGCCAGCTGGAGACTCAGATTGAGAAGGTCTGGAGACCTTTAGTCGAGACTTCAGACTGTTTAAGAACCTCCCGCAGTATAACTATCATTGAAATTGAACTTGGTAAATTACAATCCGGGTTAACTGCATTCTAGGGGGAACCATATCCGAGTGACCTCTCTCGACTTGAAAACAACCTTTTTACTTGCTTTGCTTGTTTTCTTGATTGTATTTGCACTAAAGTTTCACGGCTAAATAATAAGAACTCACGGAGTAGTCATCACATCTAGGACCCGGATTGACATTAAAATACAAACCCGCAATACTACGCTTTAGGAAGTGGTTACACTTGGCCATTTTCTAGAGTGACGGTAAGAGCGAGTCAGTGCTCTCAAGAACCTAAGTTACAGAATAGCAGAAAGGAAGTAAATGGTTCGAATGAATGTTGTTGTGTTGGTTTTGGAAATGTGGAACCTTTTGTATGAATTCTTCCACCACCTAAAAGGCCTTTTCCCCATGTCCAAGACCCTAACCAGTCATCTGAACCCGTGTCTAAGACCTCCTGACTAGCTGGTGATGACACCCGATATGTGAACTCTAGCATTTAGAGGTTGCCATCATGGTGAAGAGACATTAGGATTAAGAGAAAAAGCATGCGCATTTTTCGCATCAAATGTCCTGACCCCACTGGTCGAGAGTGAGCGATTCATTTCCTTATATTCTATATACCGATGCGGACCTTGATTGCTCAGTCTTCGATTCTAGTAACTTGAACTCTATGCATGGTTGACTGTGGTGTGTGAGTAGGATTTGTGTCACGCTTTGATTCATGAACAATAGGTTGACTCTTCCTTTGCATGATTTTGCTACGACTGTGCGCTGGCCGTGTAGAGCCTGCAGAGAACTAATTGGAACGTGGCGTTTTGGTTTACACATACAGATAAGGATGTTACACGGCCGTGTGTGCTGGCCATGTGATCAAGCAGTGTTGGGTTTTAAACCCAATTTCGGGTTTTGGAGAGGGGATTCAAATTCTGGAGAAAAAACAGAGGTTCACAGAGAGAAAGTGACAAAGAGAGACTCTTGAGCGCCCTAGATCAAATTCTACACCATTGGAGTTCGATTCAAGCCTCAAGGAGAGATGATTGACGACCCGGTGCCGATTTCTTCCTTCGGCAAGATGATTTCCACATTCGGCTTAGCTTTCCGCTCTCTCTCTATGGGGTAACCCCCCTCTATCACTTGGGTATTTCAAACCGTAAATTTTATGTTAGGATGAGTTATATGAACCCTTTGCCTTTAATGATTGATTGATTTATATCCAATTGAAGTACTTTCTCTGAATTACTTGAGTCCTGATCACATTCTAGTGATTCATGCTTTGGCCTAGAAAGATAATCTATGCATATGTCAATAGAGCACCTTGAATTGGAAGTAGTGGATGGTGATTCTTGGCTCCCATTTGTGAAGAAAAACCAAATTTTCACTGTGGTGCCATGGTCAGTTCCAGAACACCCATTGACAGATCTCCACCTTGAGAATTTGGAATAGAACCAGTCACCGCCCCATCCAAGAGACCTTGAGTGAAATAAAATTTATTTTACATATATCTATTAAAAACTTATTTTCAACAAAATAAATCTACCTAACCTCCATGATCCACCTACCATTTCCCTTCCTTCGTTCTTTTTCCTCTCTTCTGCCTCTCTTCTTCTCCCTGTTTAGGGGTCAGACCGGGGGGTTTTCTGGAGACCGTTTTGAAGCCCGACTCGGGTTGAACCGGGTCCAACCGAGGGGTTCGATAGGGGTTTAACAACCTTGCTCCCAACGCTTCGAACCTTCTTCTATCACCTCCCTTGGAATTCTTAACTATCCGTTCACATACTCCTGTTTCTAGTTATCTAGATGATTATCTTCAAGAATTCCAAACTACGACACCCAAGATCGACCACTAATGACGAACACCATCGCGATTTCGTTTAGGTTTTCAGAGAGAAAAGAAGAGAGAAGGAAAGAACACAATTTCTAAAAACCAAATTTATAGAATGTTTCACTTATTTAATAATTTTATTTGATAGAATAATTAATTATATGGATTTAAAATTGCCCTTTAATTAAGTAGGCCCTTTAATTTATAGAATGTTTCACTTATTCACTTATTTAATAATTTTTTTTCTCCATTTTGTCCTAAATTGCCCTTTAATTAAGTAGCACCTTTGGATTTAAAACATGAATGAATGTTGTAAATAATGGTTAGGATGATGCTAACCCCTATAGGAGTTAGCACCCTAGCTTCTCCCAATATAATTGTTTATCGATTTTGACTTTTGACTCCCTATTTAATTTTGATTAGAATTATTTATGTTAAATTAAAACTCCAAAAATATCAGAACGTCAACAGTTCAGCAAATTATTAATCATTATAAAAAAAATAAAAAGAATGCGAAATATGTGTGAAAATTAATGGCAGTAGTTTTTCTTCAGTAAGTATTTAAACTTCCAATATTCTCAAACCACTTAATTATTATGTCTTGCGCGGTAGTATCGCGCAGCTAATCACTAGTTATATATAACAAATAACGTTGATCATTCTATTCCATCACCAATCCCATTAACACTTTTCTGTGTGTTCCCTACCAGTAAATTATCATCATCAATTTCATATCGATCGCAGGCATGGCTTCCTCCTTATATCATCACCGTCCCCTTCAAACCCTAGCATCTTTGCTCATCATCATCATCATCTCCCTGACGTCCCACATCTCCGCCGCGGACGTTCCGTTCGAATACCACAACGGCGATCTCCTCTCCGGCAACATCACCGTCACCCTCGTCTGGTACGGCATTTTCAAACCCGCCCAGAAGGTGACGGTGAGGGAATTCCTTGCCTCATTGGACGCCGATATGGCCTCAGATAATCCGCCACCTTCTGTTTTCAACTGGTGGAACCTATTGGACAAGTACTACACGACCCTCAAATCCAAAAACGGCCTCACCTTGCCCTCCATCTCCCTTTCTCCCAAATTGATCGACGACGACGACTACTCCTTGGGAAAATCTCTGACCCAGAACCAACTCGTTGAGCTTGCAAAGAAGGGCAACATCGAGGAGGATGGAGCAGTACTTCCCGTGGTTATCACAGCCAACGACGTCGTCGTTGAGGGCTTTTGCAGGTAACGGGTCGGGTCTGGGTGCATATAGTGCATATTCGTTATCCTATTCAAAATAGTTCGAGTTTTATCAATATCCATATCTTACAAGAATCGAATAGAATATCACAATTATTGCCAAAAATCCAATAGGGTTTCGGCTATCTACCTGCATCCATTGATAATAATTTCTCATTATAACTAACACATATACTAACATTCGCATAAGTGAAAAATTACCATAACAAATTACTAGAACGAAGAAAGCTGGTTAAGAAAATAATACAATTTCATGAAAACGATAAATATTAAATATATTGAGAAAATAATGATTATTAGGCAAGTTTGGATTGGACAATGAAAAAAATCATGTATACCTAATAAAAATCATTCTGATTCGAATTTCATTTTTATCAATTAGATCGGGCTCGGACAACAATATTCACGAGTACAATTATTTTTGCCATTTCGTATTTGCAGGGCAAAGTGTGGGAACCACGGCATTGTCCCCTCGCTGTCGAAGATTAACGGGAAGAGCTCGTCGTCGAGATCGGTTTACATCTGGGTGGGGAACTCGGAGACTCAGTGCCCCGGCTTGTGCGAGTGGCCGTTCCACCAGGCTGCCAATGGGCCTCCGGGCCCGGTCCTGGTTGCGCCCAATGGGGATGCTGCGATGGATGGAGTAGTGATCAACTTGGCGAGCCTGCTGGCCGGGACCGTGACGAATCCATTTGGGGATGGGTATTTCCAGGGCCCAAAAGAGTCCCCATTGGAGGCTGGGTCGGCCTGTCCAGGGGTGTTCGGGAAAGGATCACACCCTGGATTTGCAGGGGAGCTGCTCAAGGACGATAAGAGTGGTGGAAGCTACAATGCCAATGGGATAAAAGGGAGAAAGTTCTTGGTGCCTGGTCTGTTTGACCCTTCTACTTCCACATGCTCCACTGTGGGTTGAGATCACAAGATAAAACTTTGGTGTATATGCAAACCTACAAACCAATTTTGAACCCAGCCTATTGGCCAATTGTGTTTTTATTATTATTATTTATATTTGTTGATTTTGATTATTTCATTTATGTTTGAAATCCTTCATGTAGCCTTGTTGGATTTCAACAGAGTTTATGTGAAAGCTCAACTTATGAGCTAACTTCATAACCATTCATTTAATACTCAATGAATAATTTTTTCATGTCAAACGTGAAGTTCAACCCTCATCGAAAATCTCTGAATTCTTGTCTGAAAACGTCAGCTATGATGAGATTTTGAGGATGTGATCTATTTTCGGCCACCCAAATCCAAAACAAAGGACATACCCACACTTCCCATCTCTAGGCACTCCTTCCACTGGATTTTAGGGAGATTTGGCGATGAGAGAGGACTCCATGGTTGTGCTCCTAATTTTTCAAAAGATGAATCAAACTTTGTGCCTCAAATTAACTTTGCTGAACATGGCACCACATTTGCAAACAAGGTTCTCTCCCTGTTGATTAAGTGCAGAAGTACAATAACTTCTCTTTATAAACCTCATGTGGGGATAGTGATGGTTGAGAGAATGGAATATGGTCGGAAGGTGAAGCGTTTGAGCGTAAGTCCCGATCTCTCAAGCAGCAATTCCCAACATGCACTCTCATTTCAATGATACACAAGTTGCCACATGTGAGGGAACAACGAGAACCTAGGTCTCCTAACTTGCGCAGAGGCACACGATCTCCTCTTATACATGTCCTATAAGGAGGAGAAGTGTACGGGGTGGAAGTTAGAAAATAATGATGGTTGGGTACTAAGAAGCTATATGATCCCCAGGCACATCCTCAAATGATACTCTGGACCAAGAGAATAACTCTTTAGGGGATTAACTCAAACACTATGTCTGGTTGACTCTCACGTGGGAACACTCATCTTTCCAACATGGTCCATGAAACCGTACCAGAAGTCATACCAGATTCGTCTATAGTAGGGTATTTTGTGGTACAACCATTTTGTACTGCAAAAATTCAATTTTTAAAATAAAAAAATAAATTTTTTATAACTATATCGTACCGACAAAATCATAATACTATTTCGGAATAATACCGGAATAAAACTGAGATATACCTGATATTAAGTTGTAAATTATTAAATAACTACAACACTCAACAACATGCAACATTACAATTATACACACTTCAACATTACAATTACTTCTCAATTTCCTTCCTATGCATCGGTTCTCTATTAAGAGAGTGTGGCATCTCATTCGCCCTACTCAGCAGAAGGTGGATTGGTGGAAGATTGTCTGGAAAGGCAACTCTATTCCCAGAAATTGTGTCATTACTTGGTTGGTTATTAGAGGTAGCATTAATACAAAAGATAGAATGTAGAAGTGGGGGTTTATGGGACCTATGTCCTGTGCTTTCTGTGGTGGAGGGATTGAGAGTAGGCAACACTTGTTTTCACTCTGTCCTTTCACAAGACAGCTCCTTGATGCACTTTTTAGTGGTTCTCTGCAAGTTCCTTTACTTCAGACATGGGAGGGACTACTTTCGTGGATGGTCTCAAAGATTAGCCACCATACTGAAGTTGCTGAAGCGGAAAGACTCATCTGCCAATCGTGGATACATCAGGTATGGAGAGATCGTTGTAGATTATTGTATGGGGATGGTGCTAAGGGTTTTCATGAATTGTTGAACTTGATTCAATCAAAAGTTGAATGTGTTTTGGGTAGTGAGCGTGTTAGCCTATTTTGGAATGTCTAAACTAAGGTTCTGTTTCAGAGGTTAGGTCTTCGTTTCTTTGTTTCCCAACGCTTGGTTTGGTTCCCTAGCTAGCAAGGGTGTTGCTAACAACACTTTTTTGATGAATAAAGATCCCACCGATTCATATAAAAAAAGTTTTTTTAATAAGCTTAAGAGTAAAAAGTTTGAAGACTAATTTGTATTTTCCTTTTTATTAAAATATAATAATTTACCTTTAGTATATATAATAATAATTAAAACATAAAAAAGCTAACCCTAAACCTAAAAAGTAACAACCTACCCCATCTCATTCTCTCACCCGTCCCCGCCGCTCCACCTCACTCTCTCTAACCAAACTCTCCCAAAAAATAATAACTAGGCTCCATCTCTCTCTCTCTCCCAATCCCCCCAATGTTCTTCAATCGGCTCGGTCGGGAACTTCCATCTCTCCGCCGCGGCCTTCTTGAATAAGCTCGGCATGGAAAGATGAACAACAAACCACAAGGAGAATGAATCGGGAGAGGAAGAACGAAGAATCCTTGTCCTTGCTTCCATCGGGAAGACAAACGACGAATCGACGAACGTTAAGGAACAACGAATCGACAAACGATGAGAATAGTGGATCAGATCGCCAGGGAGAAGACGAAGAGCAGGTGACGAGAAGGGCTTGACCCTGGAATCTTTTTTCGTTGGGGGCGGCTAGATCCGATTGTCGACCAGAATGAAAAGTTAGGATTTTGGAAATCCAAAATTTGTTGGAAATCCGAAATTTGTTATTTTCGAATCTCTTCTTAATTTTCTTCAAATAAAACGACAGAGTTCTGTGTAAGTGGGTTGATTTTTCGTTGTAATTAAAGGACCGGCCGTTGAATCAACACCGGCCGGTATTTTGCTGGAAGCCATTTCGACCACAAATACCGGCCGCTACGGCAATTTGTCTGCACTTCAGGTATCATTCCGGATTTGGCCCGATTTCCGGTTTTTCCGGTTCAACCACCCAGTCCGATCCGTTTCCTGGTCCATGCTTTCAAAATATTTTTCAAATTGGAGCACCTTTTTGCTAAAAATAAAATAAAAATTGGAGCTCGAAATCGGGGAGAGTACGGGTAAAATACCTTGGTTGACACTTAAGTTTGAGAATTAGAGTAGACATACCACTTAAATTAGAATAGGCCGTCGGGTACCACTAATGTCGCCAAAATGTCCATCTGTCTACTTTTCCATTCAACCCAAACTTTTAATTACTTTTTGATACCCAAAAGTTTTAAAAATATCCAAAACTATATTTCAACAAGTTTTATCTAATATACTATTTAGAAAACCTTCTAAATATGTTATTAATAGAATGACTAATCAAAATTTGTCAATAAAATAATAAAATAATAAACGAATATAAAATTATTAATAAATATATTATAATATTATAATAAAAAATAAAAATAAAAATTAGAATATCTATTTAAATCCCCTAGTTCAATTAGAATCACCATTAGAAATAGTTAAAATAGAATCTAATCGATCATCAATACATCAAAATCGAAGAGGGAATGAAATACAATCTGAAGAAATTAAACATATTCCACTAATTGAAAATATTAAGAACGAAAAGAGATGAAAAGTAACCAAATAACAAATAAAATATAAAAGCTACTACATTCGGTAAAAAATGTAGAAAATAAAATATGACTATAAAAGTTACAATATTGTTTACTTACAACATTCATGTTATAATTCAATTATTAGAACACATAATGATAATTAAAAATAATTATAATGATAATTGATTCTAAATTTTATATTCAAAAATTGGTTTGATATCAAATATTCAAAAGAGGATTCTAACTAAACAATCAAAATTGATGTTTTTCAGAAGTCCAAATGATTTGTTTAACAATAAGAAAAGTAGAAGGACCAATTATGAAATTAAGAAAACAGAATATTCCAAGAATATTCTGTCAACTTTAACAGAATGCCCTTATCAGTAAACTTAAGTGGTACCGGGTGCACATATAATATAGTTTAGTGGTATCCGACGCCCTATTCAAAATTGAGTGGTATATCTAGCCCAATTCTCAAACTTAAGTGACACCCGAGGTATTTTACCTGGAGAGTCCCATAGACTTGTCATAACCTCGATAGCAAACAATATAAACACAACCAAGAGGAAATAGTAGTAAAGTCACTCATGATTGATAATCTTTGTAGTACCACACTCCTCCCTATGATGCACGCCACCAAAGTTTTCAAAGTGAAGTGAGTATGAATCATGCATGGGACAATGTGTGTGAAACCCCTAAAATTTTAAATTTTGAGCATACACCTTAGGTTCTAATACACTCATAATGTAGGCCAACACTCAATCACTCATCCACAAGTGCCCGGGGCCCTCAAATTGTAGGAATTTGGGCAATATCAAGGCTCCAAAGCATTCAATATACAAGTCATTCATCGCATTTTTATTCACTTGCCATTCACATACATACTCAACACCCCCCAAACATAAACACACTTAAGCACGGAATTTTCCCTCAATGGAGCAAGAATAAGGGTGGAACAAAGTTACCAAATCATTGGCGAGTGAAATTCAGAATGGATTTGGAAAAGTTTTGAGAGAGAGGGAGAGATTCGCACGGAGAAAACACAAACACATGATCGCCAAAGGCGAGGTTATCACATAAACACAATATTCAAAAATCACATGAAAAATGAACTAATTACTTCACAATCAAACACACAAAAGAGAAAAAAGAAACAAAAGTCTACAATCATGGGGGAGAGAAGTGAAGTGATATTAGTATGGTGCCAACATGGCACTCATGACTGGCAGTTGTCATCCTAGGGAGACTTATCCTAGTGAGGACTGAGGAGGGGAAGGATGACACTACGAATCCTGGAATTAGAGACCCTGATATTGGAATTTTCAAGCCCAATACGTGGAATTTTCATCGACAAAGCATATTGGGGAGAAAACATCAATCCCCCACACTTTTTTCCAACTAGGTGACAAGCCGGCCTAAGCTTTTCACAAGTTCGGATCACCTTCAAATAAGCCTAAACATCCCTAAAACACATCGAAACATGAAACTAAGTGTTTCATAGATCAATAAGGTTGCATTTTCAAGTCTACATCATGTCTCAATGGCTACCATTCAACATGCATAACTTGGTATCAAGAACCATAACATGCAAAATTATGCCCACCAAGGCACAAAAAAGCACACAACCAATCTAGATAGATGCAAACAATTATCATTAATCAAATCCATTGCCCAATTTCATCATTTCAATCAACAATCCTATTTCTCTTCACCCTAGAACTCAAGATCCAATTCTCCAAAATTGATAAATAAAAAGTTCGAAACACACATGGAGACACAAGTAGGATCGATGAGAAAGGTGAGAAGGAGGTGAAGGAGTCGTGATTCGGCCAAAAAAATGGCCGGAGAAGGTTATCAGAAGGTCGCCGGAAACTTTCTGAAGGCTCGCTTGAAAGTGCTCGTCGGTGACAAAATTGTTGCCAAATCTCCCCCAAATATGGTGGAAGGAGTGCCTAGAGATGGGGAGTCTATGTATATGGTTTGATTTGGATTTTGGGAGCCAGAAGTAGATCATATCGTCGAAAACCCAACGTAGGCGACGTTTTCCTGCGAGAACTCAAAGTTTGTTGGCGAGGGTTGAACTTCAAGTTTGATAATTAATTTAACTATCTTAATTTAATCTAGTCACAAAAATATATTGATTATTGGTCATTATATATGTCTGACTTAGCAAACATTCAATATTCCTCGATTAGTATTCAAGTATTTTGACTGAAAAATATGCTTTGGCTATGCGCTACACGAAAAAAAAAAATTCATTTGAGTATTGAGTAGTTTGTAGTGAAGTTAGCCCATAAGTTGAGCTTTCGCATGAATTTCATTGAAATATCGTGGGACAACAAGAACATGAAAGATTTCAAATACGAAAAAGTCATTAAAGTCAACAAATATACACAATCAAATCAAACTATCAGGCCAATTGGTCGGGTTCACATCACAGCTAGTTTGTACATATACAACACATATATTCCGGTAATTTCACCCCACAATAGAGGAGGTGGAAGAAGCAGGGTCAAACAAAGCAGGCAACAAGAACTTGCTCTCGTTAACACTCGGCTCGGTCCCAATCAGAAAGCTTGCCAAGTTGATCACCACCCCATCCATCCTAGCATCCTCTATTGGAAGACCAACAGGGAGCTGGTACCAGAAAGACAACAGCTACTGCAGTCATCCATTGCAATCCTAATGTAGCAAGGATTCAGGCAATTCATCAGTATTAGCACGATGGACTGAAGTGGAGAAGAATGAAATTTTAGAACTAAAGTGGCATTTCTTATTACGCCCTCGTTTCATCCATTATTCTTTAATTTGTTTAAGTTCAGATTTTTTTGTCAATAACGAAGCCAAACCAGCCACGTGTCGGGCTTGGGTCAATGGATAACACTGTGTATTAGTCGTTGTGAGTTGATATAAATAGAATAACACTAAAGAGAGGACAATAGGTTTTCTACTACTCCTCCACCCAAATCCTAAATCTTCTTCCGTTTCTCTTATGGTATCAGAGCAAGGCGCCATTCAGGAATCCTGCTCCATGATGGAGCAACAGCTTTGAGTCACGATGAGTGGTGGTGAAGAACAATCCATGTCTAGTTCAGCTGTTCATTCAACCAAAAGCGCAGCAATAAAATGATCAACATAATCCTCTCAACCCTCTCCCGATTTCCAGTTTGGTAACCCTTTCTATCAGAATCCTAATGAAAATCTCTCTCAGTCCATCATTTGTGAAGTCCTAGATGGTAGTAAGTATCATATGTGGGCGAGATCTATTTGCATAGCCCTGAAAACCAAGTATAAGCTTGGTTTTAGTGATGGATCTGTTGAAATCCCAGATTTTAGAACTGACCCTAATTGGTATAGAGCATGGGATGCTTGTAACACTATCGTCCTTTGATGGATTATCAATTCTCTGCATAAGGATATCAAACGCAGTGTTCAAAGTCATGAAGTAGCTCAAAATTTGTGGGAAGAACTGAAAGATAGGCTTGGTCAAGCTAATGCTATAAAATTAACCAATCTGAAAGATGATATTCATGCTTGTAAGCAAGGAAACATGACCATATGATGGGGTAAAGACCCAACTCTTGATGATGAAGCCCCTTCATACGGTTGTAGCAACATATGGGGATTTGCTTTAACATGAACAAAATTTGAAGTCGGATAAAAGAAGAACCATTCAATCATTAGCTCTTGCATCATATGGCAGACATGCCAGTCAAGGGAATGATAATGATCCTGTTAAACAGAATCCTAAACAAGGAAATGCATAAGTAAGTGAAACATGACTATTTTGCAGATATTGCAAGAAAACAAACCACAACATTGCGGACTATTGGAAGTGAAAAGGAAGAACAAGGAATAAAGTGATGGGAATCATTTTGTTCGGACAGTGAATGAGGCAGAAGATGGGGTCATTGATACTCAATCTAGTAGTGGGACTGGAATCACAAATTCTGGAGGAAGTGGCAATAGTTCAGACAATATGTTGAATCTGCAATTAACTGATGATGAGATGAACCGGCTCAGGATCCTGCTTCAAGGAATGAATTCTTCACTTTCTCCTTCTCCTTTGCCATCACCATCTCATTCACCAAACATCCGTCATGCAACCTCTCAGTAGCACAACAGATGCCACAATTCCCAAATTTAGTTGGTAAATATGTTTTAACCTCAAGTGTTCATTGCCATTCAGCCTCCATTGTTCAAACATGGATTTTAGACACAGGTGCCTCAGACCACATTATTTGTTCCAAGAATTTATTTACTACTTGGAAACCCATTCATGGTATGTCAATTTTCTTACCAAACAGAAGCACAGGCTCAGTCACTCACATTGGTTCTGTTAGGTTACCATCAGGGATCTCTTTGAACAATGTTCTGTTAATTCCCAGTTTCACCTTTAACCTTGCGGACACATGAATTACCAGACTCCCTTACTTTTCAATCTGATTTTTATGTTGCCAAACAGAATGGAAGGGTTGAACGAAAGCACCAACACATTTTAAATGTGGCGAGAGAATTTGAGATTTCCATCTGGAATACCTTTGCAGTTTTGGAGTGACTGCATTCTTCATGCAGTTCACTCGATTAACAGACTACCTACACCCCTATTGAAGAACAAAAGTCATTATGAATTGCTCTATCAATGACCTCCTTCTCTTGATCACTTGAAAGTTTTTGGCTGCTTAGCCTATGCTTCTACTCTTAATAGTGGAAGGACCAAGTTTTAGCCTAACGCTAGGAAATGCCTTTTTCTGGGATATTCATTTGGAATTAAGTGATACAAACTTTTTGACCTGACTTCCCATGAAGTTTTAATGTCCAGAGATGTGACATTCTATGAGGATATTCTCCCATTCATGGTATGGGTGAAGAACAAGAAGATATACCTACCATTCCTAATCTGCCTACATTCCAATTTCTTGAAGTCAATGCTCATAGGGGTCATTCTACTCAACCTGTTCCAACTACACCTACTGATGAATATCCCCTTTCAGTAATTGGGATCTCAGGTTTCATCAGTAATGGATCGTATTCCTGAGCCTACTCTTCAAGTTTCATCAGCAGAAGAGGATCACTTTACAGATGAAGATTTTGCTGAGGATGAGCCTGACTATCAGGAGGAGTCAGATGATGAGCTGCCACTGCCACCAGGAGATGAACTGGATGATAATGAACTTCCTCCAAGGAAGAGAAGACCACAAGTTTGTCATAAAGACTATGTTCCACTATCAATCAAATTAGCTAGTATTGTATAGCTAATTATGTTTCCTATCACCAGTTCACTCCTCAATAGAAGAGGTATGCAATGAGTCTTGTTGCCTTCATGGATTCTCAATCTTACAAGGAAGCAACCAAAGAACATTGGGTTAAAGCCATGGAAGAGGAACTGAATGCCTTGACTGAGAATCACACTTGGGATCTTGTTACTCTGCCATCTGTAAAAACAACTATAGGCTGCAAATGTGTATTCAAAACCAAGCTTAAAGATGATGGATCAATTGAAAGGTACAAATCCAGGTTAGTTGCCAAAGGTTTTACACAATTTCATGGCATAGATTTTCGTGATACCTTCTCACCTGTTGCCAAAATTCATACATTAAGGACATTGTTAGCAGTAGCAGCAGCTAGAAACTGGTGTTTACACCAAATGGATGTATCATATTTTTTTTGTTACATGGATATTTGGATGAGGAGGTGTATGTGACTCCACCTCTTGGATTAGAAGGAAGTGAAGGAAAGGTGTGCAGACTGAAGGAAGTCTCTGTATGGATTAAAGCAGACCAGTAGGAAATGGTTTGCCAAAGTTGCCTCTTCATTGTTGAAGAATGCATTTTCCAATCAGCTTCAGATTACTCTATGTTCACAAAGAATGTGCATGGAAGGATAGTGATCCTACTTGTATACGTGGATGATATCATCTTGGTAGGTGAAAGAATTGATGACCTGGAACTTGTGAAGCTGTATTTGAAGAGAAGTTTTAAAATCAAGGACCTTGGAGTTCTGAAGTATTTCCTTGGCTTGGAAATTGTAAGGAGTGCTGATGGCATTGTGGTTAATCAACGAAAATATTGTACAGAGTTGTTAGAGGATACTGGTTATGAAGATGCAAAGGAAACACTGACTCCCATTGACATGAAGGTAAGACTAAGTTCTAGAGAAGGAGTTCCTATTGATCCTAAGTTCTACAAAAGGTTGATTAGGAGGCAGAGTATCGAGCCTTTGCTCATTTGGTTTGTGAGATTCAATGTCTCAAAGAATTGTTGTCAGAGTTGGCAGTTCAATCTAAGACTCTAATTACTGTTTACTGTTATAACCGGTCAGCAATTCACATTTCTGAGAACCCTGTTTTTCATGAAAGAACCAAGAATATGAAAATTGATATGCATGTTACTTGAGAAAGAGTTAAGACAAACATGATCAGGTTAAGCCATTTACACACTTCATATTAGCTAGGTGATATCTTCACTAAGGGAGTTAGCAAATACAAGCTACTTGAAATACTTGGCAAGATGGGAGTAATTGATGTTTACTCTCCTTTTTGTGGGGGCCTATTAGAAGACAAGCAGGGAACTGACACCAGAAAGACAGTAGCCACCACAATCATCCATTTCAAATCCTAATGAAGCAAGGATTCAGGCAATTCATCAGCACCAACACGATGGACTGAAGTGGAGGAGAATGGAAGTCTGGAACTAGAGTGGCATTTCTTATTACACCGTTGTTTCACCCATTATTGTTTAATCTATTTAAGTACATTTGTTAATAACGAGTCCAAACCAACCATGTGTCGGGCTTTGATTAATAGATTTCATATAACAGTTAGCACTATGGATTATCGTTGCGAGTTGATATAAATAGAAAAACACTAAAGAGAGTACAGTAGGTTTTCTGCTGCTCCTGCTCCACCAAAATCCTTATTCTTCTTCCGTTTCTCTTATCCTCGTTGGGAAAACCAGGATCAGGCTTAGAGGGCCATTGACAGCCTGGTGGAATGGCCACATGCACAGTCCCAGACAATGAGTCTCCGAGTTCCCCATCAAGAAGTAAACCGATCTAGACGATGAGCTCTTCCCGTTGATATTTGAGCACAAAGAACAAGTTCGGCTTTTTCCTAGGTAAGATTCATGTACCCCCTTTGTTAGATCATTCTTATGGGACTAGGGATTGTGTGAATAGAACTGCAATTTGTTGGAACAAATTTTGTATCATAGGATATTGTCCTAATTAGTTTGAGAAATATAAAAGTGGCATTATAGGCATGGAATTACCTCATATCTGAATTTAGTCAAGGTGATTCTATAAAGATAGCCAGCTTACAAGTGAAAATTGACCTTGCTAAACAAGGAAATCAAACTATTAAGTGATGACTCAATATTTGCACATGTTTTCCCCTTTGTTTCTTGATCGTTTGAGATTTAATTATCGCGTCTTTGCCTATTTTACGCTAGGTTGTGTTCCTTTGTCACATTTCAGGTTCTAGCACATAAAGTGAAGCATAGGTGCAAGTTTCAAGTCAATCAGAGATCAATTGGCGATAAGGGAGAAGAAACTCGGGCATGACTTGAAGAAGAATGGATTTCTACCTCACTTAATGGACAAAGAATCATACAAGCTTGTCATGAAAAGAAAGAGGACAAGACTACGAGTGTGTGGGATCAAACGGCGACTGATTCGGAGTCCGGACGAGGGAGAAACGATGCATTGAATATAGGGGAACAGGTTCGGCAGTAAAAACACGGGCGCGCCTAAATCAAAACACGGCCGTGCCCATATTTAGGCACGACCGTGTTTTGGCCGACGCACGCGGGCGTGTTTTTAACACGGGGCAAAGCACGGGGGGGGGGGGGGGGGGGGCAAAACCAAAGCACGACCGTGCTCTCGACCATGTTTTGCCCGGAATCGGGTTTTTTAACCCAAATTCGAGCCAAAGGAGAGGGTGAGCTGGATTTTGGATCCCAAACACCCAAGGGACGAACCAAAGAGAGAGAGGGCGATTTGAGGGCATTCTTGGAGTGGAATTGGAGGATTTCTTTACCTTGGAAGCTCGAGGAACAAGCTCGGACTTGAAGACTGATCATCTGAAGATTCTTACTGCATTCTCTCTCTTCTCTATGGAGTAACTTCCCTTCACTTAGGTTTTGAGGAACCCTAGCTATGTTTGTTTGATTGGATGATTGTATGATTACTCTGACTTGATAATCTTGAGTTCATATTCAATCTATGCATGTTTTCATGATTCAATTCTGCTTTAGTAGAGATTATTGATTCTGCTTTGATCCTATGAGAGCGAATACCTGATTAGGTCAATAGAGCACCATAGATTGATAGTAGTGGATCGATTGCTTTAGTCGAGGGTTGATTCACTGCTTTGTATCGATTGAGAACTTCTTTCGATAGAGGGAGTCTAGTTCAGAACGCCTTGATCGGTTGTTCTAGAGAAGGATACGTCCCTCTAGGCAATTGACTCAAGAGGGCCTTGTTCCTTTAGTCGAGACTAAAGGTCTAGTCAAGGATTCTCCGCATTGTGAATGAAAGAGAAACAAGTTAGAAATCATCAATCGTTAGTCTGGCTAGTGGCTAGGGGGAATCATGCCTAAGTGAGTTCCCAACCTGTAATTAGATTAACTTTAACTGTAGTTTGCTAGATTAGTTTTAGTTCTTTCATCTTAATCTGGTTTGCTAAATAATAAACTGAAGTTGAGTAATAGTAACTCTAGAAACCCGTGGATTCGATATTTATCACTTGAGCCACTATACTGCAGTCCCATTCATTGGTTACACTTGGCCTTTGTTAGGAGTTGTGTCATAGTGAGTCATTAAGCAATATCATAAATCAATATTGAATCTCTGTCGTGGGATGATCGAGCTTTAGAGTTACCTTCTCATTCTCTATCGGGACTACGCCTTTAGGACACATGAAATTGTTATGAGGTATCAAAAACAATGAAAGGTAATTCATTTTATACTTGATTGAATGAAAAGTACCAAACAATCATATCAACCAATTGGTAAATTGCTATGCAATTGATTATATGTATGATCAGAAAGTATCCACCTCAGATTGCACAACTCTATTTTTCTTCTTTGCTTATACGTATGTTTGTGAGCGACTTAGCAAACATTCCATATTACTCGACTAGGAGTTAAGTATTTCGAATTAAAAATATTTTTGGGTTATGCTAAACCAAATAAAAAAAATTATTCATTGAGTATTGAATGATTGGTTGTAAAGTTAGCTCATAAATTGAGCTTTTACATAAACTCTGTCGAAATCCAACAAGGCTACATGAAGGATTTCAAACATAAATGAAGTAATCAAAATCAACAAATATAAATAATAATAATAAAAAACACATCCGGCCAATAGGCTGTGTTCAAAATTGGTTTGTAGGTTTGCATGTACACTACAGTTTTATCCTGTGATCTCAACCTACAGTGGAGCATGTGGAAGTAGCAGGGTCAAACAGACCAGGCACCAAGAACTTTCTCCCTTTAATCCCATTCGCGTTGTAGCTTGCGCCACTCTTATCGTCCTTGAGCAGCTCCCCTGCGAATCCAGGGTGTGACCCTTTCCCGAACACACCCGGACAGGCCGACCCAGCCTCCAATGGGGCCTCTTTTGGGCCCTGGAAATACCCATCCCCAAATGGATTTGTCACGGCCCCGGCCAGCAGGCTTGCCAAGTTGATCACCACTCCGTCCATAGCAGCATCCCCATTGGGTGCAACCAGGACCGGGCCCGGAGGCCCATTGACAGCCTGGTGGAACGGCCACTCGCACAAGCCAGGGCACTGAGTCTCCGAGTTCCCCACCCAGACGTAAACCGATCTCGACGACGAGCTCTTTCCGTTGATCTTCGACAGCGAGGGGACAATGCCGTGGTTCCCACACCTTGCTCTGCAAATACGAAATGGCAAAAATTACCGTACCCGTGAATATTTGTCTGAGTCCGATCTAATTGATAAAGATGACATTCTAATCAGAATGGTTTTTATTAGGTGTACATGGTTTTTTTCATTGTCCAATCCAAACTTGCCTAATAATCATTGTTTTCGCAATATATTTAATATTTATCGTTTTCATGAAATTGTATTATTTTCTTAACCAGCTTTCTTCGTTCTAGTAATTTGTTATGATAATTTTTCAACTATGCGAATGTTAGCATATGTGTTACTTATAATGAGAAATTATTATTAATGGATGCAGTTGGATAGCTGAAACCCTATTGGATTTTCGGCAATAGTTTTGATATTCTATTCGATTATTTTACGATGTGGATATTGACAAAACTCGAACTATTTTGAACAGGGTAACAAATATTGCACTATCCGTCCCCGACCTGACCCGTTACCTGCAAAACCCGTCGACCACGACGTCGTTGGCTGTGATAACCACGGGAAGTACTGCTCCATCCTCCTCGATGTTGCCCTTCTTTGCCAGCTCGACGAGTTGGTTCTGGGTCAGAGATTTTCCCAAGGAGTAGTCTTCGTCGTTGATCATTTTGGGAGAAAGGGAGATGGAGGGCAAGGTGAGACCGTTCTTCGATTTGAGGGTGGAGTAGTACTTGTCCAATAGGTTCCACCAGTTCAAAACAGAAGGTGGCGGATTATCTGAGGCCATATCGGCGTCCAAGGAGGCTAGGAATTCCATCACAATCACCTTCTGGGTGGGTTTGAAAAGGCCGTACCACACGACGTTGACGGTGATGTTGCCGGAGAGGAGATCGCCGTTGTGGTATTCGAACGGAACGTCCGCGGCGGAGATGTGGGACGTCAGGGAGATGATGATGAGGAGCAAAGATGCTAGGGTTTGAAGGGGACGGTGATGAAATAAGGAGGAAGCCATGCCTGCGATCGATATAAATTTGATGATGATAATTTACTGGAGGGAGCACACAGAAAATTGTTAATGGGATTTGTGATGGAATAGAATGATCAACGTTGTTTGTTATATATAACTAGTGATTAGCTGCGCGATACTACCGCGCAAGACACAATAATTAAGTGGTTTGCAAAAATTGGAAATTAATAATACTTACTAGCTGAAGAAAAACTGCGGCCATTACTTTTCATTTGTTTTGTAATTATTGATAATTTGCTGAACTGCTGATGTTCTCATATTTTTGTAGTTTTATTATAACCAAATTTTTTTAATTAAATTAAATAGGGACTCAAAAGTCAAAACTGCTAAACAATTAGATAACACCCACTACAAAAAAGGAGCTATAACAAGGGTTATGTAGTAGGGGTTTGTTAAACCTCTGGTAATATTTTAGAAACCCATTATACTAGCGGTTTATTCCAAGGGTTTAGGTAGGGGTGGCTATACGGTCCGGTCCGGTTAAATTGGCCCGAATTGATCCGGTCCAGTCCGGTCTTTTTGAAAATATAGGGACCAAAGCTTGGATTGGGTACAGTCCGGTTTTGAACCAGTCCGGTCCCAATCCGGTTTTGACTTGTTTTGACCCATTTTGACCATGTTGCAGAAAATTCAGCAGCATATACCCATTTTCCTGGAATATAGACAACATGTTTGTAGCAAAAATAAAGCCAAACATGGTCCAATATAAAATCACAACCATCATTAATGTCTATTACAAACTGAAAGGCCAATTCAAACTTCAAAATAAAAATAAAGTGCATCACAAGTTCACAACCAAAGTTTAGATATCAAACACCAAATTCACTCCAATCTAAGAAATCCACCAAACCATTTCTACTCATCACGTTCAAGAGAAACAAATGAAGCATTAGATCCACCTCCTTGATTCGTTCCACTCCTCGAACCAAACACATCACTCCCTCCGACATTGCTCGTACTTGTACCTTCATGTCCACTCACATGCTCACGCCTTTCCGCCTCATCCACCATAATAGCATTGTAAACTAAATAACATGGATCAAAAAAATATAATTGTTAGCAATAGCATTTACATGGCCAAAACTAAAAACTACAAAGTAATTTACTTACCACTCACGAAGTCTTCTTGATCCTCATAGTCATCATCATCACAATCAAGATGCTCCACAAACTCACTAGAACTTGATCTAAGCCAATCTTGACTGCATATGAGAGCTTCCACAATCTTAGGATGCAAAGAGCTCCTAAATTCATCTAAAACACGCCCACTTGTGCTAAAAACAGACTCAGAAGGAACAGTTGACATAGGAATAGCAAACAGATCCTTTGCCATCTCTTTCAAGATGGGATACCTCATAGCATTCGTCTTCAACCACTTCAACACGTCAAACTCTTCTTCAGCATCACTCTTACTATGACCAACTTGAGGTTTTCCATAATCATCATCAGGATCATAATCATCATAAGATTCATCAGAATCACTAGCTGACCTCGGTGAACTTGAAGTGGCAACTTGTACTCGACGTTTTGGAGGAGAAGAAGAAGAAGCAGGAGGAGGCATCTTACTCTGATAATATTCAAACAACTTCTCGACACTCTTAAAAAGCATTTCATCCAGAATTATCATTTCAACTAACCCAGCTCTGATAGACGTTTGATCAAATTTCCAAGTCCCCAAAACTCCTTGCCCTTCAACAGAACTTGGATTGAGTTCTAAATTCAACGGCTTCCCCTTTTCTTGTAGTTTCTTTAAGCACCTTATAGTATGCCTACCCAAAGAACTTGTACCATTTCCTGAGGGATCCCCAGCCAATTCCTTTCCACAGTAATGACACTTTGCCTTCTTCTTGCCTTTATCGTCTTTGTAACAATCATAATGATTCCATACAGGTGATTTTAACGTGTACTCCCTACTGCTCTTATCTGTTACAGGTGTTGTTGTGGTGTTGGTAGTTGCTGGCTGTTCTTGTTCTTGAGCTGTGACAGCTTGAACATTAACATTACCACTGTTATTCCCACTTTCAACGGTTGTCTTTGCAGCTTGCGGTTGTGATAGCTTCTTACTAGGAAGAGGAGGCAAATTATCACCTTCTCTTGCAGCCGGTACTCGCTTCTTAGTACCCTGCACAAAACAGTTCAATCTATATAAGAAAATGCACTTTTTTCCTTCTCCATTGAAGAACAAACAACCTAGATGCTGCTCACTAATCCCCTCTATCTTTCACCATTCAATTCATCACATTCCACCAATCAATTAATCACTAAAATTAAGCAACAATAAACTACAACTAATTGCAAATAATATTAGTAGTAACTTACCCAGCTGCTGCTCCCCTCTATATTTCTGACTTTGGAGGCTGCAGCCAGCTGCTGGTCGACGAACAGAGTACGACGAGATGGAGTGGAGGGCGGAGGCTGGGGTTGCGAAGGCCGACGGGACAGCTGCCGGCTACTGGTCGACGAATAGAGACGACGAGATGGAGTGGAGGGCGGAGGCTTCCGGATATTGGTCTGTTCGTCGAGGGTGGGGTTGCGACGGCCGACGAGACGGAGGCTGGTGGAGGAGTGGAACAGCGAGCCGGCGACTGTGCGAGGTGTGGAGCGGGGAGCGGCGAGCCGGCGACGATAGCTGGTGGAGGCGTGGAGGGCGAGCTAGCGACTGTGGAGGAGGAGAAGCTCGGTCGCCTGTTGGCCTGTTGGGGGAGGATAGACGAGGAGTCGACTGTCGAGGAGACGAGGACGATGGATTGGACTTTGGAGGCTGGAGCGGCCAAGCGGGTGAGCGGCTACTGATGCCTGCTTTCCAAATTGCAAAAGCCAAAATTCAAACCCTAGCCGCTGCTGCTTTGACACTTGACTCGGCTGGGTCTGGGAGGGAGGGGAAAGTGGCCCTGAGTTGCAGACTTGTAGTGGGTGGGCTTGGCCTGCCTCTGGGCTTATTTTTGTTATCCGGTCTTCCGGTTTTAACATGGTTTTGACCCGGATTGGATTGGTCCGGTTTTTTTGCTATTTCTAAGACCAAAGACGGGATTTGATTATTTTAAATCCGATCCCGGTCTTAAACGGTCCGGGTTATACGGTCCGATTTCCGGTTTATAATCCGGTCCCGGTCCAAATAGCCACCCCTAGGTTTAGGAACCCTGCTATAGTGCAACTCTCTTTCAATACCAACCCCTATTCTTTCACGAAAGAAAAAATCCCCTGCAATGTTTCTCAAAAAACAAAAAATCCTAGGATCTGCCATCATCGGTCTTCTTCTTTTGAGTCTGACTCCCATCTCGGCATTGTCGTCGGGATCTGCCCACCGCCACTCCACTCTGTTTTCTACTTTCTTCTCTCCGATTCGAGTTCATCATAATCCGAATGAGCCCACTTCAGTTCCACTTCACTTTACCTATTGGGTCCTTCTCATTCTTCTTGTTTTCCGGAAATTGGGTCCATGTGAAGTTTGATTCCGATTTCGAATCCACCTTCATGTGCGCTGGGTGAATTCCCGTGGAAGTTCAAATTAAGTAGTTGAAACAGGGGAAACAAGCTAGAGTGGAGAAATTCGCCATTCAATTGGAATGATTAAGAAGAAAACCAGAAGCATTCCATTCATATAATAAGAGCTGATTCCCACTGTTCCTTACTTTTTTGTGTTAAACCAGGTTACGAGAGCAGTGGAGCAGCTTCCTACTACTAGCAGACGACGATGATCCGTGAGCTGCTCATGTGCTTGGCTGGGGACAAAATTAACAAATAGGTAATGGGATGCAGACTGCTCTTTCTCGATCCAACGCTATCATAAACCAAAGCTGATGAGGTTTTTGGTTCTAATAATGCATGACTAGTTAGATATCAGAACCGACATTTTAATTCATTGCAAACAACTGTGCAGCTGAAAGTTCTTGAGTTTTATGGTCCTAATAGAAATACATTACATTATCAAGTCGACTCTCATACTTAGTCTTGTATAGAAAAGACCTTGGTTTTCACATCTATGAACTTACATTGCAATCATCAAGGGGAATCCAAAAGAAATTCAGGAGTAGTAATATGCATCAACCCAGAACTTCAATCAACGGTCACAAATTTCTTTCTAATTAACTGCAGCTCTAAGTACAACACTGAAGGGGAAAGGTACCAGCTCTAAGTGCAAAAATGGTTTGGTTTCCATTTTTGCAGCTGTGAGTTCCTTTTTTCAGAATGAATAAGAGTTGGATGAAAAAGCATAGAACAAGTGTTGAATATAAACATGGAGTGAAACTTTTTCTGGATTATGCATTTCGAAATGTTTAACATGTAGCAAAGGTGTTGTGTCCCTGTGTCAAGTATGCAAATGTTTATGCACAAATATATGATGATATTCGGGTACATCTCATTTGTGATGGTATTCTAAGAGGGTATACAACGTGGATTTTTCATGGAGAAACTTTCCAAACTAGTGATGTTGCCACTTCTTCTTCCTCAAGGATAAATATTTCAACTATGGGTATGGAGAGAGTATCTATTCCTATTCAATCAAACCCACCAATGAGAGCAGATTTGATGGGGTTGCTTCGTGATGTCTTTCGCCGTGAAGATCTAGTGAATGATGAAGTACCTTGTGAGCAGGATGAAAAATTCTTGGAGGATAGTGAGGGAGAAAATGATGATCATGATGAAGTGAAAGATGATACATTACAGAATACTCGTGAAATATAGAATTTGATAAAAGGTGCAGATGAAGAGCTTTATTCGGGGTGCAGAACACTTTCATATCATTTCTAGTGCATTTAATTATATCACATGAAGGTTCATAATGGATGGAGTGCAAAATCTTTCACCATGTTACTTCATTTGTTACTGCAAGCATTTCCGGAAGGTATTTCCTTACCCAAAACTCATTATTCAGCTAAGAATGTTATTCAGAAGTCGGGCTTGGATTATGTAAAAATCGAAGCATGACTGAATGATTGCACTTTGTATTGGAATTCGACAAAAGATGCTGATTCTTGTTACGTTTCCGAAGAACCTAGATATAAATTTGGAGATATATATGGCCACAAGGTGAAAGCAACAAAAATTTTGCGTTATTTTCCATTAATCCCGAGGTTACGATGAATATTTGCTTCTGAGAAGACGGAAAAACACATGAGGTGGCATGATGAATGTCGGAAGAAAGATAGGTTGCTGTGACATCCGGTCGATGCAGAAGCTTGGAAGGCATTTGATGCTAGACACCACAGTTTTGCCTCTGATTCACGCAATATCAGATTGGCTCTTAGTAGTGATGGGTTTAGTCGGCATCGAACAATGAGAACAAGCCACAGTACATGGCCTGTGGTGTTGATACCTTATAATATGCATCCCTGGATGTACTTGAAGCAATCTACTTTCATATTGTCAATGGTCATTCCTGGACCCAAAGGTCCAGGAAATGATATTGATGTCTACTTAGAGCCAATGATTGAAGATTTGATTCGACTTTGGGAGGGGGCGACTACTTATGATGCTTCTACAAAGTAGAATTTTACTATGCGTGCTTCTTTAATGTGGACTATAAATGACTTTCCTGCTTTTGGTTACTTGTCTGGATGGAGCACACAAGGCATATTTGCTTGTCCTGTTTGTTGTGAATCCACTTGTTCGAAATGGTTAGACAAGAGTGAAAAGTTTTGTTATATGGGACATCGTCGTTGGTTAGATGAAAGTCATCCTTTTTGAATTCACAGTTCTCATTTTGATGGAAAAGAAGAGTTTTGGACAGTACCAGAGCGGAAGACTGGAAGTGAGGTATTGAGGCATCTAGAAAGTAGAAATTTTTTGTATGGGGAGGACAATAAGAAAAAGTGAAAGAGATTTTTTTCGTGTGGCAATATATGGTTGGTAACTTTGCTTCTCTCTCTCTCTCTCTCTCTCTAATCCTTTTTCTCTGAACCCTCGCCCTTGCGATGGCGGCATCGCCCCCAAGTGCAGTACAGGCCACTGCGCCTGTTAGTTGGGCTTCCCTTTTTGAGGTGGATCCGGCAAACAAGATGACGTATCGACCACCTCAGAAGTTGGGGGATGGATTTCGTATCCCTCGCGAAGTAAAGAAGTGGGGAGAGGAGAGGTGGAAGGACTGCCTTATTGCCCAATTCGTTGGACCTGTGCCTAAACCGGCGGCTCTCCAGCAGTGGGCTACTAGTTTGTGGGGACGAGATGGGATTGTCCGAGTCTCTAAGTTTGGCCATCGTCTAATGGTGTTCCAGTTTCCTTAGACACTTACTGGGAAATGGGTTTTCAAGTCTGGTCCATGGCACTTCCAAGGTAATCCGGTCTTCTTTAGAAAATGGTTCCCTAGGATTCAACTTGTCTCCCGTGTCGTTGAAATCTTGCCAATCTGAGTTAAGCTTTGGGGTATCCCTCTGGAGTACCATTCGTTTAAGGGGCATGACTGGATTGCAAGTACTATTGGGGCTCCACTCTGGATGGATCAGACAACTAGGGTTGGGGCTCAATTGGGTGTTAAGGTTTGTGTTGATCTAGCTGCTGATTGTGGGTTTTCTGGATCAGTTCGTCTATATCCAGATGATGATTCCCCTTTTGAAATAGAGATAGAGTATCTTAACAAATCTTTGGTCTATGATAGATGTGAGATTTTCGGACAAGATTGTGACTGGCTTGCTAAGAGTGGGAAGAAATGAGTACCTAAATTGAAGAATGATAATGAGCATATGGGAGTTGATTCTCGGCTTGATACTGTCCAAGTTTAGGAAGCTAATGGTAAGGGTAAGGAAGTGCAAAACTCTGAAGTTGTTGATTTCTCTGGGTCCACTACAGATAGTCAATCTGCTCTTCCAAATTCAGGGAGCTTATTTGCTGCAGTTGCCTCTCGGTCTAATGATGTGGGAAATTCTCACTCTGCTCCCCATACAATAGAGAGCACAGTGGGGAGTTTTGTTGAAGCGGTAAAAGGACCATCAGTTCTATCTGGGAGTCCTGGTATCATTCAGCCTATGATTGAGCAGTCTAACTCACCTGTGGGGAGGTTAGCTACTCAGTCAACTCCTGCTGATAATGAGAATAATCCCTGGATTACAGTTATTGGGAATTCAGCAAAGAAAAAACCTCATGTCCCACCTGCCAAAGGGGGGGGGGGGTGGAAGGGTGGAAAGAAGAAATAAAGGTCTAAGCTTGGAATACCAGGGGATTTAAGGACCCTGCAAAAAATAAAGTTGTTCAGAAACTAGTAAATAAATACAATATAGATATAGTGGGTATACTAGAGCCAAGAATAAGAGTTAGTAAGACAGATGCACTCATAAGCAAGAGGTTCCCTGGTTGGGAGAAGAAAGTGACCTGTAACACCAATGGTTTGGGTAAATTGTGGATTCTTTGGAAGTCGGATGTCCATATGAGGATTCTGGATAGCTCCAATTAGTTTGTTCATGCCTTGGTGAGCTCAGGGTCTCCTTTTTTTCACTTTTGTCTATGCTTCTAATGAGGAGGCAGATAGAAAGAAGTTATATAGTGATTTGGTTAAGTTAAGAGTGGGGCAAGTCCCTTGGGTCATTCCGGGGAACTTTAATGCCATTAATGGTCCTGAGGAGGCCTCAAATAATCCTGCCCCTAACAGTAGTATGGAAGATTTTTGTAATTGGCAGAATATGGCCTCAAATAATCATGCCCTTAACCATTCAAGTTCTTTAAGTTTTGGAGTTCTCATCCAAAGTTTCTGGACCTTGTTAAAGAGGCTTGGGGTGCTGAGGTTGAGGGCTCTCCGCTTTCTAGAGTTTGTAAGAAGTTAAGAGTCCTAAAGAAGTTACTAAGAGAACTGAACAAGGAAGAGTTTTCTGGTCTAAGGGAGAGGGTGAAGTTGAAAGAACAGGAACTCCTTAGTGCGCAGGCAGCTGCTTTAGCAGATCCTTCTTCTACTTCTTTTGCTCGAGTTAAAGATAGTGAAGTGGAGTTAAAAGCTATCAGGAAAGCTGAAGAATCATTCCTTAGGCAGAAGTCTAGAGAGATTTGGCTTAAAGAAGGGGATTCCAATTCCTCTTATTTTCATAGATCAGTAAAAATTCGAAACTAGAGGAATACTATTAGATCCCTCATCAATGAATCTGGGGAAAGAATGGTTGACACAAAGAGCATTAGTGAGGTCTCTATGACATTTTATCATAATTTTCTTGGCAAAGCTGACCCTAATGTAAAGGCTGAGTCAGTGGGTTTCTTTAGAGGTATGCTTCAAAAGACTCTCCCTAGTAATCTAGCCTCTGATATATGTAGACCTGTTACTTCTGAAGAGGTTAAAAAAGTGATGTTTGGGTTCAAGGGTGAGAAAAGTCCTGGCCCATATGGTTATTCAGCTTGCTTTTATCACTCTGCTTGGAGTGTTGTGGGGGAAGAGATTACTTTTGCTATCCAACATTGTTTTGCAGTCTCTGAGTTCCCATTGGAGGTAAATTCTACCCTCTTAGCTTTACTCCCTAAGACTAAAAACCCTGAAGAGATGAAAAAATTTAGACCAATATCATGCTGCAATATACTTTACAAATGTATTGCTAAGATCATTTCCTCAAGGCTCAGTGAATGTTTGCCTCATTTTATTAGTGAGAATCAAACTGCTTTTGTAAAAGGTAGAATCATTGGGGAGAATATCCTGCTAGCTCATGAAATGGTTCAAAAATATGGAAGGAAAAATATGTCCTCTAGGTGTATGGTAAAGGTGGATATAATGAAAGCTTTTGACTCAGTGGACTGGAATTTTCTTACTACTGTGTTAGAAGCTATGAACATACCTCTAAGTTTCATTAAATGGGTGTCAATGTGTTTCACAACACCTAAGATCAGTGTAGGGTTTAATGGAGGTGTTCAGTTGTCTTATGAAAAAAGCAGTTAATGAGAACATGATGCCTTTTCATCCTATGTGTAAACGTGTAGGTTTAACCCACCTAATGTTTGCTGATGATTGTTGCTCTTTTTTTATGGGTCTAACTATGGCATTCAATGTATTCAGGAGGTCCTTGATCAGTTTAGACTAAGGAATGGCAGGAGAGTATGGCTGCTAGAGCTGGATACCAGCTTGGTTCACTCCTTGTTAGGTACTTAGGTATTCCTTTGATACCTGGTAAATTGACAATTAATGTTTGTCGCCCTTTACTTGATAAAATTGTCAAGAGGATACATAACTGGGGGGTGAAAACCCTGAGCTATGCAGGTAGGCTTCAATTGGTACAATCAGTCTTATACAGTATGGTACAGTTTTGGATGGATGTGTTCATTCTGCCTAAGAAATTGATTGTTTATATTGAGAAGTTGTGCAGCGATTTTCTGTGGGGAGTGGGTAAGGATGGTAAAAAAAGGTTCGCTTTGGGTTGCCTGGATTTGGGAGTATAGGCTTCATGGGGGTGATTTCTAGGCCTCAACGTGCAAAACTGGTTCTTGGATTTGGTTGAAAGTCCTCAAAACTAGGGATTTGATCCAGCACAAGCTGACTGTGCATGATGGTAAGGGGTCCTGGAATGGGAAGCTTCTGAAAAAGTTTTCTACTAAGCTGATATAGGAGGAGCTTAGGCCTAAAAGTTCTGTTGTCCCATGGTTTAAACTGGTCTAGAAAGCTCCTATTATTCCTCGAAACCAGTTTGTATGCTGGCTAATCATCAAACAGTTCATATCAACTTGTGATAAAATGATAGATTGGGGTTTCCAGGGGATCACAACATGTGTTTATTGCCACTGCAGGCTTGAATCCCATAACCATCTGTTTGCAGAATGTTGCAGGTATAAGGGCCTATTCCATCAGTTTTTCTCCAGTTTCAGTAGCAGGGTTCTTTAAAATTCCTAGGTTGCTGAACTCCTTTGGGCTACTAATACTTTTTCAGGAGCTGCTCCTTATGCAAGGGTAGGTAGGGTGATTTGGAAATCTTTGCTAAGTAACATCTGGAGAGTGCAGTGCTCTGCCAGGTTTGGAGGATCTGTGGTGAGTCTTAGTGAAGCATATAAAATGATTAAAGAGGAAGTGCAGGTCGTGTGTGATGCTGCTAATTTGATGGCTTTCTTTTGAGTGCATTAGTCTTGCTGCTGCTACTTGTTCTTGGCTCCTTCTAGTTAGATTAAAGTGGTTTTGAGTTGAGTGTTTTCCTCAGTGGCAGGGGGTGTTGCCACAACAGTAACTTGGTTTTTGATGATTAATAGATAAATACCCATCCATAAAAAAAAAGAGAAAGAGGGGTCGTCGTCGCATTACAACTACAGTCGATGAACTTCCAAAGTGGGCAAAGTGTTGGAAAAGGAAGAGTATCTTCTTTAGACTACCTTATTGGGAGCATAATCTATTGCGTCACAACCTTGATGTGATGCATATAGAGAAGAATATGTGCGATAATCTCATTGGTACTTTGTTAAATCAAGATTGTAAATCCAAGGATAACTTGAATGCTGGTCGTGACTTGGTTAATATGGATATTAGAAGTGAGCTGCATCCTGAACTTTTGGCAAATGGAAGAAATAGACTACCTCCAGCTTTGTTCACAATGAGTAAAAATGAGAAACATGCTCTTTGTGAAGCATTAAAGAGGATGGAAACACCTGATAGTTATGCCTCGAACATATCAAGATGTGTAAACGCTGATGAATGAAAAATCAATGGGCTGGAGAGTCATGATTGTCACATTTTGATCGAGGATATTCTTCCGGTCGTGCTGAGAACTTGTAGTCCATCTATAGAGGTAACTTGTATCGTGGTGGAATTAGCAACTTTTTTTAAAGGATTATGCGCGAAGGTGTTGAGTCTTGATGATCTTGAAAAGCTTCAAAGTCGGATTGTTTTGACTCTTTGCCATCTGGAGAAGACTTTCTTACCATCATTTTTTACTATTATGGTGCACTTGCTAGTCCATCTGGTAGAAGAGGTAAAGCTTGGTGGACCAGTTTATTCTAGATGGATGTATCCTTTAGAGAGGTAACGTGTTTTTATTTGATTCTTCAATTTTCGGTTACTTCATCTGTTTGGGTAATGGCTCTATGTTCTTAAAACCACATGTTATGCTAGCGGGTATTTTCTAACTCATAGGAGAACTAGTAACCTGCATTGTGAAATGGTAGTGACTTCACAGTTCCTTTTGTTACTGAGTTTACACTTGTAAGTAAGCTAATTAGTAGTTTTGCTTGCTTCTTGACAAAGTGACTTTTGGGGCTGCTCTGCTATAGAAAGTAGCTAGACGATCACAGTCCCATGGGTACATATATATAATCTTGAAAGTGAGTAGAGCTTGAAAAACATAATAAGATTCTCAATGGCAGCTAGTTTTAGTCTTGAAATGATGCTTAATTCATATTCCGATTCCTTATCTATTATTATTAAACATGTATTTTGTACTCTTGAACTCCTTTGTGCATAATCGAGCTTACCCTGAAGGATTGATTGCTGAAGAACACATTATAGATAACAGTACCCCAGAATATTACACAAACACTTACATTTCTTTTATATTACGTAATATATTTATATTTATGTAAATGCTACATAAAACTTTCATAATATATGATCTAATTATAAAATCAAATTATAAAAATTAGCACATTTCATTAAACTCTTATATAAAAGTTAAATTATCTAATGAAACCTATGTGTAATTCAAATTAATGAGAGGTGAATATTGCATTCAGATGGCGGTAGGTTAGAACTCATGATTAAGAACAAACACAATAAATGTCCAATGAACATAGTTTTCGCAAGGTCTTGGGGTTAAGCCAAAATATTTTGGGTAGAAAGACGGACGACAAAGCATCCTAATTTATAAAGTTAATAGAATCATCCATGGAGATAGCCATGGAATCATACAACAAACAATTACAAAGGCTTGGTTCATACACATTAGGGGTGAGCATTAGGTTTGGTTTTACCAAACTGAACCGAACCAAATAAAAACCGACCGAAACCGAAATACTTGTAATTAGGTTCGAAATTCGGATGTAAATAGGGGAAATTTCGGAAATCAGGTTCGTTTGAACCGAACCGAAATTCCAAAAAACCGACCGAAATTCCAAAAATATAAACCTACTGCCTGAATCTCAGCCCAATACTCGCGGCCCAGCCTTCTTTTTTCAGGCCACTCCGCCCCAGTCCAACAAATTGGATTGGGCTTCCCATCATGGCCTAGCGGCTAGGCCTACTCACTGCTTGTTGCCGTCTGCTGTGACTGGTGGGCTGGTGGCCTCTTCAAACTTCAGTAACTCGACCCATAGTTGTCTGCGACCTAACCCTAGCGCCTGCCGCCTAGCGGCCTATCCAATTGACGAAATCGTGGTAAAGGGAAAGGGAAGGGGAACTGGGGAAGGAAAGGAAGAATCGCGGCAAAGGGAAAGGGAAGGGGAATTGTCCGAAGCACTTGCACAAAAAATGCCGATTGGATTTCCTCCTCCACTGCCCGAGCACGGCGATGTCGACGGCCCGACCTGAGAGAGGCTACTTCGTCTTCCTCTCGACTCGAACCTCAACCTCGCTGCTCGCTACCAGGCACCGGTCTCTGGCTCTCCGCTTCCCGCAATCCCACCCAGTGACCCAGACCAAGGCAAGCACCCGCCGGCCGGCGAGTCTCCTCCGGCCGCCACTGAATCTTCCGCCGATGTACAAGTTCCTGTTTTAATTCATTGTATTTGATAGACATGTGAAATGGCAGGTGGAAAAGTATAAAAAAATTGCAACAGTGATCATCCAGCCCCATGCCAAATTTCCAGTTCCGGCGAAACAGACAAGAAGACTATAGGTAAAAATGGGCAGCAGCTGAACATTTCGGTTCTGGGCATTAAAACCGAACCGAGCTATAATTTGGTTTGGTTGAACCGAATCGAATTATAGCTCTGTTCGAATTCGGTTGGGGTGCTGGTCACTTCGGAAATTCGGTATGTCCTGGTTTGGTTCGGTTCAAACCAAACCGACCGAACGCCTACCCCTAATACACATTGAAGGGGTATGTACCAAAAGGGGCCAAATGACCCTTGCTTGCAAAATTATCGGTAGCATAGTTACCCTTTCAATACACATGAGAAACCTTTACCTCCCATTCAAAATCCAAAAGTGTTCCAATACGTGCAGCGATGATTCCATAGCGATGATCCGTGTCCTTGTAGTTCTTCATGATGATGATTGCAGTCGATGAATGGAGGTTTCAGTTCAACCTTGCGATAGAATTTCTCCCACGCCCCTTGGAGCCCAATTTCAGCACCTTTGAGATCAACCATAGTGATTGTGCAGCTCTCCAAGTTGCAGATAAATGCGTCGAGGCATCTTCCAAGATGATCGCGAATTAATTCCCCTGTCGCAACATTCCCTGATTTCTGCAGCACTGATCTGTCGGTTTGGATTTGAATCCAATTCTCTCTAGGTGGTTTCCACGCAATGGGAGTGGAAATGTATTGGTTTCTTAGAAGATTAATGCTCATTTCCTCATTTGTCCTTGCTTGCTGGTAGACCCGTATCAAGGAGATGATCTTACTGATGAGCCCTGGTTCAAAGTACTTTTTCCATCCATTGTCTCTTCATTTCTCTGTTTCCAGATCATCTAGCACATAATTAAAAAGTCGGTCACTCTATCAGCATCTTTCAGGTTGTCCATCATCCATTGCTTGAAGCTTCTAGTTTCCTGGACAGAGTGTTCAATCCTGAAGAAGTTTCTGACTCCCTCAGTTTTCCTACATTGCCCCAGGATGTGTTCAATCGTTTTCACCCCTCCATTGCAGGCATTGCAGCTGCCGTCAGTATTCAGCTTCCTGATCGTTCTTTCGTGGTTAGTGAGAAGTCTGTTGTGCAGAACAAGCCAAAGGAAATGCTTCACTCTGCTTGGTCCTCTCTACTCCCACAGTTCCTTCCAGCCCGTTTGAGCCTCCTTTCCAATTTCATTTGCAGCAAGCAGATACGCCGACTTGAGTCTGAACCTTCCATCCTTTTAAGCCCCTAGATAGTGTTATCTTCTCCCATTACTTGGCTTGGCGCTTCCATCCCGGCGATACGAGATGGACATTCATTAGGTAGGAGGGATTAAAGTTTTGTCCATTCCCACTCACCTTGGTCATTCACCATTTCAGCAACCGAGGTGCATTTCTTATCGTCTGTCAGGGTCCTAAAGCTGTAGTCTTCTAGGATATTTTCTTGATCAATCCAGGGATGGTTCTAGAACTTAGTCGTCCTCCCATTCCTGATGCTCCGGACAGTTGCTTTTTGCATTAGATGGGAGGCTTTGAGGATGCCTTTCCAAAGGTTGGGGTTATTGCTTCTCTTCATTCCAGTAATTCTCCCTTCTTCTTGATGAAAGTACTTCTCTTGCATCACTTTCACCCATAGTTTATCTTTGTTATTTAGAATTTTCCATGCCAACTTCATCGTGTATGCAAGGTTGAGGCTTCGAGCTGATCTCAGTCACAATCCTCCTTGCTGCTTAGGACTGCAAATCTTATCCCACGAGACAAGATGCACCTTTATTTTTCCTTCCTGAGATCCCCAGACAAACCATCTAAACCCGCGATCAATATCATCACACATAAAAACAGGGAGCATGGAGTTTTGCATAGCATAGGAAGGGATTGCATTTAAAATAGACAAAGTAAGAGTAACATGTCCATCAAGATAAAGGGTCTTAGCCTTCTAGGCTATGAGTTTTTGATCGATCTTCTCCAAGATGTACTTGAATGTGATCTTGGAGATTGTTCCATGGAGGACAGGTACCCCCACGTACCTTCCAAAGTCATTAGTCTCCTGAATCCCTAACCTGTTACAAATCTCCCTCCTATTTGGGCACTTGGTGTTTTTGGAGAAAAAAACATTAGATTTTTCTTTGCTGATCTTCTTGCCTGAACTCGAGCAGAAAGCATCAAGGCAGTTCATCACCACAACTTCCTGTCTCGGGTTGGCATCTGCAAGCAACAGGTCGTCCGTTAAGAACATGTGAGAAAGAGGGGGTACCCTTAGTGATAGTCGTACAAGCTTCTAGATCTTGTCCCTAACTGCATTCTCAATGCAATAGTTGAGTCTCTCAACACAGAAAGTGAACAGGTACGGTGAAAGTGCGCAACCTTGGCATAGTAACCTGCTTGGAACGAAGCTCTCAGATTCACCCCCGTTCCAAAGCACCTGCAATTGAGTGGAAGAGACACAGTGCATAGAAATTGAAACAAAATGGGATGGAAAGCCAGCAAGGTATAGGGCTTGTTCAAGGAATTTTCAATCAATTCGACCATAAGCTTTTGCTAGATCGATCTTCATGAGGATCATTCCTTTCTTCCCTGTTTTCGTGGCTATCGTGTGGATTGTTTCTTGCAAAATCTGTATGTTATCAGTAATATGACGTTTAGGAACAAAGCTCATTTGGTTTTGTTTCACAAGATTAGGCATCAGTCCTTTGATCTTATTCACCAAGCACTTGGCCACTATTTTGTAGCCAACATTACAGAGGCTTATAGGTCTGAATTCATTCATGGAGACTGGGGCATCATTCTTTGGGATTAACACCAGCAAGGTCTCATTAATCGATCTGATACAATTATGGTTGATGAAAAAGTATTGGAGGAATCTGCAACACCAATGTTATCCTAGCATTTCTGGAAGAAGAGAGCGTGGAATCCGCCTTTGCTAGGGGCCTTAAGTCCATTCATCTCATTGATGATACCTCTAATTTCTTCATTAGAAGGTGGGGCACTAATTCTGGACAAACATTGTTGGCTGATCTCAGGGAACAGACTGGGAATGGATGCTCGGACCGGTTATCATCTTTTTTGAAGAGATTACAGTAGAATCCTAATTCCATTTCCAGGAGAGCTTCTGAATCAGTGATCCAAGTGCCATCCTTCGATTTGAGGCAATAAATCCTGATTCTTTTTCTTCTGGTCAGGGTACTAATGTGTAAGAACCTGGTGTTGAGGTCTCCAAAAAGCATCCAGTTGGCGCATGATTTATGCATCCATGGAATCTTCTCTTGCCAAATTGTTTCTTCAAGTTCTTCTCTGATACGTTGCTCCATCTCGAGAGAGCTCCTACTTTGAGAAGTCTCATTGTGCTTCTCAATCTTCTGAAGCCGATTTGAAAGCTGTCTCTCTCTTTTGAAGATGTTTCCAAAAGTCTCATTGTTCCAATCTTGAAGCTTCACTGCCAAGGCCTGAAAGGACACAGTGAAATCATAGCAAACATTCCAGGAACTAGATACTAAAGGAAAGAAATCCTAGTGAGCAAGCCAAAGGGCCTGGAATTGGAAGCGTCTCACCCATTTGGTCATGCTTTGCTGCTCTACAGTACATGTGAGAATTGGTCTATGGTCAGACTTGAGTTTGATCAAGTGATGGGTTGATGTAGAGGGGAATTGTTGGATCCATTCCATGTTACAGAGACTATGATCAAGTCTTTCTCTGATTCTGGACATCTTGGTGAACCAGGTGAATTTAGGTCCTGAAAACCCAAGATCAACCAGCCCACAATCGTTGAAATAGCCAGTCAGCAGCCAAGGAATCTTTGGTCTTCTGCCAATCTTCCTGAGGTCCTGCCAGAGCTCTTTGTGGTCGTGATCATTCGGGCTAACATAAACAATTGTGTTCACCCCCACTTCCTTGTTTTCACAACATTATCGAAGGTGAATGATTTGCTTCTAGCAATCAATGAGTTCCAAGGTGAGCTTTTTGTTGTCCCATAGAACCCAGATGCCTCCACTAAAGCCTGAAATTTGCCATTAATCAAAACCTAACATTTTGATAACATCCAAAGCATCTTTGCCGCTAATTCTTGGTTCGAGGACGCAGACCACGTTTGGAGAATTAGCAGCTCTGTATAACTCAAAAGTAGACTTAAATTTTGGTGCTTTTCACCCCTACAGTTCCAGAAGTGAATCTTTATCATCATAAATGACAAAAACAAGGCTCTTGCTTCTCCCAATGAGTGGGAATCATTTAGAATCAATGACCATTGTCGTTGCTCCACTTTCATTCTTAGTAACTGCCTTGTTTAAAGTCTTTGAGTTAACATTTTGTTTTTCCTCTATGACCTCATCTGCTTGGCCAAAGATGATTTTTCTAAAAGAGAGGTTACCTTCCTTCTGGTAGTCATTAGCAAGTCCTTGAGTCTAGAAATCTTGGTTGGCCTTTGGTGTACATTGCTTTGCTTTACCGACTTTGATTGCCTCGTCGCGTGTCTTTTTCACTTTGGGATCACCCTTTTGCTTGGGAGAAGTCACTTGTAGCTTCTCTTGGTGTGGATCAGTGTTGGTTTCTCCATTCTTCTTCTTTTCACCACTTCCTTGTTTGGAACTCATTGGGGCTAGGGAGGAACGCGGTGCCGGAGTCATGACTTTTGTTGTTTTGGCCATAATCAGGGGAGCTTCTGGAGAGGCCTTCTAGTTCTCCTTCCTTTTTTTGTTGCTCTGCTTCTGTTTGCTTTCTTGTGGTGGCCGTTTTTGTTTAGGTTTCTCTTCAACTTTAACTTTCTTTGAGCTCTCTTTTCGTCTCTCTTTCATTTGTTGCGCTTTTGTCTTTCCTTGTGTCCTGGAAGCGGAGCTTTGTTCTCGTGGGATATTATCAGGGCTGGTTGTATATGTTGCTGCATCTTCTACTTATTCTGTAGTCTTTGTTTCCTCTGCTTCCACGTCCATCAAAGAGTCAAAGCGGGATTCACATGCCAACTCATCAATTTTTTGCTTGCCACCCCGTTTACCCTTCATGTTAGGTTGCTTCTTCGGAGGTTGCTTCCGTCGTCTGGTCCTGGTTGCAAACATCCAGGGACAAAGTCTTCGAGGATCTCCAACCGACTCTTTGGTTCTTTGCCATGTTCTTCTATTTTTTTCCTTTTGATGATCTTCCCCTGTTTTGTTTTCCACGCATGTCTCCTCTTGATATCCAAATTTTCCACATGAAACACAAACTGTGTGTAGTCCTTCGTACTCAATCTTTCTCACCCTTCTCTTGATTCTATATTTGGACAAGTTTCTTTCGTAGATCGATCTCAACACATATTCAAGCATAGTTCCCTCTCACCCCATAGGCAGTGTTGAAGTCGATCTTCTCCATTCTCCCTATCTTGCTCCCAATGTCGGTAAGGATTTGGTGATTAAAATATGCAATTGGGAGTCTTGGGAGCCTTACCCACACTGTCGTCCTGTCAATGGTATCAAGGTCTGGGTCGAAGTCAATCCTCCATGGCTTCGAGACGATGTAGTAGTCTTCCACCATCCATGGCCCTCCATAGAGACCTCTGTCGCGGTCTAGCTGCGAATCGAAGGCAGATAGGAAGTATCTGTTGCCAACATCGCTCACTTGAATACCCCCAGCGCGAGTTGAATTCTTCTCTGAACGAAGATAAACGGAAAGTATTTCCCCAAATCCGGAACGTAATCGCCCGTTGGAACTTCTGGCGGATTTTTGCATTTATACGCTTCTTGATTCTTATTATTGGGCATTTGGGATCGTCCTCTGCATCTTCTTTATCTGATTCATCTGACATGAGTTTGTCGCCTTCTGTGATTTCAATTGGCGGACCATTTCCAAGCATTCGATCCTTGTACGTGACGGGTATCCCCATCAGTGGGCTTCCCTCTCGGCTGATAGGATCAACATTGGTTCGCTCCTGTTCCATCATGGTTGCATCGTCATCGGAGCTCTCTGGCTCCGCCATCGCAGTCACTACTATGATCTCCAAATCACTTTGTCCAGCAAAACTTCCATTGGATGTTGATTTTGATTTCTTGGTTGGTTGGGCTGGTGATCCTGACGGGGGAATCAGACGGTTTCCTGTTGCGAGCGAGTGTCGCCTCCGTTGGAGGGAGGCATAGCCCTACTGGTCCAAAATTTTGAAAAACTTGGATAGAGGGCAGAAGAACTTCTTGAAATTTCTTTTTTTTTTCTTACTTATCGAAATTTCTTCTGCTGTTAAGCGAATTTTTCGCAAGGAATAAAAAAAAACTAACTTGTGCTTTTTACAATAAAATGACCAATGAACACTGTTTTCACAAGCAGTTAGATACTGTCACTTCCCTCTCACAACCCACTTTCTAGTCATTGGATACGTTCTCTCTCTCTTTTTTTTATAAGGGCGAACAAATTATATTAACAAGAAAAAAACAAGTTAAAAGGTACAAGTGCTAATACAGACTACTCTCTCTCTCTACTGTCTTTTTCAAATTGATGGTTAAAATTAAATGAAAGGTATTTTTGGAATGAAATTTTTTACCATATAGGATTACTAACCCTATTAATTTCTATATCCTCCCCCTCTCTCTAAAAACTCTAATCAGATCCTCCCCTCTCTCTGCCGCTTCTGCCCCCTACTGTCGTTGCCACCACCATCACAACCCTCTCTCGCTGTAGCCAACGAGGCTCAAGAGTTGAGAGAGGTTGCTCGAGGTCGATGGAGGAATTTCATAGCAAGGACGAGACGGGGGTGTCGCAAGAATAGGTGGGGGAGAATGTCACATGTGGCGGCTGACATGGCGAGCGATGTGGCGGGTCATGACCAGGTCAAGCACGTGTGGCGTTAAGGAAGACCTAGTAGCATAAGATGCTCCTAGGATTCCCCATCTTGAAGATGAGTTTAATGGTGCACTTAAAGAGCCACATTATGTGGTGGTATAATGGTGTGCATTATGGGGGAGACTTAATAGGGTGTATTAATGGGAGAGAGCATTATGAGAGGTATTTACACCTTGTAAGAGAGGAGGCCCTATAAAAGGAGCACCTCCTCCTCATTTGTAATCATCAATCATTTTTGTGAGCAATACAACTATAGAGTTTCTCCCATCTTCTTGTGTCTTCTTCATGTGAGTTGAGTGAGTTTGAGAGCTTGTGAGAAGGCTGCTTAGCATCTCTAACGGAATTGAAAGTTAAGGCCGCACGGTCGAGATTTAGGTACGTGACAGTTGCTAACAGAGCCTGGTTCTGAAGAGAAGAACCAGTGTCCTCACTCCCCAAGAAGGAATAAGAGAAGAAAGAGCAAGAGTATCACCAAAGATGACTAGACCAGAAGTACATGATGATGTTGAGAAGGAGAAGCAACGTGGAAGAGATTCCACGAATAACTCCAGGCCAAAGAACGCGTCCAAAAACCTGTACAGCTGCCCAGTTTGATGATGTCGCGCACTCCTTCAGTACCAAACGACTAAAATGTCATTCCTTAAATACCATTTAGAATATTACTGAAAATTCTGTATACGGCTTGTTCTGAAAAAGAACCTCCTTGTATAAGTGGTCGGAGGTTATACGATAGTTGATTCGGGCCTAATTGTACACTTTTTTATCCCCAGTTCTCTTTGACGTTTGTGGAAATTGTGCTCCAAAGGGGTGGTTTTACGCTAGGCTTCTTGCATTTCAATGTGTTTCAGAGTCTAATAGGTGAAACCAACCCCTCAATCGAAAGTTGGAAGAAAAGGAGCAAAGACCGGGCAAAGAGGAAGATTCAGTTGATGTTCACGGTCCAACATTGGAGTTCACGGTCGTCAGGACCATGAACTGGAACCAAAAACTGTCAACCGTGATACATCAAAGGGGTTTTTGAGGTTACTGACGCCAAGGCAGTTCACGGTCGCTAAGACCGTGAACTGGAACCACAAACCATGAATCCCAGAAGTAAAGCGGTGAGTTTTAGTCCACTTCACTGAGTTGAAGGACGCGTTCTGATTTTCACGACCGTGAACTGGGCATGATCTCAGTATAAAGAGTGGGCTGAAAGGAAGAAGAGGGTGAGCCCAAAGTGAGAGAAAGACTATTCTTCTTGAAACCCTAGAGGGATAAAGCACGAACCAAGAGGAGAAGAGGCTTGGGTTTTGCTCCAAGTGAAGATTTTGGAAGTTCCTCTTCAAGAGAGGATCTCTATAATTAAGCACAAGGAGAGTTGGAGGCATCACAATGATGGTTCCTTTCTTCCTCTTTTGTTTTCTTCCTTTGTCTAACATGGAGTAGTTTACCTTTTCACTTGGGTGTTGTAGAACCCTAACTACTATCATGTAATTGATTGTGTGGATTGAATGATTGTGTGACGGTGGTGTTTAATTTAAGAATTGATGTATTTTTCATGTTTATTGTGCAATGTGTGTGCTTGGCAATCTATTGTGCTATTCTAACCTAGATTAGAGCGAAGCCCCCTTATCTTAAGAGGCTCAAAATTGAGCTGGATTTTCTTAGGCATTCCATGCCTCCTAACTAGGTTAAAGAAGGGCAAACCTCTACTTGGATTAGACACCTAGGTTAATTGTGATTATGCTGTCCAAGCTTTGGGTTGAGGGAGAAGGTAAGTCAACTCTCAATTGCTTGTGCCAAGAGGGCTACAATTGAAGCCTTGAATGCTTACGTTGGCCTAGCAATTGAGAGGATGGTTTCTAACCAATGTTGCACCTCCTATGGGTCACAATTGCCTTGTCACACACTGGTTCATTCGATCCCACGGTTCATATTAGTTAGTTAGCGGGAAACAACACCCGAGTGAAGCTTCTCACCAAGAGTTTTCCACCATTTTACTTTTCAAAGTATTGCTTTTAAATTGTAGATTGTAGATATTTCAACAAACAACAATCTGCTAGATAATGTTTCAAACAATCGAAGTAGCGGTTCATGGGCCGACTCGGCTTGACATTTAAACATAATTACCCTATATTACACCATCTAAAATTTATATTTGAATCTTATGTGGAATTTTATTTTGATAGTAGGAGAGAGTCAATAGCACAATCCGTGAAACACAAAATCACATGCAATTTATTATTCCATACATGCACCTAGCCCGATCGATCAGCTTCCATTAGTTTTATCTAGGGTAGAGGACAACCCGGCATATCCGCGAGGCACGGCCTAGCGGTTGAGTATTCCACAGCACAATCCTCAAGTTCGAGCCGACCTCGGTGACGCCGGGGCACTCGACGTCGACCACCCGGAACTGAGCGTTGTACAGACACAGCTTGCAGTCCTCGCCGGAGCTGGAACTGGGGTAGCATCTAGCATAGCCGGCGAGCGGCCCGTCCTGCCCATAGTCACACGCGTGAAACCCTTTCCCGGGCGATACGAGAGCAATCGCAGCATCCATGACGGCCAGCGCGTTGGTCCTCGCTTGGCCGCTGGCGTCGGACGTGGAGCCGCAGCATTTGAAGTGAAAGGACGTGTCGGGATCGCCTTTGACGACGACGAGGGTGTTGTGGTCGTTAAAGATCATCAGCACCAACACTGCGGCTATGACGAAGGTGGTGGTCATGATGAATGAACTAGGCCTATTAGTTATGGTGAGTATTGTGGAGTAGTGTTAGTTATTGGATTCTGACATTTGATAATCTATGCCAGAACTAATTAAGAACTGAAAGAGAGAACAATCCGATTTACGTGGTATTCCTGGAATTCCAGGACTAATCCACGGAAGAGTGTAAACCCTTAAGACTACTGATCTTATTATTGTGTTCTGTATCCCTAAACGTCATAAAGCTGCCGCTATATATACAAAGAAAAGGAAAACTTGGCCGAACCCTAGATTAGACCTCCAACGTCGGTTCATCATGCATGGATTACATGGGCCTATCAAAGACTAAGGCTACGTACTGGGCTATACATTATGGGCTGTACATGGGCAATTAATTGACCGACTAACAGCCTCCCCAAAATTGATGCGGATCACATAGCATCAATTTGCTAGACAGATACCAGTGTCGGGACGAGGAGAAAGTCTTCATCAGAAGATCGGCAACCTGGTCTTCAGTACGAAGATAATGAACAGTAATAGTTCCATCACGAACTAAGTCCCGAACATAGTGCACATGGATTTCGATGTGCTTAGTGCGATCATGGAGTACCGGATTCACTGCAATGCAAATAGCACTCGTGTTGTCCACAAAGAGCTCCATCGGAATCAGACAATCCATGCCTAAATCACCCAGTAAACGGCGCAGCCAAACAAGTTCAGAGACAACATCAGACATCGAGCGATACTCAGCTTCAGTCAAAGATTTGGAAACTTTATCTTGTTTCTTGCAGCGCCAAGAGATAAAAGCATCACCAAACTGTACACACCAGCCTGAAGTGGAGCGACGTGTATCAATACAGCCAGCAAAGTCAGAATCGGAGTAGGCACGAAGAGTCAATGAACCAGTCGATGGAAAAAGAATACCGACATCCTGTGTGCCTCGCAGGCAACGCAGTATACGATGAACAGCGGCTAGATGATCAGTGCACGGAGAAGCCATGAATTGACTTACTAACTGAACTGCATAAGAAATATCAGGTCGGGTAGCAGCCAGATAGATAAGACTGCCGACGATACTACGATAGGTAGCACCATCAGGAAGGGGAGAACCAGAAGTGCGACCAAGTTTCAAATTGAGCTCCATCGGCGTGGACACTGGGCGACAATCCTTGAAATGATGATCACTAAGAAGGTCCTGTATATACTTCCTTTGACTAAGAAGGATCCCGCGAGAAGTACGAGAAACTTCGAGCCCAAGAAAGTATGAAAGCTCGCCCAGATCTTAAGATTGAAAGAAGCATGTAGACCTTCTTTAAGTGCCTGAATCCCAGCAAGATCAGTACTAGTAATCACCATATCATCAACATACAACAAAAGAGCGACAATCCCAGCTGGTGAAGTCTTAGTGAAAAGAGATGGATCATTGAGACTTTGGGTGAACCCAAGACTGGAGATGGTGGAATGAAACTTCTCAAACTAGGCACGGGGAGCCTATTTGAGACCATAAAGCGATCGGTTGAGACGACAAACCTGATCAAGAGATGCCAAAGAATACCCTGGTGGCGGTTCCATGTAGATCACTTCCTCCAAATCACCATGGAGGAATGCATTCTTGACATCCATCTGGTACAAAGGCCACTGTTGATGCGCCGCCACAGCTAACAAAGTACGAACTGTTGACATCTTAGCCACCGGTGCAAAAGTCTCAGTGTAATCAACGCCAAACTCTTGAGAAAACCCCTGTGCCACTAAGCGAGCCTTATAACGGTCAACTGTCCCATCGGGATTCATCTTGACAGTATAGACCCACCGGCAACCAACAACTGATCCGGACTTGGGGCGAGGTACTAACGTCCAAGTATAATTCTCGTGTAAAGCTGCCAACTCACGGTTCATTGCTTGTTCCCACAAAGGATTGCCCTTGGCCTGTTTGTATCGGGTTGGAACAACAATAGAGTCTACCCCGTGAGCAATAAAATCATTAAACTTGAGTGGTGGGATACCTTGAGTGGTGCGCTGTGATCGACGTGCCTGTAAGGCAGGTGGAGTATCGGGAGAAGTCGAGCTCTCAATGGGAATGGAAGAGGCGGAGCTGGTCGCTGTGGAGGGAGGAGACCCCGAGGTAGGAGTGGAGTGATGTGAAGCCGGTGATGAATATGTGGGCTTGGGAGACAGATCGGGGACATGGGGAGTAACCGGATCATCAGGAGGTGTGTGATCAGTGACATCATCACAATCCCCAAAGAAAGGCAACGACACTGGAGTGGTGTGAAAAAAGGATGGAGAGGGATCAGAGTCATAGAACATGAGATGTTCAAAGAAAACAACTGTGCAAGCTATGCGCATATGTTGTAACTTAGGGTCATAACACAAATAACCCTTATGAACATCACTATATCCTAGAAAAACACACCGAGCAGTTTTAGATGATTGTTTGGTACGTTCACGTTTAGGAAGAAGGACAAAACATTGACAACCAAAGACCCGAAGACGAGAATAATCGGGATGACGACCATACAAAGCAAAGAAGGGACTGACATTTTTTAGAACAAGAGTGACTTGATAATTAATGAGACGAACTGCAGTAGCAACAGCTTCGGGCCAAAAACGACTAGGAACACACGAAGCAAGAAGGAGAGCACGAGTAAGGTCCATAACATAACGGTTTTTCCGTTCAACTAGGCCATTTTGCTGAGAAACACCAGGACAAGACATTTGACTCAACATACCGAGGGAACGATAGACATCATGCAAAGGAAAAGAACTGAACTCTCCGCCAGGATCAGACCGAACAATCTTAACAGGACGACCAAACTGTGTCTGAATCATTTTGAAAAATTCAATGGCTACAGCTTTAAGATCAGATTGAGCCGAAGAAAATAAATCCATGTGAAGCGAGTTGCATGATCAATAAAGAGAGCAAAATAACGATAGCCATGGCGAGATGTCACAGGAGATGGACCCCAAAGATCAGTATGAATAATGTGAAAAAGCTCAGTAATGACAGTAGTACTAGTGGGAAATGAAATGCTAATCGTTTTGGCCTCGACACAACTCGTACAAGAATGCTTTGCAGAAATAGTAACATTATTTTTGCCAAGCAAAGATTGTTTAAACATCTTTACAAGCCGATTAGAGTGAGGATGTCCTAATCGAGAGTGCCAAAGATTCCAAATATTATCCGATTGACTAGAAAAACTAACAGGCAAAGACGGGTTACGAGAAGTAGATAAACAAGACTGAAATGGACTACTGACAGACCAATCACAAGAACTACTAGCGGATAAAGCAGGATCATAAAGCTCTTCCAGGTGAAAAATCCTTCCCCGTTTATTCCCCTTTCCGATCTGTCTCCCCGTCATCAAATCCTGTATGGAGCACCCAGACAGTGTAAACAAAACAGAGCACCCTTGTTCAGTAAGCTGTCCCACAGAAACCAAGTTAGGAACTAGTTTGGGAACATGAAGTGTATGTGGCAATGTCACCATAAACTGATCGACCTTACCAATCCCTTTCACCTGTAACTCATTCCCATTCGCCACTCGTAATGACATATTTGTAACCGGCACCACATCTTTAAGATTATTCATATCACATGTCATATGATTAAAACAAGAAGAATCGAGAAGCCAAGGGTTCGTGTTACCTGAACCTTGGAGAGTGGCAAATGCGGCACTGATAGCCGTCGGAAGAGATTTTTGCAACGCGGCGTTCACTAATTGCTCCACCGTTGCAGCTGTAATTGCTGAACTATTACTGCCTTCGTTGGACGTGATTACTGCATGGGCAGGACGTCCTTGAGCTGCATGAGCTGGACGTGGGTAATTATAGCGAGGACGGTCACCCCCGGTAGCATTATGTGAGACCCAGCGATCTCCTCCAGAGCGGGTACCCCCAGCTGCATTTTGAGAGACCCAGCGATCTCCCCCAACCAATGAATTAGAGGCCCCAGCTCCATTATCTCCATAGCGAGACTCATTTCTTTGACGAGAGCGGCAATCTAACACAATGTGGCCTCCCCTTTTACAATACACACAATAATTGCGGCAATCTAACACAATCTCACGGCAGTAGTGGCATTCCATCTCAGCAATAGGGACTCGACTTTGAAACTGAGGCCGGCCTGTGGCATAGGCAGCCGAGTCAGCCGCAGTAGTGGCCAAAATAACCTCCCCTTCTCCCGGGCGGACATCAAATTGCGCCTGTGTGCGGAGGCGAATCTCCTCACGTACTAGTTGGGCAAGAACCCCATCAAATTTCAAGTCATCTTTGTTGAGCAAGGTTGAGCGCACCAACTCGAACTCCGGACGGAGACGCATAAGAAACTGTAAAAGCCGAGTTTGCTGTCGCTCCAAAAGCATGTCTTCTGTTACATCCACGTTGGGTCGGAGAGCCGCACTCAATAAATCCTGTTCTGTCCAAAGCTCTTGAGCACGATTGTAGTACTCATTCACGGTGAGATCTCCTTGTGCGTATTGCGGATTGTGTCCGCTTCGCTCACGTCATCAAACCGGATCAGCCGCAAGTCTTGGACCCGGTTCCCTTTTCTCTCGTCTCAATCCTAGGGAATTAGGGTTAGTGTCATTAAGTCATATATAAAGGCATTTTACTTGTTGATGGCCGATTATCACATGTACCGAAAATCATCAATGAAAACATCGAGAGCTCTGTTTCAAGAGAAAAACCCAGACTGCTCGACTAAAGTCGTCAACAATAGTAAGGAAATAGCGAGCTCAAGAAAAAGAAGCCTCATGATAACCGCCCCAAATATCAATGTGAATCAGCTCGAAACAATCTTTAGTATGAATAGTACTGGGATCAAAAGGAAGCCGAACTTGTTTAGCCCGTAAACAAGAATCACACGGGTCTTTATTGATAATTAAAGGACTAGAGATATAAGGTTGGAGAGCCAACAACTTTGCCCCAGATGGGTGACCGAGCCGCAAATGCCAGAGTCTGGTACCGATGCCTGTCCGCTGCGCCGCAAGAGCTACCGAATGACTGTCATCAAAGACCTTGAGGTGATATAGGCCATCAACATGTGTCCCCATCCCAATCACCTTCTTCGAATGCAAGTCCTGAATAACACAGAAACCACTTAAGAATATCACCGAAACTGAATGATCGGCTGTGAGACGACTGACGGACAACAAGTTGCATTGGAAATCCGGAACATGGAGAACACGACGAAGAATAAGTCCATTAGGTAATCTGGTTGTTCCAATGCCACGAACGGGAACCCCTTTCCCATCAGGGGCTGGAACCTGTAACTGAGAACTCGGCTCGAGCTCACCAATGAATAATGACCGATCATTAATGATGTGCTCATTGCACCCTGAATCAATAATCCAAGTAGAGTTATTGGAGAAAATATTACCTGTCATATTAACCGCCATGCCAGCTGTCGGAGTCGGGTCAGGATGAAGAAATGCCCGGAGTTGGGCAACCTGGGCGGCCGTGAGTCCCGAAACCACACCAATTTCAGTCTCGACAGCTGCTGCCTGGGGACCTCGCTGCTGGTGCTTGTTGCCACCATTACCACTCTCGCCATTTCGTGAGCGACGTGGGCGCTCTCCACCACGACTGGGCTGTTTAGTCGGCCAACCATGGAGCTCATAACATGTTTCTGGAAATGGCCAGGTTTTTGGCAATGGAGGCAGAAGGGTCGGCCTTCTTGAGTGCGGCAGTACTCCCCCTTGCTGGTAGGTGCCGCAAGTTTTCCAGGTCCAGCAGCATGTTCGCCAAGGCTTTGGAATGCTGCAGCGTCGATACGAGGCCGAGTATCGGAGAGACTGCGCTGCTGCTCTTCATTGGCGACGAGATTATAAGCTGTCCCGAGGCTTGGCGTCGGTCGCATTGAGAGCAAGTGAGTACGAACGACCGAGAAACCATCATCTAGGTCAAGAAGAAAGTCGAGAAGCCTCATGTCTTCGTGTGAGGCACGAGTTTGGCGTTCAACGTCACACTCGCACTTGCCGCAGGTGCACTTGGCTGGAGGGTCGAGGGTGAGCCAGTCATCCCACAGCTTCTTGATCTTGGCGTAGAAATTGGCAACACTCAGCTGCTCCTGTCGCAGGGCCATGATTTCCCGGCGAAGCTTGTAGCGACGAGGAAGGTTCCCGGTGCTGAAGCTCTCCTTCAACTCGTCCCATATTTCTTTTGCGGTGAGACCCGAACCGATCCCACTGCGGATGTCACGACTCATGGCTGTGCGAAGCCAGCCAACCACGGCCGCGTTACAGCGAATCCAGGCCTCGAGTAGGAGACCTTCGGTGGGTCGCGGCGTACCGACAGTGACAAAACCCAGCTTATTCTTTGCGATCAAGGAGTTGGACATCTCTGCTGTCCACTCACTGTAATTGAGGTCCGTAAGCACATCGCTCACAAACATGAGGTTTGGATGATCGGACGGATGTAGATGAAGAGGAGACGTCGCGTCAATGACTTGGGTGACGGAGGAACTATCCCCGCCGAGAGCCCCCTTGCCGCGATCATCTTTCTCGCCATCGGACATGACGGAAGAGGAACAGACGAAACCCTAGACCACAGGAAACGAGAACAACGCGTCATCTACACATCTCGTGATGTCCGCTTCTTTGAGAATATTTTTCTTACACATCAAAGGAGTTGCATGGGGACTCTTCTCCCACGTCGCATGAAGATGCCGACCAGCACTCATTATTCATCCCTCGTCGCATTATTGATGATGAAGCACCCATTATTCATCCCTTGCCACAACCCGACGCTGCTGGCGAGGATATGTCAGCTGGGCCCTCTCGTTCCGCAGGGGAAGCATCACCCCCCTCTCCTGTTACAGCTGCGTTACCATCATCCCCTGCACCGGCCTCACCTCCCCCGGCCATCGAGCCTCGGCGCAGTCATCGTGCTCATCATCCGCCGAAGGCCCTCATGGATATTTATGAGGTTGACCTCCCTGGTGCTTCCACTGTCTCTTCTTCAATTCGACATCCCATTGCTAATCATGTAAGCTATTATCGACTTTCTGCACCTCATCGCGCATTCGTTGCCAGCATAACTCATCATCCTGAGCCCCGTTTCTATCACCAGGCAGTTCGGTTCTTGCATTGGCGGCTGGCTATGCAAGCCGAGATCTCGGCCCTGGTCGCCAACGGCACCTGGATTCTTGTTCCTCTTCCTCCTGGCAAGCGCGCGATTGATTGCAAATGGGTATATAAAATAAAGTTCTTACCAGATGGTTCCATCGAGCGCTACAAGGCGCGTCTGGTGGCAAAGGGGTTCACTCAGGTTGAAGGGATCGACTATCACGATACCTTTGCACCCGTTGCCAAACTAGTCCCAGTTCGATGTCTCTTAGCCGTTGCAGTCACCCGTGGTTGGTACATCCATCAGCTCGATGTTAACAATGCTTTTTTGCATGGGGATTTACATGAGGAAGTCAACATGAAAGTTCCTCAGGGTTTTCGTCGCCCGGGTGATGACAGGGTATGTTTACTGAAGAAATCACTCTATGGTCTGAAGCAGGCATCGCGGAATTGGTATCACAAATTTTCAGCTGCTTTGGTTGAGTTTGGTTTTCAGCAGAGCCGGGCCGATCATTCTTTGTTCACCTACCGCGCAGCTGGTTCCTTTGTTGTCGCGCTTATCTACGTCGATGATGTCATCTTGGCAGGTGACGATCTTCCATTCATTCAGCGTGTCAAACAGTTTCTGCATGACAGGTTCACCATCAAGGACCTGGGTCCCCTCAAATACTTCCTTGGCATCGAAGTGGCACGCTCTCCGCGTGGTATCGTCATCAATCAACGCAAGTATGCACTGGACATTCTTGCCGACTCTGGTCTTCCTGCTGCTCGCCCCTGCTCTTCCCCCATTGAGCAAAATCATCACCTTGGTCGTCAGGCTTCTCCTCCTGTTGCTGATCCGAGCGCATTTCGCCGCTTGGTCGGGCGCCTCCTCTACCTCACTGTCACTCGCCCGGACATCACTTACACAGTCAATTTGCTCAGTCAAGCCGTGCATGCTCCTACACAGGCTCACTGGGACGCTGCACATCGAGTACTTCGCTACCTCAAGCAGTCTCCGGGGCGCGGTCTGTTCTTCCCGGTGGATAATTCTCTCATCATCACTGGCTTCTGTGATGCTGACTGGGCTGGTTGCCCAACCACTCATCGATCTATGACTGGTTTCTTCCTCCGTCTTGGAGCTGCCCCAGTTTCTTGGCGTACCAAGAAACAGTCTGTGGTTGCGAGATCTTCTGCCGAAGCTGAGTACAGATCTATGGCCAGTACTGTCAGTGAAATCATATGGTTGCGGTGGCTTCTTTCAGAATTGGGTCCACCACAGCCTGGTCCTACACTTCTCTACTGTGATAGTCAGGCTGCTTTACACATTGCGGCCAACCCTGTTTTCCACGAGCGTACTAAGCACGTGGAAATGGACTGTTATTTCGTTCGTGAGCGTTTCCGGCCTCACGATATCTCTCCTTGCAAGATTGGGACTGCCGAGCAACCCGCCGACCTCTTTACCAAGGGTTTAGGCGTCGATCATTTTCACAATTTGTTATCCAAGCTTGGCATGTTCGATCTTCATGCCTCCGCTTGAGGGGGAGTATTGCGGATTGTGTCCGGTTCGCTCACGTCATCAAACCGGATCAGCCGCAAGTCTTGGACCCGGTTCCCTTTTCTCTCGTCTCAATCCTAGGGAATTAGGGTTAGTGTCATTAAGTCATATATAAAGGCCTTTTACTTGTTGATGGCCGATTATCACATGTACCGAAAATCATCAATGAAAACATCGAGAGCTCTGTTTCTCCGTGGAATAGTCTCGTTCTCATAGAACGGGGAAACCACGTAAATCGATTGTCCAGTGTTCGTTTTATTTCCGCACGTTAATTTTATTAGTGCGAGCCGAGCAATTGCTGTCTGAAGTTCAAATTGCCGAGCGGCATTGACAGTAGAATATGTGGTTGCCAGATGTCTCCACATACGATTTGCGGTAGGAAATAAACGAAGACTCAAACAAGTAGATGAATCTACGGATCCCAATAACCAAGAACGTACCCTAGCATCATTCTGATTCCATGTCCCGATTTGCTGAACTGTTGCGGCTATTGCTGGTTTGGGCACTGTCCCATCAAGTATGCCGAGCAAACCCTTCCCTTCAACAAATACCCTGAACTGAAATTCCCATAAAGCAAAATTGGTCGAATTGAGACGTACCGTTGGTCTGTCTAACTCCATTGGTGCAGGCTCTGATACCATGATAATCTATGCCAGAACTAATTAAGAACTGAAAGAGAGAACAATCCGATTTACGTGGTATTCCTGGAATTCGAGGACTAATCCACGGAAGAGTGTAAACCCTTCAGACTACTAATCTTATTATTGTGTTCTGTATCCCTAAACGTCATAAAGCTGCCGCTATATATACAAAGAAAAGGAAAACTTGGCCGAACCCTAGATGAGACCTCCAACGTCGGTTCATCATGCATGGATTACATGGGCCTATCAAATACTAAGGCTACGTACTGGGCTATACATTATGGGCTGTACATGGGCAATTAATTGACGGACTAACAACATTCAGTGTGTGTATATATAGGAGGTTTGGCGTTGGTAATATCATTTTTGGAGGTGGTAATGTCTCGGAATGAACCGAGAAAACAACCAAATTAAGGTTTATGTTCTGTAATTTTGTTCGAAATGTTCCAAATTTTGTTAAATTCCTCCGCAAGCAATTCTCAAGTTGGATGATTGTTGGATAGCGGTAAGGAGAGATGGTGACTAAAGGCCCTTGAATTCTTCGTCATGGTTCCCTACGAATCATTTTTGCATTAGGCGGAAGCAATTCAGGTGTACTTTCCTCGTCCTTTTCGATGGCTTATGGTTGGTTTCTTCGTTAAAGCGTTTTCTCTTCTGCAGAAGATAATATATAGGAGAGATGATGAAGAGTCTCGAACTCATACGAAGAAAGTCAGTAGGTGTCAAGGTCCGAGTCACGATCCAGTCTCTTAGATCGAATTGTAGTCGGTGACATCATAAAGTGATGAAGCCTATAACCACATCCTTCTCCTTCATATGATAAGTGGAATAAGCATGATTGAGGTCAAAAGGTCATCCAACTTTGCCAATACTAATGCCCCGATCTAGGTGTTGTTCGATTATAACGCCGTTTCGACTTTTGATTTGTCCACCTAAATTTAGGTCCATAAACATTCATATAAGAAAGGCCCATCAATGATCAAACCCATGAATTCACATAGATGTCTAGCTTTATCCATTTTTCGAGGGGCCTTCCTTGTTTTCTTTAGAAGGAGAGATAGGGTACAATTTACATTCCAAGTAATTAAGAAGAGATTATATAATCTGGAGCGAAAATTTTCGGAGTTAAACTCTATGTTTCGGACCATCATAGGAAAGGTAAACTTCATTGAGAAAAAAATATTGAGGCAGACATCATAAAAGAAGACCATAAATATGAGCACTTCTATTTTGCTATAAAGTATTGATATTTTAATGTACAACTTAAAGTTGTATCATAATGTTAAATGTATAAGTTCAGGTAAAGGAACTTGTACTATTATGTTATGGTACAACTTTACAAGTTAAAGTTGTACCATCATATAAAGGTACAAGTTCAAGTTATACCATAAAAGAATTTGTACAAAACAGTATAGGTACAATCTGAAGTTGTACCATAACGTTAAATGTACAGTTTCAAGTTGTACCATAAATGCAAAATCTTATAGCACCAATGCTATATAGCATTGCAAAATTTCTCCCATAACTATAACCTTTGTTGAAATTGAAATTGAAATTTTTTATAATGAAATTTAAATTTTTTTTGTATAGAAAGACTCAAAATTATCTACACAATAATAACCATTTTGTTATATTTTGAGCAAATAAAAAATTACTTTTTTAAAACACATGTTTGTTATACTATTAGCACTATCATATCATATCATGATATGACTGTGGTATGATAACCCATCTCTAACATTTTAACTCAAAATAATAATAAAAAAATTGTATAGAAAGAACCCATTAATTAAGATATACATATATTCATTTTGTTATGTTTTGTTAGAAAAATACCTCATACCAACATCATATCATGATATGACTGTTATATAATGTTATAAAATTATTTTTTTCAAATATAAGACCTCATAAGTCATATCAATATCATATCACTATCATACCATCTACACAATGATATTCATTTTGTTATGTTTTGTCAAACATAAAACTTTATATGAACATCATATCACGATGATATATCATGATATCCGTTTTGTTATGTCTTGTCTTTTTACTGTGTTTGTGAGTTAGTTTAGTTATCACTGTACCCACAATTATAAGTAAAATTGCCATCTCTACACATGATATACACCCTACGTTTCAAATACAAAAGAAAATATCATCGACAGACAAAAATGTCGATATATCCTTGACTATGAAAAGGTAATTGTAATTAGCCAACATAGTTTGGAAGATACCAAGGATGAGATTACGATAGCCATGGATGCCACAGCAGGAATAGTCGGATTGATTTGATCAATATATCCCCTCAAACTCTCAAAGTTCTACTTAACATAAAATCGAAGCTCTAGCTAATTAGGCAGCCAAACACAGAACCAGCGGTATGTATTTCAGCATGCACACAAATCAATATTAACCAACTACCATCTTCAACAATGGCTTCTTCCTTCACACAGCTCTTCACGCTGCTGGCAATCATTGCCGTCGGCTCCGACACCGTCGTTGAAGCCGCACCAGACCTAACTTACATCTCGGCCCTCTGCGGCGGGGAAAAGGACCCCAACCCTCCTGAGCTGAGCGATCGAGCATTCCAAGTAACGGGCTTGGCGGTTAACTTCGCCGTCCCCGACGACTTCGGCTTCTGCGCCGCCGTAAAGAACAAACCCGTAATGTATGGTTTCGGCTCGTGTCCCAATGTTGTTTCTGAAAATTCCGAGGAAGATTGCACAGCGTGCCTCAAGTTTGCGCAAGATTGGTTGCTCAACACCTTGTGCAAGGATGTGTATGGCGGGCAGATCAGGCTCGCGGGTTGTTTCTTGAGGTACGAGACATATAAATTCTGCGACGCTTAAATGAAAATCTCGTCCGAATTACAGTAAATCAGTTATATCCCGAAAAAAAGTCCGTTTGTGAACAAGAAATGACTTGTGTTAGTAGCTCTTTATCGGAGTAAGTGTGTTTATTGTGTCTTCTTACTTCGTCCTTCAAGCTTACATATGATAAACTTTCGGTCTCGTGGTAATTAATGTGGAATAATACTAATAATAAAAGAAGAGCATTGATATATGCTAACGTTGTGTTTGGGAAAGATGTGTGCCTGTGTTGGGCCTTCATACTATTATGTAAGCATTTGCTACGTGCAAAAGTGCGGTAAACTTTGCAGAGCAGAAGTGTTCATATTCTTAATAAATAAGTGCATGTTATGTAATAACTAATGTTGGTTTGGCAATGATGTGTGGGGTGAACAATATGTGCTATATTATGGGATTCAATTTGCAACATGAGAACTGCAAATTATAAAGATAGAAAAAAAGTGTGTAGATTTGCTATATGTTGCTATTCATATATTTTATAAAAACTCGGCACAACCGCCTCGATAAAATTCCTTCTCTTCGGCCCAACCAGGTTCCGACTGTGACGGATGACGCTTTTAGCGTCGGTAACAAACCCGTCGTAAAGAGCCATCGCCTAAAACCTTTTGTTACTTTTAAGTGCATTTATGTTTTTATTAGGATTATCAATTTTATAATTTAGGAAATAATTTCATTTTGGGTTTATATGTACAAAGAAATTATGTTTACTAATGATATTTATTTTATTGCTCATATTAACTATAAAATTTAGAAATAAATAATTTTTAGTATTTAAAAATTACAAATAAATTATATTTAATCACGATAACTACTTCATTGTCCTTATTAATTTTATTATTTAGAAATAAGTCATGTTTGACAAATAAATAATTTACATATTAATTGTAGAATTTAGATATTTGTATAATTTATTCCGTAATTCAAACCTTAAACCCTCATACTTGCAGCTGGGCCGAATATTTCTGTTGCCTGGGCCCTGGGCCAGGCATCGGCCACCGAATTCTCGAGGACGGACCTGATTGGTGACAAGTGATGATGGCATGTAGCAAAAATTCTCCGATTCGTTTTCCGGCGACTGCCATTTTTTACAATTGTTAACATTTTGTACAAGTTGAGTGAATCGGATATTTGTGTTAAGTTGTGAAAAACTCATTTCCCCATGAAATGTAATTGTGAATATAAAAAAATTGACAGTACTGAGACAGAAGAGCAGCAGTGATTTGCAGAAGAAAGAAGAATCTTCAGAATGAGACGATTGTGTTCGGTAACCCATTTTATCTCAATCTGAACGAAAATATGTCGATCTCCTTAGTCTCTGAGTTGTTTGATGGATCTAACTACTCCATGTGGAGTAGATCTATGCAAATGGTTTTAAAAACAAAGCATAAGGTGGGTTTTATAGATGGAACTATACCCATGCCTCTTAGAGAATCAGATCACTTTGCCTTGTGAGATGCTTGTAATACACTAGTGTTGTGTTGGATTCAGAACTCTGTCGCTAAGGATATCAGGAGATCTGTTCTTACACACAGTAATGCCAAGGCACAATGGGATGAACTTAAAAAGGAGATATAGAGTACTTAATGCCCTTCGCATCATGAACTTGGAAGATGAGATAGGTGATTGTAAGCAGGGTTCACAACCCATCAGTCAGTACTACACTAAGGTTAAAGGGTTATGGGATGAGTATGTCGAGTTTAACCCAATTAATCCTTGTGCCTGTGCACCTGGAAACCCCATACCTTGTGTTGCTGTAGCTGCTTTCATTCAGAAGCAAGAAGCATATTATCTTATCAAGTTCATGAGGGGATTAAATCCAGCCTACGCCATTGTAAAGACACAACTGCTGATGCAAAAACCGCTGCCCACTGTATCTACAGCTGTAGATGATTTGCTGCAACATGAACAGAAATTAAAGGGTGATAATGTGGCTGGGGGAAGAAATCACAGACAATGGCACTTGCAGTTGAAGGAGAGCAAGGAAGGGATAGCAATGAAGGAAGACAGGGAAGAAAGTTTTGCAGATTCTGCAAAATGAGGAATCATAATATTGAGGACTGCTCGAAGTTGAAAAAGAAACAAGGGGAACAAAAGGATGGAACAAGTTCATGATCCAATTCTAGTTCTGGGACACCTAGAGTTGCTGGATCAGTTAACCAGTATGGAGTATCAGATGCTCATTCAGAAGGAGGTTCTTCAGCAGAAGGGAGTGGAACTCAGGTATCCATTGGATTCACAGCTGAAGAGATGACCAAACTCAGGTATCTGTTACAAGCTGGTGATGGCTCACCCTCTTCACCAAATTCCCCATCCATCAACCACCAAGCTTTTTCAGTTTCTCAATTCCTAAGCCCTTTTCCTAACCATTCAGGTAAATACATCCTTTCTTCATTTCAACAAACCAATGTAGCTCCCATAGATCTGTGGATTTTAGATACTGGACCCTCAGATCACATAGCATGTTGCAAAACCCTTTTCTGTGAGAGTAGAATTGTTGCTGACACCTTTGTTTACCTACCAAATAGTACAAAAGTGTTGGTCTCACATATAGGGACTGTCAAAATACCATCAGGACAGTTCCTATATGATGTTCTACTAGTACCCAGTTTTACTTTTAATCTCATTTCAGTGAGTAAACTAACCAAAGACTTTCCCTTATCCTTACACTTCCAATCTGATCATTGTGAAATTCAGGACCTGTTAAGCATGAAGAGGATTGGCTTAGCAAAAGAGTCTAGGGGACTATACCAACTTACCTTCACAAGAAGCCAGACCAAGACTTTTTCATCAAACCAGACCAAGACTTAGCAGCCTTCACATAAACACCAAGCAGCCTTTACCTACAACTTTCAACCACAAGAACTTGATCTATGGCACTGGAGATTAGGAAACCCTAGCCATGATAGATTGTCTTTATTACATCAAAACAATCCAGTTGTAACTAGCCATAGGATTCAACATTGTGAGATCTGTCATTACTCTAAACATAAGAAACTTCCCTTTCCTGTTAGCACCAGCTTTGTTTCAGATGTGTTTCAGCTTATCCATGTGGATATTTGGAGACCTCTTTCTATTCTTTCGTATGATAATTACAGTTATTTCCTTACAATTCTCGATTATTGTTCACATGCTGTTTGGGTTTATCTGATGCGCCATAAGAGTGAGACAAGAGGTATGTTATAGGGTTTCTATAATGTGGTTAAGAACCAGTTTAACACAACAGTGAAGATTATCAGAAGTGACGGAGGGAAAGAGTTTGATATGAATGAGTTTTATCGAATGGAAGTTATTGAACACCAGGTTTCTTGTGTTGAAACACCAGAACAGAATGGAAGGGTGGAGAGGAAGCACCAACATATACTCAATGTTGCTAGAAGCTTGAGGTTTCAATCTGGTATACCACTGGAGTTTTGGAGTGACTGCATTCTTCATGCAGTGTATATCATAAATAGAATGCCAACACCAATCCTTAACAACAAATCCCCTTATGAAGTACTTTATAAACAGACACCATACCTAGGCAACCTGAAGGTGTTTGACAGCTTGTGTTATGCTAGTACCCTACTACAAAGCAGGATCAAGTTTGCTCCTAGATCCAAACAGTGCACCTTTCTAGGTCTACCACCAGGTGTAAAGGTTTACAAGTTGTTGGATATACAGGATTTCAAAGTGTTTGTGCCTCGGAATGTTACATTCTATAAGGATATACTTCCTTTCAAATCCTCCACTGGTGATACAGAAGATGATTCTACTTTCCCATCTCCATCTGTCACATCTGTGTACCCTCCTACTCATTCTTCTCCTCCTATTCTATGCCACCTGTTCCACCTAATCACCCTCAGTCTGTTCCATCCAAGGATGATGGGGGGCATCCTACTGCACTGAGTCCTGAAACAGGTGACACAAGTAACAACAGTGAAACAAATAACAACAACAACAGTTCCATTCATCACCATCAATATGAGTACTTTGAGTCTAATGATGATGAATTATTGCCCCAGCAAGAGGTTGATCTTGATGCTTATGCAGAGATTACAGCTCAGGATGCAATGACAAAAAAGAAAGGGAAACTTCCAGCAAAGTATAATGACTACTATCTTGATGGGCAGGTTGGTAACTTCAAGAAATCTAATTCTTGCTCTAGGTATCCAGTCTGTTTCAATATGGATCTTCTGGCTCCATCAGACAGAACCTATGCAATGAATGTAATGACCATGTTTGAACCAGCCTCTTATTATGAAGCTATCAAGAGTGATGAATGGAACAGGGCTATCAACAATGAGATATACTCACTTGAAGAGAATCAGACATGGGACATAGTTCCACTTCCAAAGGGAAAGAAGCCAATAGGCAACAAGTGTGTATTCAAGCTCAAACTGAAGCAAGATGGTTCCCTAGAAAGGGAAAAGGCCAGATTAGTGGCAAAAGGGTTCACACAAGTGTATGGGATTGATTTTCGGGACACATACTCTCCAGCGGCCAAAATCAATTCAGTCAAAGCACTCCTGGCAATTGCTAGTGTGAAGAACTAGATTCTAGAACAATTGGATGTATCAAATGCCTTTTTACATGGATACTTGGAGGAAGAGGTGTACATGAAGATACCACTGGGGTGAAAGTGCTAGAGTCTAATGGTCAAACTATGGTTTGTAAACTGAAAAAGTCTCTTTATGGACTTAAGCAAGCATCCAGGCAGTGGTTTGCAAAGCTGACAGGTTACCTGATGAAACTTGGCTTTGCTCAATCTGCTTCAGACTACTCACTCTTTACAAAATGGGTCCATGGCAAGGTTGTGGTACTTCTGGTGTATGTAGATGACATCATCATTGGTGGTGATGCTTAGAAAGACATAAATCAAGTCAAAATAGCTCTGAGCAAAGAATTCAAGTTGAAGATGCTTGGACCTTTGAAGTACTTCTTGGGGCTGGAAATTACCAGAAATGATGCTGGCATAAGTGTAAGCCAGAGGAAATATTGTACTGATTTGTTGAAGGAAACATGTTACCTTGAAGCCAAAGGATGCAAGTCACCTATGGACTGTAAGGTAAAATTGACTGCAATGAACTTTGTTAGAAGATGGAGAAGGATACAGGAGGTTAATTGGGAGATTGCATTATCTGACAATCACAAGGCCAGATGTGGCATTCCCAGTACAGCAGCTATGCCAGTATCAGAAGAACCCTTGTCAGGAACATATGCAAGCAGCATACAGGGTTCTGAGGTATTTGAAAACCTCACCAGGACAAAGAATACAGTTTAGCAGCACAGCAAGATTGAAGTTGATTGGCTATAGTGATTCTGATTGGGCAAGCTGCCCTGACACTTGAAGATCTGTGACAGGTTATTGTACATTTCTTGGATCATCACTTCTCACTTGGAAGACAAAAAAGCAGACAACAGTGTCCAGATCCTCTTTAGAAGCAGAGTACATAGCTTTAGCACACTTAGTCTGTGAAGTACAGTGGCTGAGAAGATTGCTTGCTGAGTTAACTGTACAGGTACCCCTTCCTATACCAATTTATTCTGACAACAGATCAGCAATACACATTGCAGAAAACCATATTTTCCATGAAAGGACTAAGCATATAGAGATAGATATGCATGTTACAAGAGAAAGGATTAAGAGTGGACTGATCAAGCTTCAGCATGTTGGAACTGCAAATCAACTGGCAGATTTGTTCACTAAGGGTTTGGACAGGTTTAGAATTGATGAGTTACTGGTCAAGTTGGGGATTAAGAATGGAATTGAATCGCCAACTTGAGGGGGGATGTCAAGGTACTGAGACAGAAGAGCAGCAGTGATTTGCAGAAGAAGGAAGAATCCTGAAGGCTTGCAGATTGCAGTAGGAAGAAGAAAAGTATAAGAAAACGTGTCGTGTCTCTACCTTCATCTTTTAGTTTTGTTGAAAACGTTACCGTTTCATTTATCGTTGTTAGCCGTTAGAGAAGCACTGTTAGCTTCTTAATAGACCAATAGTGTTTGGACACTTGGAAAGCTACTGCTAATTTGATTTCCTAGCTATAAAAGGAACAGAGGACTCAGCAGGTTAGACCGAGCTTCCTCTTCCCAAATCTCTTGCAAATTCACAAGCAAATAGTATTCCTCTTCCTTTCGTCGTCCTTTATGGCTAACGATTGTGAAAAGTACCCACCCCACTAGTTCACAACAGTTTCGTCTCTAAAAAGAGTTTGTATTTCTTTGGAAACTAATTCATTTCGCTAGAGCTGTCGAGACGTTAATTTCACATGTGCAGGAGAGGGAAGCCGAAAATTACACTTGTATTTATAAATAAACAACACTACAAAGTTTTTTTTTTTTTTTTTAAGATACACTTCAAAGTTTGGAGTTTGCTACAGTGACATGTTAAATTCCAAATCACGATGACTTGTAAGTCAGATAATTTAATCTCAATTGTTGGTGAACAATATTTTTGGAACCATGGTTCGGCGATAGAAAAAACGGGCGCGGCCACTCATCATCAATGATTTGACCGATTGATCGTGATCTAATCAGTATTGGAGCATAATTAACAAAAAGCTTGTGTATAAAAAGATAGTTGACGATACAACAAAATGTTATTGGTGTAGACATCACGTCTTGAAATAAGTCAACCTGGAAACCAAGAGTTCGTTATTTTCAATTGAATGGTCGACCATATGGTCTTCAAGCCACCTTCCATACATCATATTATTAAAGGACTACGAGTTTTTATTGATACATTAAATCCGACCGGCCCGTGAAAGAGCACGATTGACTGTTGTAAACCACACGAAGCATTTATATAATATATATTAACTATATCAATCAACCGAATCTCCATATCGGTAGCACAAATTTGTCCGCCAGACCCCAAGTCACACTGACTTGAAATTTTATCAAATCATTACATGATTTCAATCAAACAAGCGGTGCGGACTAATCAATATATGGTGAGACGCAGTTCGATCCGCACCGATTTCCACCCCGTACAATCTTCTTTTTAAATGGATCTACACAAGGAACACTTTTTCTACCTTTATAATTTCTAGTTCTTATGTTACAAATTGAAGCCCATAATATAGTACCTATTATTGTTAATTATTAAGCAAAGCAAAAAAAAAAAAAACACTTCTCTTTCTAAAATTTACAACACTCTTTCACAAGCAAATGCTTACATAACACTATAATACATCCATTTATCATTATTAAGCTATATATATGAAGGCCCAACTAAGGCACACATTTTTCCAACACGATGCTTGCATATAACACAATGCTCTTCTTTTATTATTAGCATTATTTCACATTACCACCAGACCGACAATATGATCAAGCTTGAGTCTGCGCAGTATATGTATCTCCCTAATATATAGGAAGTGAATGAAATATATTCGACCGAAAATTTATCATATGTAAGCTTTTTCGTTAAGCATCGCAGAATTTATGCGTCTCGTACCTCAAGAAACAACCGGCGAGAGTGATCTGCCCGCCATACACATCCTTGCACAAGGTGTTAAGCAGCCAATTTTGCGCAAACTTGAGGCACGCGGTGCAGTCTTCTTTAGAAACGACATTGGGACACGCGGCGTAAGCATACATGACTGGTTCGTCCTTTATGACGGAGCAGTAGCCGAAGTCGTCGGGGCTCGCCAAGTTAACCGCCCAGCCCGTCACTTCGAATGCTCGATCGCTCAGCTCGGGAGGGTTGTCGTCCGTTTCGTGGCCGCAGATGGCCGAGATGTAAGTTAGGTCGGGTGCGGCTTTAACGACGGGTTTGGGGCCGACGGCAATGATTGCCAGCAGCGGGAAGAGCAGTGTCAAGAAAGAAGCCATGTTGAAGAATGGAAGATGGTAGTTGGTTACTATTGCTTTGTGTGCTTGCTGAAATAGGTACCGCTGTTTTTCTGCGTTTTGGTTGCTTAATTAACTAGCTTCGATTTTATAGTATGTCGAAACTTTTTGATTTGCGGGGATATATCGATCAGATCAATCCGAATATTCTCTCTGCTGTGGCATCCATGGCCGTCTTACTCTTGTCCTTGGTATCTTCCAAACTATGTTGGCCAATTATAGTTACCTTTTCATCGTCAAGGATATATCGACATTTTCGTCTGTCGTCAATGATATTTTTTTTTTTACATTTTTGAAATGCTGGGTGTATCATGGGTGGACCTGGCAATTTTACTCATAATTGAGGGTACACCGATAACTAAACTAACTCACAGACACAGTAAAAAGACAAGCGATATAACGTGGTATATATCCCTGTAATTCCAGAACTAATTAATCGATGGAAGAGGTTAAACTCTTCAAACTATCGGTTCACAATGATGTTTTGATGATCGGCTACATTCCGTACAAAATCTCTATATATCAAACCTATCGTAGGAAATCAGTAGAGCCAAGATTCGAAAATACCAACGTCTTATTTCAAAAATATAAATATTTAATAAATATAATTAAACGAATAATATCCAGATATTTTATTTATAGATAATAAAGATATATTTGACTAATACAATCATTATTTTCATAAATATGAAATAATGACTTGTATTATAATGGTCGAACAGTCTTATATTTCAGCATAGTACTTGATAGGAAATCTATAACGTGTAGTAGTTTTTCATAGGGAAAGAACAGTAGTGGGTGTCGAGAACCAATTAATCCCTATAACTCAAGTTGTTGGGAGAGGTTCAATTCGTGGATCATATACCACACACTAACACGCCCACTCAAATACAAGCAGCTCACAAGGGCTTGAATTTTGCACAAGTGCCGAATACCATGTGCTTAACAAAATGGGGGTTATCAGGATGGCAAGATTCAAACACAACACCTCTCGGTCATGGAAAGCTTTGATACCATGTCAAGAACCAATTGATCTAATAACTCAAATTGTTGGGAGAGGTTCAATCATGAATCATATACCACACACTAACAGAGGGATGGTCATGTACTATGAATATTGTTCGGGCTCACAGTGGGGTACTTTGAATATTGTCTAAGGAGTTCTTTTTTATGAAAAGCAAAGCTTTTATTTCATCAAAGTACCGCACTGTGAGCCCGAACAATATTTATAGTACATTACCATATATATGGTGACTACTTCGGTGCACTCGCAAAAATGAGTGTGTTCAATGCACCAACTCATAAACTTTAAGGTGTCAGATTTTGAATTTTAATTAGTAGAATTAGTGTAATATGATTTTTTATAACATATGATAACAACTAATTAACGGATTACCCTAAGACCTAGACCTCCAATTTTGAGTTCTATCCCTAAACCCAAATTGTAACATATATATATATATATATATATAAATTGTGACGTCTTCGGTGCACTCAATTTTTTGGTGCATTCAGTGTACTTGCTTCATAACCGTCATTTTAAACATGCGATTTATGTCAAAATGATGGCAATCATCACTTATGATGTGATGAACAATAACGCGTGTGAATTTGCACAAAAACCATTAAAGATTTACTTTAATTTGAAGGATTAAGAGTTTAGAGATTTAGGGTTAGAGTTTACAATTTGGGGTTTAGGGATAAAACTCAAAATTGGAGGTCTAGGTCTTAGGGCAATCCATTAATTAGTTGTTATCATATGTTATATAATCATATTACACTAATGCTACAAATTAAAATTCAAAATCTGACACCTTAAGACTAGTTTTTGAGTTGGGTGCATTGAATGCACTCATTTTTGTGAGTGTACCGAAGTAGTCATTATATATATATGTGGTGACGTCTTCGGTGCACTCACATTTTTGGGTGCATTCAGTGCACTCGCTTCATAACCGTCATTGTAAACATGCGATTTATGTCAAAATGATGTCAATCATCACTTACGATGTGATGGACAATAACGCACATTAATTTGCACAAAAAACCATTAAAGATTTACTTTAATTTGAAGGATTAGAGTTTAGAGATTTAGGATTAGGGTTAGGGTTTATAATTTGGGCTTTACGGATAGAACTCAAAATTGGAGGTCTAGGGCTTAGGGTTATCCACTAATTAGTTGTTATCATATGTTATATCATCATATTATACTAATTCTACATCTTAAAATTCAAAATTCGACACCTTAAGACTAGTTTTTGAGTTGGGTGCATTGAACGCACTCATTTTTGTGAGTGCACCGAAGTAGTCACCATATATATATAATCAGAGTCATAAATAGCATTTTATTTCTACAACATAAAATATGTTATGACTGTTTCTCTACGGATCGGAAAATAAGAGGAACGATAAAGTAAGAATACGAAAGCAAGGGGACCCGCTATCCTCTCTTGATAGACCATTGATTGCACATGTTTTTACCCTTATTCTTGAGCCGTTTGAGAGGTCGATTCTCGCGTTTTAGGCCGATTTCACGCTATGTTGTTCTTGTTTGTGATATTTCAGGTCCTAGTACGTGAATGAAGGTTTGGGAACGAGTTCGGGCTCGATTGGACGAAGATTGGACATTTGGCGGGAAGCTGATGGAGCCACACGGGTACACCTAAAACCTACACGGTCGTGTGACCTGGCCGTGTGACATCAAATTGCACGGGCAAATTCACATGGGCCGTGTAGGGTACCCCTTGTGGCCGTGTGGAAATTCCAGGGAACTCACATGGACATCCTGGAAATCCACACGGCAGTGTGGGTCTGGCCGTGTAGTCACTTAACGAAACGGCGCGTTTTTGCAACCTCACACGGGCAGCTGGGGGAAGTCACACGGCCGTGTGGCCTGGCCGTGTGAGTCAGGAATTTCTGGGTTTTAACCCAATATCCAGCATAAGGAGAGGGAGTGCCGAGTTTTAGAGAGAAAGGGCGATACCTAGAGAGAGAAAGTGACAAAACTGATCCTGCAAGTGTCATAGATTGATCTCCATCACCATTGGAGCCCGGCGTGAGCTTGGAGAAGACCTGATTGAGTGCCAGAAGCATATTCCTAACCTTCACAGTATGGTTTCCGCATCTGAGTTAGATTTCCTATCTCTCTCTATGGAGTAGTTTTCTTATTCACCTGGGTATGAAGAACCCTAGATTTGTATGTTAGGCTGATTGTATGAACCCAAGTACAGATTCTGTGATATGATTATATTCAATTGAGGTTTGATTTATTGAATGGCATGAATCCTGATCAAATTCCTGTTGTTTCTACTTTAACCTAGAAAGATAATATCTGCCTAGGTTGATAGAGCACCCTTGATTGAAGGTAGTGAATTGACGACTTTAGTCGAGAAGTCAATTCACTATTCTGTACCGAATTCACTTCGGTAGTGGAGGTTTGGTTCGTTAAGGCCTCAATCTGTTTACTCCGGTGGAAGTTAGTCGCCTGCTAGAGACTCAGATTGAGAGGGTGAAGAGACCTTTAGTCGAGACTTCAGACTGTTTAAGAACATCCAGCAGTATAACTATCATTGAAATTGAACTTGGTAAATTACAATCCGGCTTAACTGTGGTCTAGGGGGAACCATATCCGGGTGACCTCTCTCGACTTGAAAACAACCTTTTTACTTGCTTGCTTGTTTGCTTGTTTCGACCTTCACTAAAGTTTCAATGCTAAATAATAAGAACTCACGGAGTAGTTATCACATCTAGGACCCAGGTTGACATTAAAACCCAAACCCGCTATACTACGCTTTAGGAGATGGTTACACTTGGCCATTTTCTAGAGTGACGGTAAGAGCGAGTCATATCTCCTATTTGTGCTTTGCATGGAGGGCTTCGTTGCTCTCCTGTGGCATGACATTTATGTTGGGAAGCTTGAAGGGGTTAAAGTTGCCCATAGGGTGCCTCGGATATCGCATATGTTTTTCGCAGATGAATCTTATTTTTTCTTCAGAGGCTCTACGCAAGAATGTAAAAATCCGATTGAGGTTTTAAATGAATGTGAGGAGCTCAGTGGACAATGGGTGAATTTGGATAAATAGGCGCTTATGTTTTAGTAAAATATTTTTGTGTCGGACCAAGAGTTTCTTGTTCAAATCCTCAGGGTTGGGGCTGTCGGATTCCAAGACAAGTATCTGGGGTTGCCCATGCTGATAGACAAATAAAACATGGCTACGTTCCGCTTTTTGGAGGAAAAACTGCTTAGTGGGCTTCAGGGATGAAAGCAGAGGACATTGTCTTGGGATCAATAGAGACATTGTTAAATCAATTGCTTTGGCGTTGCCATTACATGTGATGTACTGTTTCAAGCTTCCTTTATCTCTCCGTCGATTCTTGGATAGACACGATGCAAGATTCCGGTGGGGTGTTGAGGGGAATCGTTCCTGGATAAGGTGGATGTCCTGGCGGAATATGTGCCAAAGTAAGCATGATGGTGGAATGAGATTTCGTCGGTTTGAACATTTTAATCATGCTCTCTTGAATAAGATTGGATGGCAAACTTTGAACGAACCTCAGTCGCTCCTTGCCTAGGTTTACAAAGGAAAATATTTTCCGACCGGGACTTTCCTCACTTCCTCTGCACGATCACGACCGTCTTGGGGGAGATAGAGTATACTCTATGGTCGCCAGTTGTTAGTCAAGGGCCTACGATGGCAAATTGGTAATGGCCGGCCTACTTCTTTGCTTCACTCATATTGGATTCCACAAATCCACCGCCAAACCCCTGTGTATAATCCCCAGATGCTATCAAAGAGTGGAGACAAGACAGTGGCAGAGGTAATGGACTAGGGGAGGGCTAGTGGTGTGATCGTGGACTTAGCCAATGGTTTGACCCAACATCTTGTCATGCCATCAAAGCAATTCCTCTTCCTCCTGAATAGGTGAAGGATAGATTGATCTGGCATGACACAAGTAACGAGATTTTCATGGTTAAATCGGCATATCATCTTGCGATATTGTTGGATAAGCAGAGAGGCTGGTGGCGATCTATGACCCGTTGGATGGATCGATCAAGGGATGCCCGACACCCTAATTCAGTTGTTTGTATGTTGGTGAGGCTACTAAGAGTGAGTCTCATTCTACAGAGGGAATGATTATCTTGGACCAGAGAGGGAGGATCCTTCAGTCTAAAGGGGTGCAGTTCCTTGATATTGATGATCCTCTAGTTCTCGAGCTTCTCTCTCTCCGGGAGGCTATTCTTTGGTGTCTGGTGCAAGGGTTTGCGGAAACAAGTTTTGAAGGAGAAGCTAAATTTATAATGGATAAAATCAATCGAGCTGATACTAGAGATAATTGGTCGGGAGCCATCCTCGAGGAGGTCCTCGGTTATTTTGTGCTGCATTCTGGGCTTCATTTGCAATGATAGGGTAGCCCATTTGGTGGCTAGAAAGATCCTTTGTTTGTACCTGACTACGTGTCGTTTCTTTGATTTTCTGATCTGACTTAATTCCAGGATGTAATGATCTTTTGGTCAAAATATATATAATTTTATTTTGTAAAAAAATATATAAATTGAAGCCCATGATATAGTACATATTGTTCATCCCAGACATCATTGCCAAACCAACATTAGTTGTTACATAACATGCAAACATTAAGAGACAAACAAAAAAAAAACAATTCGCTTTGTAATGTTGACAACGGTCTTTTTCACAATCAAATGCTTACATAACAGTATAATACAGCCATTTATAACAATGTTTGCATATAACAATTCCATTCTTTTATTATCAGTATTATCTCACATTACCACAATACGATCAACTTTGAGGCTGCACAGTACATATCTCCCTAATAGGAAATGGAGGGGAATATATTCCACCGAAAGTTTTTCATATGTAAGCTTGGAGGGCGAGCTCAGCTAAGAAGACTGTCAACGCACTTACTCTCGTAAAGAGCGGCTAACACAGCTTATTTCTTGTTCAGAAACGGACTTTTTTCTCGGGGATGATGACTGATGTACTCTAATATTGGGAGTGCGAGATTTTAAGCATCGCAGAATTTATATGTCTCGTACCTCAGGAAACAACCCGCCAGAGTGATTTGCCCGCCATACACATCCTTGCACAAAGTGTTGAGCACCCAATTTTGCGCAAACTGGAGGCACGTGGTGCAGTCTTGCTGAGAAACAACATTGGGACACCAGCCGAAACCATATACGACCGGTTCGGTGTCTACGGCGGAGCAGGAGCCGAAGCCGTCGGGGCTCGTGAAGTTAATCGCCAAGGCCGTCACTTGGAATACTCGATCGCTCAGCTCAGGAGGGTTGGGGTCCGTTTTCGGGCCGCAGAGGGCCGAGATGTAAGTTACGTCGGGCGCGGCTTTAGCGACGGTTTTTGGGCCGACGGTAATGATTGCCAGCAGCGGGAAGAGCAGTGTCAAGAAAGAAGCCATGTTGATGATGATGGTACGTAGTTGGTATACTATTGGTGGTATTTCTTCTTCTTATTGCTTTGTGTGCATGGAGAAATAGATAGTACTGCTGGTTCTGTGTTTGGCCGGCTAATTAAGTAGCTTTCGATTTTATAGTAAGTAGAACTAACTTTGAGTTTTGAGGGGATATATCGATCAAATCAATCCAACTATTCATGCTGTGGCATCCATGGCTGTCGTACTCTTGTCCTTGGTATCTTCCAAACTATGTTGGCTAATTACAATAATTACCTTTCCATTGTCAAGGATATATCGACATTTTCGTCAGTTAATGATGTTTTATTTTATATTTGAATTGCAGGATTGTATCATGGGTAGGGATGGTAATTGTACGTACAATCATGGGTATCATATCTTTTCCGATTCAGCCGCCAGCGAGGGATATTTCTGCATTAACCGCGAATATGGGGTGGTTAATTATCTGAATTGCTATTCGTCGCCCTAAAATTCAAAGTTTGTCGCCCTAAAATGCACATAATTGACCCTTTTACCCTCCTGTCTCAATTTCTAACCAAAACCTACGAACAGTCTCTTACCCTGCCAGCCATCGCCGAGCTCCTCTATCCTCCGCTCGCTGCTGCCGCTGCCAGATTCCTCTCGCCAACAGCTGACCACCGCCGGATTCTACTGTTGCTGCCAGATTCTACTGATTAAATATATGTGCAATATGATAAAGAGTGGTCAAAGACTTGGATCTCTCTGTATATATGATTCATTAAATAATGTCTTTGGATTCCTTAGAATTCTTTTTCTTGGTTAAACCATTCGCAGTAAGAGGACTCTGATTCCATTGGAGAAAGACAACTTTATATTCATTAGGGGAAAAATACAGCTTTATGCTTTGCAGTTGCAGCCGTCCACATTAGCTATTTGCTTATGCATATCATATAATTGGAAGGGAAGGGGGAAAGGGATTCAGCCAACCGACCATCAAGAAAGCCGACCTGTTCTCAACTCGCCGGAAATGAGTTTTCAATCCATCCGCTGGTTCCAACGGCGGTTACGAAAAAACCCCGGATATGGAAAGTCCTCTGAAAATAGGAAATAGAGATGAGATACAAACTAAACTAAGGATATTTGAGTCATTTTGATAAAAATTAGGGCGACGAATAAGGTAATTTAGGGCGACGAATAGCAATGCCGATATTTATCCACTAACGAAAGTGATGAGAATGAGTAGGGGTGTGTTCGTCCCATCCACATATCCATACCCACCCCGCATATAAATTCATATACTACATAGCTACATCTAATTATAGGACATCCAATCTCCTCCTCCATCGTCTACTAAAATTTTGGAAGAACATAATGCTAAAACCTTAATTTCACTTTTACAGTCCAATAGTCATCTTTTCTCCCTCATTTCCCCTAATAATTTTTTTTTTTTTTTTTTTTTGCATTGAAGGGAGACCGAAGCCGCACAGAAGAGGTTACAGAGAAGAAGGAGGTTGCGTCACAACACGACGCTCAAAAGAAATGCCCATACAATCATCAATAAGAATGGGAGTTAACGCCGGCGGTGGATCAACAAGTTCATGCATACCCAGGGGATAGACGAGACTGTGCTTCGAGAGCCAGTCCGCGGCTCTATTTCCCTCCCGATACACATGTCCAATGCTGACCAACCAATCCTGCGCCAAACTCCTCCGAATTGATGCCAACAAGGCAGCGTAGGGATGAACGGGTTCATGGCGACTCTTAATCAAAGCGATAGCCATTTGAGAATCTGACTCAATAAAAACACAAGCACACCCTGCTTTCCTGGCGAGTTGGAGGCTATAGTAGACAGCCCAGAGCTCAGCAAGAGTTGCCGAGGCTTCGCCCACTTTAGCAACAAAGCCCCGGACCCACTTACCATGCTCATCACGGATAATGCCCCAAGCTTCGGCAAGCCCAGGGTTGTCCACCGACGCCCCATCCACGTTACGCTTGACCCACCCATTTCGAGGAAAACTCCAATGAATTTGCGTCTCCACCCTTTCTGGCTTGGATCCCTGGCGGCCGAAGTTTTAATTTTTTTGTTATGTTCTCATACTTTGTGATTCATTTACGATATATAATCTTTGTTCAATATTATAGCTCTAAATTGTGCTTGTCTTGCATAAAATACATTAAAATTTAGTTGAATTTGGTTTGTATTTACGAAGAGGATAGTATCCACGAGTACCAGAAAACTGCGAAGTTGGGGATGGAGATAAGAAACTACCACTGTATCAGAATTCAGAAAAACAGAGATTCATGGAAGTGTAGGAGAAGTAAAATCGGTTGAGTCATCCTACATTCGCTACGATCATCGTAATGACCGCTTGATCATGCATCGTCAGTTATCTATTGCTTGCTTAGTTAGCCGGTAATTCCCTCCTCAACACATGACAAATATTCCACACAAAGTTACGGGTTGCTTTTCTAATTGCACTCGTCCATGGAATATAGTTTTATTATGGATTTTATACGCTCTGTGCTAAATTATAATTAAATTATGAATTTTTATTATTATTTTGAGCTAGTAACAAACATGAAATAATTTGATTAACTGAATGACCATACGTGTCATCTAGCCAAATTCTTTGACTCAAGAAGTACTAGTAAGAACTTGTTAAACATTATACAGCTGGAAAGAATATGGTGGGTATGATTCAAAGGATGGAATTTGTAAGAGAGCAATATAAGATTTATAATTAACCTTCTTCCAATAACTCGAGTTATTGGGATAAACTGATCCTTGACATGGTATCGTAACAGACTTGGTCAAGTGGTCGTGTGTTCGAATCTCCACAACCCCCAATATTAACAGTTGATTAAAGCACAAGATATGATAGGCATGTGCAAATTTCAAACTCATGAATTGACTCAACTCAAGTTATTGGAATCAACTGGTTCTTGACAAGATTTAGAGCTCCATCTCATTCTCATATCCATATTCGTCGTGGACTCAATTACATGTTGCATATTATCGATTACTTGTCATCTTTTTCCCTCTTCCCAACTTGTAGCACAATTTCAGAAGAATATAGCTCTAAACTCATTGATTTTACTTATTCAATGCAATCATACAATATATGTTACCTTTTAATATTAATTTCCATAAATAATTTATATTTTCTTGTGTTTCTGGTACGACTGATTTTAAACATTCATACTGTAGAATCGATTGTGCTATCAAATTAATTCTATTAAATATATATTGAATTCTATTATCATGTGCCAGTGAGAAATATACGCGAGTATCCAAAACTGCATAGAGGAGAAGGGAGATAAAAAAAGCCCATCCCCCACAGGAATGAAGAGCCTAAGTGTTTATAAATTGAAAATAGAGACGCCAATCTATAGGTTTTCAAAATCAGGCTCAAAGCCAGTTTCATTGCCATCCCCAATGTGAACCTGTTTTAAAAAAGATTGTCTTCCTCGCAAAAATGCACAATCTTCCTCGTAGTTTTTCAGGACAACTAACTCGTTCCAAACATGTAGTCTCTTATATTTTTGTCCTCTATTTTTTTGGATGAAAAAATCAAGGTCATTCCCAATACTAATGATAATTCACTATTTTTTTGGATGAAAAAATCAAGGTCATTCCCAATACTAATGATAATTCACTACAAAAAATAGGTCTATGGCAAGGGTTATTTTCATCTGTAGCAAGGGTTTTAACCCCTGCTATAGGATGTAGCAAGGGTTTGGACAACCCTTGGACGAACCTTTGACAAAGCTGCCCCTGCTATGTGTAGGAAGAGTTATTAGCGACCCTTGGAGCAAGTCTCCTGCAACGGTTATAGCAAGGGTTTAAACCCTTGCTAAATGCCAGTGTAAAGTTATGTAAAATTGTTGAGAATATGCTACTTGCAAGGGTTTTAACCCTTGCACGGTTTATGACTAAAGCTGAAAAACATTTTGTAGCGAAATCAAAATGGTCGCTAAAATTCGTCACTAAATAGAGGCAACATCATGATTAGTGGCAACAACTTCGTTGCAAATACCCTGGTCATTAAAAAAAATCAAGAAAAACCTTTGTTACAAATATTCATAACATACCATATACCCTTCATATCCTGAATCATAATATAATATGATTCATAATGCAAAATGGTGTCCTTTACATGACTAAATACTACTCACCATGAACATTCAAACATTCTCAAAAGAACCCAATTCAAAGCTACACAAGTAGATCATTTCCAAAATGCTTCATACAACATTTGATCACGAAGCTCGAGATTTCATTGACGGAGTAGGAGCCCTAGTGGCACCCTGTTCATAAAATAAAGTAAAAACCATAAAGAAACAAATTAGATGACAAGTCAAGCAATGAAGATGTGAAGGAAATGATACGAGAGATTCAGTTGTGGCTAGGATCTCTTCATTGCTAAAACATATTCAAAACAAGTTGCTACTGATTAAACAAGATGTGAAGGAAATTATGTGAGATTCACTGGTGACTAGGGTACCTCCCTCTAGGTAAACAACACATAGACTAAACATAAATTCAAGCACTAATTCAAGCACACAGATGACAAGTCCAGAATATTGAAAAACATAGCACCTGACCTAAAGAAACAAAGCTTCCTTGGATAATCAGTACTTAACGGAGATCTAGTTCCATTGTATTCATCCTTCTATAATTAACGTGGACGAGGGAATAATTAACTCCATATATATAACAACCAAATGCTCAAGGTTCGACACCTTCATAATCCATACCATCAGCAGCAACTTCAGGGCTCGGAGTCGACATCATTAACTGAGAACATAGTAGGAAGACAAATTAAAAAGTTATGCTTTCCACTTTATGCGGTTCATTCATGTACATAAATACAAAGAAGAGAGTTCTAACTCTGTTTCGTGAGCAGAGTGGCAAAGCTTATAGGCACAAGAGGGTTGTGGTTGCAGAAAGAGGCTTCAACAGGCCATATTCAAAGCTGATCGTCACAAACTGTGGTTTGATGGAATAAAGAAAGTTCTCAGGCTGTAAGACCTCCCAGTTCTTTCATTCTTTTTGTCCATTATTGTTTTCCTAGCGGAACAGACTTACTGTTCAGGAAAAGACAAGAGAAGAAGACACTGAACTTAAAAATGGTCATTAGAAAATGTAACTACTGAATCATTAGAGACTGTATGTTCACAGCATTCTTGATCTCAAGGTCAAGCAGTAATGTACCCGCACCTGGTAAAATTGCTTAGCTGCAAATGAAATGATGCTTCAGCTTGATCCTGGCGTGAGCCTTGGTCTTTTGGCTGATGGAGACCTAAATAGCCTTCTAACTGAAGTTATGGTATAGTTCACCTGTTCAAGTTCAACCAAAAAAAGTCAATTAAGGGTACCCATATGTAAGTACATAGCAAATGAAAGCCTTGTGAATCATAATGCCAAATGTGGATAAGGGATAACCAACTAGCTGCTTAAAGAGCAAAAAGAGAAGGCACGACAGAGAAAATTTTTCTTACCAGTATTAGAGAGCAAAACTTCTCCATTAGCTCCATTATGTGGTCCTCTAGTGCCACCGTTGCTTTTTTCATGAGACATCAAACTGTTTTGGATGGTCAAACTTTCAGATTGGAATAAATATGTATTTGGAACAACACTTGTACTTGCTTCCAAAGCGGCAGAGCACTATCTGTTTCAGGAGTTTCACATCCTCCAGGCTTGATCACGGATGGATTCTCACTGTTTGAAGCACTAACCTGCCTTTGATCATTTTCTTTGCTCTTTGACGACTCTAGTGTCTCGTATTGAGATGGATTATACCTACCTTGTCTTCAGTGTTATCCTTTTCCAAATTACCCTTCTCTTTAAATTCATCATCATCATCAATTCATCATCATGTAGATTTGTATTTGGAAGGAAATCAACAACATAAGAGATGACTTCAAAATTTCAGACCCCTTTGGTTTCTCAATGCAATCAACAAAATAAGGTAGTAAATGTAACTCCATGCATAAATCTTGTGGGAGCATAAGGAACACAAGAACCTAATTTTTATAATGACCTGACTAGGTGATCCGGGCACAATCTTGCAATCTTCTTGGAAAATTGCACTCCTGAAATGTAACAAACATACAGATATACAAGACAGGCTACTCCACAAAATCTTGAAATTAAACATCAATATCCTAGCCAATAATTTTTAACATAAATACTTCCAAAGCTCACAAAGAGATGAAAGGAAGTATTAAACATAGCAAGGACAACAGAAATACCTCCTCAAAGTAGAAATCTTGACAAATTCATTAGAGTTCGTTACTATAAGCTTCTGAGAGCTTTCTTATCGGCTACTAGGTGCAAGTTGCTCTCTCTCACCCTTTCTCCCACAAGAATCATATTATACCTTACTACTTATATACACATACACATCTTTCCGCTCTCTAACAGTATAATAACCCATCTCTCCGCTCTTGCATTAGATACCCAGAGGAATAATAAGGTGAATGGAGCATAAGGGATAAGTCCGGGTTTGTTCAGATATTCGATCTATTTGTATTTGATGCATGAAACTACTTTGCCCTGCTCAACAAGAGAGCTTTTTCCCAGGCCGTTTTAGAGATACACACGAAGAAGAAGATAAGAAGTAAAAGCAGGGGGGGATGTACATATGCAGAGAGACTGTAAATAGTTATATAAATATACTTTTTGATTGGACCATGGTAGTGAATAATCACTCACGAGGACTACTCTCCTAAGATAGACACAGTGACATTGATCTGATAGATGGTACACATAGAGCAAGAATCGTCCCCCCTACCCCACTTTGTCTCTTTTCCCTTACTGCCCCATCACCATTTTATTGGTTTCTTAGGAGGAGGGAGCGACTTGGAGAGACTACATAAGGAGCCCGAATCAAGTCAACTGAATTTTGTAGAATCCTTTAGACAAGAGATAGATTCAAAAGGATAAGGAGCTCGAATCTAGCACTACAATCCCTACAATTGTATACTGCATGCAACCATTGGAACTACAATCCCTAAGAACGTCGAATCTATAACCTAATAGAGTTCGCTCGCTCGCAAGGAGAGAGAGAGAGAGAGAGAGAGAGAGAGAGAGAGAGAGAGAGCGTGTGAATGAGAGAGTGGAAAAAAGAGAATCACCTCTCAACCGGAGCGAGCGCGGAAGGAGGCGGGATTGACTTTCAGCCTGAGGGAGACCGAATCGACTTTCAGCCGGAGGGAGATGGACTTTCACCCGGAGTGAGTGCGGAGGGAGACCGGATTGACTTTTAGCCGGAGTGAGAGCGAGAATGCAAAGGTAGCGAAGTGATATTGGGCGATGGTATTCGGATGCTCCCTTTCGACATCTCTCTCGAGCTCCGGGGAAATCACCAAACTCCGGCAGAATCAGCGAACAAGAGCCAGAAATTGAAAGGGGGAAATAGGGGTTTCACGTATCGAGAAATTAAAAGGGGTTCTGGAATTTGGTTTTAAGTCTTTTGGTTTAAGAATAGCGAGGGTTCATCAACCCTTGGAAATAATGGTTGCTACAAAATATTCCGGAAAAATTAATAAGGGTTACAGAACCCTTGCTATGAAACCCTTGGCAAAAGACCTTTTTTTGTAGTGATTGTCCTCTCCAATACTCGCGATTTGTTGTTTTATTTTTTGTTGCATAAGAGACGACATACCGTTCCTATAGAGCCCTTTTAGTGTGCTCTATAGCACCCATGCTATAAAAAACAAAAAAAAAAGGTGACCTGTTGAGGAGGTAACCCACTAAATGACTGGTCCCACATCATTAATGGCAATCTTGTAAATAATGAATCAATGTATACAAGTGTAGGTACAAATTAGAGTTGTACCATATAGTATAGGTACAAGTTTCAGCTGTACCATTGAAGAATTTGTTTCACAAAGTGTAGGTACAACTTAAAGTTGTACCATTAGTATAAGTACAATTTTTAGTTGTACCATAAAGGGATTTGTTAGAAAGTGTAGGTACAACTTAAAGTTGTACCATGGTATAGGTACATGTTAGAAAGTGTAGATACAACTTAAAGTTGTACCATGGTATAGGTACAAGTTTGGGTTGTACCATAGAAGGATTTTTAGGAAGTGTAGGTACAGCTTAAAGTTGTACCATAGTATAGGTACAAGTTTAGGTTGTACCATAGAAGGATTTTGAGAAAGTGTAGGTATAACTTAAGGTTGTACCATTAATATAGGTACAAATTTGAGTTGTACCATAAAGAGATTTATTAGAAAGTGTAGGTACAATTTAAAGTTGTACCATTAGTATAGGTACAATTTTGAGTTGTACCATAAAGGGATTTGTTAGAAAGTGTAGGTACAACTTAAAGTTGTACCATGGTATAGGTACAAGTTTGGGTTGTACCATAAAAGAATTTTGAGAAAGTGTAGGTACAACTTAAGGTTGTACCATTAGTATAGGTACAATTTTTAGTTGTACCATAAAAGAATTTTGAGAAAGTGTAGGTACAACTTAAGGTTGTACCATTAGTATAGGTACAATTTTTAGTTGTACCATAAAGGGATTTGTTAGAAAGTGTAGGTACAACTTAAAGTTGTACCATGGTATAGGTACAAGTTTGGGTTGTACCATAGCTGGATTTGGAGAAAGTGTAGGTACAACTTAAGGTTGTACCATTAGTATAGGTACAATTTTGGGTTGTACCATAAAGGGATTTATTAGAAAGTGTAGGTACAACTTAAAGTTGTACCATAGTATAGGTACAAGTTTGGGTTGTACCATAGAAGGATTTTTAGAAAGTGTAGGTACAAATTAAAGTTGTACCATTCGTATAGGTACAAGTTTGGGTTGTACCATAAAGGGATTTATTAGAAAGTGTAGGTACAACTTAAGGTTGTACCATTAGTATAGGTACAATTTTTAGTTGTACCATAAAGGGATTTGTTAGAAAGTGTAGAATGTTGTACCATAGTGTATAGGTACAATTGTGAATTGTACCAGAGAAGATTTTTAGGAAAGTGTAGGTACAACTTTAAGTTTAGTGTAAAGGTACAACTCTAGAATGTGAGATTTTGACGGGCGTGACAATGTCAAGTAGTAGCCGTGAAATTTCCTGGGATAGTGAGAACTGCTCTTTGCATCTCACGGGACATCTCACGGCCGTGATATTTGCCTGAGGAATGAAGCACTGCTTTTTACATCTCACTTGAGTATTTTACGGTCGTGAGATTACCAGTATAAGGTGTCAGATTTCCAGTAGGAGACTTTCACCTGTTGAACTATCCCGTGTACTTATTATAATGGTGTTTCAAACAGAATGGACTTTTTTCCAGAACTTCAAACTTATGAAAAAGATGACACGAGCATTACATAGATCCATTCACAATGTTCTCTAGTAACTGTACATCATATCAGATGAGATACCCTGTTAACAAAAAGTAAAACGCAGTCAAAGCATTACATTTGTCTAATAAAACAAGCATCCATAACACGATTAAATCTGTCTAATTAATGCTTAAGTTTAGCTGCATGTAGCCCACACTAGTGCATCATCATATTCTAATTGGAAAACATACAAGCACAAACGCAAACACACATAGCTAAGTACTAAGGACTTTTGTTGGGTCATCTTCACTGCCCATCTTCCTCGTCAGTGCTCTCGTCCTCGTCTTCGTTTTGCTGGATTTGCTCATCTTCATTGTCCTCGCTAGAGTCACTGCCCTCTTCCTCAATGGTCCCTTTGTCCTCTTGATTTCTTTCCTTGTTTTGTTCATTGCCATTGTCCTCGTCGTCCTCTTCACTGCCCTCTTCCTCATTGGTCTCTTTGTCCTCTTGATTTCTTTCCTTGTTTTGTTCATTGCCATTGCCCTCGTCGTCCTCCTCTTCACTGCCATTTTCCTCATTGGTCCCTTTGTCCTCTTGATTTCTTTCCTTGTTTTGATCATCGCCATTGCCCTCGTCTTCCTCTTCACTGCCCTCTTCCTCCTCTTCACTGCCCTCTTCCTCATTGGTCCCTTTGTCCTCTTGATTTGTTTCCTTATTTTGTTCATCGTTGTTGCCCTCGTCGTCCTCCTCTTCACTTCCCTTTTCCTCATTGGTCCCTTTGTCCTCTTGATTTATTGCCTTGTTTTGTTCATCGCCGTTGCCCTCGTCGTCCTCTTCACTGCCCTCTTCCTCATCGGTCCCTTTGTCCTCTTGATTTATTTCCTTGTTTTGTTCATCGTTGTTGCCCTCGTCGTCCTCTTCACTTCCCTCTTTATTGCTTTCCTCGGTTGGCCTAGGAGATAGTTCCCAAGGTGTTGAGAATTTTTTGTAGTCAGTCCTCAAGGACCTCATGATGTGATGGTTGCATTTGATGATGTAGCGTCGAGCTTCCTTTTCTCGATCGAGGCGGGAGAGAATGAGTGCATTTTGCTCGAGAATTTGGGCATTCTGCCGACCCAATGCCTCAAAATGGGAAATGTATCTGTCGGTGGATGGTCCGGCTTGAGTCGTAGTTTGGTGATGTTGTGCAGGTTGTTGCGGAGACTCCTCGACCATTTGCTGAACAACATGCTCCGATGCGTTTGCCTCATCTGTTGCAAGAGGTGGAGCAGGATGAGGGAGGCCAACAATGCCTACCACACCATTCTCCTTAACCACCAAACACAGACATGATCAATATCAGAAGCATTAGTTACATTTGCTCAATGTTCAAAAGGAACTAGATTAGTAGGCAATCCAAAACTTGCACAAAATCAATCCTAGATTGTTTGAATCCCGACTAGTTCTGTTTTAGCATTCACTGTGAAAAGGAAAGTGTTGGTTGGAACATTTACCTTTGACAACAAATATAGATCCGCAAGGTTTTTTTGGGAGATTGGTTGAGTGGACTGGGCAATGGTGCAATGAGAACCCACCGGATCAATGCCAAAATGCCGAGCTAGCCTTGTGATGTAGGCACCTCCATGGATGGTCTTGATTTGTTTGTTGGAGGTCATCTTCTGTAGGGTTTTCAGTATGACTAAACCAAGATGAATTGGGGGATCTTTTACCATAGAGAGGAAAAAGTTCAAATCCCGCTTGGTCACACTCCCCGGGCTCCCCTCCCTAGCTGCCACAGAATGAGCGATAATGTTGTGGATGATACGCCTTGGGGGAAGAAGATCATTCCCTTTATAGTGGGCAGTGTCAGACTTGTCCACATGGTTTTGTTTTACCCTTTTCCACATAGCATCGACCAATTGTGCTCTTGGTGAATATACTTTCTCTGAAATCAAACCATGACCTGTAGTGAGAAATCCTGGTGGGTATATCTGGAGTGCCTCTGTGAACTCAGTGATGCTCATCTGTCTCGCCTGTCCTCCAAGGCGAAAAGTTATGTTGTCTTCGGGCTTGTCGAGGTGAAATTCGCACATAAACTTGATGGAGAGAGTGCTGAGGAACTCAATGGTAAGCTCTCGGTAGATGACCTCATTGATGGAGAGAACCTCACACCATGCCGGGAGACGGAGGCATGTGCGAACGGGGTCCGCTGCTCCGAGGCGCTCTAGGAGATCCCAATCAATGCATCTTTGCTGCCCAAATGGGAGGGGAAGGAAGCGCTCTAAAGCCCTCCTATGTTTGTCGGGTAATTGGAGGAAGCCGTGAAGTCCCCCTCCTCCAAGTTGAGCCTCCGTTTGTGGTGGTGGAGATGGTTGACGTGCTCGTCCTTGGTTGTTTTTGCGTTGTCGTTTGGGGGGAGTGTCTCGTTCTTGGGTTTGGCGGCGACGATAAGTAGCCTTCACTTTAGCAGGTGAGGCTGATGGTTGCGTGGTTTTTTGTTTAGCTTTCCCCATTCCTACAAAAACCAACTAAGCACATTAAGTCTTTAGTGAATGAGAGGGAAAAGAATTATGCATAAGCATATGCAATTCACAAAGAGACGTCTACACCCTAAAAAAATGCAACAAACCAGGAGCATTCTAATCCCAGGAGCATTCTAATCACAATTAGGAATTCAAAACCCTAATTCAGACCAACCAGGAGCATTCTAATCCCAGGAGCATTCTAATCACAATTAGGAATTCAAAACCCTATAAACAGAACAATAACATAATATACTGTTTGTGAAAACTACAAGCTTATGAAAAGATACTGGAAGATATAGACTTACAGACTTCTCCCTTGACGTCTCTTTGAGTATTCCATCCTCTTCGATCTCCACGTTTGTAACTCCCCTTGGAGCTGGGGTGATACCGGACAGATCAAACTTTCCTAGCTAGATGCAACCTTGGTCAGGGGTTTTGCATCCCTCCCACTCAAAACCTCTCTCTATGTATTTCGATCTCTCTGTATTTTAATCACTCTCTGTATTTCGATCTCCATCTCTTTGTTGCATTCCTTGTCCAAGGATTGTATCGAGCTAGGAAAGTTTGTTCTCCTTGCTTCCTTCCTTAGAGATCGATGAGGTGGAATACTCAATGTGACGTCAAGGTAGATGATCCCTGGAGCATTTCAATCACGTCTACACCATCATGATCAGTCAGAACCATGTCAATGCTCTACACAAACCAATTGCTGGAGATAATAGAAAGCAGCAACAGCCTCGCATTACCAATTACAACCCTAGCGGTACCAAAGACAGTACAGGCTACAGCTTATACCAGCTTCAGCTCCTCATTACCTAAACATAATCAACAGACTAGCAGCGTACCAGCGAAAAATCTCAGATCCAATCGCATGGCTTAAGCAAATCATAAAGAGTTGAAAAGAGCAGAATGAGTGGGGAAGGGATGATAAGGAACTGACCACTCAGGAGCATTCTAATCACAATTAGGAATTCAAAACCCTAATTCAGACCAACCAGGAGCATTCTAATCACAATTAGGAATTCAAAACCCTAATTCAGACCAACCAGGAGCATTCTAATCACAATTAGGAATTCAAAACCCTAATTCAGACCAACCAGGAGCATTCTAATCACAATTAGGAATTCAAAACCCTAATTCAGACCAACCAGGAGCATTCTAATCACAATTAGGAATTCAAAACCCTAATTCAGACCAACCTTGGGCAACTAAACCCTAAAAAATGCAAGAAACCAGAGAAGATTGCCGATGTGGTTAAGAAGAACTCACGAAGTGGAACAGAGGGCAGAGACTCGTGGGGAAATGGTCGCCGTCGCCGCTGAACCTTGGAGCAGTTACCAGAGGAGTCGTGGGGAAGTGGTCGGCGGCGGAAGAATCTTCGAGGGCGAGCGAGCGAGTGCGACCGATCGAGGGCGATGGCGAGCGAGTGAGGGCGAGGCTTGGGGGGTCGAAGTGCGATGGCGAGCGAGTGAGAACAGAGGGAGTACAGGGTTGGGGGTCGGGGGAGAAGAGGGTTGGGGGTCGGGGGAGAAGAGGGTTCGGGGTCGAAGTAGAACAGAGGGTTGGGGGTCGGGTTCAAGTAGAAAAGAGGAATTTAAAACAGGGTGTTTCCAATTTGCTGCATTCCATCTCACGGTTTTTCTCCCGGGCGGGATATAACCCGTGAAACCCTCTGTCCGTTACAATTTTTTTAAAAACATTCTAACGGTATATCTACCGGCCGTGAGGTTCCAGTTATGAGGCGTGGTTTTGGGTTTCAACTGTGACCATCTCACGGGTTAATCTCACGCCCGTGAGATTAATAGATGAGCCGTGAGAAGTTCAGCATAAACACGGCTCATCTCACGGCCGTGATACTGGCGAGACCAACCCGTGAAACCCCCTGGAACTCCCCCTTTTTGGGGTTTCAGCTGTCATCATCTCACGGCCTCTCTCACGGTTTCTCTCACGGCCGTGATATTTCCAGAATTTCAAATCCAAAAACCACGCATGCTTTCACGGCCGTGAGATTTCTGGAATTGGCCTGCACAGACATTCACATGTAGAACTAACCCCTGTACTTATTATAATGGTGTAAGAAACATAATATACTGTTTTTGAAAACTACAAGCTTATGAAAAGATGAGTCATAATGTTCTTTGAAGCTAGACACAAGCATTACATAGATCCATTCAATGTCACTAGATACTAACTTGCACAAAACAAACATGACAAGATGAAACATAATGTTGTTTGAAGCCGAACACCAGCATTACAGGTTGTGCTTGGATCGTTTGGGAAGTAGAACAGATTCTTGAGTCTCCACATGAAAGCTGCTTTCACCTGCTCCTATGGACTCGAAGTTGTATTCTTGTTGCGTGAAATGACTATCACCTGCACCTGCTTCAGCCATTCTTTTCAGCGGACAATTTCTGATTGTATGTTTAGGACGCCTACAATACTTGCACAACCGTGTTTTCACTTGAGGTTGCTTCACATTCCCTTTACTTCGAACTGGATGGGGGTCCTTAATAAACTGAGAGGAGTTCACTCCAGCATCCGTAGTAGCATTATTTGTTTTGTTGGTTGTTTCTTCACTTATTGTCTTCACTCGCAAGGTCAAGTCTTCAATCAACCCTTTGGCAGTATGAAATGCTTCATCCGAACTCACAGCATAATGGCACATTCTACTACATTGACCAACCAAGAATCCAAACCTGTCCAAATAAACAAGCAATTTTGTAGTTGGTTCCTAGCACAATAGAAGTAAACAAAGAACTAAATCAACAACTTAAATTTATAATACCTGCTAATATTTTGCTGGGTAAGACAGCAGAACATATATGACGACGCTTCAAAATGAGTGACATGGAATTCCGCAGAACTCAAAAATGCCACAAGAACAATGCACATCATGTCCACTCGTGTAAAAGACCACAGTGCACTTTGAGTCAGGGTATTTGAATCGTGACAATGTGTAAATTGTTTTATTGGTCAACACACACTTGTCTGTAATATAGTAATGAACTTCTCTCGCTATTTCTGCTCGAACGCTCCTGAACACATTTCTTGTATATACTATAGAGGCATGTCTTTCAATTTCATGTAAATGTGTCATCAAAACAACATCAGTATGTATTGTCTTAAACTGGTCATGTAACTCAGTTTGTCTCCTATACAAAAGTGCCATGTCAAACTGCTTGACAAACTCAAACAACTTCATCTTACTTTGCAAGAATTTGTCTAGATAAGAGTTCATGCTCTCACAACGTTGTGACGTAGTCATCCCAGCAAAGAAAATACCTTTCAAGTAAGTTGTGGCCCATAGAGCTCGTCGCCTATACATCTTCTTCATCCACGCATTGTGCTCCAGGTCATACTTGGACAAAATTTCCTTCCACGTAGCTTCAAATTGTGGAATAGAACTGCAGTTTAGCATGCATCGTTTGAAATCCTCCCGGAAGCCTTCCGCATGGCCACGCGCTTCTGCGTTATTGCCCAAGTGCCAAGAACATAACCGATGTCGGGATCCAGGGAGAACCGACTTGATAGCTTTCCTCATTGAAGAACAACCATCTGTAATAACTGCGGTTGGCTTCTTACCACCCATGCAATGTAAAAAAGCATTTAGAATCCATACGTAGTTCTCCGCCGTTTCATCCGCAAGTAAAGCACATGCAAAAACAGTGCTTGCATTGTGATTATTCACACCAATGAATAGAAGAAATGGAAGATTATATGCATTAGTTTTGTACGTCGAGTCAAAAACAAGAACATCTCCAAAGAGACTATAATCCAATTGTGAAGAAGAGTCAGCCCATAACATATTGCCTAGTTCACCACCATCACTTACTGTATATCTACAATAAAAACGAGGATCGGTAGTTGCCCGTGCTTGTAAGTAGGCAAGTGCAGCTTCACTATCACTATCCAAGATCTCCGACCTCCGATCCGCACTAACAAAATTGTAGACATCGGTCTTAGTGAAACCCAAGTTCTGAAAGCTTCTCGCACAATTCACTAGATAATCCATTATTTGATTGGTGCGAATACCAGCAGCCCTAAGTGATCGAATCTGAGCCTTACTTGCGTCATCTACCTTGCGATGAGAACTCAAAAACTGCACTTCATGTGCTCCAGCTAAGTGATGAAAATGTGTTGGTATAAACTGTTTCACCTTGAATCGGTTAGTTGCCTCAACAAAACTGACTTTGAAAGCTGCCGGACAATGGAGCCTTGTTACAGGCCTAGGTTCACGCTTTCTGTTCTCCTTGTCATTGTGCACTGGTTGACGCTCCCCCTCGCGTGAGCAAACCCATCGCTGCATATTTTTAACTCCATATTTTGAAAATGTGTGAGTGTTCTTCCGTACGCTGAATCCCATGGCACAACCATAAGTTGAATAGAACTTGGCAGCCTCCACAAGGGTTTCAAACTCATAACCCACAACATCATCCGAATCCCATTTAGAATATGGCTTACCATTCCCGACTTTATCAAGCAAGGTCCAGTCATACATACTCGAGTACGGTGGAGCCATGGCTGGATTTGCAGCATCTTTGTGTAGAGGTGCATCTGAGCTGTGTGGCTGTGTTTCGAAGCTGTGCAAATGCTCATCTGAGATGTTCTCTTTATCATCATCACCAAAGTTAGTGTTATTATCATCCTCAGAATCACTATCGGTGGTGTCGACATTGTCCTCCATATCGTCACTATCTCTAACACCACCGGTATCATCTCCATAATCCATTCCCCAATCTAAACCAACATTCAAGTCAATTCCCGTGTCCTTGCCTGTGCTCATATCATCCATCAACCCTTCCATAGTTGATCAACTGAAAACAAGCAACAAAATGAAGTTTAGAGACAATTGAAATCCACATATTCACCACCCACAACCGACCGAATGAATTGAAACAAACACGAGGCAAGACTGAGTTAAGCAACCATAGTTTCCCCTTCACTTCTGCGACAAACCAACCATTCACAAATGAAAGAAACCATAGCCTAAAGCGTACTCCATACCAAGAAGAACCCATAAGTCCCTGATTTCTCAAAAGAACCCAAAGTCCGGCGAAACCCATAAGTTTCCCAAGGGAACCCGTGAGTGCAAATAGAAATCGAAAATGAAGCAACTAGAACCGCACAAATCTGGACGAAAACCAACAATTTCCCAAAAACCCCCGTGGAACCCTAAATTCGCAAGACTCAGACTCGAAATCTGAGGCTACTAGAAGCGCAAAACACACAGGTAAAGCAGGAGAAGAGGTTATCGTACTTGACGGAGAGTGATGGAGAGCGGTCTGCGGGTCTTCGGCGGCTGACGAAGGATGGGCGAATAAAGGAGAATGGAAAATCGATGGTTGCGTAGAGAAGGGAAGACGAAGGAAGGGAGATAGGAAGCAGGAAGGAAGAAATCGACAGGGAGGGAAGCAGGAAGGAAGAAATCGATGGTTTCGTAATATTGGTGGATAAGAGCCGACTAAGGAGGGAAGCAGGAAGGAAGAAGTCGACAGGGAGGAACCGAGGATCAGTCCTCTGGCGCCGACGAAGGAGGAGAAGGAAGAAACGGCATCACGACGGTGAGGGTTTAGGAACTAGGAATTTCTTCATTATGACCGACCCAAAAATTCATCGGTTTACAATTACATGGGTTGAACCCAATAACCATAATCAAATACTCACTAAACCATATATCACCAACCAATCTCACTAAACCATCGGTTTACAATTACATGGGTTCAACCCAAAACTGATAACCAAACGCTCATTCAACCATATACCTAACCTCAATCTCACATCGGTTTACAATTACAGGGGTTGAACCCAAAACCGATAATCAAACACTCATTCAACCATATATCACCAACCAATCTCACATCGGTTCACAATTACATGGAGTTCAACCCAAAAACCGTAATCAAACACTCACTAAACCATATATCATCAACCAATCTCACATCGGTTCACAATTACATGGAGTTCAACCCAAAAACCGTAATCAAACACTCACTAAACCATATATCATCAACCAATCTCACATCGGTTCACAATTACATGGGGTTCAACCCAAAAACCATAATCAAACACTCACTAAACCATATATCATCAACCAATCTCACATCGGTTCACAATTACATGGGTTCAACCCAAAACTGATAACCAAACACTCATTCAACCATATACCTAACATCAATCTCACATCGGTTTACAATTACATGGGGTTCAACCCAATAACCGTAATCAAACACTCACTAAACCATATATCATCAACCAATCTCACATCGGGCCACAATTATATGGGTTCAACCCAAAACCGATAACCAAACGCTCAATCAACCATATACCTAACCTCAATCTCACATCGGTTTACAATTACAGGGGTTGAACCCAAAACCGATAATCAAACACTCATTCAACCATATACATAACCTCAATCTCACATCGGTTCACAATTACATGGGTTCAACCCAAAACTGATAACCAAACGCTCATTCAACCATATACATAACCTCAATCTCACATCGGTTCACAATTACAGGGGTTGAACCCAAAACCGATAATCAAACACTCATTCAACCATATACCTAACATCAATCTCACATTGGGCCACAATTACATGGGTTCAACCCAAAACCGATAACCAAACGCTCATTCAACCATATACCAAACATCAATCTCACATCGATTCACAATTACAGGGGTTGAACCCAAAACCGATAATCAAACACTCATTCAACCATATACCTAACATCAATCTCACATCGGGCCACAATTACATGGGTTCAACCCAAAACCGATAACCAAACACTCATTCAACCATATACCTAACATCAATCTCACATCGGTTCACAATTACAGGGGTTGAACCCAAAACCGATAATCAAACGCTCATTCAACCATATACCTAACATCAATCTCACATCGGTTCACAATTACATGGGTTCAACCCAAAATTGATAACCAAACGCTCATTCAACCATATACCTAACATCAATCTCACATCGGTTTACAATTACATGGGTTGAACCCAAAACCGATAATCAAACGCTCATTCAACCATATACCTAAACTCAATCTCACATCGGTTTACAATTACATGGGTTGAACCAAAAACCGATAATCAAACGCTCATTCAACCATATGTACTAAAAGGGAAACGGACAATCAATTTTACAAAATATGTTAAGTAGTCTGACTGGTTAGTGAGCTGAATTATTATGCCAAGTGCTCGGGTTCGAACCTTCCAAATGACGTTTTTTTCACTAACTCACAGCAGCCCACAATCTCACGGGTGTGAGATTGTTCTCTCAAGACCGTGAGGTTCTCTGGACATTAGGGAATGATTTGTTGATTCTCACGGCCCAGTCTCACGGGCGTGAGATTGCCATCATTAAGGTGTCACAGAAATCCCATCTCACGTCCTAGTCTCACGGGCGTGAAAGATTCATCCTGCATCAGAGACACTGAGAAATTACCATCTCACGGCCGTGAAAATGAATTATTGAGGCCGTGAAAAAGCCTGCTGGCAGGGTGAATAAGGTCCATTTTCAACCATTTTTCGTTATATGATCATTCGTAACTTCTTCCTTGTGGACACATTAAACATAATATAGAGAAAAGATAACATCACTGAATAATGCTTCATTCATAACTTCATTGTAATTTCAACAGTTTCCTAAACTTCAATCAACATCTACATTCAGTAAAATTCATTCAACATCTACATTTTCCTAAACTTCAAAAAAAACATCCACATTAACTAAACTCTACATTAACATCACAACTCTCAATGCTTCTTAGACTTTCTACCCTTTTTCTCCCCATGCGCGTGCAACGGCTTTCTTCCTCGATTGAGTAAGTTCGTCTTGAAATTCACCTTCTCAGTCTCAATTTGGGCAGGTCTCACATGACTGTCAAAATATTCTTCTGATTGTGTCGTAATTGTAGCTTTCACCTCATTCAAATGCGTCGTGAGCAAGTACATTGTAAGTTGTGCCCGTTCATAGTCACTGTCGAACTGGTCAAGCTTCTTGGAATATCGATCTGGATCCAGCAAGTAATTGGAGACAAATAGTCCACAATCAAACCTGTAATATAACAAATAATTACCATGGTCATGATGCGAACAAATAATTATCGAACTTAATTAGAACAGTGCACGATTGAACAACAACAAAGGGTACCCATTTGGTTGGCAAGCAACATCCCGGCGATATCTAACCACAAAGTCCACAAATGAAAACGTCCCGCAGATATCATCCTTAAGCAACCAGTCTAGACCCAATTTCTGCAAATGAAAACATCCCCCTCATCGATATTTAACGACAAAGACGGCAAACGAAAAACGACTAACAACTAAGCAAGAAGTCAAGTTTGAAAACTTGAAGAACAAGAAGCAAACCAGTTTATGCATCCTTGCATCATATTCTAGGTTATGAATTCCTGGTATTGAGTCCCAGATTTCAATTTCTTTGGCTTCCATGTTAAAGACCGCCAGATAGAAGTGGGACACCGTGAGGTTGAAAATTGGGACATGAATCTGAAATAATGCACAAACAAACAATAATTATCAATTTAACATAGGAGTGTGAAGCCATTTCCTTTTAGAAAACAACATTACAACATACCTTACTGCAGTAAAGTAGCTCACTTATACGGTATCGCTCAAGTATCTTATATGAACGCATGTTTTCCATAAATTGCTCCTCGTTTTTGCAATGATACGCACGATCCTAGAAAAATAATACACAGTTACCCACACAAGCTATATGTAACAAACAAATAGATTAATTTCATGACAAGAATAGACAAAGCAGACAACTGTACCGAAACTGAAGGTGGAAAGAACCAAGACACGCCACCACTGCGACCGCAACTTCGTTCTTCTAGTGTCTTGCACAGACATGCCATTTCTATAATCTAATGCATCATCATCACATATACCAAAGTCAGCAATACAAGTTTAATCTACTAAATTACACACATAAAGGAACTCACCCTTGTTGAAATTTTGGTCCTGGGCAAAAACTCGACCAAATCTTCACGTAACAACTCAAGAGCCCCGCCATCAAGACGAACCAATACGTCCCTGTTATACAAGACCAAGTTCAAACACCACAACATTAGAATAAGGCAAATACCAAAAATTTCCTACAGATATGATCCAATCTTACTTGTAATGATTTCGGGAGGTACCTTTCGGGAAGCGAACTACTAAAAGCAAATTGAATCATCTTTACTGCCTCCAGAGTCAATGGTGTCTGAACAACAAAGGGAGGAGCACGGTACAAAGGTTGTCCTTTCTTAGCTCTGGGATTTGCACGTTCGAATGGAGAGACCACATACAAACTAGGCTTCAATTTAGATACACTACGTAGTCCACCTCCCTTTCGCCCCTTTATTGTTCAAAAACATAAAAACAAAACAAGTTCATTAGTAACCACACCATAAGTACAAATAATTAGAAAACTTAATAAAGTGTAATACCTTCACAGTCTTGGCACAACCATCATTAGCAGCAACACTTTCATCACTCAACAATATGAATTTCTCAACTTTAGACGCTTTCGCTTGCTTGCAAGGAGACTTTTGCACAACTTTGACAGAAGGAGATTCAGAACCGCAGTCATCTCCAATTTCCCCCTCAGCTTCTCCCCAATTCTTAACACCTAACCCTTGAGTCTTGACAGATTCGGAGGTAGGAGAAATGGGTTCACTTGGTTTTTCAACCTCAGCCTTCTGATTGCCCTTTTCCCCTCTGATAAGCTGCTCCGTTGACAACAAAACAGCTGCAGAAGCTTTCACATTATCAGCCTCATCCTTCTTATCGTTCTTTTTCAACTCAGTAGGCGGCTCCCTTGACAACGGATCACCTATAGTTGCTTTCACTGCCTCTATAATGGACTTCACTTGACTACCAATTTCGTCTCTAAAAGCCCGAAATTCGTTCTCCATATTCACAACCCGACTCATTAGCTCATTCTCTCTGGAAGCAGCATCACCCATTGCAACTCTAAATTCTTGCCTAAAGTTGTCAATTCTACCCTCCATGGTAGTAAACCGAGCGTCAATACGCTCACGGAGAAGCAGCTCATCACCGTCGGGTTTTTGCCGTTTCCCATCTCTTTTTTCCCGTTTCCTTGCAGGTGATTTCAAACCTGCATCCTCAGCTGATCTTTTACCCGAACTGCTGGAAACCTACAAATTAATTAAAAAGGGAACCAAATGTACCATTAGCATGCTCCAACTCGTCAAAAGAATCAAATATACTATCAGTCTTACCACTTCTGTTAACAATAACTCCACGTCTCCGCTCCCCCAGCTCAACAAATCCAAACTCCTATCAATAGTTTCGAAAATACCATTTGCATGCTCCAAGAATATTAACTACAAAAAAAAAATACTATAATCAACATGATGATTAATCATTACAAATATGTAGAAAGTAGGGATTAGCAATTATTTACCTCCAAGAACAGCAAGCAACCCGGTATATACTTTCTCCCCTCAGCATTATGGTCGCAGATGCATTTGACCAATTCATTGAAGCAAAACGATGCCCAATTCTTCTTCGGAATATCGGCAACATCGAGGACAGCGTATACCGAAGATAACGAAAAGTCATCTCTTCTAGTTGGTACTAATAGCACCCCCATTACGTACAAAATAAACGTTTGAAGAAATAGATCGCCGCTATCTTTCATCTCCGACAAAGCCTTCCGCATTAAGCTTGTCGAAATCGCCTGTCGGGCACAATCAACTGTCGAATACACTCTAAATGGATTCAATTCCTCGGATCTTCGTCCCACTTCTTCACCATTCAAGATGATATCAGTACCTCCCTCAGGCACGCCCATAATTCGCTCGAAATCTTTGGCCGAAATATGGACTTTCAACCCATAAGCCTGAATTGAGCTTTCTTCCACATTAAAGCTCTTCAAAAGGATCTCCAACAACTCACGTTGGAGCATTCTTCCTTTGACTTCAAGCATACGACCAAAGCCACATCTCTTAATGGCCTCTGATTGACAAGCCTCTAAATTTGAGACTACTGAGAATACTTTCCTAGGAGAACAGCGGGTGCTAAAAATTTCATGACTCTTCGTCTTCATTATAGAACAATTTTAGCAAACTGCAAAATTAAAACAACAAAAAAATTATAAGCATGCCTTGAAACACGAATTATAAGCATGCCGAAGAGTACTAACAAAATACACAAAGCCAGAGTCGTCCACCACTGATCTAAAGAAGCAACTTTCAGTTTTCACACTTAAACACATTCGAGAAAACGTGGTTATGACAAAGTTTCATTCAAGAAAAGGATCATTTAATCATTCGGTAAACACATTCTCCAGGTAATGAGTTCAATCCTGGTTTTCAATATATGGCTTTAATCAATATTGAACAAATACAAGACTATACCAGAGCTCACAAGCACACTTGCCTCGATATCAAGTTCTAACTACCAGAAGAAATGAAAACCCCCTACATCAACACCTGAGTACACTAATTAACCATGAAATCCGCCATTGGCATATATAAATTTCACCCAAAACACCCAGCTTCCATTAAATTTCACCCAAAATGCAAATTCTCACGGCCGTGACATGACCCGTGAGAAGCAAAGAGTAGTTTTCATATTCCAGACAATCTCATGGCTTTGGTTTCAAAAATCACGGTCGTTAAACTAAGCCGTGAAACTAAAAACACCTTGTATGTAAAAATGGACTTCTCACGGCTCATCTTTAAATATCACGGGCGTGAGATTAACCCGTGATATGGGCACAGCTGAAACTCAAAAACACGCCTCACATCTGAAAATCTCACGGCCGGGAGATGAACCGTTAGATTTTTTTTAAAAAAGGGGGAGTTCCAGGGGGTTTCACGGGTTGGGTTCGACAGTATCACGGCCGTGAGATGAGCCGTGTTTGTGTAATTGAAATGCTGGACTTCTCACGGCTCATCTGTTAATCTCACGGGCGTGAGATTAACCCGTGAGATGGTCACAGCTGAAACCCAAAAAACACGCCTCACAACTTAAAACTCACGGCCGGGAGATGTGCCGTTAGAATGTTTTTAAAAAAATTGTAAGTTCCAGGAGGTTTCACGGGTTATATCACGCCCGGGACAAAAACCGTGAGATGGAACCCTCAAATTGGAAACACCCTATTTACTTCCTCTTTTCTACTTGAACCCGACCCCCAACCGTGAAGAAAGCAGCTAAAAGGTTGTCCAAAAAGAATAAACATCATTTAGCAAGTAAAGCAGGTGCAGAGCTAAACTTCTATTCTTCTTCCAAAATCACATCAACACCTTCCGTAAGTCTAGACTTGGCTAAGTAGTTACCAAGAAGAACGACTTCAATGGGACAATATTGAAAATCCGTCTTTATTTCTTCCCAAGTCTTTAGATGAACTAAAAATCCAAAATATCTTGCAAATAAAACAAAAGCCACTGAACATTTGTAACCTTCTACCCGCCATTTCCTAGGTTGGGGACAAGATGCAGCAGAACAGTAGTATTGATAAAGCATCATGGAACTTTAACATTTCATTTTCCTCAATTCGTTAACCAACATACGATCACCACCTTCATTAGAAGCAGCATAATCAGTAGCTCTGAAAACATAACAAATACACGAGCTTCTAACAATTTGGAGCAGTATGAAGTAGGCAAGAAAAAGATGCTGTTATGCGTTACAATGAGGTCTACTGATTGTATCAAATGTTCCACCACGATACCAACGCTTGCTAAAGATTCTAGAATTATGATCAGTCATATAAAATGAGATCGAGGCACGGAATGTACAATAAAGAATAAAACTGGGAGTAACTCCCAAGCTGCCGTATATTCTAAGGCCAACAACCATGCTCTAAATATCCTAACTAAGTTTGACCTTAATGTCTCATCATTCATGGAAGCTCTTTTACCCACTGCACTAAACTTCTTTTCTACATTATATACACAATTCTAACTCCACAGACAGTCCCTTCGGATACATCCGATAACTCCACAAACAGAAAACTCATACTATGAAGTGAACAGTTAAGATAAGCATTTCTGTTGGTTAATCGCATGCTTGGAGCCACTAACCATAGCAAAGAGACTTAAATCAATCAAACAAATCATGGTCTTCAAACTTAACTACATTCATCAATTGGCTAAACAGAGAAAAATTCCCAACTTTCTCAGTGAACACGGCCTTTCTATCTACCATATCATATCATATCAATCCTCCCACGAAGAAGATGGAAGAACTACAACAACAACATCCATCCAAAGCTTCCTCACCAATGGAAGCATCATCAACAACCACAACCACAACCACAACAACAACAACCACAACTGCTGTGAATTCTTAAGACTCGAATTCTTCTACCCTAACAACAGAAGAACCCAATGCTCCTCCTCAACAGAAGAAGATTGAGGAACAACAACAACAACAACAACAACAACAAGAGCCTGCTAAGGATGTTGCTGAAACGGAGACAAATCAAGCACAACCTCAACAGCAAAAACAAGGTGAAGAGAAGGTAAATGCTGCAAATTCTCCTTCAAAACAAGTGAAGGAACAACAGGAACCGCCATTGCAGCTAATTATCAAGCTAAACACAAAGAAGATAGTACTAACCGAAAAAAGTTGCGGTGGAGGAGGGGTTTTGTGCAGAGTCTTCGTTAGCTATCGATGGGAAGAGGGGTTTTGTGCAGAGTCTTCGTTAGCTATCGATGGGAAGAGGGTCTTCGTTTGCAATCGACGAAGAGATGCTCGCTCTCGTCGTCCCTTGCTCGCCGCCTTCACTGTCGTCGTCGGAATCCGGAATCCGAATCGCCGCCTTCACTGCCGCCTTCTACTTGTCGTCACCCACTGCTCGCCGTCTTCACTCGTCGTCACCCACTGCGTGGAGAGGATCGCCGTCTTCACTGCTCGCTAGCTGCGTGGAGAGGATCGAAGGAAGAGGGGTTTCGGCGGTGAGAAGAAGAGTGTAATTGGTTTCGAAGGAAGAAGAGTGTAATTGGTTTCAGACAACCGGTTGTACCGGTCATCAACACACAAATAAAATAATAAATTAATAATTTAAATGAAATCTAATGGTTGATATAGTTTGGACATGATCTAATGGCTGTAAATGTTTTATAGTACCAATACTATAAAGCACACTAAAATGACTCGTTCCTATAATCATAACTTGGAAAACAGTAACACGTCATCCTCTCTTTCACAAGAGGGACACTATTTTGGAAGAGCTGAACCCCTTGGAGAGCATAGAGAGAAGGAGATTGTTGGAAGAACAAAGCTTGAAGAGAATAAGAGGAATGCTTGAAGAGAGGATTTCCCAGCTTGGATTTCTTTTTAATGGTTTTCCTTCTCCTCTCTCTCTCTTGTTCTTCTTTTCCACTTCATTGGGTAATTTCTTAAGGTATTTTGGTCCCCCCAAATCATAATTTAGGATTTAGTGTGATAATTGGTAATATATGGTTTGATTGAGTTCAATTGGTGTGGCCAATGCTTCAACTTATATTTACATGTGTTTTGCCATGTTTGATAATATAGAGATTTGGCTTAGGTTTTTATAATCATTCCCCTATTTTGATTCCTCGCCTAATTGATGCCTCTGGAATGTTTACATGACCATTTAATCATGCAATTGGTGTGTTAACAACTTATTTAGAGATGGTAGTTTGTATCCCTAATCATGAAATTGGGCTATGTGACTTTGGGTCGGTGGGTGTGATTAGGAGGGGAATCGAGAGACATGACCATTACACTGATTCCCACCTAGCAACCTTCGAGCCTCCACTAAATCGATTTGGTTGAGTGTCACTTAGTGCTGTTTTAGCACCGACTCTGGTCAGACGTGGTTCAACTGATCGGCCGGACTATAGTTTGACAACGCTGATGATAATAGATTGATCACGACATATTTTCAAAAATTAAAATTTTATTTATATTAAAATAAAATAAAAAACTAAACTGAAGAAATCGAAACACAATGGTATGGGGTCGTTTAAAAAAGAAAATTTGATATGAGAGACTTATGAGGGATTTGGGCCAAAATTGCCCACTTAAAAACCTAGAAATTTTAAATCAGTTATTTTTCCAATTTACTTCTTTGTCAAGACATGAGGGATTCGGACCCCAATTATGCAAACCCAATTTACCTTCATATACCTCCTCCTCAATCCTTCTTCTTCAACCTCGTCTTTCTCCAGACAGGTATGATGCGATATAATCCCAGACAGAGCAATGAGTTTTTGAATTTTCTTACATTCCTCCAATTTCATTTCCAATTATGGTTCGTATTTGATATATTTTGGGTTTCCTCTATGTTCAGACGAAGCTTTCAAGGAGGCCAAGCAAAGCGCGTTGGATGCACCCAACTTAGAGTTGTCCTTCACAGCTTGATCCCGACAATATCCAATTTGGTTGGTGGCAATGCTCCCTTTGCGAGTTTATCCAAGGTTGATGCCCTCTACAATGATGGGTTTTGATGGGGGAGGATGAGCCAAAATAGTTTTCCCATCAGTCTCACAAACAAAGGGTTTTTAGGACAGGACCCTTGTTTACAACATTAGAATTGACGTGTCGTGGACTGGCAACATGGGCGATAACGAAAGTAGTCTCGTTGTCGGAGGTTGAAGCAGGTCAGGCAATCACCGTCGGTGCCAGACAGCGGTCTGAGTGGATACTTGACAATTTTGAGAGGGCAATTAAACGAATCAAAGGAATAGTATGTTGGGGGAGAAGGACATTTGACGAGAGAAGGAAGAAGAAGGATGATATTCGTCAGAAGAGGGGAGATGATAATTTTGGAAGTAATAAAAATAAAATTAGCGATTTCAAAAGAGCTGACCCCATCAGATCATCTGAATCAAGGGCAAACCTTGCCTGTTAAAAATACTCAATACCATTTAGGAATTAATTAAATTGAAAAATAATCATTAGTAGCTTTATTATAACCGAAGACCTATTATTTAAGAAAATATATGTGCTTCAAAATATAGTATTAGTGGCAAATACTAATGCCACTAAAAGGGGGAAAAGAAGGCAATAAAAGTCATTCAAAAGTGATTTTAGCAACACGAATATTTGTCCCAAATTCGTCAATTTGCAGCACATGGTAGCTGTCATTAACATTAGTATTGACAGCACACATTTTAGTATGGTACTAGGTCTATAGAGACACATAAATAACTTACAGTAGCATATATGTTCAATCGCTAAATCCGATTTTCTTGTATTGAGAGATTCATGGAGAGTGATGTTGTATTTGAAAACATGCCATTTGTAGTTTTAACGTTGCAATTTGGTTGTTGGTCAAAAGTAAAAACCCTCTAAATCTCTTGTACAATCTTCTTCTATTTATAGTGTGGCTCTAAACAAGGGACACTTTTTCTATCTTTATAACACTTGTAGGGACACACATTGTATGAACAAGTAGCAGATACTTCTGGTACTGTTCCTCTATCATAAATATTTGTTCATCCCTCGCATCATTGCCATACCATGGTAACCATGATACCAACGTTAGTTGTTACATAACATGCACTTATTATTGTTCTTATTAAGAAAAGAAACACTTTGCTTTGCAAGATTTACAACACTCTTGCACAAAGCAAATGCTTACATAATAGTACAATACAATCATTATGCTATATATATGAAGGCCCAACAAAGGCACACACCTTCCCCAACACAACATTAGCATATAACATTACTCTTATTATAAGAATTATTTCACATGACCACCAGACAGACAATACGATCAAGGTTGTTGTTACACAATGTCTCTCCCCATAGGAAGACAGAGAATATATTCGACCGGAGATTTATCATAAGTGGCTGTAAACACGCTTACTCGGTAAAACAGCTGCTAACACGACTTATTTCTTGTTCACGAACAGACTTTTTTGGAATGCTCGATCGCTCATCTCAGGAGGGTGGGGGTCCGTTTGCTGGCCGCAGAAGGCCGAGATGTAACTTAGGTCGGGTGCAGCCTTAACGATGGTTCTATGGCCGACGGTGATAATGGCCATCAGAGGGAGGAGCAGTGTCAAGAAAGAAACCATGTTGAAGATGAAGAAGACGATGATGGTAGTTGGTTATTATTGCTTTGTGTGCATGCATATAAATAGATAGTAGGGCTGGGAAATGGTGCGATCTGGTCCATACCAGACCATATATACGGTCTATGGTCTAGATCGAGAGGCTGAAGTATAGACCACAGACTATACAATCCGGTCCAGACCACGCCTGTTCGGTCTGGTCTGGTCCAGATAGACCACACTCAACGAAAAATGAATAATTTGTTTAGTCAACCACACAAAAATTGAACCAATAACAAAGAAAAATAATTGTTATTTGCCTTAAAAGATTAATCCTAACATGCATGCATAATTTTGAAACCCTAAATCTTAGTACATAACAAAAATACAAAGTAAAAGCATCCCAACTTGCACCATAACGTCATAAACATTAACATAATGTCCTATTGAGATACGATTATCTCTACTCTCTAGTTAAATATGGTTGTGAATGAAGGAGGGACGAGATTCACAAAACTAAGATTGAGACTTGAGTGTCGTTGTGGGAGTTGGGAGAGTGGTATAATGGGCTGTTAACACGTATTGACAAGTCGATTGGGTCCACGGTTTGGTCCGGTAAACCCGCGGTCTAGACCAGACCAGACCAAGAGATCAAAACATAAAATAATACAGACCATGGACCAGACCAGACTATACTTAACGGTCTACGGTCCAGACCAAATTGTGCGGTACGTTTTAGACCACGGTTTTTCTAATGGTCTGGTCTATTTTTCCAGCCCTAATAGATAGTACCACTGATTCTGTGTTTGGCTGCCTAAATAACTAGCTTCGGTCTTATAGTAAGTAGAACGTTTTTTCTGCGCGATATATCGACCAAATCAATCCGACTATTCCTGTTATGGCATCCATATCCGTCTTACTTTCATCTATAGTATCTTCCAAACTATGTTGTCTAATTAAAATTTACCATTTTTTATCTTTAGGGATATATATGTCAAGAACAAGTGGATCTAATTGAATTGTTGGGAGATTCAATTATGGATTATATATCACTTAATTACTATAACACAACGTCTCAAACGAAAACTTCTTATATAGATTTGAATTTTGCAGAGGTTTGCATACAATGTGCTTAACAGAGCATATTGGGGTCACTAAGATTTGAACGGAAGACCTCTCGATCACTTAATGCTCTAATACAATGTTAAGAACCAGTCGATCTTAATAATTAGTATTTTTTGAAAATGTTCAACATTGAAAGCCAACGACAATAATTTATTTGTCAGGAAGGACCAAACAACGAGTGCTAGGAGGTGCTCTAGAGTTAGAGGATAGTCCAGGGGCAATCTAGGAGAAATTGTCGTGGATTTCTTCATCAAGGAAGCCCGAAGATCAAACTTGGAGGTAGGAATCGAAGCTTAGAGTAGAATTTCTGCACTTTTCTATGGCCTAATCTCCTTCACTTGGGTTTTGATGAACCCAAGTTATGATTTGTTTAATTGGTGATTGTATGAGTACTCTTTCTTCCTAAACTCGAATTTATATCCAATCTATGCATTTGATGTTCAATTCTTTATTAATCAAGATTATTGATTTGATTATTGATCTATGAGAGGGAATATAAGATTAATTGGGTCAATTAGAGCACCTTAGATTGGAAGTAGGGGGTCGATTTTGCGAGAGTGAGTTGATTTTGTGCTTTGTATTGAGTGGGAACCTCACCCAATAGAGGGGATCTTGTGTAGAATGCCTTGATCAGTTGTACTAGCTAGAGAACGGTACGCCCCTCTAGACTACCGATTCAAGAGGGCTTTTGTGCTTTAATCGAGAATCAATGTCTAGTCAAGGATCATCCGCATTATAGACGAGAGTGGAGGAAGTTAGAGACTCATCAATCTCAATTCGGCTAGTGGCTTGGTGGATTCAAACACCCAAGTGAGCCTTTAACTTGTAATTAGCTAGATTAACTATAGAGTAGTTTGTTCTTATATTCAAACTTTGATTGGCTAGATAACAAAACTAAACTGAGTAAGAGTACATCTAGATGCCTTGGGGTTCAATAATTGTATTACTTTACTTACACTATACTGCTTCCCAATTCGTGGTTGCACTTGGTCATTTATTGGAGTTGTAGTAAAATCTAGTCACTGATCCAAACAACCCAAAAGCGAAATCTAACAGTTAAAATAATTTGGAGTTGTGAGAAATTCATGTTAAAAAACTAATATCCATCCCAATCTCTTAATAACCTCACTGAGAACAAAAGGGATGTGGTATATGATTATACTTCTATAAATGAGCATCCTGCAATATGCTTTAACCTGAACTATAAATGGAAGGACAAACATGGATTCATGGAAGTGTACGAGAAGCAAATTTGGTTGAGTCATCCTACATTTGCTAGGTAAAGCTGTCTGATCTAGAGAACGAAGAATAGTTTTAGACTGATCGATTCAGTTTGTTGCCGGTTTGATCCAGCAGGCAGGCGGGCAGGGTAATGCGGTCGAAATTTCATCGCAATGACAAGACAGGTTTTATCCAACTATCTATAGCTGCTCTTGTTGTAACCGGTAATTCCCTCTCAAACACAAGGCAAATAACACAGAAATTTACGTTTTGTTTTTATAACTGGACTAGTCGATGGAGTATATATAGTTTATATGGATCTTCACCATCATCATACAATACTATATGAGTATATGGAGGTTCTCTATAAGAACATACTTCATTCAGAACATCCAACCTTCTGAGGATTTGTAGGAAGGATAAGCAAATATCTTATTACTTTGAACTTGAATCTAAATATCACTTTCATGTTGAGAAATATTGTTTTTTTTTACCTTCTTAAGTTGCATATAGTATATTTTTTACAATTTTTTTTCGTTAATATCATTCAATAGAATGACACGCATATCTTAAATAAAGAATTAAAAGGGAGAGGAAAAGGACAACTCGTGAGTTTGATTGAATATTTTAACATTTTTGTCGCGGTAATGGACTTTTAAATCTCTTTCTTGGTCGCCCAACAGTTGGCTTTGTCTTAACCCCAATTACAATTGGATAGTCTTGTTCATGATCTGAGCTTGACACATCATTGTTGGTTCCACCATGTAAAGATCTTTTCATTAATTTCAAGTCCTTAAGTAATGTTAAAAAAACTCCACATGTGTTCTAATACATAGTGTTATCCTCGGTTGCTTATGTAGATATGTCACAGAAATTATTACTCAAATTGAAATAACTCTTCCAATCTATTCTTTAGAACTTCCGCAAACTTGAATTGCTTTTCTAATATCTCCATGTTTCGCATAATTTGTCCATCTCTTGAAAATATAATCTCCAGGAATCTACTTTACATTTTTCTTGTCAAGAACATTCAAAGCACGAGCACACAAAATTCCCACAAAGTTAAACTTCTTGCATCTGCATTCAACTATCTGACGAGAAGGCTCAAAACGAACATTGTGTTATGTACCACTACTAGAATATATTACTTTATATTCTATTTTACCTTCAGTTTTGCCGACCTTATCAATTCTGCAATCCTAATTTCTGAGATATTCTCCTTTAAACATTTTAAACACTTCAGGAATTGTAAACATATGATGACTATTTTAACATCTCAACATTTTCTTTTAGCATTGGGTTGGTATTCCTCAGTTTGAACTCTCCCGGAAGCTCTTTCTACCTTCTATCATCCACCAATCCGTTATAATGGTCGAATACACCATATTGTGTTTTGACTTCAATCACTTCTTCAACACATTATTTATTGATTCACTATGTTGGGCACTCTTCATATCATGCAGCAGTAAACATATGACACAGGTAAGCCAGACGTGTTCAAGTTCGAGTTAATGGGGTCAGTTGATTTATGATACGATATCATAGTTGGTTTGGTGTTTCTATTCTGAACACCCTTAATATTAACTTTTAACTTAAAACAGGTAGTATGAGAGACCTGCGTTAATTTCAAGCCCATAAGTTAGTTTTTCTTTCAAGCACGTGTGTGGATGTAATTAATATTCATACATGCATGAACATCTATCGACAATTCGAGTTATTGACTTTTTTACCGGGATTGTGTCAAATAGAACGAATCCACTTTCCCATACCATTTTGAAATGCAGAAAAAGGGCATCCTTTATTTGTTTATTATATTCCAGGATGTACCAATTTTATAATTCATACATCCTTTTAGTCAATGGTTAATTACGCATAATAGAGACAGTTCTTGTTATATTGGGGGTCGTGGGGATTTGAACACACAATCATTTGGCCAAACTAAATCTGATACTATGTCATAAATCAGTTGGTCCCAATAACTCGAATTATTGGAAGAAGGTTCTACGAAATCTTATATCACTCTCTACCATTGACCAAAGTATTGGGCGAAGCGACACACTTAACTTTTGGCGCCTCCTCTGCTGCTAGAAGAATCGCGGCATCGGCAGCGAGTGCACTGCTCCTCAGATGCCATGCGGTGTCTGTCACCGTCCCGTAGCAAGCGCCGACATAGCTCGTGTCGGGATCCCCTTCGATGTGGTCGCTAAAGATCGTGATACAAAGAACGGTTATGAAGGAAGTCTTCTACATGTGTGTGGTTCGAAAGGCCTGCTACGGCTTGACAATAGTGATGAACTGATGATAGTAGACGGGAGGAGTTAGAGTGTTAATTTCATAAGAGTTAGCACCATCCTAACCTCTATAATCAGTGTCCATTACTTTTAAGTTAAACCAGACTATGAGGAGAAACAAAGGGCATGTTTGGTATTTGAAAAAAATTAAATTTTAATTATCTCTCTCCTCCTTTACAGAGAATTTTAGCGTGAAAAAAACCACCACCAAAAAACTACTACTATTTAAATTAGTAGTGATTTAGCTTAGATGGTGTAGTGATTTTATAATAATCAGTAGTGAATTTCTTTGTATTAGTAGTGTTTTTTAATTAGGAGAAGTAGAGGATTTTTAGAAAGAACAATATAACAAATGAAAAATAATACTACAAAGAACAAATATTACTACTAATATACAAAACACTACTAATAATTTCAAATATCACTGCTCAACTGCTAAGGCATACGACAATCACTACTCCACAATCACTACTAACCCAAAATTACTACTAATCAATAATATTATGGATCTAACAGAAAGTTCTCCTTTTTCCTACGACATGCTATCCATGAACAATTGAAGACAGTGGTGATGGGAAGCCAATGCAGACAAGGGAGGCGGAAGTAAGGGCGCGCCTACTCGTTTCTCTGCATCAAACGACAACCTCTCCCCATATCTAGTTTTATCAAATCACCATCGGTGATGGCGACGTGGTTACAGGCGATGGAGGTGAACGCCAGCAGGCGATGGCGAGGCGGTTGCGGGTAATGACGAGGCGGTTGCAAGCGATGGCGAGGCGGTTGGCGATGTTAAGGCGGTTACGGGTGAAGCGGTTTTAGGCGCGCGGTTGCGGGCGATGACGAGTCCATTGTGGGGGAGGCCGAAGCCGACATGGCTAAGATCTTGTCGTAGTCGACCGGAAGGGTAATCGACGGAGATCAGAGTTTCCTTAGAGAGAGATGGGGTTCTGGATTTTTTAGAAGGAGAGAGAGGGAGTAATGGGACGAGGGATGGCAATGGGTAGGGTAAGTGCGGGTTTACCCTATACCAACTCCTAACCCGCCGGGTAGAGCCTCCTAAAATACTTGACCAAATAACCATCGGATATGAAAATGATATAACCATACCCTACCCACCGGGTAACCACGGGTATGCGGGTAACCATGGGTACGAATCCTAAAATATGAATATACACATATATGCACATACATACTGTTGCCCATTAAAAATTCTCAATACTTTTAACTGTTCTAACTTCAACAATCCACACAAATAAAAACAACAAACACATAATAGTTGTTCTTGCTTCTACAATCCACACAAACAAAAACACAATACATCATATTTGTTCTAACTTCAACAGTCCACATATAAACATAAACAGAAAAGACAATCAGTCTTGGTTCTTAGACAAACATATTTTGTGAAGAGCAAAAGCATTGAGTCCCTGGGAATATTGCATCTTGTCTCTCCTCCATATGCCAAACATTAGTTCCCTTCTACAACAATATAAAAGAACAATCAGCATATAAAACAGAGGAAACAGAGCTGAAATATTTAATTTGGAGTATAGAGATTACCAGTACCACACGAAACATCGTCTACAACTTCATCATCAATAATGGTAGCTAAACTCAATTTCTCAAGTGAACTTAAATCATCTACAAGAAAGAAGACACTCCACAAGTTAGCTAACAATTGCATATTGTATAAACAACATATATGAAAGATAGGAAAGACCTATCAGTATACCTGGGACATTAGCATTAAACAATCAGTTCTATGCACACATCAAAACTTCAACTGTCTGTGGGAGAAGTCTGCTACGACAAAGACTAACTAGCCTTCCACCCGAGCTAAAAGTAGACTCAGAAGACACTGTAGTGACCGGAATAGCAAGTATATCTCTAGCAATCAATGCCAAAGTAGGATACTTTGAAGAATTTGCCTTCCACCACAACAATATATCAAACCCTATTGTTTTAGGAAAAACCCTTTCTCTGAGATAACCATCTAACTCGGTTGCAACTTCTTCTTGACTAGCCAGCAATGAAGCCACATACATATCGTAGGCAGACATTTTTGCTCCATTTTGACTACTCAAGTTTACACTTTCGGTCAAACTCACATTATTACCCACATTCACAGTTGAACGATTCTTATATTCCTTCTCTAAATACATAATCAATTTCCGGACAGCCTCGATTTTACCCTTTGCTTCCTAACCATAGATGTTAGGAAAGTAGCATTCCAACAAAGTAAACTTGTACCTTAGATCAAAGACAGCATCTATAGCCAAAACATCATGGATAGAACCTCAATACTTCTCAAACTTTGTCATCATACTCCCTTCATCCTGACTATCAAATCTTTGAGAGCGAGCTTTACTAAGACCTCCATTTAAATTCTTAGTCAGGAGCATTTGTCTTATGTCTTTGATTTTTCTTTTGGGACAACTAAGGACATGTTCTTTCAAATGACTTGTTCCATTATTTGTAGCAGCATTGAGAGCTTTTAAACAGATTCGTTTAAAATGTTTCCAAACTTCACTCTTCAGTTTGCTTGTATCAAGTACCCCATCATTACTAGTAGCAGAAGAAGCATCAGTTGCAAGTGGTGGTGGTGGTGGAATCTCCACTCCAACCGTAGTAGCAGGCATACCACTAGAATTAGGAGTATCTGAGCAACCATTTGTTGACGAATTGCTCTCAACGTGTGCGACTATGGGGGGGATTTCCACAAGGAGATTCATTTGACGAACTCATTGTTCCACCTACAAAACAGGACGGATCGATCAGGGGAAACGCACAGCTACAGTGACAATATGAATATAATTTGAACCCTAGGTAAACATATAATTCCATGAAGTTGGACAAATTTTATAATAAACAACAGAAACAATAAAAAACCCTAGGTAAACCTATAATTCCACGAAGCTGGGTCTAAAATTATATCTCATTTGAACCAATCGACGCAAAAACATACCTTTTGCAGTCGCGGTGGGGGAAGGTACTACGTCGCGGGGGATTTTGAGAGTTATCTCGTCGTTTTGCCTATATTACAATGAGATGCTGGCTGGAATGGGGGAGTCTTGGCAAGCCGCACTGGAACGGGGGAGAGCAGGTCGTGGGAGATGCTGGCTAGAATGGGGGAGATCTTGGCGAGCCTCGTTGGAACAGGCGAGAGCAGGTCGTACGAGGAGATGCTTGCTGGAACGGGGGAGATCCAGGCGAGCCGCGCGCGACCGAGAGGGTAGCAGGGAAACGGCGCACGAATGAGAAGGAAGCAGGGGAGAGGAGGAAGGCGCCGTTGGGATTGGCGGCCGACGGGGATCCTTGAAAACGGCACGCAAACGGAGGGAAGCGAGGGGGGGGGGTCGTAGTGTGGAGTGTGGGCGTGGGTTTTGGCCGGCTGGGGGCGGCGAGGGAGAGCTTAGGGAATAGGGTTTGGATTTTAGGGTTAGAGACAAAGTTGGGAAATGGAAGAAGTGAAGATGATTGTCTTTTGGTTGGATAGTGGCTAGCGGGTAGTGGGTGTTGGGTTGCTGCTGAGTAGGGTTAGGGTCTAGAAAAATCAACCTTTAGTTAGCAGGGCGGGTAGTATCTATTACTATACCCGTACCCTACCCGCATTTTTACAAACGTTGACCGGTTACGGTCGGGTAGAATACCATGGTTTCGGGTTGGATTGCCATCCCTAGGTGGGCGGCTGGGGAAGGAGGATAGAAACATGATATTTATATTAGGGTTTAATGGTGTATACTAAATTATCCTCTATTTATTTCTGACCCTAGGATTAGTTTTTAATCTGATGGTTAATAGACTAGTTAGTATGGTGCTAACCCAATTAGATTCCGATAATAGACTCACGACTTATTTACACAAATTAAAATTTTATTTATTTTAAAATAAACAAGTAAACCAGTAAAAATTGCAATACAACACTATGGGGTTGTTTTGAATAAGGAAATGTGATATGAGAGATTCGTGTCGTAATTGGAAAATTTTTAGCGCCAGCCATTCAAGGTGTCAGTTTGTTATTGGTGAATTTACTTTTTCTTCTTAATAATTAATTATGCTAAGTAAATCAAGAATTAAAATATTAAAAAATGATGAAATTACCAATAGAAAACTGACACGTGGCTGGTTGGAGCTTTTGCGTCCAACCAAGGTTGGAGGTAAGAATTTCCCGTCGTAATTGGCCTATTGATGAGCCTGCCATTTATAGTTCTTATGTTGCAAATTGGTTGTTGGTAAAATCACTCTAAGTGGTCATTTGCTTGTTGGATTTGGGTCATGGATTTTGTACCCAAATCCCAATGTTGATGGATTTAACATAAGTCCATTGTTTGTTGAAGGGTGCTAAATCCGTGGGGTCCTCGGATTTGGTCTTTATTTTGGAACCAAATCGTGGATCCCACGGACTTGTAAATCCCACATATTGATTTGGGATTTGCAAATCCTTGATGGTTATTTATTTATTTAACAAATTCATCATCAAATCTATCATGCAAACATTAGACTCTTCAAATGCATAATCCAATAAATCCAACATAAATCCCAAGGTTTTTATTCGCCAATACCCTTATTATTCAAATCCAACAAGCAAACGACCATTAAATCATTATAATCTTGTACAATATTCTTCTCTTTTTAGTGCCCCTACGTACACAAGGGACACTTTTTCCTATCTTTATGTTGCAAATTGAATCCCATAATATAGTACATATTGTTCACCCCACACATCATTGCCTGTTACATAACATGCAACTATTGTTGCGATTGTTATTAAGAAATTGAATGCTTTGTAAAGTCTACAACACTTTTACACAAGCTCTTCTAATGGGGAAGATGAGGAGATATATTCGACCAAAAGTTCATCATAAGTGACCTCAGAAAAGAAACGAAGAAGGTAAACATGCTTACTCCGGAAAGCTGCTTGCATGCAAACACGACTTATTTCTTGTTCACAAACGAACTTTTCTCGGAATGACCGATTTACTGAATGGAATTTTTATTATGGGAGGCAGAAGTTATATGTCTCGAACCTCAGGAAACAACCCGCGAGAGTGATTTGGCCGCCATACACATTCTTGCACAAGGTGTTGAGCAACCAATCTTGCGCGAACTTGAGGCACGCGGTGCAGTCTTCGTCCGAACCGCTAGTGGGACACGAACCAAATCCAAACATGTCGGGATCGGTAAGTACGGTACCGCAGTTGCCAGCGGTGCCGGGGCTCACGACGTCAATCGCCAAGTCCGTCGCTTGGAGTGCTAGATTGCGCAGCTTAGGAGGGTTGGGGTCCCTTTTCTGGCTGCAGAGGGCCGAAATGTAAGTTAGGTCGGGTGCGGCTTTAACGACGGTTTTGGGAACGACGGTAATGATTGCAAGCAGCGGGAAGAGCAGTGTCAAGAAAGAAGCCATGTCGATGACGACGATGATGGTGGTGGTGGGTAGGAGACAACGAGTGGTGGTCTTTCTTCTTCTAATTATTGCTTTGTGTGCATGCTGAAATATACACGGCTGTTTCTGTGTTTTTGCCGCCTAACCAACTAGGCAACTACCTAGCTTCGATTTTATAGTAAGTAGAATTTTGTGAAATTGAGGGGATATATCGATCAAATCAATCCGACTATTCCTGTTGTGGCATCCATGGCCGTATTACTGATCTCGTCCTTGGTATCTTCCAAACTATGTTGGCTAATTATGATTACCTTTTCATCTTCAAGCATATATGTATCGACAGTCGATACTTCGTCAATGATATTTTCTTTTACTTTTGAAATGGACTTAGAGTGGTGGAGTAAGAAATTTGAATGAGGGGACTAATTGAATCATTGTGATTTTATTTTTTTATTTTTTTTTTGTGAGAGGGAATTCAAGCCTTACCACGTACTCTATTTCTTAAATTTATTACGAACTTTACATGTAAATTTATCATATTTTAAAATTCGGTACCATAGCTCCAACGATGGGAGGGTGTATCATGGGGTGGTTCAGAAAAGGACCGGGTCTGAATACGATCGACTTAAAAAATAATGTAAAAATAATCAGGATAATTATAGAATAGATTCATTTCGGTTCGATCCAGTCCAGTTCCAACTTTGATTCGTGAGATTTTTTTCCACTAATTTTTCTATTTATTTATCATATAAAATATATTTATCAACAAAGTTTTTAATATTTCTCGAACCACTCTAATTTTTTAGTAAGTATAAACATTATAGTATAAAATTTTTATTTTTATTTTCATTGAATGTTAACAATCACAGTTATCAAATAATAAATATTTTAAAATCTGTTTTCAACAATCCGAAGAGCTAGAATCTTTAAATTATTGACAATCTATAGATTTAAACTCATATTCTCAAAACACTACAGGAAAATAGATTTTTAGACACGGGAACTTATTCACGGGAACATTTCCCGTACTTAGAAGTATATTAATAGTCACGGTAAAAATTCCTGTAATTGACGGTATAGATCTAAACATGGGAATTAATTTAACAATTTTTAATTTTTATTTACCGTGACAAATTGTTAGTCACGGTTAATTACCCTGAACAATATCATAATTTAGTTTGAAAATTTTTACCAAAATTTAGGAGGGAGAATTTGGTTTGACTCCAAAATTCATTTCCTCCAAAACTTCCCACAAAAAAATTTCATTTGGGCTCCAAAAAGTAGCCAACGAAAATTATCCCGCCCACCGTCTTTTCCCTAGTTTTTATTTATCGCCTTCGCGGTTTTTGGTTCCTCTTTCCTCGACCTGATTGCCATCGTAAAACAAAAGAAAAAGCTGAAGTCGACATAGTGAACAAGATAGACAGACATAAATCCCTTCTCTCTTCTTCTCTCTAAACGAAAAACATAGGCAAAGACCTATAAATCTCTTCTTCCTCTTCCCCAGATCTGCACCGCTTCACCCAATTCCCTCCCCTCTGACTAAAAATCAATGTTCCCATTCCATATTATCTTCATCTTCAATCAGCTTCTTCCTCGACTCCATGGTTGAAAAATCACCATCACCCCTTCCTCTGTGAGCGAGAAATCTTTATCGCGCTATCCATGGGGCTATCTCGGAACAAATTGAGGCAGAGTATGGCGCGATTCGAGACCCAGGGAAAGGTCCACGACGAACCTAGATCTGTATTCGAAGGCGGAGGTGTAAGAAACTTTCGGCAATGGCGACTCTTGGCACAACTTATAGCGTAAATCGCAAGGGAACTGGACAACGGCGGAGCTAGATGTTCCCGAGCGGCAACGAGCAAGGCTACCAGGAAAGGATCCTACGACCCAGACCTTCCCTTCAAATTCGTCACTTTTTTCAGATGAGGGGCATAAAGGAGATCGCTAGGTTTGTGGAGATTAAATTTGGGATTTGGGGGGTTCTGTTTTTGTTGGGGTTTTGGGATGGGTTCTAGAGATGGGATTTATGAGGGGTTTGTTTCTTGTATGTTGCAGATGATGGCGCCAGCAACGACGATATAATGAGGATTCTTTTGTGTGCATTGTTGTATCATTGCTGATGTTCTCATCTGACTACTACAAGGTATAGAGCAGAAGAGCTTTTATTTTGAGTTTATGGATTGGTGTTTGGTTTGTGTTAACGTGGCTTGTGTTGATGAACTTGAAGTTTTCAGTAATGTAGGATTTTGTGTTTGAATTCTGTATCAGGGGAACGTGAGAAGTGTTTATTGTTATACTTCATTTTTCCATCAAGGCTGCAGGTTTTACTCTCATCCTGATTTTAATTTCGGATTCTAGGGACTGGATTCTCCACCAAAACCGAAGTCCTAGTTTACTCAATTCTAAGTACTCTTTAAGTCCAAACTTGGTGTCAGCTCAGCAACAACCATATTAAACAAGTCGTTTGAAGAACATGACAAGGAAGAGGGAGAGGAAAAAGAGGAGAGACTTATCTATGTTGTTCCTCTATAGCAAAGGAAAAGGAGTTAATCTAAAGCCTGGTCTCTTTTCTCTCTACTTGGATTCAAATAGTTTGTGTTTTGTTTGTATCCTTTCTGTTTATTTCTCTTTACTATTTATATTGGTTACTTCGAATTAAAGATACAAAAAATTTATTTTACAGTCACAGATGGGTAACTGGAGTAGTTGTAGGAGTTTGGTTCAAGCGATTGGAGAAGCTATCACGGGTTAGCAGAGTCAGTTCTTCTTAATTGAACAACTGGCCATTATATCAATGTAACTGAAGCAATTTGCAGTTGACAATTTGTATATGCGTAGGAATAGTGGTAGTTTTAAGTGGTGTGCTCATCTAATGAAGCCTCATTGCTAGGTTGCTGTGCATTATAATCAAACCAGCCATCCTGACGTTGGTATGAATGGGGAACTAATTCATGATCTACTGCTGATGCAGCAAGGGACAGTACATCAGCCACAAACTAAAGTAGGCAAAATAATGAGAAAGCAATAGTAGGAGCTGGAGAGGGGATACTACTTCGATGAGTGCCAGAGGTGGTTGCCAAAGAGCCACCGAGCTCACCTCCAAAATCCACTACTGCTACTACTAGAGGTTTGAAAGCTGAGTATGTATAAATGATATTTATTTAATGAATCTAAGTATTGTGCTGATCTTATACTTGCCAAAGGATATAGCTTGGTGAAAGTCAAAGGTATATAGCTTGGTTACAATGATGTGTGTTTGGAAGGGTGGTGAACTGGGCAGTTCATATTTATATATTTCCAAATTTGGGTATTTGATGTACTGGCTGTTGAGATGATTTGAGTTTGTAGTACTGTTCCTGTTGCCTATAATGGGTGTTTGCTTTGAGCAAGAGAAGATGGTTGTGGTTGGGTGTGTAGTTTTTTTTGGCATATCGTCTCCATCGGTTTAAATTCATCTAGTTGTAATTTTATTCTCGGTTTGATGCTATTAGTGAATGATTCGTTAGGATGCATACAGTTTGATGTATGATTCAGTTGGTCTTAGTCATTTACAGGTTTTGCTGGGTTTTGTAAATTGTTGGCCTTGCTTCATACTTATTTGCCTAGCTTGGTTTCTGTAAGCATTCCACTTATGGTTTCGTTTATCCCTTGATGCATGAGCAAGTAATTTGGTGGTTTTTTGTGCATTTTGTTTCTGTGATATTAGGAAATGGCTGGGGGAAGAGTATTTGTAAAGAGATTGAAAGACTTAGCAAGGTGAGTAGTTGTCGGCACATTTTATTTAATGTTGTCATGTCTTTTCTTCTACTGATTTACAGTATTGTTCTTGTTTCTAATTACTAGAGTCGTGTTGTGTTTTACAATTACATTTTTATTATTTTTCTTTTTCATACTCATTTATCAGTTCATTATTTCTTCTTTTTCTTTTCTTTTTCATACTTATCAATGATTAATGTATGCATACTGAAATCTTAGCAATTTGTTACAGAATTTGTAGTAATATACTATCTGTAGAGTGTGCTTGGGTTCAGGTCTTGGGGATGAATGTTCAAATAATAACCCAATAGTTCCATATGTTATATCCAGCAAGCCTCTGCACCTAAATAGGTTGTTGTAATTACTGCAGTTTTGTAGATTTGCTGTTTTTTTTCCGGTGGAAGTGGTGGAATAGAGCTATCTTTTGGGAAAATAAAGTTAATGAATGATTCTTTGTTGTATTTCTGCAGGGGCACGTTATGATATCATTTTTGTGCGTTTAATAGCAGAACAAAAGCTGCTTTCACTTGGCTTGTTGTCTCCTCATTTCGATCTACAAAATGAAATGCAGAAGTGAGGTTGTTTTCGTTACTTATATAAGTTGCAACTATGACGTAATTTCTGACTTGGGCGTTTCATGATGTATTTCGTTGGGAAAGCAAGTATATCTGTAATCTATTTATATTCTCATTTCATTAAAGAACTTCCTTTGTAATAACTTTGTTCTGGCTATTAAGGGGATATCATTTGTAATGACTTTTGGCTTTGGAAATCATTTATAAAATGCTTTATTTCTTCATTTTTTTTTTGGTAGGATTATTTCTTCATTTCATTATTCAGACTCTCAATACTACAAGTTCAAATACGAAAGCATTGGAAAACAGGCGTAATTAATTATGAAATATATTTGTTAAATATCGTGATCAAATGTAAGTATCTAGACACGGGAGAATCAACCAAATACCGTAACTAATGGTTGACATCTAGTCACAGGAAAAACTTTTCTCTCGGTAAATACCGTGTTAAAAACCTATCTCCTGTCTCTAAATAATTTTTTTTTCCGGTTTTGTGTGGCAAGACTTGGTATTAGTCATAGGCCTTCCCGTGATTAATCGGTATAAATTATCACGGGAAAGCATACCTTGACTAGTTATAACTAGTCACGGTACAAGTTTCCCGTGACCTTTACAATTAGACACGGAGGTATATATTACGGTAATTTTCCCGTGACTAAAATAATTAAACACGGGAAATGCACTTTCAACACAGGATTTACCGTGTATAGATGGTCTTTTTCCTGTAGTGAAACCAACCCTTAGTGTACGAGAAGCAAAGTCGGTTGATTCATCCGTGATTCGCTAGGTAAGCTGTCTGATGATATATTGTCATAGAACCAAGAATTTTGGACTGATCGATTCAGTTTGTTGCAGGTTTGATCCAGCAAGCAGGCAGGGTGATGCCCTAGAAATTATTTCATCGTAACGACCGCTCGCTCGTCGTCCAGTTCATCTATTGCAGCTCTTGTTGTCATAGTTGTTACGATAATGCAAGCTAACCGGTACGTAATTCCCACCACAAAGTACAGACAAAGAACACAAAAAGTTATGGTTTTCATTTAATCAGATACTTTGATTTGTTACTAGAAGTGTCGAAACCAGGCGGCTCAATAAGTACGATATTGTCCGCTTTTGTAACAAGTTCACACGAATTTACTTTTGTGTCTACTCAATTAGAGGCATCGTACAGTCGTACTAATGAGTATATGGTAGACATTAATTTACAAGGGTTCCATTTTCTGGCATTACCGATTTGGTACTTGGATTGTCCCATGACAATGCTCCCCCACAATACAAAGATCACAAACTTTGTGTACTCTCCTCAGTGGTGAAAATCGGGTAACTCAATTAGACCGATATTGTCCGATTTGGGCCAAGCCCCGCACGGATTTACATTTGGGTATCCTCCCCCAAAAACCCTCGTACTAATTAGGCTAGATGGACACTAATATATAAGTGTCCATTCGGCCAGTTCTGTGGTACCGGCACGGCACTAGTGCCACCTATTTTTTAGCCGCTGGATTTGTTGCTTTTGATGACAGCCATTGATTAATAACCATCACTTAACCAAATAAGGTTCAACCTATTATATTTGGTTAAACCTATCAATTGTGACAGCTCGTCACTACAGTTCAGTTCCCAAAAAATGTATACTTTCCCGTCGTTTTGTTCCATTAGTCGGCGGCGAGAGTGCACATCAATACAGCCGATAGAATTTATCGTTTCAAGCATAAGGTTCATGTTCTTCGCCTTGATCTCAATCCCTTGACCCCGAGATTACGCGATGGTCAGGCGCGTGGTAATGATTATGGTCGAGCGACCGCAAGAGCATTGAGGACGGCGATGGTTCCGACTGACCGGGGATAACGAATCGGCAATGATGATGGTGGTTGCGTTTCAGACTATCCTCGATTTCAATTTGAAGAACTCCGGCATTTTTTATTTTGTGTTGCTGATTACCTCTCCGGTAGATCTTTCGCTTCCAGAAATCAATTGAAGGGAACTCTTCGTTCACAGAGAAAGAAGAAAGAAACAAATAAAAGGGAACCAGAAATGTCGTCCGTCGCCCCTTTTCTTATTTTTTAATCTTTCTTTGGTTTTTTATTTATTAGTTACCCAAGCCAGACCTAACAAATTTACCAAACCATTGAGAACCAAACCTAATTAATTTGAACCGGCCAAAGTCACTGCCGGCACAGGTGCAGTTGCGGCACCATAGAATTCCCGGTGTCCATTCTCTTGTATTACCGATGTGTTAATTGTATAGTCTTGTAACGGGAAGAAGTATAAGCAAAAAGCTGCTCAACATAATATAAATGAAAAGAAAATTTTGGGTATATATGGTTCAAGTATAGGTTTTAGGTGCTCCACTCCATTCTCATATCCAATACAAATATCAGTATATCACCTCATTTCCCTTAGTTTGGAATCTATGAGAACCTAACAAAACGGAATGATCTTCCCCTTACATGTTTTGACACCATGAAACAAGGAAACTTTAGCAGCTTTTCTTTCCATGATCCGTATATAACAAAATACGACGGATCACAACCTCACTGATGACAAAATGTAGTACTGGTGTCATACCTCACGTAACAATCTTTAAGCACGAGCCAGCCTCCGAACAAATGCTTGCACTCGACGTCGACCACTCGCCACTGGGCGTTATAGAGACAGAGCTCGCAGTCGTGGTCGGAGAGCCCACGGGCACAATTCGCGGCGGCGAAGACCGTAGATTTCGCCGCCTGCGCGCATGTATTCGGCGACCCGGAGACCACGAAACGGATCGCGGAGTCTATGGAGCCCAGTGCTTGCATTCTCATTTCGTTGGAGTCGTCGCTCTTCTTCCCGCAGCCAGATCCGATCTTGTCTACGTTGTAACCTTTAACGACAACGATGGAGGTGTCGTCGCTAAATGTGAGCGCTGCAATAAGGACGACGGCGGAAAAAGATATGGTAAGGAGATTCAGCATCTTCATGCACTGGGTTGATTATGGATTTAGTGGGGGGTGTGTATTTATGTCCGTTTGAATAGGGTCTCAATCACATGATACGGACAATGGCGGGAATGTAAGGGCATTATAAAAGGTATTAAGAGACTGAACCAACAAAAAAAAAGAGCACAACGAACTCATGTTTAGTGTCGATTTACATTTGTTTTCAGTGGTTTGTGTTTAGTGTTCGGAAGTGTCGATCTGTTTCTAATACATGGGCTTAACTAATTGGATATCTCTTTTAACTTTTAAGGGTTGGGATAACCATTTGATAGTGGATCCAGAAAATCTAAATATAAGAGTTGTTAATTAAAAACATTTTATTTTCCCTAATTTTCTTAATTGACTCTTATATTCTTCGTTCTAACTCGAGTTTCAAAATTTTATTGCACAGATGGAACGAGTACGTTGTGCTCTACAAAATGAGATCAATTTTCAATATAGTTCGAGAAACTTTCTTTCATACCTCCCGTTACCAACTACATAACATATGGTAACTTCTTCGCTTTTTAAAACGTTTGCTCAGAATGAACGAGTTCATCATGATCTATTGGATCTACAAATTTCTGAGTAAAAAATATAGAACAAAAATTACTATACTTTACCACTATGGTATGTGGGTGGTAACTTACGGTAACTTGTGGTAAAAAGTGATGAAAGTCGTAATGACAGTTAGTATACCCCTACTATCATGTATTCAACCTTCCTACTATATTGGTATGTTCATACCATCCTGATACGCTTTCTTACCAAAATGACTCAATTTTTTTTTGTCTAAAAATATATCAAAGTGGATATCATTTTAAAGAGCACAATTAATCTGATCTAACTGTGCAAAAAAAATTAAATTTCGAGTTAAAACGAGTGAGAAATCGTACCATATGGTATTGACTGGTATTAAATAACAGCATACCATATGGTATGAAAAATACCACCTCATACCAGGGTGGTATAGTATGGTATGGAGTTGGTAACAATTCAAAATGATATCCACTTTGATATTTTTTAGAACAAAAAAAATTGCTAGTTATTACCAGTCAATACCATATGGTATTGACTGATATTAAATAACAGCATACCATATGGTATGAAAAATACCACCTCATACCAGGGTGGTATAGTATGGTATGGAGTTGGTAACAAGAGGTATGAAATTTTTTCCCCCATAAAATTTTGAAATCCAATAGATCATGATTAAATCGTTCCTTTTGTGCAAAAATTTTCGAAAATGACTAAACAACAAAGGAGATACCATATGGTATGGAGTTGGTAACGAGAGGGATGAATATTTTTTTCTCAAAAAATATTGAAAATGGATATCATTTTGTAGAGCACAACGAACTCGTTCCATCCGTGCAAAAAAATTGAAATCCGAGTTAGAATGAAGAAGATATGATCCAATTAAGAAGGCTAGGGAAAATAAATTTCTTTAATTCTCCACCTTTAGATCTGTAGCCACTTAAAAGAAGGGTCCAGATTTGGTTACTCGCCCTATCTTGAGCCAATGAGAAATTAAGAATGAAGTTTTTAGCATTATATTAAAAGACAAGGACAAGTATCTAAAAACTTATTTCCACGCCCCTTAACGCAGTGCGCGGGTCCGTATATTTTTTTTTCCATCGTTTCAATTGTCTTATTCTTTATAGATAATCAATAAAGATTTAATCTAGTGGTAATACTATTAGCTTTTAATATAGAAGTCATCATAGATTTAAATCCTTTAACTATTAAAAGTAATTTTATATCATCCTTATAAAGGATTTAATCTATATTTAAATCCTTTTATTCTTTTCCTATGGTGTCTCCTCTCCCATCTCTTGTGGGATGCTTTGTACTTGAACCTGGTTCTGAATTGCTTTGTTTAATTCAATGTTCATCATTATTATCAAACAAAAAAAAAACAAAAAATTCTTTCTAGATATAGTGTAGGAGATTCCATGCACTTCTCATAGAAATTAAGTCCCGCATTTTACCCCATGCCGGCCCGATATCAAAAGAGCTACGCATGCCATATCATGAAGAAAAAAATTTTGAATGGCTAAACATCGCCTTAACTTTACTCTTATCGCCCTAACTTAAAATTTAAATTACTAAATTAACCTTAATGAATCAAACCGAAAGCAACAAAACAAATGGGCCCTAAAACCCTAATTCTCCATCTTCTTTCAACAAGAACGACGTCCCCTCAAAATTTTCTCCGCCGCCCAAAACCTGCAATCCAACTTTAGCAAGCATCCCCTGTTTGGAGCAATATATATACACTTAGACGTGTGAAAGAGGGGAAATAGCTAAGCGGCATCCGGCCGGCCTGGAAATTTGGAGCGGTATGTTTGTCCCGAATTAGGGGTGGCTATACGGTCCGGTCCGGTTAAATTGGACCAAATTGATCCGGTCCCAGTCCGGTCTTTTCGGGAATATAAGGACCAAAGATTGGATTGGATACACTCTGGTCTTGATCGGGTCCGGTCTTGACCCGGTCCGGTCCCAATTTGATTTTGATTTTAGATTGAGTTTGTGGGGATTTGAGTGTTGGGGTCTCTTATCCGGTGTTTATCCGGGTTGTTTACCTCAAATCTAAGCCCGAATATGAGATTGGATTGTTTGCTATCCGGTCCCAGTACAGTCCCGGTCCGGTTTTGGGTAACACCAAACAGTTCTGGACCAAATTGCCAGCCCAATCCCGAGTAGTGAGGGTAGCCGCCTGTTAAGGCTTGTGGGCTTGCGTTGAGAATTGAGAGATGCAACTATGAAGAAGTGGACTAGCGCCGAGAAGTATCTCGATGGGTCTGCGGGATTCTATGTGGCTACTGGGGCTTGATGAGCGACATGTCTACAAACGGGTGCTTGATGCGGTTACCTATGGTGAAGCCAAAACTTAGGGTCTTTTGGATGAGGAATTGTAACGGATCAATTTGACACAATTGTCTCGTTTTGAGACAATTGTACCAAATTGCCTCGTTTTCCAGCAAAAAATTTGGATGGATCAATCTGCATGAGATATTTTGAATTGATCCATTTTGAGTCAATTTCAATTACCTGGGGTGGGGCAGGTAATTCGAATTGACTCGTTTTAATTACCTCGTTTATAAAACGACACAATTGATCAAATTGACTCATTTTTAGATTGATCCATCCAAATGAACCCTTAATACGTGATGGTTTTCGGGCTGCTGCGGTGGCCGGCGGCAGTGGAAGATGGCGACGGTTATTAACTAGGGCGATAAAATAAAATAACAAAAAAGGTAACCATGTAATTTTAACTTTTAAATTAGGCGATTACAATAAAACTAGGACGGCAATTAGCAATTCTCAAAAAGATTTGTTATCGATTATTCAACAGGACCACCATTTTTATCTCCCTTTGTTTTTTTTTTCAAGTCCTTTTGTATTTTTGTTAATTGTCTGGAAATATTGGTATCTTTCTAATTTCCTTATGTAGTTATCCATAAAAAACCGTGTCTATATCTATGTTTGGCCCGGTAGAAGTGATTTTCGGATTCAAAAGTTGAAGTATGGCCAAACACCTCTAAAAGCTCGGATTTTGAAAAGTCGAAAAAGTGCTTTGTATAACATAAAAGCAGAAGTCCCAATTTAAAACTTCTGAGAAAAGCTACTTTGAAAATACAAGATTATCTTTACTATATTTTAATTTTATTTCATAAATGTAATTTCTTTCGTTTATATCATTTTAAAAATAAAATAAATAAAATTATTTAATATAAAAGAAATCTAATAAGATTCATTTTGACTACTTTTTATTGTTAAGAATTCTTATTCATATTTTATATTACTAGTCTTTTATAGTCATTTTGCACAACCATTTATAATAAAAAAAACACTTCTAATAGATATTCAGTCAAACTGGCCAAACTGGTACGGCATGGCCAAACTACTTCTGCAAAAGGTACGGCATGACCAAACTGGCCTCATATGCTAGTTATATAGTTTTCGCGCACCATTCGGAAAACATGATATTAATGATTAATTAGTTATTTGCGACCATTCTAATGATGCACAAAGCCGAAGAGTTATAAGTTGCTAACCCCGTAAAAGGTTAGAACCATACAAACTAGTTTAATTATCATTAAATTAAAAAAAACGTAATCCTAGAGTCAAAATTAATAAGTAGACAGTTTAGTCAATATGCTCTTAAACCCTAATATAAATACACATTCTCCCTTCCAAACCTTTCTCCTGGCCGCACACTTTTCTCTCCTCTTCTCTACACCAAAAACCGTATTTTTCCCTACCCCTTCCACCTCCTCCATTTGCCAGGCCAGCATCGCCATCGCCCGCACCGGACTCGCCTTCGTCGTGATGTCGCTTCCGCCTCTTCGCTAGCCGATATCGAGGGTGGCCGCCCTGAACTACTGAGGAACGCCACCGTCAACGCCATCATCCCTCCCTGCCGGCAACTAATCCCAGATCCGTCCCAATGAAGGCTGCCATCACGCGAGAATCATTGTCGATTACCAGATCTTTCTCAGCAATGTCGACCTCAAGCTGTCGCATCTCTTCCAACAGTCACAATTTGCGGATCTCTCCCAGCCGACACGACGCCGACGTCACACTGCCGTTGTTGATATGACTTGAATCGGACTATCAGCCGCTACGACTGGTAATCGGGGGTCTGGGCTCAATGTTATTTGGGTTCGGGTTTTGGGCCTGGTCTGTAACTGTTTCCTTTGCCATATTGGATTAAGTTTAGACCCACATGGAGAAGTACTATAAATACTTCTCATACTCCTCTGTAATCTCCTTGATATAGTGAAACTGGCTCTCTCTCGCCCGTGGACGTAGCTAACACACATCGTGTTAGTGAACCACGTAAATCGTGTGTCGTGTTTTCGATTCTCGCTTTCGTATTCTTGCTTTGTCGATTCCTGCGATTTCCCGATCCGTAGCAGCGCGTTTATAACAAGTGGTATCAGAGCCTGGTTGATCTTTGGGTTATTTGAAACTGTCTTGGCGGATTTTGGATCGCGCTCTTGGTCGATCGGCTGGGCAATTGGCTAGGGATTTTGGTGACTGCTGCGGTATCAAGAGATAGTGTTCGATTTGGGATTTGGCTTTGTTTGACCTTTTCCTTGTATGTATGGGAAAAGGTATTTGGTTTTCTGTTTGGGATTAGGAGAAGAGTTCTATAAATACTCTTAATCACCCTAGTCTGTAGTAAGGTCAATCAGTTTAGTTTGTTTGGTTTGTCCGTTTGGAATTTGGTTTGTAACCTGTACTCTCCTCAAATCAGTGAAATTTGTTCTCCCCTGCCGTGGATTAGCTAGCACACATTGTGTTAGTGAACCACGTTAAATTTGTGTTCGTTCGTCTTGGTTTGGATTATCGATTGCACGCTTCTGTTCTGACAAGTGGTATCAGAGCCTGGTTCGATGATATATCTAGTTCTGTATGTGGATGATATGCTAATAGCTGCGAGGTCAAAGTCTGATATCCAGAAGTTAAAGGGGCTTCTCAGTGCTGAGTTTGAGATGAAGGATTTGGGAGCTGCTCAGAAGATCTTGGGTATGGAGATTTACAGGGACAGGTCGAAGAAGAAGCTTTTCTTGTCACAGAAGAGCTACATCCAGAAGATACTGTCGAGGTTTGGCATGTCTTCAGCAAAGCCCTTAAATACTCCTAGTGCTTCAAATGTTCATCTATCCTCAGCTTATGCACCGCAGTCAGAGGCTGAGAAGGAGTACATGTCGAGAGTCCCATATGCTAGTGCAGTAGGTAGCTTGATGTACACTATGGTATGCACTAGACCTGATCTTGCACATGCTGTTAGTGTTGTCAGCAGGTTTATGATACAACCTGGGAAGGAGCATTGGCAGGCTGTGAAGAGGATCTTCCGGTACCTTAAGGGTACACCTGATGTGGGGATTAGCTTCGGAAGTGATACGGAGTGCTTGGTGTCTGGGTATTCTGACTCGGACAATGCTGGAGATGTTGACACGAGGAGATCGATGACCGGCTATGTATTCACTCTTGGGAGCTCTGTAGTGAGCTGGAAGGCAACTTTGCAGTTGGCGGTGACATTGTCTACTACTGAGGCAGAGTATATAGCGTTTACAGAAGCTGCGAAGGAGGGAATATCGTTGAAGGGACTGGTTGGTGATCTGGGTCTACATCATGATCAGGTAGTGGTGTATTGCGATAGTTTGAGTGCAATATGCTTGGCCAAGGATCAAGTCCACCATGAGAGGACTAAGCACATCAATGTGAGGTATCATTTCTTGAGGACAGAGAAGAGGATTAAGGTGAAGAAGGTTGGCACCGCGGATAATCCTGCTAATATGTTCACGAAGCCGGTTCCACATGGCAAGTTCCAACACTGCTTAGACTTGCTGAATGTCTTGAGTGGGTGACTCCGCCCTGCGGGGCATTGATGGCGGGAGAGAAAGAGAAGGAGCAGAGTACATCAGAGATTTCAGAGGAAGAGGATTCAAGTCAAGGTGGAGATTTGTTGATATGACTTGAATCGGACTATCAGCCGCTACGACTGGTAATCGGGGGTCTGGGCTCAATGTTATTTGGGTTCGGGTTCTGGGCCTGGTCTGTAACCGTTTCCTTTGCCATATTGGATTAGGTTTAGACCCACATGGAGAAGTACTATAAATACTTCTCATACTCTGTAATCTGTAATCTCCTTGATATAGTGAAACTGGCTCTCTCTCGCCCGTGGACGTAGCTAACACACATCGTGTTAGTGAACCACGTAAATCGTGTGTCGTGCTTTCGATTCTCGATTTCGTATTCTTGCTTTGTCGATTCCTGCGATTTCCCGATCCGTAGCAGCGCATTTATAATAGTCGCATCTATCTCCTCCACTCTAGCATTTCTCGATGTTGCCAGATCTTTAGACTTTACAATCATATCTATAGTGACGATGAGAATTGTTACGGATTTGAAGTGGTAATTTTCCATATTTTAGTACTGTTTTCATATTTGTGGTAATTTTTAAATTTTTTACAATTTTTAACATTTTGTAGAAGCTGAGGGAATCGGATATTGTTGTTAAATTGTGAAAAAAAATATTTCCTCAAGTTGCATATATGTATATGTAACTAGAAATATAAAAAAAAAAGTTGACATGTTATTTTGTTGACGATAAATATCATGCTTATTCCTTTTGTCATCGAGCATGGCTGATGGTTGGGAAAAGTAAATACACACCCACTAGTTCACAACAGTTTCGTCGCTAAAAAGTGTTTGTCTTTCTTTGGAAACTAATTCATTTCGCAAGACCTGTCGGGACGTTAATTTGACTTGTGCGGGAGAAGGAAGCCGAAAATTACACTTGTATTTATGAATAAACTAGCCTATAGTTCGGCCCGTTGGCCGCATTTGTTTAAGGAAATGGAGTTACAATATCTATAATGATAGTGTCGAGAAATGAGTCTTGTTTTATATTATCATAAGATCGTTGCAATTTTGCAATTCGTTGAAGACGAACATGTAATATGAATGAACATTCATAATAAGTTAGAAATACATTTGAAGATTAGCTAATCACAATAAAAATACTTACATGAAATTTTACTAATCACAAATCTAATCTAGTTGAGTATTACGACAAATAACATGCAAGTCCAAAATAAGAAAACTCAATACATTGTCTCATTGTTCATGACATGGTACTCAATTCAACAAAGGCAAAAATAATTTCACCAACACAAGTTCACAATAACCAAATGCATCGTTCCAGGGACCGACTGTGACCATGACTTCAAATGTCTGTTCTCCAAGCATGTTCAGAAGGGCCATATAGTCAGCATTGACAGCATCTGCATGACTGAATACAGATTCAACAATCGTTCGTAACTGTGATGACGGGAAGACGATGTCAACACCAATGAATTCGTCCTCAATTGTGAGGTGGACGAAATGGATTCTGGATGCAGGGGACCAGGACGTCGTCAAATTCGTTACACGTCCGGATAACAAAAAAGAGGTGCCCTGATGTAAACACAGAAACGAATATTGTCAAAGCAAATCGATAAAATGCAGCATGCCACAAAAGGCGTACGATTAAAAAGAAATTTATTTGTTTAGTTACCTGATTTTCGACATCCACTTGCAACATAATGAGATCGCTGGTGTCGGCACGCTCACAAATTTCAAGAGCATCATCATATTGCAGATTAGCAATAAAACCATGGGGAAGCCTATATATTGGACTGTAAGTTTTGGCATTAAGTAGTGAAAAAGAATCGAAATTACATGATGTAGTATTTGTTGGATGCATGAGCAGTACTTACTGATTGAATTAAGGCAGGCCGGCCATATTGAATGCAATTCGCACGGTCAATGGAATCGAAGTGTTTTGTATGGGAAGTAGTAAACGGAAATTGTAACATGAGAGAAAGTGGTATCTCCATTATATAAAGGAGAGAAAGTGATTCTACACACGTGATTTACTTGGCCGCATGCAGTGGAGTACGTGTGTGTGTGGAAAGTGGGATAGTGGGGGAGTGGAGAAGGATTTGTGGCCTCGTGGGGGAGTGGAGAAGGTTGGCCATTTAGAGTTCAAGAGGCGAGTGTGTCACGGAACTCACGACCCACCTTTTTTTTTTTTTAGGGAAACGACCCACCTTCTTAAAATCAAACATGCGCCTTCCTTTTATTTTGTTGCAATTAAAAATTCAAAAACAAAAGAAGGTAAGTACAGAATAAAATATAAAGAGAAGAAAAATCAGTTCACTTTTCCCAAAAAAGACCTAGCAGCCGCCCAAATTATGCTTTTTCAGTTTTAATAATTCTCACTTTATTCTTTTATCTCTAATAAGTGAAACAATAATTGTAAAAAAAAAATAATTGTTAAGTCTACCAAGTAAGTCAACACCGGTTTATGATCGGTTTTTAATATCGATTAACCACCGGTTATTTGATAAACCTTGAACCCTTTACTAATCCGGATCGATGTCCGGCTCCGTTTTAACAACATTGCTAATTGCGACTGTGTCAACAATTCTTGTCCAAAATTGCCTCTCAAAGTTGCTAATTATTATTTGATGCGCCAACCCGGCCGGCCCGGCCCACACCACCACTAATTAACATGAAATGAAAATCATAATGAATTTATTTAATAAAGAAATAATGGCTTGGAATGCGGCAGCCTTCACCTCATAGAAGATCCAAAAAAATCGGATACTGGGCAGTAGAGGAGGTGCGGGAGTGGGGGAGTGGAGAAGGATCCGCCCAAGGTAGTGTATGTAGGTTGGCCTTTTTTTTTATGGGAATAGGTTGGCCATTTAGTTTCAACAAATCCGGCTGGGCATTCCCTCTCTAACTATATTTTATTTAACTGAACCATGCTTGGGTTGTTTTGTGGGCTAGGTTGTGGTGTTTAGTGTGTTTGGGTTTTTTCTGGTTGGGTTACCGTGGGTGTTGGGGTGGGCTTTGGAGTTTTTCTCTTGTGTTTTTTTCTAATTTATGTATTGGTGGGTGAGCTTTCATTTTGTGTTTTGGGTGGGCTCAACTTTACGATTTGTTTATACTTCTATCTTTCAAGGATCATGGTCCAACTCTTTATCATTTTCCGATTTCATAATGAAATCAGGTTTCTTAAAAAAAAAACAAAACTGAACCATGCTTAAAGTATCACTAATTAATTAATCTCGAGTCACTACTGAATGAATTTAAATCCTTTTATATAGGTTAATTTATAAAATAATTATTGTAGGTAAATGAGAAGAAAATCTCGCAAATCAAGTGTGATAATAGTTAAATTCTCCATAAGCAAAGTGATATCATAATTAATGTAATTAATAAAAAAAATAATTTTGTTTTTCATTTTGTGAATGTAATAGTTAAAAGTTGATGATATTTGTTAGATTGTAACTAAATTCTGGAAAAATATGTTTCTTATACAAATAATTCACATTGGATCATAACCAGGACTAAAAAAATAATCAAGTGCATAACACAAACCGGACAATATTTCCTGGTTCATATGCGCATAAGTTCTGACACCCTATCTGCTTAACTACCATCTTGTAAAACAGCAGCAAACCAATCCAAATACATAAGTGATTCTCCATCATAAACAAAGTTGAGGAAATCAATTACAGCTAATCTCTTGCACACTGGGTGCTTTAAAACAAAACCATGAAACTAAAAGGCTAAGCTCCAACAATCTTATCATCACAAATAACAGTAAAAAAGTACGGTGGAGGTAGTAAATAGAGCCGAATGATGAGAAATTCCTAGCCAACCACTTCCTATTATATGTTTGAGTGTAGTTGATATTTAGGAACACAGACCAGGAATTCATTAAAAGCACTCCATCCTTAAAAGGCAGCAGAGAACATCTTCAGCAAAACCAAATCACAGTGACGGACCATGCGGTTCCACGCGCCAACTTCAATGACAAACTGGTAATACTTCAAATCAATGCAGTTGAGAATGGCGATGATGTTAGTGTCCCAATCGATATTTGTCTCCACAACCACATCACCAACAATGCGTCTAAGGTTGACAGAGGGAAACACAACTTCCAGCTCCTTAGTTACATCATTGATGGTGAAATGCACAACACTGACCATAGAGTGCGCCAAAGTTGAAATTCCAATGGCTTTTAGTTTTCCCATCAAGATGTATACCGTCCCCTAAAACAGACACGTGGGTTATTGATGACGAAAATGAAGCAAATGTTGAATTGGGTAATGACTGTGTTTTAAAAAAATAGGTGTTTAGTTGAGTTTGAGTGACTTACCGTACTATACAGACTTAACTTTATCATATTAAGCTGTGGAACCGTGGTGTGCTCAGATATGTCGAGAGCTTCCTCGTATAGCAATGGTCCAACAATATAGTTAGATCCAAATTGGGGTCCATCTTCCCTGATAATAAATTAACCAGAATTACCACTATCAACAGATACCACACACATTAGAATTTAAAGTTTCAAAAATAGAGGTTTATGAAGCTTACTGGTTTAACAAAGGATGCAAGTGAGGGCAATGGATGTTGAGATACATTTTAGTTGCTCGTGAGGAAGAAAACGAATAACCTCCTAACATCCATTTAACAATAAAACCACAAACACATGAGTAAATAAAATTACAGTGATAAGAACTGTTATTAATTTACAAAACATGATGACCAGAATTGAAGTGATACAGCTTATCTTATTAACATGTATCTTCAAACAACGTTTTACTGTTCCAAATGAGTAAACAAAAATGTAATTAATTATGCTAATTGGATAATAAAATTATGTTTTGTGAAAGACTCCGTATTCTGAACCTAGTCATTGTGAAAAGAAACAAAGGGCAGCATCTACTCCATCACGAAAAATGTTACCATTCTCAAGGACATGATAACCAAATGCATACGAATTAGCTACTCAATCGACTTTGCTTTTGTAATAGAAATCTAAACTCCGGCTCCAAAACTATGAACAACACCAAAACACATACGATATTAAAGAAATAAATAAAGATTCAACAATCTAGAATAGCCTAATTTGTAAGACTTGCTACAAAATTTAGCAAACAACAACCTTGGTGTTCAAAAGGCAAGCCCCTCCTATGAACCTTCTGTTTCAAAATATGATGTCTTCTCTTACGGGCGACTTGGGATAGTATTCACCGAAGTTGAGAGAGTTGGAATTGTAAGGCAGCTTCTTCTGCAGAATTTAAATATAAAACCATGTATTACTCATTGAATAGATGAACTAATTAGAAAAATTAAAACACAGATAACACACCTCTCTCAAATGCTTCTTCCTCTTCAGCAGATAAAACACAGCGTTGGTACTGATCTTCAGGATGAATAAACACTGCTCGACGTTTCCCTAAACAAATGAGATTCAAGGGAAAATATTAATGTCAGTTTGCATTGAAGCAGTTGCGTGCTAAACCATGACACTCACATGGTACAGACGATCGATAAATCTGTGGTTGGGCAGATGGGATGACATTTTGCACTATCCATATTAAATTCTCCAATAACCTGATGCAATCTGAAATAGAGGTCGTGGTAAATGATGCACCCGTTCCAGTAAATTTTGCAGCTGCCATTCATATAAATTAATTAATTGTTACAACAGAAGTTGAACTTCTCACCAATTATAAGTTTGTGCGAGTTAATGACACATACAACACATCACACAAACATCACAGTCGAAGAAAAATATAACTATATAAGGCATAATTTAAATTGATGAACAAAACACATATAACAGAATGGCTTCCAAGCTTGGGGATGCAAAGGAAGAGCGAGAAGGACAACAATGTAAACCATAATTTAAATTGATGTGGCAGAGTGTTAAGCGGGAAAAACGACCCGGACGAAGTACCTGGCTGCCGCCGCCGAACGTCTCTTTCTTTCCTCTTCTTTCTCTGCGGCCCGGAAAAACTCAGCTCAAAATCGGCAGTCGGCTGCTCTCTGGAAGACAGTCTAAGCGAAGTGGAATTTAAAGTAAGCAGCTTTGTTACTTTCAAGAGAAAGGGAAAAATCAAAAATCCCCTTTTGATCTCTAGAGAATCCAATCAACAGAATGAAGCGAGGAAGGTAAGAGAGAATAAAGAAAACGGAATGAACCAAAGGTAAGGGAGATGAATCTTTGCAACCGAATCTCTGGGGAAAAAAACCCAGAACCCGAATCCCTAAAACTTAAAAACAGCGACAACAACAAACAGAAATCTGAAAGAGGAGGAATAACTTACAGCAAAACCAATACCGATCTAACGCTTAGAGAACGGAAATCACAGGTAGATGCAAGCACATAAAAGAACCAGATGATTGAGTCAAGGTTTGGTTTTCTGAAGGCCAAGAAACTTATTCGAATGAGGTGAAAAAGTGGAAGGAAGGGAAATCGGAAATAAAAAATACAAATTAAATGAGAACGTGGGCCTGGAAGGAGAAAAAAGTGGGTAGTGAAGAGTTTTTTATACAAATTAAATGAGAACGTGGGCTTGGAAGGAGAAAAAAGTGGGTAGTGGAGAGTTTTTTGGTTCTGAAATCAGGCGGGACTCCTTTTTTTTCCCGCTTAACACTCTGCCACATCAGCTTCTTAAAATCACTCTATGGGCAGGAAATTTTGAATGGGGGGTGCAGTTTTACTTTTCAGCTATAAATTATACTGTTGACAACTAAACCGATACAAAGCACAACACAACAAAGTTTGGAGTTGCTACAGTGACTTGTTAAACTCCAAATCACGATAACTTGCAATTAAAATGATTTAATCTCAATCGCTGATGAATAATTTGGTTGAAACCGGACAAGAGAAAAAAAAAAGCCACGACCATAAATCCAAAATAAAATACATTAATCATAAAAAAAAGATGAGTAATAACTTTCTAAAGTTCAAACGTCAACAAAAATAAAGGTTTAATTATTAATATATTCCTACCAAACAAAATAAGTTTAATTATGTTTGATTGTTTTTTAAAATAGAAATCATTTTTAATTAAGGATATTATCATTGTTTCAATAATAATAAAATTTGTTTCCATATTGACACAAAATGAAGATGGCCTCGTGGTAAAAACAACTTGTGTTTGTGTTGTTACTTGTTAGAAGAAGAACCTGGTTTGAATCCCAACATTCATTATTTTCTAAACAGGTGGTTGGAAACTTAAAATCGGCGGTCCAGTTCGTACGGTCGGAGTAGTTAACAGAGTCGAACCAATTTCATGGTCAGTTTTCGGATTTTCGGTCCGACCAACCTATTTGGCTCAGTCTTAACAATTTTGATGAAATAATTTAGAGTTGCTAAAAGTAATTCATCCCAATCTCTTAATAAGCCCACTGAGTTAAAAAAGAGTTGTGCTATATGCTTATAATTCTGAACATAAGCATCCTGCAATATGCTTTATCCTGAACTAAAAATAAAGGGAAGAACAGGAATTCATGGAAGTGTACGAGAAGCAATTGATCAATGAGGGCAGTGTTATATAAAATTGTAGCTTTTCTCGGGATAAGGGGAGAAAGTTATGGTGCAAATTGGTTGTCACTGAAAACTAAAGGACATATAAAAATTAATAATTTTAATTACATTTTGGAAGTTCAAAATTCAAATTAATTATAATTTTCACTCTTTTTATTATTGTTCGCTAGACTTCCTTTTCCTTGTATTTTCTTGGCCACCTAACAAAAACTAATACCAACTCGTAACTATCGTTACCATATGGGCAGATCTTCTTTGATCAGCCAGGCGGACGAAAATCTTCATTAGATCCACTGCATTCAAACCAAACTCTGATATCACTAGTTGAAACTTGATACTCCATTAGTATATATTGTCTGCTTTGGGGGACACGACCACTCATATTTACTATTGAATTCCTTCCTAAACGGCCTCATACTAGTGAAATTTGGTGGACACTTGTACAGAAATATAATGTCCCTTGTATATCTAATGTGGTACTTGAATTGTCTTGATCTCTACTTGTAATGATCGCACGTAGATTTATTTCACCTCGCCATTGAACAATTTCGTACTTTGAGTACGTACATAACTGCTTATTTACTGCAATTTGGTTAACATGCATATAGGAGGTTTTCATATCGAGCATGGAAAAACGATTTCATACTAAGAACTCGAGGAACTCAAAATAATCGAAGAGGGCGAAATACAAATATTGCAAAATTCACTTACGTATCTCCATCATTTCCCACATTCACGAAATCAATCAATAAGTTGGTCATAAAAATTCGAGCAAAAGATTTTTCGATAAAATAAATAAAACTTTAATACCACATCAAAAACAATTTCATCCAAACAACCCGAGACCATCGAAGAAGAAGGACCAAATACAAATATCACCCCCATTCCATTCCCTCACTGATGACAAAATGTAGTACTGGTGTCATACCTCACGTAACAATCTTTTAGCACGAGCCATCCTCCGAACAAATGCTTGCACTCGACGTCGACCACTCGCCACTGGGCGTTATAGAGACAGAGCTCGCAGTCGTGGTCGGAGAGTCCACGGGCACAATTCGCGGCGGCGAAGACCGTAGATTTCGCCGCCTGCGCGCATGTATTCGGCGACCCGGAGACCACGAAACGGATCGCGGAGTCTATGGAGCCGAGTGCTTGCATTCTCATTTCGTTGGAGTCGTCGCTCTTCCTCCCGCAGCCAGAGCCGATCTTGTCTACGTTGTAACCTTTAACGATGAGGATGAAAGTGTCGTCGCTAAATGTGAGCGCTGCAATAAGGACGACGGCGGAGAAAGATGTGGCAAGGAGATTCATCTTCATGATTGGTTACTGAAAGAGGGATTATGAAGTGAGTTTATTATGGATTTAGTGGGGTGTGTATTTATGTACTTTTGAAGGGGTTCTCGATCACACGATAAGGGCAATGACGGGAATCATGTAAGAGCATAAATCGTTTGATTATATTGTTAAATTTGAGTGATAGATTTTGCAGTAAAATACTAAGTATCATGGATTTGAACAACTTTATTGTTTATTGGGGTAGAAAAAATTGTAACACAAATTCATGGAGCTTACTCAATTTTGGCTTCTTTTTAGATCCAAATTCATGGATTCCATTAAATTTGCAAATCCCAAAATTCATTTAGAATTTGGTTAATGAAAAGCAAGTTTGTGGGACCCATGATGCAAAAAGGTATAAATTAATAAAATAATATACTTTTTCAAATTCATTATACATAAAATCCATCGTAGATTCAAAGATTTCAAAAATCTAAATCTTCATTTTCAAATCCAATGACCAAACCACCCCTGAAAGATTAAGCTAGGAAAAGAGCACAACGAACTCATGTTTAGTGTCGATTTCATTTTGTTTTCTCTGGTTTGTGTTTAGTGTTCGGAAGTGTCGATCTGTTTTTGATACGTAGGTTTAACTAAATGGATATCTCTTTCAGCTAGACTGATGAGAATGATATGATAAACACCTATTCTTAATGACATATATAAGCCAAAGGATAAAGACAGCATCATGAGAAATTAAGAATGAGGTTTTCAGCATTACAGCAATTGGAAAGAATTAAAAGACAAGGAGAGGTATCTATGAACTTATTTCGACGCCCCTCTCAATCATTCATTCCCCTGACCGCTATGCACGTGTCCGTATATTTTTTTCATCGTTTCAATTTTCTTTATCCAAGTACTAGTTTAGTTTTGTGCCCGCTCGATCGGCGGCGAGCGTCAATGGTTTATACTTTTCCTTTTACTAGCTTATAACTCGGTCCTTTGGCCGGAATGCTCATATTTGATTATTTGTATTTTATGTTACTTTTAAGTCTATTAACCCGTTTAATCTTATTGATAATCATTCGATCGAGATGATACATAAAGAAATAATATATAGGTCGAAGATTCGGAGAAATATCATAATCATTTAAGAATATAAAATATAAAAATATCATTGACCCCATTTTCATAATGCTAATTAAGTCCCTGTTAAAATGCTATTGGTTAGTTTTCTTTTACCGTCAAGAAATATAGAGTATAAAAGCTCACTGAAATTCTCACACAACCCATAGATAGTTTGAAACTAAATTATAAACCTCACAATCCTATATAACGGGTTCAATGCTCTCCTTTTAGAAACAATATGTCACTAATCAAAAAGAAATGGAGAGTTGTTGATTCAAGTCATCTATATAGTAAAAACTCAGCTAAGAGGGGACCATCACAACTTGAGAGCAAACGAAAAAATCAGGGTTATCTCCAATATACGAATAGACTCGATCAAAGTAATAAGGCGCAAAATTAGACACTCCTTATCTATTAGTTCCAGTAGGTTGAATAAAGAAGCGACCTATTTCAAACAATCAATCAATGATTCCTCGTTTTAAGATAGAAATAGGTTATGACAGTTGCAAAAACCATAAACATAAAGATCCAATAGCCACCACTCTCCGTTGTACAACCAAATTTCTATCTCAAGAGGCATATATTCAACCAAAAATTCAATTTCTAATCTTCCTTCTACAACTTCAGTTATTGATGAACTCCATTCTATTCGCCATGAATTGATATCGGAGTTGAAATCTTCTACTCGCCCAGCTTAAAATCCCCAACAATAAAACCGTAGTGCCAAGAGATACCTGAAGATTGATTTTCAATGACAGTCTTGTACTAGGAAGTGAAAGGCGCAAACTATTGCACGATGGATGAAATTTCGGAGGAAGTTATAAAGAGAAAAGAACAAAGATAAAAAAAACACAAAATTTAAATTTAAATTGAAAAATGCAAGGATACAATAGTAGTTACATAATTAGTTTCTTCCATGTTGGCCAATTACCCATTTACCTTTAGCAAAAATTAAGGAGAGAGCGAGAATTTAAAATTGAGAAAATTACATGAAACTCTACTATGAAAATAGAAGTATCAAGCTTGATAAAAATGAATACGGTAGACTTAGTGAGCTTGCTAATTATGATAAAAAGTCCTCTGATTTTCAGAGATTAACTTTGTCTATTTTTTTTTATCAAAAAGAATGCAATAAATTTGTTTAGTGTAACTGGTTGTGATTGTTATCTTTGTTTGAAGAGACCCGGTTCAAACCTTCATATTGCTATTTTTATATAAAACAAATAATAAATGTGTAAAGACAAAAATGACCTTACTTTCACTCTCGTTGCAGGTAATTTGTAATGGAGAAAAGTACACAAAACTCTACCATATATTAATGGAGGATTATTCGTCAGTTTTTTCAATGATATCGGATTCCTACTTTTCATATTAATTTAGTGTTATAGGTATAATATGCCCCTCTACTATGACGTTTTATCAAACATGTCCCTCTACTATTTTTCACATCAAACATACCCCTGTACTTTGAAAAACTTATCAAACATGCCCTTTGCTAAAATTTCCATCCAAAAACCATTAACCACGAGCGAACTTTGGTTTGGGCGACCCAAATATCTAAAATATCTCTAATAATTTCACTTTTGAGTTTTTTTTGTTCTTTTGTATAATAATTATAATAATTTCACTTTGATGAGATCTAGAGAAATAAAGTAAGGGTCAAAAGTGACCTTTCCCCTCCCATTTATCGATGTCAGGTCGTCTAAATCTCGGTTCAACCATGATTGACGATTTTTCAATTGAAATTTCAACTGAAGGGCATGTTTGATAGTTTTTCCAAATTACAGTGGCATGTTTGATGTAAAAAATAGTAGAGGGGCATGTTTGATAAAACGTCATACTAGAGGGGCATATTATAGCTATAACCCATTTATTTATTGTTGTTATCTATTATCAATGTTTCATCTAATCTGAGGCGCTACATTTAATCCAGGTTTTAATCATGATCACAATAATGTTAAACGATACTGTAACTTCATCACCACATGGAAAATAGTATTCATGGTCATATGATCTTTGATTGATCAACAATTTTTAACTTCATAAGTTGTGCATGGTTTCATAGCGTGCGTCAATTTACCGTACTCCTATTGAGTTTTGCTATTTAGACCATAAATTAAAGGAGTTTGGGAAATAATACTATACCATAGTTTCTAATGGGTGAACCACAGTCTCTAATTCTCTAATCCAACGATTTATTTCATACAAAACTAATAACCAACAATTCTTATTTGTCAAAATATATTAAAGTACAACTAATAGGTGTGAAAGGTGTATATTACACCTCGAATGTATGCTAGCCTTTGCCACCATTATATTAAAGTATAACCAAACTATTCTGCTATGCTTCTATATTACCTTCAATATTCTGCTATGCTTTTAGAGGAATTATGTCGTCGCTTCACATTATCATCCAATATTAAATGTGTGAATGATTGTAACTGGAATTGTCTGATAACTTAATATAAAAGTAAAGGGATCCAGTTGTGCAATCAGCAATGTTCTTGACAGTTAAGTTAAGCCAATAAGGGTTGAGAGGTGAATGAGGGAAAAGTGAATACTCCACATTCTGCCATGGTCACTGGAAGGGACAATAAATCCTTCCGAGCTATACTCTTAAAGGTAACGGATTTAACGAAGAATTATATCATTAACTTATTAGTTGGGTTATCCAGCGAGTATAACTGGTTACTAAAAATAGCAATGCATGTATTAGGGTGTCATTTGATTTAAGTAAGGATTAAAATATTTATTTACGTCTCAACCATTATATATATCCAATATCGTAAGATTAAATGTGACACTCTAATACAGTTATGTTTGCACTTCAACACTCATGTAGGTAAAAGAAAAGAAATTATTTCAAACAATAAAAATAAAATAAAAAGAATTATAATTACATTAGTAAAAAATAAAGACAATTTTTTTTACAATTATGCATCGAAGAAAATTTAATGGCGTACAAAAAATGAAAATAAGAAGAAATTGGAATAGCAAAAAAGAAAAGATAATGAATCATTTAATATGTGAGAAATGAAAAATTCAATCACTAAAGATGACAAATGCATACATGTATATGCACATTACTTTTCTTGTAACTTTTTTTACCAATTGGTCACGGGCATATTAAAGCTGTATAACCATAATTCGGTTTTGAAAAATATTCAAAAATATTTGGTGACCATTGGTGATATTCTTAAATACATGAAATTGCCGTGTATCATTGTAGCATATAACTTAACTATGTTTCTATATTTCATTAATCTTATAGTGTAAGAACATGTGAATAAGTTATTATGATTGTGTTTTTACTTAGCAAATGTTCATTTTTACTTCATGCTATTATCTCTTAATAATCTAGTAAGCACACAAAAAATATTATTTGTCCTGTAGATCGCAATAAGAGTGTATTAGTTCGGATATATATAGTAGCTATTCTCTAACAAATTGAAACATAACTTATTGGTTCGCATATTTATAGTAGTTCGTGCAAACAAAATGTTAATTTCTTCATGTTCTAGAATACGGAAAAAAGGTTATTCTTTGCTTTTCATGTTCAATTTTAAAATCACATGTCAAATTATGTAAAAGGTTAGAATTGTGTACTGTACCAACTAAATTCATGCTTTTTGGGTTTTTTAATTATTTCATAAACAATTATCAAACATATTATTAACTAAAAATTAAAAATAGGTTACTTGTAGTTGTTAATGATTTTATATCATTTCTAAAAAATAGAATACAAAATTTTATCCGTGATAGTTTTTGTTGTATAATGTACATATGTCAACTATTAAATAAAAATAGAATGTTATGTGTTGTACATTAATAAGTTAAAAATGTTAAACGATAAAAAAGACATGGAAAATTATGAAGCGTTCTTTGTCCTAAGTGGCAAAATTTTCTGTGTTTTTCTAGATTATTTTAATGTAATCAATAACTTTAAAATGTTAAATGATAAAGAAGACATGGAAAATTATTGAGCGTTCTTTTTCCTAAGTGGCAAAAAAAAATTGCACATCGGTCATAATATAAGCTAAGATTTTTTTTATAATGGTTTTATCTAAGTATTCTTTATAGATAATGAATAAGGGTGTGGTCCTATGATATTTTTATGAATGTAAATGTTATTAAAAGTAAAGGAAAGAAAAAAGAGAGAGTCGCAAGCCGTGACCTCCCAAAAACAGGGTATCAAAACAAAACGAAACGAATAAAGCAAACAGCAAACTGGTCCAGTAATAATATCGCTAGTTTTTAATCTAGGGTTCCCTAATTCGAATCCGTAAGTAGTAGTGTAGTGCTTAAACTACTAAAAATAAATTTATGTCATCCTTATAAAAAAAATATTTTGATGCAATAATTGCCCCACAAGACTATGTTTCCAACGAAGTGAGCTTTCCTCGCGAACGATCTGAGGCATTCGGAGCCCTCCTTTGTAGATCTCTGGCTTGATATAGGTGAGTCGATTGGTCTCAGAAATGCCAAACAAGTCCGCCCAGGGCTTCATAGGAACCCCCTGAGTCGAAATGGTGGCGACACCTCTGAGGTAGCCATCAGAAGAGAGTCAGAAGAAAAAACAGAGTAGAACTGTGGAAAGATGGGAAGTAGTTACTTTGCAGGCAGCGCCTAGGAAAGGTGGAAAGATGGGACGGTCTCTGCCTTCTACTTCCAAATGATTTTCCTATTCCAGAATGTTAGAGGGTTTAATAAACCCTCTAAGTGTAGGGACTTGTCTTCAGTCCTTAGGCAGAATAAAGTAGATGTAGTTGTTGTATTAGAAACCAGGGTAAAGAAGGATAAAGCAGTTGAGGTGTCTGAGGGATTTTGTGATGTATGGAAGAGGCACTTGAACTTTGTAGATAGTGGGTTGGGACGTATTTGGTTATTCTGGAATCCTGATAGTATTGAATTGAGTGTTCTAATTCCTAGCAAGAATTTTGTTCACTGTTTAGTGAAGTCGGTGGAAGGAGAGAGTTGTTTTCTCACTGCTGTATATGGCTCTAATGATGAAGTGGAAAGGAGAGTTACATACTCTGAGCTGACTAAGTTCAAAGTTTGCAGTCATCCATGGATAGTTGGGGGGATTTTAATGCAGTTTTAAAACCTGAGGAGGTCTCCAAACGATGTGATTCTACTAGTTGTATGGGAGATTTTGGAAACTGGGTAGATTCTATGGAACTGGTGGATCACAAGGTGGTTGGCCCTCAGTTTACGTGGACTAATAATCAAGTTAGTAACCCTCTTGCCAAGAGGTTGGATCGTGCATTGGTGAATGAAAAATGGTTTGATCTGTTCCCAGATTGTCGAATTGATGTTATAGCTGTACATTTCTCAGATCATTGTGGGATTTTGGTGGCATCGAAGCCAACTCAGAAATCCCTTCCAAAACCTTTTAAGTATTTTGATTTTTGGGCGGATAGCCCTGAAATTCTGCCTCTTGTTAGCAAAGCTTGGAATACACTGATTGATGAACACCCCTTACAGCGTGTTAGGATGAAGCTTACTGCTGTCAAAAAGGCTCTGAAGCAGCTGAATAAGGAGAAGTTTGGCGACATTAGTGTAAAGGTAAAGGAGACAGAAAGGGCACTAACTTGTGCAAAAGCTGTTGCTTTTGAATCTCCATCTGAGGAGTCTTTCACTCTGATATCAGCACTACAGGTTCAGCTGGAAGAATTCAGGAAGGCTGAGGAGTGTTTATATAAACAGAAGTCGAGAATTAATGTGTTGGAGTTGGGGGATAAAAGCACAAGATATTTCCATCAAGCAGTAAAAATATACACAGCAAAGAGGGCAATTCGCAAGCTTGTAACTGCTAATGGGGATGAAATCACAGACATTGGTAAAATTGCAGAGGAGGCTGTCTCTTTCTATAAGAATCTATTTGGAGTTAGTGATCCTAGTGTTCATCCTGATAGAGGTCGACTGGAGTTGTTAGTTCACAAAAGGCTAAGCACTCAGGAGGTCTCTTTTCTCACTGCTCCTATCACTGAGGAGGAGATTCAGACTATTGTGCTTCACATGAATCCATACAAAGCACCTGGCCCTGATGGATTTTCAGCAGGCTTTTATAGAAAGGCTTGGCCAATCATTCGTGATGATGTTCTTGCGGGAGTGATGGATTTTTTCTCCTCGGGCCGATTTCCAGGTAGTGTTAATGCCACTGCTGTTTTTCTACTTCCAAAAATACCTTCAGCATGTGCTCTCAAAGACTATAGGCCAATTTCTTGCATTAATATTCTTTATAAGATTATTGCTAAGGTGTTGGCTAATCGTCTAAAGAAAGTACTGCCTAGGGTAATTAGTGGTAATCAATCACCTTTTATTGAAGGGAGGAGAATAGTAGATAACATTTTAATGGCACAAGAGCTTGTTAGTGGCTATCACAGAAAACACTTATCTTCTCGTTGTGCTATCAAAGTGGATCTTATGAAGACTTTCGATTATGTAAATTGGGTTTATCTGCTTATGATGATGGAGGTTATGGGGTTTCCAGTTTGTTTTATAAATTGGATTAAGTTGACAGTCAAAACTGCAAGGTTTAGCATTAGTATCAATGGGGGGCTGTGTGGCTACTTTGGTGCACAAAAGGGTGTTAGGCAGGGTGATCCTCTTTCACCCTACCTTTTCACCATTGCTATGGAAGGCCTCTCATTACTATTAAATGAATCTGCAGTTATAGGGAGATTACCTTACCATCCACAGTCCAAAAAAGTGAAGCTAACTTATGTGAGTTTTGCTGATGATATTTTGATTTTTACAGAGGGGTCAGGAACTGCCATTTCCAAGGTGTAGGAGACGCTTGTTGAGTTCTATTCTTTGTCTGGTCTGAAGTGCAATCCTGCCAAATATGAGGTTTATTTTGGGGGGTATGTTAGTGATGTATAAGAACAAGGCAATCCAAATGATTGGTTTCCAGGAGGGGGTGCTTCCAGTGAGATACTTGGGACTCCCATTGATATTAGGTAAGCTATCTTCTGTCGAATGTGAGAAGTTGGTAGCAAAGATTACCCAAAAAATAAAGTCTTGGAGGGCCAAGAGGCTTAGTTATGCTGGCCGTCTCCAATTGGTCACTTCTGTCTTAATGGGGGTCTTACAGTATTGGATGCAAGTCTTTTTACTCCCAAAAAAAGTTCTGAAGCAGGTACAAAAGATTTGTTCCAATTTCTTGTGGCATGGTGAGGGGGAGGGCAGGGCCAAGATTTGATGGGACAGAATGACTCGACCCAGGAAAGAAGGGGGCTTAGGTATAAAGGAGCTTATTCCTGGAACCAAGCATGCACAGCTCGTATGTTGTGGCTACTCCTAATGCAAAGTGGGACTATATGGGTAGCCTGGATCAGGAACTACAGGGTTAAACAAGGTTGCATATGGACAATCAGGTCTGGTTCTAGCGTCTCCTAGGCCTGGCGAAGGATTATGAAAACTCGAAGTGTATTACAGCAACACTTCTCTGTGCAGGGGGGGCAACATTACTCTGGAATCAGGTCCCTATGCCCAAGTTTCGATTGAGTATAGTTTGGGAGGTGATCAGGCCTAAATGGCATGTTGTGGAATGGCACAAGCTTGTCTGGGGGCATGGTTTCGTTCCCAGAAACAGTTTCCTTATTTGGACAATTCTACTTGATGGGGTTGTCACTTCTGATAAACTGGTGAAATGGGGGAAGGTGGTGGATGATGTGTGTGTCTTGTGTCAACAGGGTCAGGAAACTAGAGAACACTTATTCTTTCAATGTTCATATGCAAGAGAGGTGATGCAGGGAGTTTGTTCTCTCAATTTGTATAGAGCGTCACGGTCTGCTACTGTGGAGGTTGCTTGTGCGTTATGCAGGAAAAAAAATGGTGCGGTTGAAGGGATGATTTGGTGCTTCCTAGTGGCTTCCATCTGGAAGGAGAGATGCAGGCAGAAGCATGGAGGCCCTTCTCATTCAGTGGCTGATTTGCAGGGGACAATCAAGAATGATCTATTAATCATTGGAGCCGCTAGAGGCATTCTTGAAGACATGGCATGTTTTGGCATCGTGTGATGTACTTTTCTGATTTGGTTTCATTTGCTGGTACCTTTGTATTTGAAGTAGTAGTAGTAGCTGTTTTCGTGCAGTAGTGGATAGATGAGATTTTGCATCTCTTTGGGTATCCTTGATATACCCCTTTCGTTGTAATTGGTTCTCCTAGCTTCTTGCTGGTTTTGGTTAATAAGATAAGGGCAACTGATTCAACGGAAAAAAAAAATATTTTTTATAGATATGATTTTATTTGCTCTGTTAAATTTTGGAGGAAAATCGATAACCACCAGTTATCAAAACAGCTACACACATCATGACGGGGGAAAATTATCGATTATTCAACCTCCACCATCTTTATCTCATAGTTTTTGGTATCTTTCTCGTTTCCTTATAGATTTATCCATAGAAAACTTGTCTATATGCGAGTTACTTAATAATTAGTATTTCCCCACCATTCGGAAAACGTGATATTCCTAATTAATTAGGAGCCATTTGAATGGATTAATTGAAAAGTGAGACAATTTGATTAACTGTCTCATTTTATAAACGGGTTATTTAAAATGAGTTAATTCGAATTGTCTGCCCCATCCCAAATAATTGTTATTGTCTTCAAATGAGTCAATTTGAAATTTCACAGACAGAATTGATTTTTTAAAATTTTGTGTTGCCAAACGGATCAATTTGACCAGATTATTTTAAAATGAAACAATTAGGTCAAATTGCTCCATTAGAATTCCTCATCCAATTAGGTCAAATTTGCGGCCATTCTAATGATGCAGAGATCTAATCACGAACCCTTTTTTTTTTTACAAAAGATAATCATTTCTATTGATTTAAACAAACGGTATTACATCCTGGAAGACAGCCAGGCCTGGAAATCAAAATAACGACTTGTAGCCGGGTACAAATTAAGGGCCTTTCTAGCCACCAAATGGGCTACCCTATTGTTAGACCGACCTACAAACCGACTCTGAAGCGCACTATGATCTGAAAAAATCCGAATAAGCTCCTCCAAAATTGCCCCAACCTGAGCCTCATGCGCATCCCTCCTTATAATTTTATCAATGACAGTCTTAGCATCACCAAGGAAACAAACATCCTGAAATCCCAAATCTAGGCACCACCCGACAGCTTCTCGAAGAGCCAGCACCTCAGCCACCAGGGGATTATCAACGGCCGGAAACTGTACTCCTCGAGCCAACATGACATTCCCCGCCAGATCCTTCACCACGATCCCTCCAGCCGAATGAGACCCAGGCTTGGTTGCCCCATCCCACATACAGGTAACGGCATGGCCCAAAGTGTCCAACCCCGGAGGAGGTTGAGACTGAGGCACTCCTAACACCTGATCCGCAGGGAGCGAGACCCATTCTTGGTACTGCTGATAGTACTGCCGGAGAAGAGCAAAGACCCCAAATTGCTTTCCTTCAAAGATCACCCAATTACGGGATCGCCAGATACGCCAAAGGAGCGCAGCCACTGCCATAAACAGCTGTGGTTGATTAATAATGGACAACAGCCTCTTCAAGAACAGGGGGAAGGTCTGGCGAGGTAACCCTTGGCCCAGAAATTCCAATCCTGCCTGATCCCAAAGGGCTCTGGCTACCCTATAATCTAAGAACAAATGCTCCATCGTCTCCTTCTCATCCCAGCAAACAGGACATCGAGGATGAACCTCAATGCCTTTCTCAATCAGAGCTTCTGTAGTTGGAAGGATGCGACGAAACACCTGCCAAAGGAACACCTTGAGCTTAGGGGGAATATTGGCATTCCATAAACGGATCCAACTTTGCTTATCCATCCAGCTAAGCATAGACCACCATCGCCCCTCTTGTTTGTCCAGCAACACAGCAAGGTGGTAGGCTGACTTGACCGTAAAGACACCATCCGAAGTCATATGCCAAATAAGCCTATCCTCCACATCACAATGCGGAAGAGGGATAGCCTTAATCGCACGACATACTGATGGGTCAAACCATTGCTGGAGCTTTTCATCACACCATCCACCACCTCCAGGGCACATAACCTCCTCTACCATTGGCTCACTGCCTTCAGAAATGATTCTGGGGTTAAACATAGGGCTATTAGGGTGAAGTAGGGGGACCCAATTGGAAGAAACCAAGGAAGCGGTACGCCCATTTCCAATCTGCCAACGGAGAGCCCGAAGAAGCAATTCACGTCCATGTAAGACACTCTGCCATCCCCAAGAAGGCCGAGACCTAGGGGTTGCTTCAAGAAAAGTTCCCCGTGGGAAATACTTCCCCTTATAGACCTGCGCCAGGAGCGACTGAGGCTCCGTCAAGATTTGCCAACCAATTTTTGCCAATAAGGCCTGATTAAACTGCTCAAATCTTCTAAATCCCATGCCTCCCTCATGCTTGCTAGTACACATCGTTCGCCAGGAAACCCATCTTATTTTAGAATGCCCCCCTTCAACACCCCACCAAAACCGCGCCACATGTCTATCCAGTAGACGGCACAAAGATAGCGGGAGTTTAAAACAGGACATCACATGCAACGGTAAGGCTAACGCCACAGTTTTGATCAACGTCTCCTTAGCCGCCCAAGATAACGTCCGTTGTTTCCATCCTTGTAATCGACTAAGCAATTTCTCTTCCAGGAAACGGAATGTATCCATTTTAGACCGGGCAATTAAAGTCGGTAGCCCCAAGTACTTATCGTGTACCCCTACCGCTCCAACGCCCAAAATGTCGGCAAGGAACTCCTGATCCGCTAAAGAGATGTTCTTACTAAAATAAACCGCCGATTTCCCCAGATTCACTCGTTGCCCACTTAGCTCCTCATACGTGTTCAGGACCTCAATTAAGTTCTCACACTCCCGAAGAGAGCCACGGAGGAACAGATAGGAGTCATCCGCAAAGAAAAGATGCGAGATACGAGGAGCCCTGGGAGCAACCCCTTCCAATTTCCCTTCTAACTCACGAACCCTTTGGTGGCCATTTCTCTACTTTTTTTTACCGTTATTTCTTGTCCTAATGAAGCCAATTTGTTATTTATATTGAAGCCCAAGCCTAATCCAAGAGTGAAGAGACAATCAGTTAGCTAGTCCGCCTCGGGCCGAAAATAAAAGGCCAACTTGACTCAAAACAAAACCAGCCCGAGTGAGGCCCAGCCCTATCAATGCCCTAAACCAGTCCTATCAGCGAATTCCAGTGCCTAACATATATATCAAGGCAAGTAAACCCTTTCTTTGTTTAGTACGAACCATATATCTTCACTTAAATTTGTATTTTATTCGGTTAGAGATTTGTATGATACTTAAAATTGGCTTAAAAGTATAGATTTCATACTAATCCCTTATATGTGTTCCAACAAATCAGATTGAAGCTTCCACATATATAATATTAATGGTCGTAATAATTCATACACAATAGCTGTTATAATATGAGAAAATCAGTTCAACCCGGTAGTTTAATTTTGGTGATAGTTAAATAGATGTATTGCCATCGATTCATTCATAATAATATACATGTATATATAAAAATTTGTGTATTGTAGTTTACATCGTTTGGTTTTTATGATAGTTATTGTGTTATTTAAATAATTTATATTAGTTTTTGTGTTATTTTTTTAATATAAAAAAGCAACACATATAAAAAGGTAAGGACATAGTTGGAAGAGAATAAAACACAACAATCTCACAAAATACTTGAGATTTAACTATCATTTTGAGTGATAGTTTGTGTCAAATCAAGCAAACAATACATGTAAATGTTACGAGATCAAGTCATCCTACAAATTTGGAAATCTTCAGGTTTGCACATCTTTCTTATTTTACTATTTAGTTTGTATTTGTTAGTTTTATGGAATATGCTTAATTATTGATTATTATTCTTAGTCTTCTAATACGAGTTGGAGTCGATTTTCGTTATTGTTGTTATTAAACGATGTATGATCCACAATTGAATCCCTCTAACAACTCGAGTTATTGTGATCAACTTTCAAGAATTCATTATTATTTACTCAGGGAATAAGTTTGTTGTTTTGGGTAGGAAAAGGGGGCTCAAGATAGGGTGAGTAACCTTAGAGTGAGTAACAATGAGTAACCAAATCTGAACCCTTTTTTTAAGTGACTACAGATCTAAGGGTGGAGAATTAAAAGAATATTTTTTCCCTAGTTTTCTTTATTGGATCATATCTTCTTCATTCTAACTCGGATTTCAATTTTTTTTTTTGCAGAGATGGAAAGAGTTCATTGTTCTCTACAAAATGATATACATTTTCAATATTTTTTGAGAAATTTTTTTTCATCCCTCTCGTTACCAACTCCATACCATATGGTATCTCCTTAGTTTTTTAGTCATTTTCGGAATTTTTTGCACAAAAGGAACGATTTAATCATGATCTTTTGGATTTCAAAATTTTCTGGGGGAAAAAATTTCAAACCTCTCGTTACCAACTCCATACCATACTATACCACCCTGGTATGAGGTGGTATTTTTCATACCATATGGTATGTTGTTATTTAATATCATATGGTATTGACTGGTATTAAATAACAGCATATGCAGCGGCAGATCCAGGACATAAGAGAGCACTAGGCCGCATTTGAATAGAATATTAGATACCTTAAATAAAAATATATAATAATATATTTTTCATTACAATGCCAATTATATAAGATGGTCTTTTAATTTAGCAAATTCATCAATAATATAATCTCCATCCATACTGATAATATACTCTTTTTCAAAGAAAATAGCTAAGTAATCAACAAGAAATTCATCGCTCATTTTGTTGCACAAATCAATGTTCATGTTCCATTGCTGAAAATATTCTCTCCATGGTAGTTGTTGAAACGGCTAGGTCAACACTAGACAAATCAACCAACAAATCAATTTGTATTGTGTGTCCATCCGTGTTTCCTCCAGCTTCTCTAATAATTTTGCACGAGAAGAAACTTCATCTTCCTCACATGAGCAGTACATTCTCCAAAGAATGCATCTCATAGCATTCAAAGTCTCGAGGCTAAACTCTTGAGCAAGTTTGTAAATATTTTCTTCATCAAAACACCAGAAAGAACGGTTAGAATCTAGTGCCCCACTCAATTGAGACGATCTAAATGATAACTTAACAAGTTTGTAAATATTTTATTAATCAAAAGAATGGAAAGAAAACCAGCTCGACGGGCTGACGGAGAAATCCATTTTGGATCTGCTCGTCTCCTCGTTCTTGTTTTGTTTTGGGGAGATTGGGAAATTTTTTGAATTTTGCAAGGAAGGGTGTGCTTTAGTTTAGAGTTTTTATTTTATTTTAATGAAACTTTACACTTTTAGGTTTTCATGTCTTTTTTCAAATAAAACCATTGGTGCTATAGAAAATTTAGTATAAATTTAGAGTAATGGTCTGGATATGTTCATCTGAACCATTTTCCTAGTTACACAAAATCCTATTATCTAATAAAACTAGACAGGATTTAAATAGCACTGGGTCAAATATCTAAATCGAAAAATTTTATAAGCACAAAACTAATTCTGGATCCGGAGGAGGGCTGGGTCGGGGCCTAGGTTGGCCCAGCCCTGTATCCGACACTGAGCATATGGTATTGACTGGTATTTTCATACCATATGGTATGTTGTTATTTAATATCAGTCAATACCATATGATATAGTATACCATATGGTATAGACTGGTAATAATTGTCAAATTTTTTTTTTCAAAAAAATATCAAAGTGGATATCATTTTGAAGAGCACAATTAATCTGATCTAACTTTGCAAAAAACATTAAATTCCGAGTTAAAACGAGTGAGAAATCGTCCGTTAAAGATTCAGGGAAAGAAAATTAATGATTTTTCCAGGAGAGAGAAGGAGGCGCTGATGTGGCAGATTCTTATTGGGTTATGCATGGGATTACTCACCACAAGGTTACTCACCGGATCTGCTCCCAGAAAAGGGGGTTGGCGGCCTTCAAGGAAAAGGAGAGGAATTTCTAGAGTTTCTTTACGCATAATTTATAAATATGTATTGAAGATCATAAACAAAATTAATTGTTTTTTTTTATGAATAAACAAATTTATTCATCAAGGAAGAGGGATTTCATGACAAAATCCCCCTAACTGGAACCCAAGTAAATCGAGTACAGAGGAGAACAAACCCAAAAGTAGAGAAAAAAAACCAGTCTATCAACTACACTATACTATTTACATAATCCTCTGAAATGGCAAGCTCTACTTGAGGAAAACCACACCTAAGCAGACGCAGCAGTCCTTGTAGTTTCTGAAGAAGCTGGTTTTCCGACAGCACCTCACCAGCCATGACTCTTCTGCATCTTTCTCTCCAAAGCTCAGCCACCACCATCACCCAAAGAAGCCTGCCACGATCAGATGAGGAGCACTTTGATCGAAATAGAGAAATGGCGATTGCCAAAGACCCCTCCCAGTTAGCCCCCACCATATTTCTCCCTGCAAACACAGCCTGCAATACACACTGAGAGTAAGGACACTCAAAGAAGAGATGATCCCTTGACTCTGCCATAGAGGTGCATAAAGGGCAGATGTTAATCACTGAGCTATTCCATCTCTGAACCTTGTCTAGAGTGGATATTCTGTTCAAAATGACTAGCCAGACAAGCATTTTGTCTCTAGGGGTCCCAAATGACTTCCAAAGCAAAGCATACCACTGAACTACCTCATGCTTAACCCGAAGTGTCTCCCAAACTTTTTTCAATGAAAACTTTTCCATTACACAATCATCCCAGTACACTCTTGCAGATCTGACTATAAGATGCTGAGCCACTTTAGTCCTTATTTTCAAAACCTTCCTCCAGGCCCATGAGCAGGGTATAGAAGCAGGTATATCCCAAATGGAGGTGTAAGAAAGTTGGTAGTGTCTTACCCAGTTGGCCCATAGAGAAAAAGAGTTCGAGGATATGGCCCAGAGATGCCTAACCAGGCACGCCATGTTCCAGCTCCTAAGGTCCTTAAACCCTAAACCCCCCTCCTTCTTAGGTCTAGCTACCATCTTCCAGGGAACCTTAGCTCTTTTCCCCTCTTCCTCTGAATTCCATAAGAAGTCAGAGCAAGCTTTTTCAATCAGCTTTAGCACTTTGACTGGGAGCTGAATGATCCCCATCCAATACTGAGTGATGTTGGAAATGACAGCAGATATGAGCTGCAATTTACCAGCATAAGACAAGGTTTTCACCTTCCAGCCTCTGATTCTGGCAGTTATCTTCTCTACCAATGCCAGACAATCAGTATTATTCAGTTTCCCTGCAATGAGAGGTATCCCCAGGTATCTCACAGGAAGATGCCCTATGGCAAACCTAGTACTGGATGAAATTTGAGCCTGAACACTAGGTTCTACTCCTCCACAGAATACTTCACTCTTAGCAGGATTACATGTCATCCCAGACACAGTATAGAAGGCATCCAAAATAGTTTTTGCTTTCCCTACAGCCTCTGGAGTCCCCTTTGTGAAAACCAGTAGGTCATCAGCAAAACACAAGTGGGAGAGACCTATTCTGTGTGTTTGAGGGTGGGGAGGGAGAGGCTTGACAGCATATGCCCTATTGGACATACAGGAGAGAACCTCCATGGAAATTGTAAAGAGGTAAGGGGACAGAGGGTCCCCTTGCCTCAAACCCTTCTGAGCAGAAAAATTTCCACAGAGTACTCCATTAAAACAAACACTTAGCTTTGTACTTTGCAGACAAACATCAATCCATTTAATGAACTGATCAGGGATTTTCATAGCTTTCATTACTGCTTTTAAGTAACACCAGTCTACACTGTCAAATGCCTTCATCACATCAACTTTCAGGGCACATCTAGGGGAGATAGTCTTCCTATTGTATAACCTCACCATCTCATGGGCCAGAAGAACATTGCCACTAATTAACCTCCCCTTAATAAAAGCATATTGATTCTGACTAATGACTACAGGAAGCACTTCCTTCAATCTATTAGCAAGGACCTTAGCAATACACTTATACAGTATGTTGCAACATGAAATTGGCCTGAATTGCTTCATACAGTCAGCATTTTGAACCTTAGGAATGAGAGTCAAGTAGGTAGAGTCTACCTCTGAAAGAAGTTTCCCTGTCCTGAAGAAGTCCAATATTGCATCAGTGAGATCCTTGCCCAAAATCTCCCAGTTGTGTTGGAAAAATCCATCTGTGAAGCCATCTGGTCCTGGAGATTTATCTCCATTCATAGAAAAAAGAGCTATTTTCACTTCTTCTCGAGAAACTGGAGAACAGAGAGGATCAGCCTGCTCAGGAGTGAGAGAGTGGACCAATAGTTGTGAGATCAACTCACTGCTCACTCTCTGAACATCAGAATTCTTGGTGCCCAGAAGATTTTGGTAGAATCTAACTGCTTCCTCACTCATTTCCTTATTATCAGTGAGAGCAGTACCTTCCTTTGTGATAACTTTTTTGATGGTTGAGCGAGCTTGGCGAGCTTTGACATAATTGTGGAAGAATGAAGTGTTCAAATCCCCTGTTTTAACCCAAAGAAGGCGAGACTTTTGCCTATAGATAGCCTCTTCCTCTTTAAGGAGCTCAAATAGTCTAAGTTGAATTCATTTACTTTTTGGAAGGACTCAGAGGATGGCTGCTGGAGTGCCTCTATCTGCAACCCCTCCACTTCACAACGAGCAAGACGAACTCTCTCTGAAATGTCTGAATAGGATGATCTATTCAATTTTTTCAGCTGCCTCTTAACCTCCCTCAACTTCTGACAAACTATGAACATAGGAGACCCCTTGAATTTTTTGTTCCAGACATCTTTGACAATTTGGTTATATTGAGGATGGGTTTCCCAACAGCTGAAATATTTGAAAGGCTTTGTTAGAGAAGTGATATGGATATTAGTATTCACTAGTAAACCACAGTGATCCGAAAGTCTTGGGGGAAGAAGGTTTACTGCATAATTTGGGAATACAGCTAAACAACTAGAATTCATAAGGACCCTATCAATCCTCCTAGCAATAGGATTCCCCTCCTGCTTGTTTGTCCAAGAGAACCAAGGACCCTCAAAAGCACTTTCTTCTAACTCCATGCGAACTATCCAATTGTCAAAGTCTACCATACTTTGTGAGCTGGCTGGTTGATTTGAAGCCTCATTAACACTTCTTACTGCATTAAAATCTCCTAACACTATCCAAGGTAGGGTGTCAGGTTTAAGCACAGAATGATGAAAATAAGCTACGCCTTGTTCCTTCATCATTTGATCCATACACAAAGGTGATCTTGACAGTATTTTCTCCCCTGACCACACCATGTATGAATTGCTCTGATTTCGCTAACACAGTAAAATCCAATTCCCTTTACCTGAAAATCCACAACCTACCTAATGCTCATAGTTATGAACATGCTCCCATCTGGCAAACTTCAAATCCACAATCTCTTTAGATTTTCCTTCCTTCACCCTGGTTTCAAGAACTCCAAATACATCTACATTTTCTCTACTAACTACTTCTAAGATCTGACTCTGCTTGTTGGGGTGATTAAATCCCCTAATATTCCAAGCTAGTACCTTCATTTCTTTTGTTTGGGTTTGGCAGGCCTGCCTGGCCCCTACTTACCTTGCTTATCTTTCCCCTTTCCACCTCCCTCCATAACAGGAAATTCAGCCAGGTTATGGAGGACCGGGCTACTCACAAGAATATTCCCAACCTCAAAAGAGTCCACAGCCAAACTCTGGTATCTATTGGCTACAGGTGTGATAGAACTTTCCCGAGCAGAAGAAGAGCTTTGCCCTATCATAGCTTACTGAAGTTCACCCTCAGTTGGCAACTCCACAGCTCCTGACTTATGCCATTCAGTTAGGACCCCCTGCTCAATAGACTTGACCAAATTAGCCACAGCCATATTCAAGTTTCGACAAGCTGCTTCAGCAGATTCCTGAGCCTTGCCCTTCGAAGCCAGGATTGAATCCAGAATCACTTGACCAGCACTTCCAGTAACAGTCCCCACATCCTCAGTCACAGCTTGCACTTGACTACCCTGATCCTCTTCCCTCACCTCCCCAACATTGTCACACTAATGCCCAAATACCCTGCACTTCTTGCAACGAATTGGCCTATTGCAGTACTCCAAGTTCACCTCAAATGCCGGCTTGTGATCTGGGACCAGTTTCAGAGTTTCAGGAAACAATGAGTCAATAGACATTTCAACACAGACTTTTGGAAATCCCATTCTTCTACCCAGCCTAGTCGATTGATCAAACCACAGAGGTCTACCTATCATACTAGCTAAACGAGTCAAGATTCTGCCAGTAGCAAATTCAACAGGGAGATCTTGAAAACAAATCCAGATAGGAAATCACAGTTGACAGCTCTGATTCTAGGAGACCATTGCCTAAGAAAGCACATGTCATTATTAAAATGCCATGTACCACTGGTGAAGACCCAATCTGCAACTGTCGCATTTGGGAATTGGAATAGGAAGAGCTGCTCGCTGAACTTCGAAACCCTAACAATGCCCGAATTTCCCCACAACCTATTCGCCCAGCTCTGAAGCTGCTTCACAGAAGGTGTAGAATGGAGGAACTGACCCACGAGGCTGTTCTTCCATCGAGCTTCACCTTCCTTCGCTAATTCTTCTGGAATCCTCAGACCTCCATCAACGAGCTCTGGTTCGATATAAACCAGTCGATTAGCTTAGACAATGCCGAATAAATTTGCCCAAGACTGACCAATGGAGGACATCGCAAGCAGAGGAAGCTCAGTCGAGAGGGGGAAGACCACTGGAGAAGGATCCGCGCACCGCAGAAGCTCGCGCGACGGGAGACCCGTCGACGAACCAGAATCACTAACGGCCTAGAAAGAGAAGCTAGAGAGAGAAGCTCAACCACATCTGGGGCACAAGAACACCAACTCTAAAAAATTAATTGTTACTTTCATCCTTTTATTTATATATTTTATTAATTTATCGTCCTAGTTAATTATTACGAGAATTCACAACTCAAAAAACCATCTCAAATATAAGTTTTATGTCTCATTCCCCCTTACATAATCATAGATAGAATAATACACTGTTTTCAAAATGTACCCCCAACCAAAACGGTACACAATCTTTTCCCAAATACAAAGCTCGAAACGTAAGCAACAAAAAAAAAAAAAAAATTTAACAGAAAAATAATTTTATTCCCTGATGCATATATAGCACGCATCCTTTTTTCCGCATAAGCAAAGCATGTTGGTCGTCGTTAACGATTTCCATCATATCTTGAACGGTCGATGGCACCTTTTCTTGCTGATGTCGTACCTCACGTAGCAATCTTTGAGCGCGAGCCAGCCTCTGTCCGAATTCGGGCACTCGGCCGTCACCACCCTGTACTGCGCATTGTACAGGCACAGCTTGCAGTCCTCGACAGCCAGCGTCGAGCTACAATTAGCGACGGCGTAGACCGTCGAATCGGGGGCGCAAGCGCAGTAATTCGGCTTCCTGTCGACGACCGAGTAGATCGCGAAATCAATGGAGTGCAGAGCTTGCATTTGCTTGTCTAAGGGGACGGGGAAACGGTGCTTCGTGCCGCAGCCGGAGCCCATCTTGTCGATGCTGTAAGTGCCCTCTACGACGACGACGGAGGAGATACCGTTGCTAAAGATGATGGCGGCAATGAGGACGACAGATAGTGATGAAGTCATCGTGAGGATGTTAAGCTTCATCTTGATGATTAGTTGAATGATTAATGAGTTGATGATGATGATGATGATGATGGGGTTCTTGGAATGAAGTTATGTATTTATATACGATTATTAGAGCACATGGTTTTGGCTCAATCAGATGAGACGGGTATAGTTACGTGAATGCAAGGGGAAATTACCAAGAAAATGCTGATATGTGTCGTCTTCATTCGTTTTTTTTTTCTTTTTTTTTTCTTTTTCAGTCGTGTTTAGTGTGTTGAAATATAGGTGAATTTGTCACTAGTAGTAAGTTTTACTTAGTTGGACATCTCGAGAAGGACAGAGGAGAACGATATAATAAGAGATTTTTCCTCGGAATTACTCTTACAAAAGTTTATACGCTCGATGTTTTGTCGGCCATATGCATAAATGTATATGAATAATATTTCACATGCTAAACATGCTGGATTTTTCAACAATTATGGTGATATAGTTGAATTGTGGGGATAAGATTGAGGAGAAGTGATGTGAAATACCGTCTGGTTCATTCCAAAGGTGTTATTGCAAAAGCTAGAAGTGTTATGTGATAAATCTCGTCATAGATAATGGAAACATAACATTATTGATTGATTAATCTCTATTGAAGCTATCTGAGTTTATCATTTTAGAGCAAATGATAACAAATGTGGGCCCCACGTCCTTTAAAACTCAGTCTTCTCCATTCATGTGGGGATTGTTTGGATGTTTGATGGTACCACGTTAGTGAGATGTGGGAAGGCGCGGCCTCGAACTCGATCGATCTGATATAATATGTTGATAATTGGTTAAACTGATTTTTTAACCAAATCGAACCAAGTTGAATCGATGTGGCGGTTGGAATAATACAACCGATCCAACTTCCATGGCAAAACCGATGCAATAGTTGAGAAATTTTTAAACGAACCATTGGAATGGTTGGACCGTAACCAATTTCCATAACAGTTACAACCTTAACATGGTAATTCATATTAGGGGTGGCTATTTGGTCAGGGCTTTTTGATTTTACCCGAAACCGGACCTTATAACCTGGACCGAGACCGGACCAGGACCGAATAGCAAACAATCCAATCCAATCTTCTGGTTTAGATTTGAGGTAAAAACCCGTTAGAGACCTGATAAGAGAGCCCAATACCCAAAATTTAACCTCCTCACCCTTTCAGACCTTAGGCCAGTCAAATCCCCACTCAGCCCACTCAAATCTCCACAAGGTCAATCTAAAATCAAGTCCGAATTCAGACCAGACCGGATCAAAACCAGACTGTATTCAATCCAATCTTTGGTCCTTATATTCTCGGAAAAACCGGACCGAAACGAATCAATTCGAGTCAATTTAACCGAACCGGACCGTATAGTCACCTCTAATTCATCTCTAATTCATATGCCACTACATGGACAGATATGGATAAGGTTACGCATAAATTTAATTGTTCCTGTGTGCAAAAGGAGGGAAGGCATTCAAATTTTAAGTCTATTAATATAATATTTCTCAGTGAAGACACGATGAAATAAATTTTCACAAATAATTAATGTTGCTTAAAATGAATTCTGCGAGATGTTCTTTATGGTATTCTAGTCGAAGGTCTATGGTGACCCGGGTCATCATTTACCTTGTCGGATTCCTTTGGTCCGGCTAGTTTCGTCGTGTATAATTTCGTCGGGTAAGTAATAGAGTAATCTTTCGTCACCGCAATGTTAATCAAGGCTTATAGTTCTTTAGGTTTTGGAGCCATCTTGTCTAATACTGTTGTCTAGTTCCCTACGTAATGAAGTGCATTATTTTCATAAAACTATTCTATAGAATGGCGTGAAATCGTCAGATTTTATATGGGAAGTCTTTTCAATTATTAGAGTTACTGAGATCGTCAATTGATTTTTAATATAATATCCCTTCAGGAAAAAAAAATGGATGTTCTTTAACAGTAATCCAAAACATTGCAAGAATTCAGGGGTGTACCTCTCATTGCAGGAAAGTTAGGGACAACTGACAGTAAAAGTTTGGTAGACAAAATAGCAAAAAGAATTCAGGGATGGAAGCCAAAACTGCTTACTTACGCAGGAAAGTTGTAGCTCATAAACTCAGTTCTTGCCATCATAGTTCGGTTTTAGATGGGGATTTTTCAGTTACCCCAGCAGGCTATACAAGAAATTGAGAAACGGTGCTCTAATTTTCTTTGGGATTCAGCTCACTCGAACAAAAAAACCTAAAGTGTCCTGGCAGAAAGTAGCTTTGCCAAAAAAGGAAGGTGGGTTAGGGTTTAAGGATTTGAAATTCTAGAATACTGCATGTATAATTAGGCATATATGGGTTGTGTTGTCTGATATGGACACCATGTGGATTGCATGGTTAAAGGAATATCGGTTGAGGAACTTGACAATATGGGATAATCAGATTTCAGGTTCTTGGGCTTGGAACAGAATTTTGCAGGCTCATTCTATGGTTGCAGATCAGTTCCAGTGCTCAGATCAAGGGGTTCTATGGAAGGGTGTGAAAATGGAAAAGTATAGTATCAAGAAGATTTGGGAGCATATCAAACCAAGGGGGGAAGGGTATGAAAATGGAAAAGTATAGTATCAAGCAGATTTAGGAGCATATCAGACCAAGGGGGGAGCTGTTGTCTGGATATCAGTTAATCTGGGGTCAGTTTCAGATCGCTAGAAACTCTCTGTTAGTATGGCTTGTCATGATTGATAGAATCAACACTCTTGATAGAATCAAAAAGTGGAAGAATGATGTAGATGAAACCTATCCTCTATGCATGATCTTACCAGAAAGTCGAGACCATATTTTCTCTTAGTGTAGCTATACCCAGAATTTCTTGAGATTTTTCCCTGCAAACTGTGGGTATTTTCCTTCTGGTGGCTGCCGGAGAGTTGGAGGAATGCTACTGGTTTGTAACCATGTCAGGTCTCAAATGGTGTTTTATCTTTCACTGACCTGGTTGTCAGTCGATTAAGCAGGTAAACTGAGGTATTTCCAGCCTTAACCTAGAACTTCTTAGGCATTTTCTTCTGAAAGAGAAAACATCTTGTCATTTTCATGGCAATCCTATTCTTCCTTTCACTTACTCCATTTTGTTGTGGAGTATGGACTATGGAGTACACCTTCAGAAGTTAAAAGCTTTTCAAAGCTTTGAGAAGTGTATTCCTTTCCATTATCAGATTTTAGGGTCTTGATTTTGCAATCACTTTGCTTCTCAACAAAAGTCTTCAACCTCTGAAATACTAGTAATGCTTCGGACTTGTTCTTCAAGAAGTAAAAACAACAGAATCTAGTTAAGCCATCAATGAAAAGTATGAAATACTTGCTTCCTCCCCATGATTCCACTTTAAAGGGTTCACATATGTTTGTATGAACCAAAGCAAGTTTTGTAGGAGCTCTGTCTCTTAGGGAATGGCAATGTGTGTTGTTTTCCTAGTTGACAGACCTGGCAAACTCCTTCTCCTGGCTCCAGACTAGGTAAATCACTTACCATTTCCTTGTTGGCCATTTTAATCAAAGTGTTATGGCTGAAATGACCTAGTATGATATGCCAAAGTGCAGAGTCATCATTTCTAACTACCAAAGCCTTCTTAATAGCCTTCATTTTCAAGGGAAAGCTTATTTGAACCATCAGAATCTCAAACAGTTTGTCACCATTAGGATCAAACACCACACATTTCTTGTTCTGTAACTTTACAGAATAACCTTTCTCTAACATTTGACCTACACTAAGCAAATTCTGAGCTAGTTTAGTAACATAGAGAACTTCAGAGATGACCTTTGATCCAAAGTCAGTTTGCACAGAATCTGAGCCTTTTCCTTCAACAGAAAGCATGTCTCCATTTTCAATCTTCACTCTTGACTTATAAGACTTTTCTAGACTCTGAAAGTAATCTTCATTATGAGTCATATGATTTGTACATCCAGTGTCTAGAAGCCAGTCTTCACTGCTACTGTTTGCCATGTAGCAAGTGACCATGAACGTTCCTTCAGTTTTCTTCTGTTCATTGACCTCAGAATAACAGCTTGCTCTCTAATGCTCTTGTTCTTACACACCTTCTCTGTCAGACCCATTCTCTTACAAATGATGCACTGGACATTAGGTCTACACCAACAAAACTTCTCAAAATGAGTAGTTTTCTTACAGTTTGGGTAGGGAGGAAAGTCCTTCTTCTCGATAGGCTTCTCAGCCTGATCCTCCTTTCCCTTTTGATTCTTAGGTGTGACCTTCTTTGTTCCAGAACCATGTCATCTACTCTTCTGTTGTTTAGCAACTAGAGCTTCCTCATATTGGTCCTCATTTCGAATAGAGATTCTCAACTCAGTAGCTTGTAGTGAGTTGATGAGATTTTGGCCTCAAACTTCTCTGATACAGTGACCAAAATCTTTTCAAATACTCTAGAGTCACTGAACTCATCACCAAGCAGTCTCAATTTATTCACATTTTTCATAACCTTGTCTAAGTACTACTTAACAGATTCAGTTTCTTACATCTTGAAATTTTCAAACTCTCTTCTCAAGTTAAGAACAGTAATCTGCTTACCTCTGTCAGACCCTTGCTACTCCTCTTGAAGTTTGTCTGTAGTGCTGCAGGTCATAATCCTTGAGAATACCTCTTCTGCTACAACAGCAAAGATGCAGGTAAGTGCTCTGTGAGTCTTTGCACCCTCTTCAGCATCCCTTGCTTGCTGATTGAGAGATGCATCTCTAGGAAGTGGATCTACTGTTCTTCCTGTAACATGCTCCCAAATGTCACATCTCATCATAAAAGTCTTCATATTTACAACCCACATTTGGTAGTTGCTCCCACTGAACACAGGGGGAGTGGTGAGAGTAAGACTAGAAGAAGACGTCTTTGTATGTGCTTCTAAACTGGCAGAGATCAAAAAGAAGAAGAAGAGAACGCATAACCCTCTTAAAACCTCACAGATTCACTCCATGAAAAATCTCACAAGCCCTCAACAATGATCATTGAGAGCTCTGATACCAAGTGTAGAATAAGAATTTGTGCAGAAAACTAACTTCAGAACTAAGAAATCAATGTAACAGTAACTCAAAAACATAGCAGTTTGGACAAATTCTAAGCTTTTGATGCTTCATATCTCATTTGCATTCCATTTCAATGTCATTTCACTCACATTACAATAACAAGATTTTTATAGGCTAGACATCAAACCCTAGACAGATTTACTAGGAAACAACAAGCATAAATAAACAAAACAAAGGATGGAGCAAGTACAGCAGTCGCTCTCCTTGTCTCCTACCAACTCCAGCAGGGGCATTGGCATTAATACCCTCAGTTGTGGTCCTAAAAGCAGTAACTTGGCCTCAATCCACCTTCAGTTCACTGGATCTTCACTTCACACACCACATATCATCACTTCCAAGTTGTCATGCACTTCATCTCCCTTGCATTTTCCATTCTTCAACTGCATGCTTCATTTCTTCAGCAGCAAGACACAGATAGCTTGAGCTTGTTCCAACTGAGGTTTAACCGCAACACTTATTTTGTTTGTGTTGATATGTAGCAAGGGTTTTAACCCTCACTAGCTATAGTGTATGTTTCATATCGTCGCTATATACTATTCAACTCGTCACTAATATGGTTTTCTAAAATTTGATTTATGTGGATATGTGACAAGTGATTAAACCATTGCTGAAACCGTTCCATGGTACATCCACCTAGAGTTGCTAAAGTTCCTTGATACTCGTAACATGGGCAACACTGGCAAGAAGTCATGCAAGAGCCGGGATAACTTTTTATACAACTTATAACAGAAGTTAAAACCCTTGTTTTAGGAGTAAGAGTTCTTCGTAGAATCTCAACAGGCTCTCCATATATCTTTCTTTCTCATTAATAGTGTTTGATGCATCATGCATGTCTCCAGCGGGTGCCTGAAACTGAATTTGCAGCCTCGTTTTTCTAGTACTTTTTATTTTTTTCTAATAATAATTTGATGTCATCCCTATAAAAAAGCTAAAATCCTTACTATAGTTCGGGGGAAAAAATACTCTGCCATAGACCTCTTTTTTAGTATACATTTAGAGAATTCCAAGCATGAATTTTCTTAAGCGCCCCTCAATGACATTACGATAGATAAGATTATGGATAAAAAAATGTTCGTACGCCAACGACTATGTGAAGCAGATGTGCACAATGGCTGCATTGGCTTGGCTTACAATATGAAGAAGATGATGCAGCCATGGCAATCAGATGATAAAGCAGCAGCAGAAGAACACGAAGCCCTTCAGTCAAGCTTCCCTTCACTTTACTTGAAGCTAAACGTTGTTGTATTTCCTTATGTAAATCGTAGATAGAATTTACTCCCCCTCCCCCCTGCCACTTGGCGCTCTGTAAATTGTAGATTCATTAGTTAGTTTATTTCATCGTTGTTTTACAGTTAATACTGAACTATATATATATGTGTGTATATATATATATATATATATAAATATATATATGAAAGTTCCCACAGAGGAAAGGCATTTTTGCCAATTCCACAAATATGGCTGCTGTTCTCAGCTCATTCTCTAAAATCCTAGTCATGGTTTCTGCTAGGTTTAGATCTTTCACATTGTATCAGAGCCTGGTTGGCTGTTGACCATCTTCATCCTCTACACACCTTTTCTATTTTCTCTACTTTCAAGTTACAAATTCTCTATTCTTACTACTTAAGCGATGGAAAGAAAATATGGTTCTTCTGGATCTTAACCTGGAGCACAAGATAAGGGAAAGGATGTTGCCCTGCAACATTACGAAGATCCCTACAACAATCCCTACTACTTAGCACACAGTGACAACTCATTTCTTCTCGTCATGGGCTTCAAACTCAACGATGCCAATTATTTGCTTTGAAGTGAGTCCATGGAAGTTGCTTTGCGCACCAAAAACAAGTTGGGCTTTGTTCTTGGAAGATTCATATACCTCGTGTTAGAAATTCTGGAACGATTCATATACCTTGGCCTAAGTATGCCACTTGGGATAGAGTGAATGGAACCGTTGTATGCTGGATTAGAAATTATGTTTCTGAGGACATCGTGCCCAGTCTGAGGAACATTAGGGTTTCCTCAAAACCTTGGACTTACCTAAAATCGAAGTTTAGTCAGGGCGATTCTTTACAAATTGCTAATTTGCATGATAAGATTGACCTTACCAAACAAGGAACCCTAACTGTTAGACAGTACCATACTAATTTGAAGGTCTTGTGGGATGAGCAAGAAAGCTACCTTCTCATACCCTATTGTGATTGTGCATCTAAAACCTATGAAACAGTGATGATGTATCGAGATCGAGCTAAAGGGATTAAGTTCTTGCTGGGTTTGAATGAGACGTACCAGCAAGTGAAAACACAAAAGCTTATGCTAGATCCCTTGCCTGACCTAGATAGTATCTGCAGATCACTGGTACAGTTGGAAAGACAACTCAATGGAACCAATGGAAATACTGGAAAGTCAGAAGACGCCATTGCTTTGGCTACATCACTTGCTGCATCTAAGTATCTCTCAGTGCAAGGGAGAGATAAGCAGCAAAAAGAAGCCCCTCAGGACACTCGCTTATTCTGCCGTTATTGCCAGAAGGATAACCAGGTTATCCAAGGCTGCTAGAAACTTAAAAGGAAAAACAAAGAAGGAGGAGGAAGAAACTTTGCTGGTTCTATTTATGTTAATACTGGGGACAAGAATCCTCCAGGAGGAGGAGGAGGAAATCCAACTTACTCACCTACAAGCCCTGGAAGCGGTTCTGACAACCAATCTGTGTTCTCATGGTTCACATCAGAGGAACTCAATCGTCTTAGAAGTTGGTGCAAGCTCCCCAACAACATGCTCATTCTTGTGTCAACTCCATTGTGACCAGTAACACTGCTATGACAAGTATTACTGTGTTATCCACAAACTCTAAGTCCAGTAATGGAAATTTATGGATCCTGGACACAGGAGCCAGTGATCACATCATTTGTTCAATGACATTCTTTCTTAAATTCAAATAGGTTAAGAATCTGTCAGTTACTTTACCTAATGGCCAAGTAGTTGTAGTCACACACATTGGCATAGTTAAGTTTCCTTGTGGTCTGTTTCTCACAAATGTCCTATTAGTTCCAACCTTTAAACAATCTCATTTCTAACAGCAAGCTCACATAGAACAGCCCCATCTCACTTCTATTTGAATCTAATTTTTGTTGCATCCAGGACCTAATCTTTCGACAGAAGATTGGTTTAATCCACGTAAATAGAGGGCTATATTTTCTTGAAGGATTGATATCCCCTGAGAGATTTGCAAACCCACAGTTCTTGGAGTGACCACCACTAAAAGCTCAGAGCTATGGCATGCCAGATTAGGACATTTGTCTCTTCCTAAACTACAGGAGATTAAGAAAAAATATGGTGAAGTTATTATTCCAGAATTTTTGAATTGTGATATCTGTCATCCAGCTAAACAAAAGAGGCTGCCCTTTTCTAGAAGCACATCTATAGTTAGAGAAACAATTGATATTGTTCATTTTGATATCTAGGGGCCAGTAGATGTGGTTTCCCATGATGGATAAGTATTTCTTTACTGTTCTTGACGATTGTAGTCGAACTACTTAGTTATACCTTATGAAAAACAAATCTGAAGCCAGAGATTTGTTAAAGAGTTTTCATGCCATGATTGATATTCAATTTGGTAAAAGAATTAAGACCATCAGGTCTGATCAAGGGCAAGAATTCAACATACCTGCCTTTTATCATAAACATGGGATTGTGCATGAGATGTCCTGTGTAAAAATAGCACAGCAAAATGGAAGGGTATCACGCAAACATCAGCATTTGCTGAATGCTGCAAGAGCTTTAAAACTGCAATCTGGAGCACCTGTCAGTTTCTGGAGTCATATGGTTATGCATGCTGCATATCTAATCAACAGGACACCAACACCACTCTTGAATAACAAAACACCCTTTGAATGTTTGTACGGGATTCCTCTTGACTATGAAGATTTAAAAGTGTTTGGTTGTTTAGCATATGCTACTGTGCTTGAAGAACACAAACGGAAATTTAACTCCAGGGCTAGGAAATGTGTGATTCAGGGATACAGATTTGGAGTTAAAGGGTTCAAACTATATGATTTGGCCACTCATGATGTTTTTGTCAGCAGAGATGTGGAGTTCAATGAAACTTCATTTCCTTTTCAACAGCCTAAGAGTGGCAACACAACCAACTCTTCTTCCCCTCCTATTCCTATCGATCCCCTTCAACCGCTTCCTGACCTTTTCCCTCAGGATCATAACATAGATGAAACAAATGATTCTGATTATTAACCCTCTGATTCAGACCTTGATACCACACTTGTTTCCACACCCAGTTCTTCCCCTGGTCATTCTTCTACACCTACACCAGCAGCTATTCCAGCTGCTTCTCCAATCCCATCTACTTCATCACCTACTTCCTCATCAGGTCCAACCACCCTTGCCCACATTCTGAGGAGATCTATCAGGATTCCCAGACAACCTATTCGTTTACAAGACTATCATACCTCATTCATGACTCATTCTTCTTTTGGCAGTCATGATTCTAAACTCTTATACCCCTTTCCAACCACCTAGATTACTCCCACTTGTCTCCCTCTCACCTTCATTACATCATGTCCATTTCTCCCACCTCTGATCCTCATATCTACTCTCAGGCTGTCCTAGTAGATTGCTGGAATCAAGCTGTATAGGAGGAGTTGAAGGCCTTATTTGACAATGGCACCTGGAAAGTAGTGGACAGACACCCTGGCAAGAAGATAATAGGCAACAAACGGTTGTTCAAAACCAAATTCACATCAGATGGGAATATTGATAAAAGGAAAGCTAGGTTGGTAGCTAAGGTTTATACACAGACCTATGGAGTCGACGTTGTGGACACATTCTCACCGGTGGCAAAGTTAAACTCAGTTAAATTGCTTTTAGTAGTAGCAGCTGGCAAGAATTGGCATCTTCACCAGATGGATGTCAGTAATGCATTACTCCATGGTGACTTAGAGAAGGAGTTTTACATGGAATTACCTGAAGGTTTGAGAGAGCTAAGTCACATGAAGGGGAAGGTTTGTAAACTGGAAAAATCCTTGTATGGATTAAAGCAGGCAAGTAGACAGTGGTTCATCAAACTGCCTGAACACTTGAAGTCAGCAGGTTTCAAACAGTCAGACATTGGTTTGTAACCACTACCAGACCAGACATTTCATTCCCAGTTCAACAGCTATGTCAATTTTAAGCTAAACCTACTTCAACAGCAGGTTTCAGACAGTGGTTTGTAACCACTACCAGACCAGACATTTCATTCCCAGTTCAACAGCTATGTCAATTTCAAGCTAACCCTACTTCAACACATTTAAAGGGACTGCAAAGAATCCTTAGATACTTGAAGGGCAATCCAAGTCAGGGGTTATGGTTTTTTGCAAGCTCAAACCTTAAAATCAAGGGATACTGCACATTCCTTGGAGATTCATTAATTATATGGAAGAGTAAAAAGATAATACAGTTTCTAGATCCTCTTCAGAGGCAGAATACAGATCCTTGGCACAGCTCTCATGTGAGGTACAATGGCTTAAAGCATTACTACTCTTCTATGGGATCAATCATCCACAACCTATACAAATATTCTGTGACAATCAATCTGCTATTCACATAGTAGAAAACCCTGTCTCTCACGAACGACCAAAATATATTGAGGTTGATTGTTATGTTGTTCGTGAGAGACTGAAGGCAAGCTTACTCAAACTATCTCATGTTGGTACTGAAGACCAACTCGTTGACCTGTTTACAAAAGGGTTATCTGCAGAACTATTCAACTACTTATTGTCCAAACTGACAGTACATGATCTGTACTTGCCAGCTTGAGGGAGGGTGTGAAGCAGATGTGCACAATGGCTGCATTGGCTTGGATTACAATATGAAGAAGAAGATGTAGCCATAGCAATCAGATGATACAACAGCAGCAGAAGAACACGAAGACCTCAGTCAAGCTTTTCTAGTTGTGTTTAGTGTTCGAAGATATCAGTTAATTTGTCTCTAATAATAATTAGTTTTACGTAGTTGGAAATCTCGTGAAAAGGACGGGTGAGAACGATATAATAAGAGGATTTTTTTTGGCAGAATAACAGGGTTAACAAATAAAATTCGTGAATTAAATTCTCGCGATATTCCAGTTCGGGCAAAAATGTGATTAGTTTGAATGTTTATATATAGAAACACGCTATATACAGTAGCGTAGTCAGGATTTGAGTTTAGTGGCGTCAATCCTTCTTATCTATCTCCTACAAGCCAATTATGCAGTCTAGCTTTTATTACGATATCGGTAGGAGATGGGATTCATTCACTTGCATTCCTGCCAGCACTACAAAAAGCTCCGGTTTTAACGCCCTTACTACTGCTGTGCAGCCTTTCCTCGGGTTCGTACCTTTCACTCGAGCAACTTCATTCCTCACTCAAATGGCACTGGAACGGAAAGAAACTTCATAGAAGTCGAAATATGAAGAAAAAAATGCCTAGATATTTTAGTCTATGGATAAAGGGTCTATTGATAAAGGAAGCACCGTAAATATCAATTAGTGAGATTTTTGGTCGATATAATAAGAACTGCTTACTTATGTCATAATATGAGACAAAAATTAGGAATCAACTTATGTAACAGAGGCGATCCCCTAAAGTATTCGGCAGCGGTGTAGAATCAGATCCCAAGGATAGGAGACCGGTAAAACAGCGGTGGCCACAGATACAATTCTAAATCAACAAGGACAAAATGTAATATGTGTTTACGTAGCTATTGGTCAAAAAGCATCTTCCGTGGCTCAGGTAGTTACCTCTTTACAGGAAAGAGGGGCAATGGAGTACACTATTGTAGTAGCCGAAACGGCGGATTCTCCGGCTACATTACAATACCTTGCTCCTTATACAGGAGCAGCTCTGGCCGAATATTTTATGTATCGTAAACGACACAGGGAGAAGGGCGAAGGGAGAGGGATGGTTCCCCCAGGTGGTTCATCAATCCTCCTTCAAGCTAGGGGATGGTTGGTTGGGAAGGTCTCTTTGGGACGAAATTGGCCAATAAGAATAACGTCTGGCGGGCTTCTTTCATTTGCTGATTCTGGAATAGCCGACTCCTGGTAAATGCCTCTCCGGCATCTGAGAATGATTCGAGCCGTATGAAGGGAAACTCTCACGTAGTAAGCATCCTGCGCTAGCTGTTAGAGATCCTCTATGTACATCTAAGGGCTCCTTGCTCATGTTTTCAACATAGATCCAACTTCCGGGTATAAGAAAGAACCAAGACCTTCCTTTTAGTAAAAGATGGGTTTGCTTTTCTACGCTTCGGTTAGAGACCGAAGAAGATCGCTTAACTGTAGCAAGAGCACGAAAAATTGAGCGTTTCTTATCACAACCCTTTTCTGTAGCAGATATCCGCTCCGCACTTGGCTACCCAGCGTTTACCGTGGGCACGATAACTGGTACACCAGAGGTGCATCCTTCCCAGTCCTCTCGTACTTATGCCTTGAAGAGGACTCGAACCTCCACTCTCTTTAGCACGAGATTTTGAGTCTCGCGTGTCTACCATTTCACCACCAACTTTAAATCGCATTCTAGATCACCAGGCTCTACGCGAGTAGGCCATAATTTGCATTCTTCGCTAATTTCAATAATTCTATTATCAATTTCTTCAAAGCAATTCTCTTTATCCCCATCATATGTTGCATATATTCTTCCCATCAAATGTGAGAAGGAATAAAGCATCCCGTTCCACCTTACCCTAAGGGCGTCTCACTCTCACTATACAAGGTACACGCAGTTCAGTGGAGTATAAACAAAGGAGATGAGCATGCATAGCTATTTTGCAGGAAACCTTCCCTAGAAAATTGGATTCGTCGATAATGAACCTGAACACTGTTGAAGTCTTGGGGCTATGGAACCTACCCCCATATTGGAGGTTCGCCCCTCTCCCGGAACCGAAGGGCGAAGGTTTAGAATATATGAGCCCGTAGGGCGAAGGGATTTTCCTCTTTTCTTCCATAGGGTTCCCCTCTTATTAATATTAATAAGCAAACCAAACATGAATCTTTTGATTCATTTGCCTCTCACGCTCAATTTTTTTAATTACTTATGAGAAATTCCCATATTTTTTTGACGTCCATAAGCTTGATGAGTTCTTGATCCTTCTTTTATTTTGGTGTATGGATTTTTTTGAAAAGGTTGGGGTCGGAATTGTTGGAAGAATTTTTTACCGACGAAAAATAGATTCTTTCTTTGATTCCAAGAACTTCGTCTATTTCCCAAAGACTATATAAACGGTATACACTTTCTTGTACTAGCTAAAGCGTTACGTATGCCTGGTGGAGATCATATTCACTCAGGTACCGTAGTAGGTAAACTTGAAGGGGAAAGAGATATCACTTTGGGCTTTGTTGACTTACTGCGTGATGATTTTGTGTTGAACGACTTCAACAAGCCTGCGCGTAAGATATCCAGCATCTGATGTTCGTACAGCCGTATCCACAACCCCTTTTCGGGCCCCATAGCAAGAAATGATATATTATGTTAAAGAAAGTCCTTCGCGTGGGGCTACTTACAACTAGCCAATTCAGAATTTTCAGATGTACTATTACTAGCAAGTGCATCAAAGATGAAGTCATCGATTCTCCCGAACGACCACAATTAGCGCGAGCAAACATATTAATGACGAAGAACACATTAAAATATCGACGGGAAGGTTTGGCACCTCGATGTCGGCTCTTCGCCACCTAGGGCTGTAGTATGTTACAAGGGTTGGGCTGTTCGCCCATTAAAGTGGTACATGAGCTGGGTTCAGAACGTCGTGAGACAGTTCGGTCCATATCCGGTGTGGGCGTTAGAGCATTGAGAGGACCTTTCCCTAGTACGAGAGGACCGGGAAGGACGCACCTCTAGTGCGATTCAAGAAAAAGAGAAAGTACTAATGACCCTTTTGGGGGCATACGATGATTCTTTCGCGATTTGAGGCGTTAATTTACCTACTAAAATATCACCTGTCTCGACCCAAGATCCCAACATAACAATTCCATTTTTGTCTAAATTTCGGAGTAAATGGGCTTCTAAATGTGGTATTTCATAGGTATTGTTGATGCTGATTCGCCAATATTGTTCGATATTTCGTGCTTACTTTTGACCAGGATTCGAGATCTGAACAGACAGATACAAAAGGAATTCAAATACAAATTGGGGGCCGTCTTGACGGAAAAGAGATTGCACGCGTTGAATGGATTAGAGAGGGTAGGGTCCCTTTCCAAACAATTCGAGCTAAAATTGATTATTGTTCCTATACAGTTAGAACTATTTATGGGGTATTAGGTATAAAAATTTGATATCAACAATGATTATCCCCGTTATCACCTGAATCCTACTTATTTCATTTTAAATGGGAAATGTCGAATTCGGAAGGCGGGGTAGAAGCGATAATTGAGGAATTTAAACCTTTCCCATTTTTATTTACTCGGATATGGAAAGACGGAGCAGGATTAAATCTTACGCTATTAGATGGTTTTGGGTTCTTTCTATTAAATACCGCCCTAGGGTTGAAAAAGGAAATAGCCTTTCTGACAGGGGTAGGGTTTAACGGCTGGAAAAAACGAGACTGGGAAGTCTTGTCTGACGACAACTTTGCTTTAATTGGGGTCGAGCAAAAGAGCGCCGGCGGGTCGGAAATGGCCGAGAAAGCTCAGCTGGTAGAGCAGTAGAGTCATGGAAACACATGTTTCTTCCATATTTTGGACATGGAACAATATGTTACTACTGAAACTTGGAAGAGGAGGTAGGATGGGCAGTTGGTCAGATCTAGTATGGATCGTACATGGACGATAGTTGGAGTCTCTAGAGAATCGAAAAGACTATTCGGAAGATGAGCAAGAATTTGGTTGACTCATTCGGCTTCTTTGGAACCCTATCTTGTAAGGGCTTGCTGAGCTTATTAAGGCGAAGGATTTTTTCGTTGATTGCACGAGCTAGCCAGTCAATCCAGCCCGAGTGCAAAGGCAGAAGGGAGCTTGACTGCAAGACCCACCCGTCGAGCAAGGATGAAAGTCGGCCTTAGTGATCCAACGGTGCCAAGTGGAAGGGCCGTCGCTCAACGGATAAAAGCTCGGCCTACAGACCGTCACATGAGGTGCCCTTAGGGGGCCTGTAAAGTCGCAAAATGGAGCATTTTTTCCCTATAGATCAAGCCCTTTGCATTTGAATCTATGATAAATTGGATGGAGGCCACCTCCCACGGACGGGGTGGTATGTGTTGAACACAGACGGTTCAGCTATACCGAGTTCACTTAGCTCTTCAGCGGATATTCCAAGATAGAAAGAGAACTACTCCCTCTAGCAAAGGCCTCTCAAAAGTTATTCGAATGATTCTATTCCCGCCTCCTTCATTTCTACTGCCCCCTTCGGCGATAAGTTCCCTTACCTTTTTTTTAATGCCTAATTCCTCACGGACAGAAAAAGATTGCAGTCAGTTTGATAATGATCGAGTGACATTGCTACCAAAGAGGGTCGATAACTTCCATTCAAGCGGTTTATGGACCTGCAGACGATTTGACTGACCCTGCTCCTGCCACGACAACCTGGCGCACTGAAACATCTTAGTAACCAGAGGAAAAGAAAGCAAAAGCGATTCCCGTAGTAGCGGCGAGCGAAATGGGAGCAGCCTAAACTGTGAAAACAGGGTATCCCCTGGGCGACACACGTGCTACAATGGTCGGGACAAAGGGTCGCAATCCCGCGAGGGCATCAATTAGAGATTTAAATTCTAGAGGAGCCCCTTTACCATTCTGTATAAATGCGCTATTGTTTTGTACGGATATGGTAGAGGGGTGCATCCAATCCTTGTTTGCCTATTAGTTCCTAGTTGTTCTCTTCATCACGCGGGGTAGAGCAGCTTGGTAGCTCGCAAGGCTCATAACCTTGAGGTCACGGGTTCAAATCCCACCGCCCAGCAATCCAAAGCGTATCACTTCGCGGATGTCATTTGTTATCCATTCCCCGGAATTCAACCTGTTTAAAATGACATCGATATAGGATCTATGGGGAAATTACTTAGAAATAAATTTTGTGCAACAACCCTTTTTATCTGATAGAAAAGGATCCCATGATCTTGAACCGATCATACCTGGGATCGCAAATCCCAAGTTTGTCTATGAAGAGCAGATCGAATTATTTGGAATAGATTCCATTTTGAGAGAGTTGAAAAAACACTATCTCGTTGAAAGATTCTATACATCTGCCCTTTTTCAACGCATTTCTTTAGACAAAGATTACGTTTTTCCTCTTTTCGGATGGTAAATATTTCTCAAAACATGGAGTGTGAATCAAACCCATGTTTGAATTGAAATTGAGATACTGATGCAAGTTCTCCCCTTCTGAATCAGATAGTTTTCAGTCGAGCTAGTTCGTTCCTCTCCTTTCAGTCGAGCTAGTTCGTTCCTCTCCTTTCAGTCGAGCTACTTCGTTCCTCTCCTGAAAGAGTTAAGAAAACTTTACAACGTTACAAAGAACTCCAGGACATTATAGCCATCCTGGGGTTGGACGAATTATCCGAAGAAGATCGCTTAACTGTAGCAAGAGCACGGTGGACGAAGCGGAAGCGAGAATGTTGGCTTGAGTAACGCAAACATTGGTGAGAATCCAATGCCCCGAAAACCTAAGGGTTCCTCCGCAAGGTTCGTCCACGGAGGGTGATTCAGGGCCTAAGATCAGGCCGAAAGGCATAGTCGATGGACAACAGGTGAATATTCCTATACTACCCCTTGTTGGTCCCGAGGGACGGAGGAGGCTAGGTTAGCCGAAAGATGGTTATCGGTTCACGGACGCACCATAATACAAGGAGGGGGAGGAGGAATATTAACAAAAGAAAGAATCAAATTAACTAAGAATACCGCATGAATAGGCCCTTTTGTTTAAGGGTTTCCGCCGAAGAAAAAAACAAACCAGCCAAAGTACAAAACGAGGGAAACTAAAGAGGAAGATGAGGGGGACTCTTCCCTTTTTTCCGAAGAAAGAGAGGATCCCGACGACGAATTCGCCAATTATGAGTTGGGCGCTTTAACCATTCAGCCATGGATACTGGTTCTACACTTTTTACTTGGTGTAGCTTGTTACATGGGTCGTGAGTGGGAACTTAGCTCTAACCCTCCCTTTTTCTTGTTTTTTCTTGATAGTAAGTACTCTTTAACTTCTCTTCTCAAAACTCATTGCCCATGGATAAAGAAAAACGGTTTCAACATCAAAAACAACAAAAACTAAAGCAAACATATAATAACGGATTCGAAATTTTACCCACACCTAAACGACAGAAAAAAGGATTGATCAAATTCTATTGAGTCTGACTCATAGTGATCATTTATCAAAAGCCGACTGGCACTTGCTCCAGCGATCACTTCATCTCCTCACCACTCCTAGGTCCCTATCATCGGGTTAGCCACTCCCATGGTTTGTAAAGGGACCCTACCCTCTCTAATCCATTCAACGCGTGCAATCTCTTTTCCGTCAAGACGCTCCCCAATTTGTATTTGACTTTCTTTTCAAAAATGTTGGGACGTAGTGGGGAAGTCAGTTGTGGACTTTGCAGCAACTTGCTGGAGTTCGCCTGAGAAGATCAAGGAAATCAATGATACGATTGATTCTTGTGTTGATTCCTAAAGTTCCGGCGCCCTCTCTCATTGAGCAGTTTCGGCCGATCGGTCGATGCAATGTCACTTATAAAGTAATCACTAAGTGTCTTGCTGAGAAACTGAAGCAGCTCATGCCGGAACTGGTGGCGGTGCCAAGAGCGTCTGCGTTGGGGAGATCTGGGCCTTATAAACGGTGGTAGAGGACTGGAAATTGAATCACTAACGACAGTTGCTGGACTAGCACAACAATTAGCTGTGACAGTCTCTGTTGGTGCCCTTGTTAGAGTGAGTGTTCCCGCTGCATCGAAAATAGGAAAGTGTTCAATTAACCGGTGTACCCAATCCACCCATTCGATAGGAGCATCAATCCAGAGATCATTTCAATTCCATTAGTAATGAGGATTCGGGATATCACACATTGATCAATCAAAGAGAGATTAAACAACTAAAACGACCCTTCCTATCTTCAAACGGAACGAACAGAGATAGAATCAGACCGATTCCCGTGTGAAAAGAAGGCCTTGTTCAAGACAAGAATAGTGGCCTTGAGTTTCTCGACTCTTTGCCTTAGGATTAGTTAGTTCTATTTCTCGAGAAATATAGCGATCAATTCCGATTCTTTCTTTTTCTATCGATTCTTTTTCGATCGAGATGTATGGCTCCATGAGTCTATGCGTCTATAAAGATCCTGTTCATGGATTAACGAAAATGTCTTTCATGAGGTATCTAATAACCTTGCTTCTGCTCGCTGCTGGCGCACCTCTCCTAACTATTGCCCATTTATTCTGGAATAACGAGTGGTCAATCTTACGGTCGTGGATGAAGGAGGGGCTAGCGTACTATCACAGAGTACGTTCGCAAGAATGAAACTCTAAGGAATTGACGTGGGCCCGCACAAGCAATCTTTTGGGTACCCATCAGTGAGTTCATCGAGGTTTTTCATAAAACTTCTACTTAAGCAAGTGATGATGAGCGATTGAAGGGAGGCCCCGCCGATTGAGGGTACGTAGCCTTTTCAAAAGGAAACCTCCTGATCCGAAGAAGGAAAGTCTTCCTAATTACCCACCGAAAAGAATGCTCAATTTTGCATGCTCTGCTCCCAAAATGCATAGACTTTCGAGGGTGGGTTCGAAAAGTCATGATGGGAGAGGCAGACTAAGTTTTTAAATGCCTCTTTATTGCGGTAGCATTCAAATAATGCCCTTTGATTTCCCCGGCCACCTCTTTCAGTTCTTTCAGTGGTCTAAAGAAGATAAATCAAGTCTGATGTCTCCTGCATTGTCGCCGAGCGGAAGAAAGTGGCATGGAATTAGATGTCCTTGAAAAACACCCATCAACTAGAACCCTAAATGAACCAGATTCCGTAAACAACATAGAGGAAGAATGAAAGGAATGTCTTATCGAGGCAATCGTATTTGTTTCGGTAGATATGCTCTCCAAGCACTTGAACCCACTTGGATTACATCTAGACAAATAGAAGCAGGCCGACGTGCAATTACAAGAAACGCACGGCGCGGTGGAAAAATAGCTGTGTAGAAAGAGCAAGCGGAAGAGGAGCAGATGCATGAGGTGAATGTGGCGACTTACGTGGATGAGCCCAAACGATTGATTCAATAAGTTCTTGCCAATAACCACGACCGCTGAATAGAAACATTAAACTAAAAGCCAATATAAAATGAGCACTAGGAAGAAGAGGCCATATGCAGATAATGAAGAACCAGGATTTTTATCTAATAATACAGGGCGTAACCCCGGGCGCGAAGAATAAAAAAATATTTTTCCTTGCTTTTTTTTATGTTCTTAACATTCTCTTATTAAACGGTGAGGTCTTGTCTATACACCGGAGCTCCTTCTTTCATTTAATCAATGCTATTGTTAAGTTGTACAGTTCACACTCTTTGGCTCTATCCCCTGAATTATCCAGTAATAGGTCTTTCATAACGAGATCGATCTATACAGTAACGGTATTTAATTATGAAGATACGGGTTGCATCCAAAAAGACCGGGAAAACGTGAACTTGGTGTTAGAAAGAAAGTAGATCTTTTTTCACGAAGTTATCAAACAATATTATCAACTAATCAGAATTTCGTTATTAAACCATGGTATTTGATTCACCAAATACATCATTATTGTATACTTTTTCATATGTATAGCACAACCCAATCTTTGTTTTTTCAAGTTTCTAATCTTTATTTGAAGGGTGATTTATTTCAAAGAGCGCAGCGCATAAGGTGGGATACCCTCCGTTTCGCCCAAGAAAGATTGATGAAATCGTCAAAAAAATTGGAGCGTGAAATGCAATGAAGTACACTTACATCTATGCGTCGGCGGTAGCAAAATGAATATTTGGAAGATTGACGTTCTTCCTATTTGACCCGAAACCGATCGATCTAGCCATGAGCAGGTTGAAGAGAGCTCTAATAGGCCTTGGAGGACTGTGATTTGGACTTTGTCATCAAGTCACAACAGTATAAACTTTAAGAAAAGGCAAAGAATTCGTCTACAAGCTTGGGATCAAATCTGTAAACTGGATATAAATTGCCATTTAGCGGCCTTCAAGCCGTGTTCCGTGCCTCTGAGGTACAGTTGAACCAATCAATGTGTACGGTAGAATCAAAGTGAGTTCTGCTCCAAGTATTGGATCTCTTGTCTCCATTCAGTTAATTAAGAGGAGTCATGGAAAGAACAGGTTCAAAATTACGATCAATTCCTTTTTCAAATCCTGCTGCGGCCGCCCGAGCTCTTCCTGCGTGCCGGGGCAACAAGATCAAGTTGGTAAGGATTTCAAAATTACCTTCATTTTTCTAGTCATTTTTATGAATTGCCTCTGCAGATCTGCCCCTGCACTTTCAACGTTGCTCTACAAGTCATCAAACCAGCTTACACTAGCTAACAGCCCGCCCGGTGCTACATCATAGGCACATTGGGAATGCATATAATTGTAACCATATACATGGTATGATATATTCATATCATAACATATGAACAGTAAGAACTAGCATTCTTATTGAGACTATAACTCATAGGGAAGAAAATCGATTTATGGATGGAATCAAATATGCAGTATGTAAAGACAAAAGTATTCGATTATTGGGAGGTGACGGATAAAACCTATTGCTGCAGATTCCGCAACTGAATCAGAGATCTCTTTTAGCTAGTTCTTTGAAACAAGGGGCGCTTCTGGTTCTGTCGATGCTTGAAACAATTTTGTCTTCTCCATATTACTCTATCTCTAGAGTCAATAATTTTCTATGAGGAACTACTGAACTCAATCACTTGCTGTCGTTACTCTTCAGTTCATCTTTTTATTTTTTAGTTGGAACTTTAGGCGGTTCTCGAAAAAAGATAGCGAAAAAAATTATTCCTAGAGTCGAGACTAAGAGGAATGTATAAACCAATGCTTCCATAGATTCCCATGCCTGCCATAGGGATAACCTTTCGCTCAATGCTAGAATCGATAATTGAAGCATTTAAGGCTGCATTAATCGATCTTTTTAGGAGGCTCCAATGACCATAGATCGAATCTATCCAATTTTTACAGTGCACTTATATCTGAAAGCACTCGAAATAATACTTAAAATAAATGAATAATGAGACGACTCTTTTTATTTTCGGTATGCTGCTCCGCGAGCAAGGAGTGCCGCGCACGAGAAGTTGTTTTTTTAAGGATATAAAACGTTTCTAACATTGGAAAAAACTTTGAAATGTTTTTTTGACCTTTTTTTTAATTGACATAGACCCAATCCATTTAGTAAAGTGAGGAAGTCGGCAGGTCGGAAATGGCTGGGGCTTTCGAGCTAAGATATTTGGTTGCAAGACTGGTTGAGTTGTCTATTCTTTTAATGGAGACAAACAAAGATGCAAGTTACTTCGAGTGAGGTTGGGTTGGTTAGGGGGCCCTGATAATAGCACTGAATAGAGAGCCGCCGAATACTCCAGCTACGCCTAACATGTGAAATGGGTGCATAAGGATGTTATGCTTAGCTTGGAATACATTCATAAAGTTGAAAGTACCAGAGATTCCTAAAGACTTTTCGATTATCTTTCGATTTTTAATACGATATATAAGGACCACTACTACAAATAGTACTACACCCTTGATCGTGAAATATCGATTGCTTGTTGAACCCTGTGAATTGCGGGAAAGTAGGATACTCCAAATTCGGGAGTCCAAGAGTTTTATAAAACGTTCTTGATGGAAAAAAAAAATGTGAATGAAAGATCCCACTAAATTGAATTGGGTCCATGAATCTAAGAAATAATGAGAATTTTTTATCTCTCTCAATATCTCTCGTTTTTCCAAATCAAACTTTGTTGTTCAGCATCGTGGACTAGCCATCCCTTAGAAGGTATTGTTAAAAGATCATCAATTCCTAATGAAATGGATGTAGCTGATAACGATGTAATTGCATGTATTTGCACCCCTAATTCTTATCCGTTTGAGAGGCATAGTCGTGTATTTTGGCCTATTTTACCCTGGGTTGTGCTATTTTGTCATATTTCAGGTCCCAGGCGTCAAAGGAAAGGCTAAGCACGAGTTTCGGGGCATTCGGAAGTCATTTCGGTGAGCTGGAGCCAAAACACGGGCAGACCTAAAACAGAACACGGCCGTGTTCTGTGGCCGTGCTTTTACTGCCGAGAGCAAAGTCGAGTTGGGCAAATTTTGGCTAAAAACACGGGCTGGAGCACGGCCGTGTCCACCAAAGCACGGCCGTGTCCATCAGCAACCACGCCCGTGTTTCGCCCAATGCACTGGCCGTGTAATTAACCCTAGCCAAAACACGGGCGGGCTGAGGCATTACACGGCCGTGCCCTCGACCGTGCTTTGGCCACTGATGCCTTTTTAAGCAGATTTTCCGCCAAAGAGAAGGCGATTCGAGTTTCTGAGAGATAGAACGATTCCTAGAGAGAGAAAGCGACGAACAAGAGTCTCCAAGTGCCCTAGATTGATCTTCAACACCATTGGAGGCCAGTTTGAGCTTGGAGAAGTGCCGATCAACGTCCAGAAGCAGGAATCCATCCTTCACAGTATGAATTCCGCGTCTGATTCTGCTTTTGCTTCTTTCTCCATGGAGTAGTTCTCCCATTCATCTGGGTATGGAGAACCCTAGATTTGTATGTTAGGCTTTGATTGTATGAACCCAAGTACTAATTCTATGATTTGATTATATTCGATTGAGGTTTGAATGATTGAATGACTTGAATCCTGATCAAATTCCTGTTGTTTCTGCTTTGACCTAGAATGAGAATATCTGCCTAGGTTGATAGAGCTTCCTTGATTGAAGGTAGGGAGTTGGTGACTTTAGTCGAGGAACCAACTCACTATTCTGTACCGGATTCACTTCGGTAGTGGAGGTTTTGTTCTTAGGGCCTCAATCTGTTTACTCCGGTGGAGGTTAGTCGCCCGCTAGAGACTCAGATTGAGAGGGTCTGAAGACCTTTAGTCGAGACTTCTGGCTGTTTAAGAACCTTCCGCAGTATAACTATCATAGAAACTGAACTTGGTAATTACAATCCGACTTAACTGCAGTCTAGGGGGAACCATATCCGGGTGACCTCTCTTAACCTGAATACAACAGTTTACTTGCTTTGTTAGTTTGATAGTTTAGGCTTGCATTCCAGTTTCATTGCTAGATAACAAGAATTCACTGAGTAGTCATCAGATCTAGGACCCGGGTTGATAATTAAACCTAAACCCGCTATACTACGCTTTAGGAAGTGGTTTCACTTGGCCAATTCCTAGGGTGACAGTAGAAGTGAGTCAAGTTTTTGGCGCCGTTGCCGGGGACGGCTAGGTTGTTGAAGAAAAGTGATTTCTGTTAATTTAGCTTTTCTTTTCGCTTTGTTTGCTTTGTCCCACTTGTGCGGGTTTGCTTGCTTGAGTGTGTGCAGGTAGTGCATGACCCGTAGCCAGTCGGGAGGTTTACTGCCGTTGAATCCAGAGATTGACCGCACCTGTCGCCAACTCAGGAGACAACAGCGAGCTAGACTGGCTACGGAAGAGCGCATAGACGGCCACCTGAGCAGCGATTCTGAGGAAGAGTACAACATGGACGGAGATTACAATCAACACCAGGGGAATCCTGAGCAGGCTCCCCGGTGAATCAGGTCCTGGGGAACAACCCCATACCCCAGGATCATGGGGTTCATCATCCACCGCCGCCGGGTCCCACCTTGGAGTACTACTACACTCCACGGATTGCTGACATCCGCCCGGTCATCCTCTACCCGCCTATCCCAGCAAATAACTTCGAGATCAAGCCATGCTGGATTCAGCTCATTACGTCCTCTATCCAGTTCCATGGCTTGAAGGATGAGGAGGCCAGGGTGCATCTTTCCCGTTTTCTGTAGCTGACGAACGGGTTCAAGCTGAACGGTGTTCCAGATGATGCGATCCGCCTTCATCTCTTCCCCCATTCTCTGGCGGGGAATGCTAAGAGGTGGTTGGAGACCCAGCCCCCATTGTCCATCACCTCTTGGGACGATCTGGCTGACAAATTCGTGCACAGGTACTATCCGGCATAGAAGACTACAGAGATTCAGCGGGCGATCACTCACTTCCGCCAAGAGCCAGATGAGTCACTTCGTGATGCTTGGGAGCGGTACATGGGATATTGCTGGCAGTGTCCCCATCATGGCTTCAGCGATGCATTCACAGTGGGGAACTTCTACAGTGCTCTCTCTCCAAATAGCCTGAGGGTGATTGAGTCTCTATGCTCAGGAGGGGATGTTCTCACTAAGACTATACCCGAGCTGAACCAGATGATCAATACCTTGGCTGCCAGAGATCATTCTTGGGGGCAGAGCAGCCGAGGCAGACATTCCCGGGACCGTGGTGTGCACGCCATGGAGTCCAGATCCGGACTCGAGCAGCAGGTAGCTGAGCTAGTGCAGACATTGAAGCAGCCCAACAGTCTTATTCCGGGCAGAGGTATGGCTACACCTCCAGTTGCTCAGTGTCAGTGGTGTGAGAGCTCGAATCACTTAGTGGAAGACTGCCAAGCTATGAGGGAGTCTACTACTCCCCAAGAGCAGTTGGACTTCATCGACAATGCTCGGCGCCTCGACCCGTACAGCAACACATATAATGAGGGGTGGCGCCAGCATCCCAACTTCTCTTGGGGCAGCAACACCACTAAGCCACCTGGTTTCCCAGCACCAGCTGGTGGCTTTCAGCAGAGGCAGCCCTATCAGGCTCGACAGGGCCCAGTCCCACAGCAGCAGCCCTACCAGCCTAGGCAGGGGCAACCACAGCAGCAGCCCTACCAGCCTAGGCAGGGGCAACCATTCCAGCAGCCCCCAGCGCCAGTTTGCCGAGCCAGCAGCAGCCCCAGTTCCAGATACTCAGATGACGAAGCTGGAAAATATTCTGGCTTCATTCATGACTAGCACTCAGGCAGCTATCACGTCACTGGAGGCAGGTCAGAGGAACCAGGGTGCCATCTTACAAGATCTGCAGAACCAGGTGGGTATCTTGGCCCGCCAGAACACCACCAGGGCACCAGGGACTTTGCCTGCCACCACTGTTCCGAATCCTCGTGATCCTAACCAGCTCCAGCAGCTTGATGCCATCACTACTAGGAGTGGCAAGACCACATCAGCTGCTCCTGCCCAGCCCAGTCGAGATGAGCCACCACCTGCTTCAACACTTCCAGCTGATACTGCAGAAGTGGGGGAAGACACAACCACGCCTGCTCCCAAGCCACAGCCAGTGGTTAAGGAGCATGTACCTCAGCTTCCTTTCCCCACTCGCCTGCATAAAGACAAGCTGCAGACTGAGTTTGCAAAGTTCATGGCAATGTTGAAGCAGGTCAACATCAGCATACCGTTCGTGGATGCACTGTCAAAGATGCCCAAGTATGCCAAGTTCATGAAGGACCTCCTCACCAACAAGAAGAAACTTGGGGATCTTTCGACAGTGATGCTGAGCGAGGAGTGTTCAGCCATCCTGCAGAACAAGCTGCCCGAGAAGCGAAAAGACCCAGGGAGTTTCACTATCCCTCTAGTTATTGGCAGCATGCATGTAGGGAAGTCCTTGGCGGACCTAGGCGCTAGCATAAATGTCATGCCTTATAATTTGTTTAAGAAGCTAGGCCTAGGTGAACCTAGAACTACTAGGATGAGCATTCAGTTAGCTGATCGTTCTATCGTGCATCCTAGGGGTATCATTGAGGACTTGCTTGTTAATGTGGGTGCATTCACATATCCTGTTGATTTTGTTATTTTGGATATAAATGAGGATGTGGATGTACCTTTGATTTTAGGCAGACCGTTTCTCGCCACCGCCAAGGCGCTTATTGATGTGCATAGTGGTAAATTGATTCTGCGTGCTGGTGATGAACATGCTACCTTTTCTGTGTCTGAGAAAGGGAAACACCCTCATTTGCATGATGACATAGATTACTGTGATATGCGTGCTGATTTTGAGACCGCACTCGCTATAACGAGTGCGGGTACTGACGATGATCTTGAGCGTTGTATTTTGCTAGGTGAGTAGGCATCGCAGGAGCCGCAGCTGGCGGAGCAGTTGGCGGAGTTGGAGAGTGGCCCCTTCATGGAGGGCGACAGGCTGTTCAAACCGATCTCATCCTCCACCCGCATCGCTACTTCCTTGGAGGAACCACCAGAGCTGGAGCTTAAGCCCCTCCCTCCTCATTTGGAGTATGCATTTCTCCGGGAGGGGAAAAAGCTGCCAGTCATCATCAGCTCGACCCTCACACCCGATCAGAAGACCAGACTGGTGACCTTGCTGAAGCGGTACGAGCGAGCTCTCGCATGGAAGATCACAGACATCCGGGGGATCAGCCCTTCTTTCTGCTCCCACCGGATACTGATGGAGGATGAGATACGGCCAGTGAGACAGCCGCAGAGGAGACTGACACCGAACCTGGAGGCTGTGGTTCGGGCAGAGATCGTGAAGCTGCTAGACGCGGGGATCATCTTCGCCATTTCCGACAGCGAGTGGGTCAGTCCCACCCAGGTGGTACCCAAGAAGGGTGGGATGACTGTGGTGCCTAACGAGAAGAATGAGCTGATCCCCGATGCGCACGGTGACTGGGTACCGTGTCTGCATTGACTACCGGCGTCCCAACGACGCCACTCGGAAGGACCACTTCCCGCTACCATTCATTGATCAGATGCTGGAGAGACTGGCGGGGCACGAGTTCTACTGTTTCCTGGATGGGATGTCCGGGTACTTCCAGATCCCTATTGCACCGGAGGACCAGGCAAAGACCACTTTCACCTGCCCCTTCAGCACCTTTGCATACCGGAGGATCCCATTCGGGCTATGCAATGCCCCGGCTACTTTTCAGCGCTGCATGCTCGCTATTTTTGACTGTCTGGTCGGCGAGATTATGGAGGTGTTTATGGACGATTTCTCGGTTTATGGAGACTCATTCTCTCACTGTCTCCATAACCTGGAGCTTGTCCTTAAACGGTGTGAAGAAACGAACCTGGCACTGAGTTGGGAGAAGTGTTACTTCATGGTTTGAGAAGGCATAGTTCTCGTGCATAAGATCTCCAAGATGGGGATTGAGGTGGACAGAGCAAAGATCGAGACTATCAGCAAGCTGCCTCCTCCTACATCTGTTAAGGGGATCCGGAGTTTTCTTGGTCATGCAGAGTTCTACAGGGGGTTCATCAAGGATTTCTCGAAGATTGCTCTGCCCCTGACTAAGCTTCTAGAGAAGGATACCCCCTTCCAGTTCACTGATGCATGCACAGCGGCTTTCACGACCTTGAAGGAGAAGCTCACACAAGCTCCTATCATGGTTGTTCCTGACTGGTCCTTACCATTTGAGATTATGTGCGATGCTAGTGACTTTGCTGTTGGAGCTGTGTTGGGGCAGAGGCGAGATCAGCATTTCCGACCTATCTACTACGCCTCGAAGACCTTGAATGATGCCCAGGAGAACTACACCACCACGGAGAAAGAGCTGCTCGCGGTGGTGTTTGCCTTCGATAAATTTCGTCCTTATCTGGTCTTGTCCCATGTGATTGTGTATACTGATCACTCCGCGATTTGATACTTGATGAGCAAGGCTGATGCCAAGCCTAGGCTCATACGATGGATCCTACTGTTGCAGGAGTTTGACATTGAGATTCGGGACAAGAAGGGAGCAGAGAATGTTGCTGCCGATCACCTCTCCCGGTTGGACGCACCCCCTGCGGACAACCTCGAGGAGGAGATCAATGACTCCTTTCCAGATGAGAGACTGCTGATGATGTGCCTGGTGGAGAGTGTCACCCCCTGGTATTCTGATTTTGCAAATTATCTTGTGGGCCAGCAGCTGCCCAAGGGGATGACAACTCACGCCAAGAGGAAGTTCTTCTTCGACCAGAAGTACTACTTCTGGGATGACCCCCATCTCTTCAGGATCGGAGCCGACGGGATCATCCGTCGATGTGTTATGGAGAGTGAGACGGAGGGCATTCTATCTCACTGTCATGAAGGACCTGCTGGCGGTCACCACGGAGGAAACCGCACGGTGAGGAAGGTGCTCCAGTCGGGCTTCTACTGGCCCACGCTCTTCAAGGACGTAGACGCCTTCGCACGCAGGTGCGACCGATGCCAGAGCTCAGGTAACATCTCTGCCTGTGATGAGATGCCCCAGAATGTGTTTATTACTTGTGAGATTTTTTATGTCTGGGGTATCGACTTCATGGGCCCCTTCCCTCCATCCTTTGGTAATACATATATCCTTGTTGCTGTTGACTACGTCTCTAGGTGGGCTGAGGCGCAAGCTTTGCCCACTAATGATGCTAGACGTGTTTGTGGTTTTCTGAAGCAGCTATTCTCCCGGTTCGGGACACCTAGAGCCATCATAAGCGACCGCGGTACCAATTTCCATGGTCAGTTCGATAAATTGTTGTCTCGCTATGGTGTAACTCATAAGGTGTCCGTGGCCTACCATCCTCAAACCTGTGGCCAGGCCGAGCTGACGAACCGGGAGCTCAAGCGGATCTTGGAGAAGACGGTGAATCTATCCCGCAAGGATTGGTCCACCAAGCTCGATGATGCTCTGTGGGCATATCGCACTGCCTACAAGACGCCCATTGGTACCTCACCGTACCCGCTTGTCTATGGAAAGGCATGTCATTTGCCCGTTGAGCTAGAGCACAAGGCCTTCTGGGCCCTTAAGCTGCTAAACTTGGATGTTAGTGTTGCAGGTGTTGAGCGAAAAATGCAGATGTTGGAGCTGGAAGAGTGGCGTTATCACGCCTATGAGAACACCAAGCTGTACAAGGAGCGCACGAAGCGCCTACACGATGCACGGTTGCGGGGTCCGAAAGAGTTCCAGGTTGGTGATCGAGTTCTCCTTTATAACTCTCGCCTGAAACTCTTTCCCGGAAAACCACCACGGTTTGCATTTCGACCTTTATTTTTTTTATTTATTTATTTCATCTTTGTCGGTTTTTGTGTCTTTGAGTCTGTCTGGAGTCAGTCTGGAAAGTTTTTCGTGCCTCGGGCAGTTCGTTTTGATGTGTGATTGGGTAAATTTTAGAGCCGGGGCACGAATGAATCTTGGTGGTTTGAGATTGAAAATTGAAAAAATTGCATTTCAGGCTCGGCAGTGAAAACACGGGCAGCAGGGGGTCAAAACACGGCCGTGTTTCGCCCTGAGCCCGCCCGTGTTTTGCTTTGTGCTCTCGGCATAAAAAGCACGGGCACTGGGCTCTGAAAACACGGTCGTGTTCTGATCAGAGCCCGCCCGTGCTTTAATGGGGGAAAACACGGGCGCGGAGCATCCAAAACACGGTCGTGTAACGCCCCGCCCGTGTTTCGGCCTCCCCCCTATAAAATCAATTTTTTTTCAGCCCCCAAACCAGATCAGTCATTTTTTCAAAACCCCCCAGCCCCCCCCCCCCCTCGCCGGAAAATCGCCCCTTGCACCTTCTCCCTCGATTTTCCGGCCATAATTTGCTCTCCCGACTTCCAAATCACAAACCGCGAGCGCCCCCACGCTCCTGGCGTCGAGGAGCACATTCCCCAAAGATTTGGGCTGGTTTGGCTGAGGTTGGGTCGCCGGCGGTGAGTTTTCCGGCGAGTCTCCGGTGTGTTTTCCGCCGACTTTGGGGTGCTTCTTTCCACTTTCTTCACCTCTCTCGTGGTCTCTTCTTGAGTCTCCAGGTGTGTTCTCCTTGTCTTTTCTTATATTTTTGGAGAACTTTTGATTGTGGAATGCATGGTTTGGGAATATTTTGGGTTTGGGGGATGATTGGGCTGATTGCATGTTGAATGGTCTGCGCGATGTGTGTTTTTTTCTGTGATGCCTCGATTGGTGCTATTTAGGACAGTTGTGGTATGCTTGTTTCACCGGGGGCCTGGTCCCACTATCCGATTCGCTCGATTTGAGGGTCCCCGGTGTCTTTTGCTGCGTAAATCTCGTATGATGGGTATGCTTGTTTCGCTGGGAGTCTAGTCCACTGTCCAAATCTTTCAATATGAGGGCTCCCGGTGTGGGTTTGGCCTAACATTGACCCCGTTTGCTTGTGCACACTTTGTCCTTCATTGTGTTTTGCAGGATCATGGAGATTTACCTCGACCAGATGAACATCGTCCAGCACCATAAGCTGCGGAACCTCCGTACCCGCAGCATCGCCGAGCACCATCACCTCGATTGGGAGGTGTTCGAAGAGCTTCATGCCAGGCCACAGATGGAGGCCGCGGTCCGCTCCCTTGCTTGGCGGCGTCTTCTCACCCTTGCCGAGCCGACCTACAAGGAGCTAGTCTTGGAGTTCTACGCCACCTTCAACCACAACTCGAGGGGGAACTCCGACCATTCTGATGCAGTCCAGTTCACACTCGGCGGGGTGGAGCACTCCCTCAGCTACTGGGAGTTCGCCAATGCACTTCATCTCAATTCCCGGACAGCAGGCGGGCCTCCTCTCCGCTTGGATCTCTCTGATCCCACGGACTTCGCTTCCCAGGCGTACTTCCAAAGCATTTGCCTGCCGGACAGTGTGGATGAAGAGTACGTGGCCAGCCAGACGCGGGCTGCTCTCCTTCGTCCGGAGTGGCGGATCCTCAACCACCTGATGTGCACTTCTTACACACCCAACGCCGGCTCGTCCAACCGGGTCACACTCCGGACTCTTTGGTTGATGCATGCGATGGGTCGCTCTGAGGACACCATCAGCTGGGATCTGTGCTTGCCCGGTCGTTCACTAAGCCAGCCATCAGCACGTCTCGCGCCCTCGTTTGTGGCCAGGTGATCACCGCCTTGGCCCGCAACTACGGGGTGGACTACACAGGGATGACATTAGTCTGCGGGCCGACCCCGCTCAGCGAGGCTAATCTTCGCCACCAGCACTTGATTGCTCGCCACGGGCGTGTGCGCTGGATCGAGGGCCTTCCTCAGCCACCTATACCTGCCGAGGGCGACCAGGCCGAGTCGAGCGCCGCCGGTGGACGCCGAGTTCCACGTCGCGTTCCCCGTCGTGCCCAGGCTCCCGCGAGCCCCTCTCCTGCTTCCTGGTCTCCATCTCCAGGACCACCTCCTCCGGTGGTGGTGCCCATCTCCGACTAGTTGGCGGCGATCTCGCAGCAGAATGAGCCCGTGTTTCGCCCAATGCACTGGCCGTGTAATTAATCCTAGCCAAAACACGGGCGGGCTGAGGCATTACACGGCCGTGCCCTCGACCGTGCTTTGGCCACTGATGCCTTTTTAAGCAGATTTTCAGCCAAAGAGAAGGTGATTCGAGTTTTTGAGAGATAGAACGATTCATAGAGAGAGAAAGCGACGAACAAGAGTCTCCAAGTGCCCTAGATTGATCTTCAACACCATTGGAGGCCAGTTTGAGCTTGGAGAAGTGCCGATCAACGTCCAGAAGCAGGAATCCATCCTTCACAGTATGAATTCCGCGTCTGATTCTGCTTTTGCTTCTTTCTCCATGGAGTAGTTCTCCCATTCATCTGGGTATGGAGAACCATAGATTTGTATGTTAGGCTTTGATTGTATGAACCCAAGTACTGATTCTATGATTTGATTATATTCGATTGAGGTTTGAATGATTGAATGACTTGAATCCTGATCAAATTCCTGTTGTTTCTGCTTTGACCTAGAATGAGAATATCTGCCTAGGTTGATAGAGCATCCTTGATTGAAGGTAGGGAGTTGGTGACTTTAGTCGAGGAACCAACTCACTATTCTGTATCGAATTCACTTCGGTAGTGGAGGTTTTGTTCTTAGGGCCTCAATCTGTTTACTCCGGTGGAGGTTAGTCGCCCGCTAGAGACTCAGATTGAGAGGGTCTGAAGACCTTTAGTCGAGACTTCTGGCTGTTTAAGAACCTTCCGCAGTATAACTATCATAGAAACTGAACTTGGTAATTACAATCCGGCTTAACTGCAGTCTAGGGGGAACCATATCTGGGTGACCTCTCTTAACCTGAATACAACAGTTTACTTGCTTTGTTAGTTTGATAGTTTAGGCTTGCATTCCAGTTTCATTGCTAGATAACAAGATTTCACTGAGTAGTCATCAGATCTAGGACCCGGGTTGATAATTAAACCTAAACCCGCTATACTACGCTTTAGGAAGTGGTTTCACTTGGCCAATTCCTAGGGTGACAGTAGAAGTGAGTCAGTAGCAGTGGCTTGCTGGAACCTCAGATTCTTTACTTGATCCAGGATGTGTGATGTATATGTCATTCCGAAGTGATCTATTAATCGGCTAGCTTTTCATGCCTTTAATCCCTCCTTTCCTCCAACTGGCACGATTGAAATTGACTGCTAGGAAGGAACGAAGTAAATGGCCCTTGAAAGACTTTTCCAATTTCTTTAGGACTCTGACTCTGTCTATGTCCATACGGCCTGACGAGTGAAATCCTGAGTTTAAACGAGGTCAGAAGAGTAGGCCTGGAAGGGATTGCTAAAATCTCGTACTCTATGAAATCATTTTCGAAAAAAGGGAGCCCTTTTTAGGCTAGAAAGTGAATTCCACTTTAGACAAGTCTAGCAAAGCAGCTCATCTGAAATCTTTCTTCTCGTCAATCAGGATCGGGGCTCAGGCTACCCATGTACAAAAAAAGAGCGTAAGGTTCTATTAGTATAGAAAAATTGGTATGATATGGACTCGACAGAAGACAAATCCCTATAACTTTCTATTGAAGAATTATAGTATATGAATATACACTCAATAAGATTCTGGGACAAAGATGATTATCTAACTCATCTGCCGACCCCTCTTTGGCATTACCCCACACCATTTCGTCATTCTGATGAATGCACTTCCGTGGAGGAGTTGCAATTGCAGGAGAATTCGAAATGTTCAGGTGGCCTGAATTAGAAGCCTTTGCACAATTTTCTTCCAATCTCGATAAAGCCACTCAGAATCAATTGGCAAGAGGTCAACGTTTGCGTGAGTTGCTTAAACAATCCAGATCGGTCTGGTTGGTTTTTTGCACCCAGTTTTGGTGTAGCAGCTATATTTCGATTCATCCTCTTTTTCCAAGGGTTTCATAATTGGGCACTGAATCTGTTTCATATGATGGGAGTTGCCGGTGCTTCTGCTAGTGGATTCCACGTGCGTGCATAGGAGCTGAGATCGAAAGCGAGTTTACGTGATGCAAGGAGTGGCTCAGAAGGATGAAACCAGGAGATTGGATCTAGCCGTAAGAAGAATGCTTGGCTGATAAATAACTCACTTCTTGGTCTTTGACCCCTTCAGTCACTACGAAGGCCCCCGATCTGTGCAATGGGATGTGTCTATTTATCTAACTTGTGTCTATTTATCTATCTCTTGACTCGATGACTCGAAATGGGAGCAGGTTTGAAAAACGTCTCAGTCCCAGTGTGGCTGATCATCCTCTCGGACCAGCTACTGATCATCGCCTTGGTAAGCTATTACCTCACCAACTAGCTAATCAGACGCGAGCCCCCTCCTCGGGTGGATTCCTCCTTTTGCTCCTCAGAGGAATTTTCTCTACCCCTTATTACCCTGAAAAAGCAGGGACACCGTGCGTCCTTGAACCGATAACCATCTTTCGGCTAACCTAGCCTCCTCCGTCCCTCGGGACCAACTCCCATATCTTTCTTGGGTGAAACCCAAGTCATTTCCGCCTTCTTTCAAGGTATCCTTGCTCGATCACGGGTACGGGTGAGTCGAAATCTCAATGCCTATCGTCCCCAAGACCAAAAAGTCACCCCATCAAATGAAAAAAAAATTCGATTGGATGGGAATGAATGACGAAATGTCGTTGTAAGCTCCCCACAACTCAGCACTAGTTATTGAGCAGTCGCCAATGTGGTGAACAAAACCACATATGAAGTTTTCGAAAAATATTCTGATGACCTCTCTTTATTTGAAGATGTCATTAGAAATCATATAAAGACAATTCCTATTTAATATAGTTATTTGTGTAAGTATTTTACGATTAAGGAGCAATTGTCCCTTATACAAATTGTTTATTAATCTACTTTAACTTGAAGATACCATATTCTCACGGCGGTCGTCCGTCGTCGTAAAGTAGTCGCCGCGAAGCTTTTGCCTCGAGATATTATTACAACGAGGGATGAACAAAAATCTAGAACTATGATTCAAAATGATCTTGATTCCTCCGCACGACCTTTAAATAAAGGGTTTTCATCAATTTCACATAACATAAAAAAGCTCTTTTCATCATCAGAAACTACTTTATTTCCGACCTCTTGCATTGCATTATCATAACGAAAAGAAAAAAGAGAGATTGCTCTTGTGATTCGGAATGAACCTTTCTCGGTGGAGGAAAGGAATAGCGATGGTTTTAACAAGGTAAACTCGCAACTAGCTTAATAACTATCGCGCGCGGGCGAAGGTTTATTATGAGCCTGTTCCGATCAGCCGACGAAAAGAAGGCTTCCTGTGCATGGTCTAATCTCAGCATTGATCCATAAGCAGCAATATGCACTTTTGGGACCCGAGACTCTTGAAGAATCTTTTCCTTTTTTTGGTTATGTATGGAAAGATAGAAATAAAATGACAACAATTTTAGGTATTCATTTAATTTTGCTGGATAAACTGGAATGAAAGGAGTTGGTAGTAGAGACTGAGGGCTTTCATTTCACCAGGTCTTGTTGAATCTCTTTCATTTACTTTGAGGGTATCGTATTCTAGAGAAATGGCCTCATTTTGCTTGAAAGCCAAGGAAGGCATGCGGACTTTGATGGGGATCAAATGGTTGTTCATGTACCTTTATCGCTGGAGGCTCAAGTGGAGGCTCGTTTACTTATGTTTTCTCATATGAATCTCTTGTCTCCAGCTATTGGAGATCCCATTTCAATACCAACTCAAGATATGCTTATTGGGCTTTATATATTAACAAGCGGGAATCGTCGAAAATTACATTGATACTTCCACATATATATTAGGGGTAACTTAGGAGACATCTCTATTTTTCCACCGGGAAATCTTTCAAATTACCACTGCTTAGCTTTCAATTCGCCTCTAACCATCAAATGAAATGTGAATAACCCGTCCTCCTTTCTTTGAAACAAGGGGCGCTTCTGGTTCTGTCGGTGCTTGTCTACGTCCGTACCGCTCCTCGTGGAGTAGATCCCGCATCCAACCAAGTCTTTGACCAGGGAACAGGAGAATTCCCACTACCGCTGGTAGACCAGTCGGGCCGTGAGCGCGGTGGGAACGGACTTCCCAAAAAGCCACCCCCTGGCCGGGGTCAGCATAAAATGAAGGGGACGGCCCTAACTAATGTTGTGTTGGCAAAGCTCGACCGGGAAGACCTCTTACGAGAGTTTCTTGCCTTCCACTGATTGACTGCTTCTATTCCCGTTATGCCCCTATTTCACCGCTTTCCCTATTTGTTTACGTATTTGCTTAACGAATACTTCCCTCGGGCGAAAAAGAAGAAGCTGCGACTTTAAAGTTGTCTCGGTGTGACTATGGGATCGACAAGAATTAACCTTTCTGAATCAGCTGTGAACAAAAACTTCTCTCGGGGAGGGGAAATAATATCTAAATAAATATGGGGTCTAGCCCGATCTTTTATAAAGTAAAATAAAAAACGACTCTCGACCCCAAGATCGAATAAACTGATAAAGGGGTGGTAATAAGTCATATTCGCTTCCCTTGCGATGGACCTGGAAGAGGAGGTACATGTCAAGTATCCGCTTGGGATCATGTCTTCTTAGGGTTATTTTGGATGTACAATTCAATTTCGGTCGTAATTTTCCATGCTCCGGGGAGAGATGGGCTAAATCCACTTTCTTCTTTTTAGAAATGTTGGGACGTAGTGGGGAAGTCAGTTGTGGACTTTGCAGCAGCTTGCTGGAGTTCGCCTGAGAAGATCAAGGAAATCAATTATACAATTTATTCTTGTGTTGACCGGCGGATTCTATGGAGAAGGCGGCGCAAAGGAGGCTCGAGGGCTTGTTAAGGAAGGCGGCAAGTGCCAACGAAGGGGGGAAAACGAAAGGCGTTTTCTGGTCCCACCTGGGCCGGGGGGTGTCGCTTACTACGCCCTTCCTCGTCTCTGGGTGCCTAGGGATCCACCGTAGGCCTTTCCTCGTTTGAACCTCGCCCTTAACTTCTTTACTTTAAAACATATATGTAGGTGGAAACAGGGGAAGGGGTCAGATTTATCCCGATGGGAGTAAGAGTAATAATACAGTTTATAATGCTCCAGCGGTGGGTATAGTAAGCAAAATTATACGAAAAGAAAAGGGGGGTATGAAATACAGAAGTTGCGGTCAATAAAGTAGGGATCATCAAAACACCAAACCATCCAATGTAAAGGCGATTTTCGGTGCTGATTATCCAGTTACAGAAGCGACCCCACAGGCTTTCGCTTTCGAGTAGTGGGGTTACCATTATCCTTTTTGGAGTGACGAATCTTGTATGTGTTCCTGAGAAAAGGAATTTGTCCATTTTGCAGTTATTATCGAAATTCCATTTTCTCTACGATTAGTATCCGCTTTAGAAAGGTTAGAAGTAGTCTCTTCAATTTTGTTTATCCTAACAGTAATTGATTAGGCGCAAAACAAGAGAGCCAGTGCTCTTCGGGGCGGTGAGGTGGACAATTCCTTACGGAAGCTACCACTTTCCTTTTTAGCTGGGCTGTTGTCTTGTACTTTGAAAGGGACATTATTTAGACTACTACTAGGGTCTCATTTACGAAAATTTGTATTCAATTATCGACTAAAGTTTCTTAAGAATATTTTATCAAATAGTCATTCATCAAACCATTAGTTATTAGATTTGTACCTTACATTTTGTGTAACTCATAATTGAAAAGTGATATTTCAATAACTGGCTAAAATAAATAGTTCTCAAGCAAAATCTAATACACAAAAGTTTTATAAAACACATTTGATGACAAAGAAAGTGTATATTGATAGGAAACATTTGTTGAACTAAGAGATTTTTAGATATAGCTGGAGGTTTTTGTACACATATTTAATAGAATTAGAAATTTTTAAAATAAGGACTATAAAATTGAGGATTTTCAATGATATATGACCAATATAGTCTAATTTATTTGTGTGTTTCATACTACTAAGTCAATTAAATTCCATATGAGTGGGGTCCTGAATTCTAATTCTATCCAAATTAAACAAGTATTTTCATACATATAATCATTTTAATTTATCCAAGTGGGGTCCTAGGACCCCACTCCCTTCCACCTCCCTCCGCCGCTAGCTATATACAAGGATAAGCGTTTCGCTGAAGACGCTATGATCCGAATTAATTTACATAAAACTTTCGCTCAAACAAGCATTCTTATTAAGTTGTAATGTTTCAAGGCAACATTGTTTTCGTAAAATACCATCACATTGATCAATACCATTAAAAAGCTTATTTTTCCAAAGCATTTTTACCGAACCTTATGAACCATGTACCCTAAACCCAAAATCCTAGCCTCCTAAACCCTGAATCATAAACTCTAAACTCAACTGCAAGATCAACGGCAAAAAAAATGTCGTTGTCCATCTAAGAATATTTTTCATGGAAGACACGGTAAAAGAAATGTTGTGTAAAACGAATTCTGTGAGATGTTCTTTTTGTATTCTAGCCGGAGGGCTATGGTCACCGGGTTCACTACCCTGTCGGATTCCTTCCGTCCGGCTACTTTCGTCAGGTATAGTTTCGTCGTGTAAGAAATAGAGTATCTGCGTGCATGCAGCGTTATTGCTGACATTTCTTCTACCTTTCCAATTAGTTTCCCAGACGCGATGTTAATTATATTAAGGATTATATAGTTCTTTAGGTTTTGGAGCCAGCTTGTCTCATATTGTTGTATAGTGCCGTATGTACGTAATGTAGTGCATTATTTTTCTTAATTTATTCGTCATTCGATGTCCAGGACATGTATGGTTTAAGAAGTGGCATGAAATTGTAAGATTTATATTTGAAGATTTTTCAATTATGCAAGTTATTAATTGATAACGTGGTATAAGATGGTTTTGTGATTGAATCGTCTTTGAATCAAAATCAACAGTGAATCGTGTGTATATATATATAAAAGTATAAGATATGGTGGATCTGTTTCAACTTCTTTTTTACAAAATACATTATTATTTTTTACACTAGTGAACTACCAGTGGTTCCTTCTAAATTTGAGTACAATATTTTGAAAATTTTCTTTACAAGATAGATATTCATTTTGTAACTTGTTGAGGAAAAAAATTTACATTATTTTACTACTAAAATTTCATGATATTATCACTTATTATCACTATAATAATATCATGATATGATTATGATGGCGTTGTCAACCTTATCATAATGGTAAGATCATTGTATAACAGTGATGAGATATTGTTATGAATATTTTTTTTTTTTTGTTAAGGATGATATATATTAGTAAAATCTGAAAAAGATACAAAGGCATCAGGGCAAAACAAAATTGGAAACAAGAGGAAATTAGGCGCAGGGGAGGGCAACGAAAAAAAAAATAGGGGAAAGAAGCACAGCCCAAAGGAAAAAAGAGGGCCCAAACTCGAAGACTACAACAGCAAAACAGCTACTTCAAACTAGGGGTGGGCAACGGGAAACGGGTATTTGGGTATACCCGTACCCGTCCCGTATTTTAAGGGTTACGGGTACCCATATTACCCGTAATATTATAAACGGATGGGACTTGGGATTGTACATTCCTAATATGGGTACCCGCGGGTTACCCGCAAATACCCGTTTGGGTAATGTGGGTACCCGTTTTACCCATTTGCGAACTCTAATCCATAGAAAGGGAATGTCCACTTCGCCACAAAGATGAAACTTTTCTTAGTAAAGAAACAAAGAACGCTATGTGAACATAATACTTGTAGTATGCACTCTGCAGTGACATGCAACCTAAACTCATCCCTGTCCAAGAAGTACCATAGATTATTTTCATAGTTCAAAGTAGTCATCAATCGCTAAAGGAACCTCAGCGGTGTATGATTTCTTAACATTGAAATTATCAGTTACATTTTTCCTTCTACCCTGCTAAGTGCTGACAATAGCTGAATGCATGCAGGTTACCCTGTATACCACTCAATGTATGATGACTTTGTCTGGATGGAGAAGTTTGGTGACCCTAATTTTCGCAGGCACATCATTGTGATTGTTCATGATTTGTGTTGAATGAAACTTCTTATTTGATAATTTGGTGCTTAGAATGATTTTTTTCTATGCGTTGTGATTGTTCATGATTTGTGTCTTGTGATTGTTAAGCAAGTACAAGTTAAGTTTAAACTTTTGTTAAAATTTGAGTGGTTTAAACTTTGGGTATTTATGGGTAGTATGGGTACCCGTTATCCGTCCCGTACGGGTAATGGGTACCCGTTTCCCATATGGGTTTGGGATATGGTATGGACTTTGGCCTCCAAATTGGACTAGGTACCCGTTTAAAACGGGACGGGTATCCCGTCCCGTCCCGTTGCCCATCCCTACTTCAAACGCCTAGCAGGGGGTTCTCCTAGTACTGGAAATCAGCCTACTTTTGAGAGTCGACACCCAAGCTTCTGCCACATGCTTATCAACTTTCTCTGTTGCGGACACCCAGCTTGCGATAAGGCAACCAATGCGGAAAGTTGTGACCTGAGGGGAAGCTGCTTCCCCCTTGAAGATTCTGGAGTTTCTTTCCAGCCATAATGTCCAACAGAAGGCGTGGATGAAAACCTTAGTGCACCATTTCCAAGGGCTGGATGGCTTTCCACGAAACACCGCTTGATCCTTGTTGAAATATCATCATTATCAATGGTACTGCTTTCCATCCTGACGAATGACTACATCCTCCACCAAATTTCCTTTGAGAAGCTGCAATTGATGAACAGATGATTCGGGTTCTCCTCCTCCTTTTCGCAAAGGGCACATCTGCTTGGTAGTTGAAATCCCCGCTTCTTAAGATTGTCATGAGTGAGGAGTCTTTTGTGGAACACGATCCATAAGAAGATGCAGACTTTGCTCGGAACTATCTTCTGCCACACGACCTTGGCGGGGAAGTCCTCAACTCCGGTGCGCCTGCCTGCTAACAATCGATCGTACACAGACTTAACGGTGAAGCCTGCAGAAGCATCTGGCAACCATATCACCCTCTCAGGACCTACAATAAAGTTAGAAGAAGGAATATTTCCGAGTAAGTTCATTAAGCACTCTCTCTCCCTCTCTGCCCCCCCCCCCCCCGGGCGAAGAGTAAATTTCAATGGAATTTCCCTCAATAATCCTTCGCCCACAATAGACAGGTAATCAGCAATGCGGGAACTCGGGGAGACAGCAGTAGCCATCACTCTCGAAAATTTCTCCGCCAAGCATGGGCCATCGATCCAGTGATCTTGCCAAAAAGAAGTCCAGCAACCACTGCCTTGTTCAATGCACGCCAATTGCCAAAAGGTGTGCTTATGTTTCATTATCTGGGACCACGAACTACAATCGGCACTCCCGACACAATCCCCAGATGACCATTCTGATGAGGGAAATTTTAAACATATGAGCTCTCTCCACCAAGACCCCCTTTCGGTAGAGAATCTCCATAACCATTTCAGAAGGAGCGAATTGTTTTGAGTTTCTAAGTCGCGTATGCCCAAGCCGCCTTTCTGATTTGGAGTCTTGCATTAAGTCCCACGAGATTAAATTAATCTTCTCCTTATCCAGCGATCCTGACCATAGGAAATCCCTCTGTATTTTTTCCATTGTATTCACTACGCATTTAGGAGTTGGGGAAAAGGAGCTGCAGTAGATATTTTTACTGTATAGAACTGCATTTATCATAACCACTCTACCGACAAGGGAAAGAAAACTTCCTTCCAACTTTCGAGCCTGTTCCGCAATTTACTGATGACAGGATTCCATATAGCTGAGGAGAAAACGGAGGCACCCAGGGGTAATCCAAGATACGTAGTGGGGAGAAACTCCCAATCGCAGCCAAGTAGTTGACTTAATCTGCTAAGATTAGAAACCTCACCAACAGGGAAAATCCTTGATTTGTTGAGGTTAACTCTGAGTCCCGTAATACTCTGAAAGCAAACAAGAGCTGCTAGAATGTTCAAGACTTCCTCTTCACTTTCATCACAGAAGATAATTGCGTCGTCGGCATACAAAAGATGAGTAACAGCTCCCCGCCGATTTTTCTCATCGATGCAAAAGCCGGATAGGGAACCAGCTTCCTTTAGGCTATCAATAATGAAGGAGAGGATATCCATTCCCAAATTGAAAAGAAAAGGCGAAAGGGGATCACCCTGATTTACACCTTTTTGCATACCAAAGAATCCCACAGCCTCTCCATTGACCAATATAGAGATTCTAGCTGACGAAACGACTCCCTTGATCCATTTTTGGAAGCGTGGGTGAATATCCATGGCCTTCAGGGTGCCAAATAAGCAGCCCCAATTAATTGCATCAAACTCTTTTTCGATGTCAAGTTTAATAACCAGCCCGGGTTTACCACTTTTCCTTGGGCTATCTATTACTTCATTTGCGATGAAACTGGCTTCATGAATAACCCGACTCCTGGAACCCGCAAACTGGAACTTTGAAACAGTTTTCCCCATGAACGGCTGTAGGCGGTTTAAGAGGATCTTGGAAATGATTTTGTTGAGACTTCCCAACAAGCTGATTGGACGAAAATCAGAGAGATCCTCCACTGCTTCCTGCTTGTGGAGTAGACAAATAAATGAGTGAGCAATTGAGTGCGGAAGAGAGCCCGATAGATAGAAATTGTCGAGAGATTTGATCAAATCCTGCCTAATGATATTCCATGCCTTTTTGTAGAACTCTAGAGTGTAACCATCAGGACCCGGAGCCTTATCCCTGTTGCATTGTCTGACAACTAATTTGATTTCCGACTCTGTGAATGGCTTGATTAGGGTCTTGTTTTGCTCATTAGAAAATGAAAACGGCTTGTAGTGTTTGGGAAAAGGTCTTGCTGGCTCCCCTTCAGCAAACTTACTGACACGCTAAAACACAACACCAAACTGCGACCAAGTGTAATCGCAGTCCGGGAATGCAGTAAAGTGGCAAGTTCTATTATCAACCCGGGATCTAGATCTACTGCCTACTCCGTGATTATCTATTATCTAGCCAACTAAGTCAAGTGATTGTTGTTTTAAGCAAAAGCAGTAAGAAAGCAGGAATTGGTACGGTTTTCTCAAGCAAAGAAGAGTCACTCGGGAATGAGTCCCCCTAGCTCCTTAGTTAGGTCTCAATTGTAATTACCCTGGGTTGATTTACTGTTGATTAGAATGCGGAAGATCTGACAGTAGCTTGGAATCTCTTAAACTGACCAAGCCCTCTCAGTCTAACTACCCGGCAGACGACTAGTCTTCACCGGGATAGAAAGCAGAAGCAATAAGCACAAAACTCCACCACTCGAATTGGATTCCAGTACAAAGCAGTAAACTAGCTAACTCTCGTATAGCCAATCTGCTACTAACGAATGATGAAGCTCTAACAACCTAATCAGATTCTATCTATCTCAGGTTGCAGCAGAAATCAAGAAAAGCTAATCACACTTCAATCAATTCAATAAAACATGCATCATTCGATTAAAACCAAACAGTATAATCATCCCAAATTATTACAATCAAATCCCTAACACATGGAACTAGGGTTCTTCATACCCAAGTGAGAGAAGGGTTCTACTCCATAGAGAGAGAGGAAAACAGAAATCAGAGTAGTCATACTCATAAAGATGAGGAAAATCTACTCTAGGATGTCAATCTTCACTCCTGGGGACGCAATCTGGGCTTCAATGGTGAGAAATCCACTCAAAATAGCTCATAGGGTTTGTTCTTCGTCCTTTCTCTCTCTAAAACTCTGTTTTTGCTCTGAAAATCCGATCCCCTCACTTTTGGCTCAAAATTGGGTTAAAACCCAGAAATTCCCGACTCACACGGGCAAGCCACACGGCCGTGTGGCTTACCCAGATGCCCGTGTGAGGTCCAAAACGCCGCGTTCTGATTTAGTGGATTTCAGGCTTCCTACACGGCCAGAGACACACGGCCATGTGGAGCCTCCAGTCTGCCCGTGTGAAGGCTCGCACAATCCCACACGGCCACTTTGGTTCATGACACGGCCGTGTGGGATGCCCAGTCTGCCCGTGTGAAGGCTGCACAATCCCACACGGCCACATTGGTTACTTGCACGGCCGTGTGGGTTTTGTGTGTGCCCGTATGGCTTCCTCAGCGACTCGCCTCACGCCCGATTTGCGTCCAATCGACCCCGAACTCGCTCCCAAACCTTCATTCACGTACTAGGACCTGAAATATCACAAATAAGCACAACCTAGCGTGAAATCGGCCTAAAACACGAGAATCAACATCTCAAACGGCTCAAGAATAGAGGTGAAAACATGTGCAATTAACGGTTTATCAAACTCCCTCATACTTAACCGTTTGCTTTTCCCCAAGCAAACCAAGTTAGACACAGGGTAAGCTTACATATTTCAACCATACCAACATTGGGGACAAATCATATATGCACAGAAACACGTGAATCATACTGGCTTTCAAACGTCAACACATGAACAACTTCAATAGCAACCTGGACAACCACCACAGAAGACATTCGAGTGCAGCAAAATCGAATAAAGGAGGAGTCTCCCTTCCGTTCATCAACCAACATAGACTTGACTCAACCACTTACTCAAGACAGTCAACTCATGAATAAAACTCAAGACATGAGAATCAAGACCGAGCCATCTAGGTCCTCACCGGGGTAAAGAGTGTAAAGAACAAGGAAATGAATCACTCACTCTCGACCAGTGGGGTCAGGACAATTTGATGCGAAAAATGCGCATACTTATTCTCTCAATTCCTAACATCTCTTCACCATGACGGCAACCTCTAAATGTTAGAGTTCACATAAATGGATGTCATCACTAACCAATCCGGAGGTCTTAGACACAGGTTCAAATGACTGGCTAGGGTCTTGGACATGGGGAAAAGGCCTTTTAAGTGGTGGAAGTATTCATAGCACAAGGTTCCACATTTCCAAACCCAACAAACTCACAATCAATCAAACCAGTAACTTTCTTTCTTTCTGCTATTCTGCATTACTCAAATTTTCTAGAGCACAAGAGCGAAGGAGGTCAGACTGCTAAGAAACACTACTTAAAGGGCACTATTTAGATTTTTTATGGTGGATCTCTTTTGCTTTCATTTTTTTTTTCTTTGTTTTTCTTTCATTTTTTTTCATTTCTTAAGAGAACCACCACCTCTGCACATTTTTCAAACACCTGCCCAACTTTTTAAGAACTACCTCCAACTCTCACATGATGTTTAGCAGAAACAGCAGAGAACATGCAAAAACCACTCTATGGAACCTTCTAAAAGATGCAAAAGGGTGATTTTTCATTAAGACCGAAAGAAAGGATAACACACGGCTCAAATGGGCTGATTTGGGGGTATGACACACCAGGACTGTCAATTTGGTCGTGTGCTAATCCTATGCCTCCATCATCTTAGCTAATGACAACGTGAATGCTACACATCACGGAAGAGGGAACTATCGCACAAGAAAGAAACGAGCAGGCTCAAATCTCACATGGCTCCCTATATGCTCTATCTCTCAGTCTGATTCCCTGAACTAGATGCATAACCGACTGTGAAGAACAAGTGATCAATTCAAGTCACAGTTGGTAAGCAAACAGTTGAAAAACCAAACCCCTACACAATTCTATTGCACGTCTCAGTCATCATTATAGGTTGTCCTAGTCACACCTCAGTTGTCATGCATTAAGTCGAAAGCCATTCAATTCACCAATCAAAACACAGTGCCATCAAACAACCGTACTTGGAGCCCTCAAATCTCGAGATTTGGACAGTGGACTAGGCTCCAAGCACATGTATATAGATTCAAACCGATACAAAACTCCCCCACACTTAAGCGCGACATTGCCCTCAATGGAGCATATGGAGAGAGAAAGGGAACGATGTTACCGGATTGAAATGTTGCGGGGGGACTGGTAGTGGACCATTCAGCGGGGAACATATGGAACGAACAGACAGTTCTGCACTAAGGGAAGATCAAGAACACACTAGCACATGTTCGGTAGGGATCAGAAGTGACCCAGATGGCCACAAAATAAACAATCCACAAAGAAAAGAAACAAAACACACGACAGACTCAGTTCAAGCTCCTCAAACACATGGAGCAAACAAAAAAAGTCTAAAACAAACACACACTGAGGGGCGACAAGTACAACCTACTCGTCGCCAAGGTTGTCCAGATCGATGTCATTCATGAATGCATCATCATCATCAGCTGGTGGAGGTGGAAGTGGAGAGTCCTCCCAGGGAGTCCTCCAGACTGGCTGCGCTCCCGGTAGTAGCTGGAGTAGGTGCTGTTGGACCTCCTGCATGCGCCGAGATCGGGCCTGCTCCCTCTCGATGCAAGCCAGGGTCACCCCCTGCTGGGTCTCCATCCGATCCAGACGCTCATCATAAGCGGCCATCCGGGTCTGGTACTCGGCATGGTGAGCCGAATACTGCTGAAACTGGAGCTGATGGTCGTAGAGCTACTGATTCTGGAGACGCAGTTGCTCGAACTACTGAGTGAAGTAGTCCTGGTCGGGGAAAGTGGAACTGCCACCCCCGTACTCGAAGGTGGTGGGGCGGGCGGCAGCAGTATCATCCACATCCTCGAGGTTGACATCTTCATCATCAGCATCCTCAGGAATCTCCGGCTGGTCCTCCTCTGGGATCGGAGGTTGAGGAAACCCCTCAATCCACTTGACTCCTCACTCTTCTCGAAGCAGGTGCATGCGACCTATCGTAAATGCGCCAAAGACACTGGTGTCCCCCTACTCTGTGCACCCCTGCAGTGATATCTGGAAGTAAGCGGCCATGCGGGTGATGAGGGGAGTGCAGTGGAGTTTCTTCAGCTCTGAAGCACTATTGTCGAAGGTCCTGGCCACCACAGAACCCAAGTGGAGAAGATGATCCTCCTGGCGCATGGACTAGATGAAGTACATGGCTCTCTGTCCGAGGCTGGGGTGTAGGACTTTGCCATCAAGTGGTGGAGAATGCGGTTGTCGAGCTGCAAGGTGCTGGCCTTCGTCTACCCCGCCTTGAAGGGACGCTGGCCTGGACGAGCAAGGCGGGTGTACAGTGTCCTGAAGTCCACCCCCTCTGGCTTGGTAAGCTCGGTGATGTATTCCTCGTCATCGGCCAGGCCAAGGCCGAGGGCGGTCGCCAGCTCGTGGTAGCTCATGGATCAGGGTTCACCGCCGAGCCTGAACTAGACGGCTTCCCTGTCCTTCCAATCCTCCGTGTCTGCGTGCTTAAGGTCGTTTAGAACTCAAGCACGAGCTCGTGGTAGACCTTCTCGCGAATGCATAGTAGACGGCGCCAACGGCGGTTGGTGACAATAGCGGAGAAGTGCTCGTAGCAGTTCAGCTTCTCAAACTCCCGCTTGGACCAGCAATGATGCTTCCCAAACTTGCAGGCCAGGATGCTCTTTAAACGATCCTGGTGGGGGCCCCTCCTCAAATCTCGAACAAACGAGTGCTTAAGGTCAGGCTTTGTCATGGTCCTGCAAAATAACAACCCAAAGTGGAACCAAAAGAGCCAAAGAAAAGGTTAATCACACCCCCACACTTAAGAACAGAAAACAGCCGAACTATGGTTTCATCCATAGTTCGGGGGTCAAAAGCTCGATCAAACAAGCAAAATCAGGGTGGGGGTGCACATCCGTGAAAAAGTAGGCAACTCAAGGTTCACATCCATAGCAAACACACCCTCAAAGCACAACATTAAGGGCCCCAACCGGTGCTCACAACATGGCATGAAAAACAGGCATTTCATCGAACACCTTGTGTGCACTATCAAGGTAAACATGGAATTGAAAAAATTCTTGCACACAAGGGATCAAACAAGCAAGGGGGACATTGCCCAACACAATTCATACATAATCCAAGCATTCCACTCAATCAATTGCACACTATTCACATGATTCAAGGTTGTTCTCTAAACATACACCCTAACACCCAATTCTCCATAAAACACATAGTTAAGGTCAAAATCAAACCTGGAGACTCAAGTAGAGGTGTAGGGGATGATGAGGGGAATGCAATGGAAGCAACGAAAGGCCAAAAAACTGCCCGGAAGTGCTCGCCGGAGCCTCGCCAGAGTCTTGCCAGAAATCGCCTCCGGCTACTCAAAATCAATCCAAATCACCTCAAAATCGAGGGATAGGCCGATAATGGGGAGGAAAGGTTGGGTGTGGTGTTGGATTTGTGAAAAACCGACCAAAAATGGCCGAAAATCGCCAAAGAGGGCGAAAAGTCGCGGTTTTCCGGCGAGGAGGAGAGGATTCCAGCGAGTGAAGTTTGAATTTCTGACCACTCGGTCGTGTCGGCCGAATTTATAGCCCACGGCTCGGCCACACGGGCAAGCTCACACGGCCGGGTGAGATGCACATGTGCTCGTGTCGGCCGACACGGGCAGGCCAAGGCATTCCACACGGCCGTGCGAAAAGAACATTTGGCCGTGTGGAATTTGACGAGAGCACACACAGGCAGGGGAGGATTTCCACACGACCGTGTCACTTCCAGGGCTGGCCGTGTGGAAATTGCCGAGAGCTCACACGGCCAGAACCCAATTTTACACGGTCGTGTGACTTTCAGGGCTGGCCGTGTGGGCTGCCAGAACTCCGAATTTGACCTGTTTTCACTCAAAAACGACATACAACTCGAGAACAACACCTCAAGATTCAAAAACACAAAAAATCAAAAGGAAAAAGGTAAGAAAATGCAAACCCAGGTGGGGTTGCCTCCCCACAAGCTCTTCTTTACCGTCTTTTAGCTGGACGCTAGTCGGTGGATGCTCATAGAGGTGTAGGAGCGGGTGCCTTCAAGAGCAGATCCACATCGCTCTTGAGGTACAGCTTCAGATGGTGGCCATGCACACGGCGGGTGTGACCACCACCACTCGCCAACTCGACTTGGCCATCCGGCAAGATGCAAGCGAGTGAATACTCGGATGGCCAAGGTGGGGGCGGGACCAGCTCATAGTGGTCTCCGGCTTTCTTTCGAGCAGGCTTAGCTACCTGCAGTTTCGGCCGCTACTCCTCCTTTATCTGTTCTTTCGGTGATGGAGTGACGGGATTGGCGGCGAAGGTATGAGAGGCGGATCCTGCAAAATGGGAAGCACAGAAGGATACACGACAGACTCGTGCTCCGGGTGAGAAACAGCATGCACAGGTGACGAAGCAGGGAGAGTATTAGCAATTGAAAATGTTATTCTCTCCTCGCCATCTCTCAAAACTAAGGTCCCATCATGCACATCTATGAGAGCATTGGCGGTGGCTAGGAAAGGCCTTCCCAGTATAAGGGGCACTTCTGTGTCCTCATCGATGTCCAAGACAACAAAATCCACGGGATAAATGAATTTGCCAACCTCAACCAGAAGGTCTTCCACTATGCCCCTAGGATGTACTATAGATCGGTCAGCTAATTGAAGACTCGTCCTAGTTGCACGGGGTTCGCCTAGGCCTAGTTTCTTGAACAATCGATATGGTATGACATTGATACTAGCACCTAGATCCACCAAGGACCACTCTACATGTAACTTACCTATAGAGCACGGGATAGTAAAACTACATGGGTCCTTCTGCTTCGGCGGAAGCTTGTTCTGTAGAATGGCCGAGCACTCCTCGCTGAGCTCCACAGTGGCCAGCTCGCTCAGATTCTGCTTCTTTGAGAGAAGATCTTTCAGGAACTTCACATACTTAGGCATTTGAGATAGTGCCTCCAAGAAAGGTACTTGGACATTCAGCTTCCTAAGCATGGACATGAAGTTCCCGAACTCTGCCTCTAGCCTGTCTTTGTGCAACCGAGTAGGGAAGGGGAGTTGAGGGATATACTCCTTCACTACTGGTTGCGGTTTAGGTGCAGGCACCTCAACCTCCTGCTCCACTTCTTCTTTAGCCGCTGGAGATGCTGGGGCAGGGGCCTCTCTCTCTTGTGCCGAACAGGTGGATCAATAGTCATCTTGTCACTCCTGGTTGTGATGGCATTGCAGTGCTCATTCGGGTCCTTCTGATTAGGAATGGTATGACCTGGCAAGGTACCTGGAGCCCTTTGCGCCACTGCTTGAGCCACGCTCCCCAGCTGGGTTTGGATATCATGCAAGACAGCCTGTGTGTTCCTCTGGCCAACTTCAAGAGCCAGGAATTTACCCGAGGCCTTTTCCATGAACTGCTCGATAGTGTTGAATTTCTGAGCACTAGAACTGGCGAGAGAGCCCACCAAGTCCCGCAGTTCAGCCATCGGATCATTCTGCACTGGGTGGCAGGGGCTGCACCTAGCTGCTAGAAAGGTCGCGGTTGTGATTGAGCAGCATGCCCCTGCATGGGCTGGTAGAGAGACTGCTACTGCTGGAATTGCCCCTGTCTGGGCTGATATGGCGGCCTCTAGAAGCCAGGTGGTCCCTGGGGGACTGGTGGTCTGGAATTTGCCCCACCCTAGGAGAAGTTGGGATGTTGGCGCCACCCCTCGTTTTAAGTGTTGTTGTAGGGGTCATTTCGCCTAACATTATTGATGAAGTTCACCTGCTCCTGGAATGTGGTCGATTCCTTCATCGCCTGGCAGTCTTCCACCGTGTGATGGGTGCTCTCGCACCACTGGCAGAGCATCGCCTGCTGCTGTCCGGTCCCTGGAATCATTCCAGAGCGATCGATGGCTGGTAATAGCTTCGACACCACCTGCACCAAATCAGATGACTGGGTGGCTACAGAATGCACACCCCGCCCTGGTGCTCGTCTCGATCACCTTGCAGTTCCCCAATCATACCCGTTCTCTGCCATCTCCTCAAAGAGTTGATTCGGTTGTGGCGGTGTTTTGATCAGCATGTTCCCGCCACAAACCGAGTCAATCAGCTGCTTGTCTTCTGGGAAGAGGGAGTGATAGAAGGTTCCAACCTTGAAAGCATCATTGAAACCATGATTGGGAAACCTCGGGAAGGGACTGTTGTATCTCTCCCATGCGTCCCGGATGGTCTCATCTTCATCCTGGATAAAGTGGGTGATCTGCTTCTGCAAGTCCGCCGTCTTGGACGGAGGATGGTAGTGGGTGAGGAACTTGTCCTCCAGGTTGGCGAACGTGGTGATAGAGCCTGGAGGTCGAGTGTCTAGCCACTCATTTGCCTACCCCTCCAGAGTAAACGGGAAGTACCTCAGCTGGATGGCATCTGCTGGGACCCCATTTATCTTGATTCCATCGATGAGCTCATGGAATCGCCTGAGATGCGATTGGGGGCACTCCCCCTCTTTGCCTCGGAACACCACCGAACCGCACAACATTGTGATGACAGAGGTGCTCACCTCAAAGTTGTTTGCTGGCACATGAGGGTGTTGAATGGGCGACCTCATGTCCGCGGCCCTGGCGGTCCAGTAGTATCCCATGGTCTGCTCCTCGCGAAGGACCACATCATGGTCCTGTGGATCACCCATCTCTTCTTCTTCGGTGATCTGCAGCTGTGCTAGCTCTTCTTCCGCAGCCAGTCGCGCCTTTAGCGCCTGCTTGAAGTTCCTGCAGGTTCGTTCAAGCTCCTGGTATAATGGTAGTAGATCTCCCGACTGGCTACGGGTCATGCACTACCTGCACACAATCAGCAGAAACAACCCGTGAAGGCACACAGGTGGAAGAGATAAAATGCAATAAAGAAAAATCTAGAGTAACAAATTTTCACGTTTCCCCAATAACCTAGACTTTCCCCGGCAACGGCGTCAAAAACTTGACACGCTAAAACACAACACCAAACTGTGACCAAGTGTAATCGCAGTCTGGGAATGCAGTAAAGTGGCAAGTTCTATTATCAACCCGGGGTCTAGATCTACTGCCTACTCCGTGATTATCTATTATCTAGCCAACTAAGTCAAGTGATTGTTGTTTTAAGCAAAAGCAGTAAGAAAGCAGGAATTGGTATGGTTTTCTCAAGCAAAGAAGAGTCACTCGGGAATGAGTCCCCCTAGCTCCTTAGTTAGGTCTCAATTGTAATTACCCTGGGTTGATTTACTGTTGATTAGACTGCGGAAGATCCGACAGTAGCTTGGAATCTCTTAAGCTGACCAAGCCCTCTCAGTCTAACTACCCGGCAGACGACTAGTCTTCACCGGGATAGAAAGTTGAAGCAATAAGCACAGAACTCCACTACTGGAATTGGATTCCAATACAAAGCAGTAAATTGGCTAACTCTCGTATATCCAATCTCCTACTAACGAATGATGAAGCTCTAACAACCTAATCAGATTCTATCTATCTCAGGTTGCAGCAGAAATCAAGAAAAGCTTATCAGACTTCAATCAATTCAATAAAACATGCATCATTCGATTAAAACCAAACAGTATAATCATCCCAAGTCATTACAATCAAATCCCTAACACATGGAACTAGGGTTCTTCATACCCAAGTGAGAGAAGGGTTCTACTCCATAGAGAGAAAGAGGAAAACAGAAATCAGAGTAGTCATACTCATAAAGATGAGGAAAATCTGCTCTGGGATGTCAATCTTCACTCCTGGGGACGCAATCTGGGCTTCAATGGTGAGAAATCCACTCCAAATAGCTCCTAGGTTTTGTTCTTCGTCCTTTCTCTCTCTAAAACTCTGCTTTTGCTCTGAAAATCCGATCCCCTCTCTTTTGGCTCGAAATTGGGTTAAAACCCAGAAATTCCCGACTCACACGGGCAGGCCACACGGCCGTGTGGCTTACCCAGATGCCCGTGTGAGTTCCAAAACGCCGCGTTCTGATTTAGTGGATTTCAGGCTTCCTACACGGCCAGAGACACACGGCCGTGTGGATCCTCCAGTCTGCCCGTGTGAAGGCTCACACAATCCCACACGGCCACTTTGGTTCATGACACGGCCGTGTGGGATGCCTAGTCTGCCTGTGTGAAGGCTCGCACAATCCCACACGGCCACATTGGTTACTTGCACGGTCGTGTGAGTTTTGTGTGTGCCCGTGTGGCTTCTTCAGCGACTCGCCTCACGCCCGATTTGCGTCCAATCGACCCCGAACTCGCTCCCAAACCTTCATTCAGGTACTAGGACCTGAAATATCACAAACAAGCACAACCTAGTGTGAAATCAGCCTAAAACACGAGAATCAACATCTCAAACGGCTCAAGAATAGGGGTGAAAACATGTGCAATTAACGGTTTAACACTTACCTTGGAAGTATGACACAAAAGCAGCCTTTATCACCCTCTCGTCTTTCGTGAAAATTCCATTGATTTTCAACCTGCTAATCCTATTTCTTCACCTATTGTGTTTAGCAACCCTGTGAAAGAGAGGAGTGTTCTTATCACCCACACGAAGCCAAATTTCCCGGGATTTCTGTCGCCATAAAATTTCTTCCATCAACAAAACTTTTTCCAGTTCACATTTTATTAAACCCCTTTCTGCTGCTGCCGAGCTATCCAGTTCGCCATCCTCTTCTGCTTTATCGAATTCTTTCACTCTGTGAAGAAACTCTGCGATCTTCTTTTCTACCTTTCCGAAGTGTTCCTTATTCCACTGTTTAATCAGGAACTTTACTTGTCTCCCTTTCTGTCCGAATCGGAATAGGTGGCTCGTACCATTAACGGGGACGTTCCACCATCCAACTAAACTAGAGAGAAAGGAGGTCTTTTGTATCCACAAATTTTCAAATCTCCAAGGGTGTCGAAACTTCTCCTCACAACCCCACTTAAGGATAATCGGATTATGATCATACTCGACCCGATCCAAGGCAGTGAAAGCGCCCGGTGAGCAAAGTTCATCAAAGTTGGGGTTGATTAGGGCTTTGTCGATGCAAGAGAGAGATCGCTCATTATCTCCTTTATGCCAAGTGAATATGGACCCTTGAAGAGGTAAATCAAGGAGATTATAAGTGACGATGAAGCTGTTGAATTCCTCCATTAGTTCAGCACATCGCGGACCACCAATAAAATCGTCTGCAGACCTCACAAGATTGAAGTCCCCGATAATGCACAATGCCTCTGAATAGTTTTGGCAAATGAAATCGGTCTCCTTAATAAAGTTCAGCTTGTCCTCCTGCGCCTGCGGTCCATACACAACAAGAAAAGAAATTATCTCACCAGAATCTATAATCTTGAGTCTGACTGCCAAAGAGTAGTTTCCTTCCCAGACTGATAGGGCATTACACATTCTGCCATCCCAGAAAATAACATTGCCTCCACTTGCTCCACACGAATCTTTGGCTACCCAATCCACTGCTCTATTTCCGCATATCGGCAGGACAAGACGACGATCACAGGAACTCCATTTTGTCTCCGTAAGACCAACAATCGATGCCTTCCAATTTCTAAGCATCTTCTTGACCTTTGCACGCTTTGCGGGAACCCCAAGACCCCTGACATTCCATGCTAAAAAGGAATGTATCATTGCGGGTCAACGCGCTTGGCAATTCTGATCCTACCGGTTTTCTTACCTTCTGTTAAGGAAAATCCTGAATCGCACAGGCGCGTGGATTTCCTCCTTGACCTAGGAGAAGAAGAGGGGATTTCGGAGATTCTCAGCCGGTGCTTTTCATTATCAAGTCTTGATCTGGATCTTCTTTTTTTCCTGCCATGTACTTCGAGAGTAGTAGCCTCAATCCTCTTTTCAACAGCGAACTCTTGGCTACAAGACTGCAGATCAAGTAAATTGCCCACCTCCAAGATCCGGCTGATTAGGTTGGCAAGATCAACACGATCTTGCCAAGAGTCAATGAGGTCAGGGGAGATAGGGTTAAAAGGAACATTTGCAAGGGGGTTCGAGTCAGAAACAATGGTTGGGGAGCAAGGAGGAGAGGGTGGAGGGGGGGTTCTGAGGAGCAAAGGGTTTCATCAACAATATCAATCGGTCCGGGAAAAGGGGAAGAATCAGGAAAAGAAAGGATCAATTGGTTAGGGTTAAAAGGAACAATTGTGAGGGAATTCGGGTCAGAAACAATGGTTGGGGAAGAAGATGGGGCGGGTGAAGGGGAGGGTTCTGAGGAGCAAAGTGTTTCATCAACAATATCACTCGTCCTGGGAGAAGGGGAAGAAAGGATCAATTGGGTGGGAGTGAAGGGACGAGGAGGATAGAAAAAGGGCAAGGTTGGGGGGTAAAAAATGAGAAATGGATCGAAAGGATTTTCAGGGATGGAAGTCAGGAAAGGCAAAGGAGTATTCGGGTTAAGGGACAGGGTGCATGAACTATGGGCCGAGGAGAATGGGGTAGGGGATTGGGCTTGATTTTGGTTGCAAGAAACTGGGCTGGTGGTAAACTTAAGAAGGCAGGAGTTAGGCTACCCGGGGCAGGTTTTGAAATAAGGCTACCATATTCGGGCCTAGGAAGGGGCACAAATTTACGAATCCAAACTTTTTTACCGGGATCACTAATTATCCTCCCATATGACGAGCTAACGTCCTACTTTGCATGGGGAGAGAGCTTGTCTAAAGTCTGGCTGTTGGAATTCCTTGTGATTGGGGTTCCCACCTTCTCGGTCTCAGGGATAGAGATCTCCTTTCTAGGGTGATATGAAAACCGATTGGGAGCCCTCCACTCCAAATTCTGACTGTTCGAGAACCCTTCCAACAACTGTCGTTTATTCAAGTTTGCCGATGACGGTGTAGTCATCGGCGAGACCACAACTTTGGCCGTGAAAAGTGTAGTGCCAAACAGAATCGGGATCTCGTCGGGGACAGGGAAGTTGCTCCTTATTTTGATGAGGATGAACGGATCCGACCACTCTCCAGGATCAACATCAAGAAAACCGCCGCAGAAGTCACCGATCTTTTTTAAAAGTGCCATGGATTTGAGATGATATGGAATGCCAAAGACCAACAGCCAAGCTAACCCACCCGGAGGGGAGAGGCTTCTTCCAGATTCCTCCTTCCAGAAATGGATGATAACGTTCCAATCTCTGAACTTCGCATGACCAATCTCCTGGATTCTAATTGCCTCAGACATAGAGGAACAAGTTATAGCCAAAGATCACCAAATCTTCTGGAAAAATGACAATCTGCGGACAACTTCCAAGCATTTCTAGCCCAAACTTCGAACTCCTTGGATAGCTCGAAGGGGAGCCCTCTGTTCATCTTGTCAAAAAACTCAAGAGTGAGACACAAATCCAGGAACCTAAACCTCTTCCCCCACTTTAATATGATCCACTGATGCACACCTCTTGAACCAGCAATCCCCCCAGGCGATTCGGAGAACTTCCTCTGACCACCGAAGCATAGGTTTTTCCCGGAGAAACCCAGGCGCCGTTCACGATCATTCTCCTCACCGGCGGTTTTGCTTGGCAGGCTACTTGCAATGTCGCAGTGAAACTGGCTAAGCCCCTGGGATCCATAGGTAAGATGATGTAGAAGAGGTTGCCCTTTCCATTTGTTTCCGAAATTTTGAAAAATCTGCCTTCACGCCTTGAGAATCTATCCACCTGTATGGAACGCTTAGCCTCTTTTCTGCTGCGTTTAGAGTCTAGGTACCATCCATTCTTCGAAAGCCTGATGAACAAGCGGCTCATCCACTGAACGTGAGCGATTTCAAGGAAGACGAAACGGCGACAATGAGAGAGAGATTCAACCAAAAGTTTCCAAAGGGAGTTGAGGGGGCGTTATTCAAGGATGATAGTCGAACTTGCAAGAGCTGTACTAGAGACGAAAGGTTGTGCCTGAAGCGAAGAGAAATCCGAATCGAACGCTGCAACTGGTATGATAGTGGTAAGATAGTATGGATTATATCATCTAAAATGGTTTAATCATACACTATCATATCAAGATATTATCATAGTACTAGTATCATTATATGATAGTGTTATTTGTCTTACCATATTGGTAAATAATTTCATGATATGGCAGTGATAACTAGATAACAACTATAGCGAATTGGATATCGTTGTGCAGATCATAATAAATGAGTTTTTCATATACAATAAATTTAAAATTTAAATATATTTTAGTTATACCATCACTCCGCCTCTCAAAATCGGAGGATTCGTCGCCAATTTTTCGTAGTCGCCATCGATCTTAATTGTGGTGGATCGAACATTTTTTTGTTCGATCTCAACCTTAGGATCAAAATCGAGATGTGGTCTGCAAAATTGAAGATTCTAAGTTCGAGAATACGATTACTGATAGGGCAAAAGCGTATATGCCAATTTCCTATCTCGTAGTAAACCGGAAAGTCCGAGTATCGTCTCTCAAGGACTGGTACAACCTTTTAATTTATCAATTCTATGGAGCAAACTATAAGTGAAAATGGTTTGAGTGATGAAACTACTAGCTAATAATTAAACAAAACAAACAAATTAAAGTTGTCGGGAGAAAATCGATGGGAGAAAGCTCTGGGAGAAACACCAGGATTCACTATCTATCCTATCCAGATTAATTCACATATTCCAATCAATTTAATCCATACCTCTACAGCCAGGATATCACGAACGTGCTAGCTATCCCTGTCGGGAATTACTACGTACTAAACAATTAAATCAAATCCTACTGTCGTAGCTCAATGACCTAAATTATTTAGCCTGAAGATCGATATCCTATTTAAGACCGCATAGCACCTTATTTAATCCACTGTCGCTTCGATAAGTTACTATGTCACATGAAATATGTTCAGTTAATAGGGTTTCACTGTCGCTAATAACCTAATTAACAACAAATCAATGTATTGGTGACCAGTCAACACAAAGCATTAAGAAATTTCATGCAATAGAGATTGGAAGAAAAGAATCATGAATCAATCCATCAGATAAAGAAATAGCTACATCCTATGGTGTTTCCCCCAGAAATTGGGGTTTAGTTCATGATGAAATTAAAATAAATCGATAGGATTTTGTTCATCATCTTCTAAAACAACAAGAAACAACTAATTCGATTTAAAAAATCCAACCAACTAATCGCTCTCGTTGAATTCAGCTCAAACCTTGGAAAAACTGATCGCCAATCGCCGCCAAGTCGCCTTTGCTGCGCTGCTCGCCCTCGCTTTCTCCTTTCAAAGAATTTTCGCTGCTCTCCCCCGAAATAAAGTGCCGCTTCTCTGTCCTATTAATTCCCTTTGTTGCTTCTCGTCCCCCTCTTTCTTCGAGAATTCCGCCCCGCACAACCCAACAAGCTGCCTTGCAATTAATTCCCCTCCGAGATTCTGCCCGCTCCCAGACTTCCTTTTCCCTTCCGCTCATTAGAGGCCCACTCCAAGACAAACAACTTGGGCCAAATAAATCCCTTCCAACACTCCAATTCTCTAAAGCTTCCGTCCAAAAAAATAGAGAATTTCGTCCCCATTGAATTCCGTCCCAAGCAATTTACTCTGGCAAAAAAAACTTCTGCTGCCTTCCGCCCTTTTGCAAGTCTCCGACCCACTTCTTCTTCCTGGCCCATTTAGGCCCACTGTCCAATTGAGTATTCCACTAGTGATTCGAGCTCGATTGATTGCTTGTGCACTCGCTTCTTTTTCGTGTTTTCTCCACCTGTAACATATCAAACTCATGGCACTAGGTAGTAATGGTTTTTCAACCATTTTCGAGTTAGCGAGCCCTAAAATAGCATCAATTGGCTTAAACATATCATGGGATAGTCACATAAAATCCAAGAATTCAATATGTTGTAGCCGATTATCAATTACGTGTGGGGAAGTGTATTCACACCCCACAACGCCCAAAAAAATGGTACTACTTAAATCGATAAGTTTTAAGATGTAGGGTGTATTATAATTTGTGTCTTATCTACGTATTTAATTATAATTAGGTATTTATTAATATACAAGTTGATCATACGTCTTTTGACGTGTAATTCTTAAAAGCGAAGAAAGAGTTTTTTTTATTAGTTGGATTCGAACCTATTGGTTGCCTGCGTACCTGAGTAGTTGGGGTCAAAGTCCACGTACTTCGATTTAAAAAATGTGTGATTTGAGGTGTTAACGCTTACGTACATGTTAAAATTGTTGAGAATATTTGTTAGCCGGACTTGAACCAATTGATTACCTACGTACCCGAGTAGTTGAGATAAAAGTCCACGTACTTCAGTTGACTTTCTTTTAAAGTGATCTTTCCCGTTTTATTGATAGGAATTAAGATATTAATTGCAAACAAAAAAGAAAAGCGGCATCTGTTAACATTTAATTGCAAAAAAAATAAGAAAAGAACTCAACCAATAGTATACCTCCACCTGTAGAGTTTGTAGGCGGAGCCTGCAAACGTGGTTGCAGGTAAATAACGTCCATTCATTAATACTATGAGTCAATAAGGATCCCAACACAATATATGCCTCTTCACTGGACGCCCTGGAAACCATCTCGAGAATAACAATTCATTCTAATAATCCGAGCTACACATTGAAAGAGACCCAAATATAAATCTTATATCATTCACGCGTACTTAAAACAACGACGCGAATATAGATTGCACCGAACCGAACCAAACTATAAGGAGAAGATCTTTCCCTTACAACTTTGAAAAAAAACGCACGGGAAAAAAAGGGTAGAAAAAAAAAAGAAATTAACTTCATTAGCTTTAATTTATCCCATGATTGTGTGTGCAACAAGCATCCTTTCATAGTATAATTTAAGCATATAGCTTCTGTAGGCTAACAACAATTGTGGTTTGGAAACCCTAGAATCACTTGGTTCTTCTCATTGATCAAACATCTGCTTATATAGTGCAGATCAAGGTGCTACAAGACAAGCTTCTTAGCTTTCATAGTGTTTTGTCCAATTACTTGGAATGGAAACAACAACAAGACTTAAACCGAAAGAAAGACAGACATTGAAATAGCAAATCGGCAGCGGAGTGATGGACGAGACGATGACGTTTTGCTTCATTCTTGATCGAAGGAAGAGAAGCAGCAAAACGGCAGCGGATAGGTAAGTGTACACGGTGACGTTTTGCTGATCTGCATGTCTTGGAAAAAGAAGGGATGATCCGGTGACGTTTGATGGTGTCGACGGTTGGGATTTGAAAATGATCAAAGATCATTCTCTGTTACCCCCCCCCCCCCCCCCCCCCCCCCCCCTCGCACGCTGGTGGGCAGAGATTCTGCACACCAAGCTTGGAGAGTAGTGTAGAAAATGGAGCTGGAGAGAGGGGCTTTGTGAACAAGTATGCAAGCTGATGGTTGGTGCGGACATGGAGAAGCTTGACTATGCCAGACTGAATCTTCTCTCGAACAAGATGGCAATCGAGCTCGATATGTTTCGTCCTTTCATGGAAGGTTGGGTTCTGCGCAATGCAAATTGCGCTCTGATTGTCACAAAAAAGAGTAGCTGGTTGGTGATGAGTGATCTGGAAATCTTGGAGGAGATAAAGTAACCACTGGAGCTCACAGGTGGTGAAGGCAAGCCCGCGATACTCTGCTTCACAAGAAGAGCGGGAGGCTGTCTGTTGTTTCTTGCTCTTCCATGAAATCAAAGAATCACCGAGGTAGTTGCAGTAACCAGTAATGGATCGGCGTGTGTCAACACAGGCCGCCCAATCTGAATCAGAGGGACCCTTGATGTGAAAAGTGCCAGCAGAGGGGAAGAACAAACCAGATGCATGAGCGGCTTTCAGATACCTCAGAATCCTGGTAACTGCTTTGTAATGAGGTGTGCTAGGATTAGCCATGAATTGACTCACTTGTTGTGTGGCAAAGCTTATGTCGGGTCTTGTAGTAGTCAAATAGATCAACTTTCCCACAAGAGTGCGATAAAGCTCTGGATTAGGATAGGGTTATGTGCATTCTTCACTGAGATGTATTTTATAGTCCATTGGAGTAGAAACAGGCTTTGAATCCAACAAATCTGCTTCTTGTAAGATTTCCAGAGTATATTTCCTCTGAGATATAGGAATTCCTTTGTTGTTGCGAGCCACTGCAATACCTAAGAAGAATCTCAATACCCCCCAAATCCTTGATACTGAATGCTGAATGTAGAATGTCTTTCAAATGCTGGATTTCAGACAGATCATTCCCACCAAGAACTAAGTCATCAACATAAATCAGTATACAAGTATATGACGAATCTGTGACCTTGTAAAATAGAGATGGATCAGCCTTACTAGCAGAATAGCCTTGTTGAATGAGAGTATCAGTGAGTTTGGAGAACCACTGTCTAGAGGCTTATTTTAAGCCATAGAGAGACTTCTTAAGACGACAAACAGGGTCTTTAAAACCAAGTGGTGGAGAGTAACCCTTAGGGAGAGCCATGTAAACCTCTTCTTCAAGCTCACCATGAAGAAAGGCATTGTTAACATCTAGTTGATGTGTATGCCAATTCCTCATGGCTGCAACTGCTAAGAAAGTTCTTACAGTTGTCATTTTGATAACTGGGGCAAAAGTATCCTGGTAATCCACACCCTCCTGTTGTGTGTTACCCTTTGCCACTAATCTAGCTCTGAATCTGTCTAGAGAACCATCAGAAAGAACCTTGATTTTATAAACCCATTTGTTGCCTATCAGTTTCTTCCCAATAGGTCTCCTAACAATATCCCATGTTTGGTTCTTGATCAATGCTTTGACCTCATGAGTCATGGCAGCTGACCATTGAGGGGACTGAGATGCTTCTTTATAGGTATTTGGTTCTTTGTAGGAAGAAATGTTTAGAATGAAAGATTTGTAATGAGGAGCAAGGTTGTCATAGGAGAGAACAGTGGAAAGAGCATACCTTGTGTTGTGAATCTGAGTCAGAGTTGATTGATTGGCCTTGCTAGACTGATGATAAAGATAACAATGGTAGTCGTGAAGAAGGTGAGCAGGTTTATTGGATTGTCCGTCTGATTTTCTGGTGGGGATGGGTTGGGTAACTGGGGATGGTGGAGGTGAAGGAATTGGATTGGGGGAGGATGATTGAGGTGATGATGGTTCTATGGAAGTAGTGGAAGAAGAAGGAGGAGTGGAAGTAGGTAAAGGAGGATCAGAAGGTGGTATTGGTGTTAGGGTAGGAGAAGAAGGTGGGTCGTCAGAAATGGGGTATGATGTTGTTGGTAAGGGATAAAGGTTGTCACTGGAAGGTGAAGGAGGAGAGTCCAGATTGAGAGTTTTAAAAGGGAAATGGGATTCATAAAAAATCACATCCCTGGAGACAAATATGTCATGGTTGACCAGGTCATAGACCTTGTAACCTTTGATCCCATGCACATAGCCTAAGAAAACACCTTTCCTGGCTCTAGGTTGGAATTTGGACCCGTGATTTGCAAGGGTGCTAGTAAAGAGTTTGGTTTTCTAGGACAGAAGATGGGACTCTATTTATGAGATAGATAGCATGTTTGATGCAATCACCCAAAAAACCAGCTGGCAAATCAGCTTGGAATCTGAGTGCTCTTGCAACTGTAAGGATATGTTGATGCTTGCGCTCAACCTTGCTGTTCTGTTGAGGAGTCTCAACGCAAGACATCTCATGAATGATTCCATTGGAATCATAATAGTCCTCCATCTGAAATTCCTTCCCTTGATCACTACGGATTCTTTTGATAGGGAAGTTAAATTATTTTTGCATTCTGTTGCAGAATGTTATAAGCTGAGGTCTGGCTTCAGATTTTAAGTGTAACAAAACAATCCAAGTCATGCGAGTGAATCATCAACAATGGTGAGAAAATATCTATAACCATCATAACTTGGAATTGGGTTTGGTCCCCAAATGTCGACATGTAAAAGTTCAAAAGGTAAACTGGTAACATTCTGACTTGTAGGAAAAGGAAGTCTCCTTTGCTCAGCAAAGTAATAGACATCACAGGGAAGCTCTTTGTGAGTTTGAATGGAGGTACAAAATTGGGAGAGGTAAGGGATTTTGGAATGGGACAGATGCCCTAATCGAAAATTCCAAATGTCAAAAGGAACAGAAGTGGCTGTTGTGATGTGTTTAGGTATAGTATATGCTTCTAGGTAGTATAGACCATTGCTCAATCTAGCAGAACCAATCATTCTCCTCTACTCCAAATCCTGTATGACACAAAGGTTAGAAGAAAAAGTCAAGGATAATGAGTTTCTGGTGGTCAACTTGCTCACAGAAACTAGATTGAAGGTAAAATGAGGTATGTACAAAACATCCTCCAGAATGAGAAGATCATTGCAGACTGCTTTTCCAATGTGAGTGGCTTGGATTTGTTGACCAGTTGGTAATGTGATGTAAACATTGCTCAAGGGCTTGTGATCAGTGAGATGAGCTAGAGTGCAGACTACCTGGATTGATCATGCAGAACAGCATTCACAGTAGGTGATGAGAGTAGGCATTTACCTGGTGTGTTTCTGTTTGTAACAAAAGCAGCTGCTAAATATGATGGAGATTTCTGAGTAGCCATGAGACTCATGAGTCTATCATAATCTGATTTTGTCAACTTAACCACTTCTTCATCCTCCCCTGAGACTGCATTGGCTGAATGCCTGCCCCTATCAACACCAGAATTACCAGCTCGAGGTATGTAACCAGGAGGAAAACCATGTTTGTGAAAACATTTGTCTTCTGTATACCGTGGCTTCTTACAAAAAGTGCATTAAAATATCTTGCCCTGTTGAGGGGATGGCCTAGATGTGTTCATGCCTTGAGGATACCCATGTTTTTGGTAACATGTATCTTCAGTATGACCATCTCTCCTACAATAGGTACAATATGGTCTTCTGTTGGTAGAATTAGGTCTCCTAGTTGTACCAGGAACTGCTAGAGCAGTAGAGTCTGAAGTTGCAGAAGCAACCATTTTGCCTCTTTGGGTTCCATACATTTGCCTCTCATGCTGTAACATCCTTTGAAAAACACGATTTATGTTTGGAAGTTCATCACCAAACAACACTTGAGACCTCACAGCAGAGAAATTTTCATTCAACCCTCGTAAGAACTTGATCACATAATCTGTTTCCTGATACTCATAGACTCGACGCCTAGCTAAGCAATCAATGTGACTGGTAGGTGTACAAGTGCAGGGAATCAAAGGCTGATAGTTTTCAAGTTCATCTCTGTAAGTGATAACTTGGCCATAGTACTCAGTGATAGTTTGATTACCTTGCTTCAAGATAGACAAAGCTTCTTCTAGCTCAGCAACCCTGACAATATCACCTGAACCATAGCGTGTTTGAAGACTCTTCCATGCTTCTGGGGCAGATTTGCTTGAGAGAATGGTTTTGCAGATCTCATATTCAACTGACTGCTGGATCCAACTGAGGATCATGACATTGTTGCGAGTCCAAGCACCCCTTCGTGGATCTGTGGCAGCTGGCTCGACCAAGGTTCCATTGATGAAACCAAGTTTGTTTTTGGCAGCTAGAGCGTTGAGCATAGCCCTGCTCCAGTCATTGTAGTTGGTGGTATTGAGTTTCTCTCCCACCAACAGAGAACCTGGTTGCTCTGAACCATGGAGGAAATATGGATTTTCGAGAGCGTAGTTTGCTTGTGGCTGAGGAGGAGCATTCTGTGCAACAGCTTCTTCATTTTGTTGATCATCTGCGGCATTTTGATCAGCAGGTTGGGCCTCCATTGTTGCGGCGGCTAGGGTTTAAAGGGCTCTGATACCATAACAACAAATGTGGTTTGGAAACCCTAGAATCACTTGATTCTTCTCATTGATCAAACATCTGCTTATATAGTACAGATCAAGGTGCTACAAGACAAGCTTCTTAGCTGCCATAGTTTTCTGTCCTATTACTTGGAATGGAAACAACAACAAGACTTAAACCGAAAGAAAGACAGACATTCAAATAGCAACACGGCAGCGGAGTGATGGAAGAGACGATGACGTTTTGCTTCATTCTTGATCGAAGGAAGAGAAGCAGCAAAACGGCAGCGGATAGGTAAGTGGACACGGTGACGTTTTGCTGATCTGCAGGTCTTGGAAAAAAAGGGATGATCCGGTAACGTTTGATGGTGTCGACTGTTGGGATTTGAAAATGATCAAATATCATTCTCTGTTATAGGCCATGTCGATATAGCGAAACATCAATAACCATGACAAAACCTCGTACCGGTGTCAAACCTCACGTAACAATCCTTAAGCGCCAGCCAGCCTCCGATCGCGTACGGACACTCGGTGTCGACGACCCGGTACTGAGCGTTGTAGAGACACCGCTGGCAGCCCTTGGGGGTGAGCAAGGCGGAGCAATTCGCGGCGGCGAAGACCTTCGAACCGTTGGCGCATGCGCACCGGTTGGGTAACTTGTAGCCCACGAAACGGATCGCGGAGTCGATGGACATCAGTGCCTGGCTCCTCGTCTCGCCGGTGCCGTCTGTGTTCTTGCGGCATCCGGAGGCGATCTTGTCTACGTTGTAACCCTTTACGACGAGAATGCCGTCGCTAAAGATGAGCAGCGTCGCGATGAGGACGGCGGAGAGTGGAGTCGTCGTGAGGATGTTGATCTTCTTCATGGTTATTATTACTTGGCTGGTTAATTATACGATTGGGAGTGGGGAATAATGGATTGAGTTTGGTGATGGTGATGATCGGTTAAATGGATTTCGACTTGTGTATTTATATACGGTTCGACCAATGGAAGACAACAACATGATGGTTATGGTGTTCAGTGTTCGGAAATATCTGTTTTGTTTCTAATAATTTTTAATTTCTAATAATTCCCTTGGTATTAACCCGAGACTAGAATAGGCCAATGATAGGGCGCGAAACACATAGACATAGTGAGTTTGTGTTACTTAATATCGATAGATAACATATTTGCAATCATTTCGAGGTTATCTGTTGGTTATGGTACAACTTTACAACTTGAAGTTGTACCGTCACATAAGGTTATAAGTTCAAGTTGTACTATAAAAGAATTTGTACAAAAAGTATAGGTACAATCTGAAGTTGTACCATAACATAAATGTACAATTTTAAGTTGTACAATAAAGATAAAACCCTATAGCACCAATACTATATACCATTGTAAAATTTCTCCTAAAAATGCTTCATGCAAGTTTCAAACTCACGAATTGAAGAAACTTGTAAGCAAATAATATAAAATTCGTTATTAAACATGTCTCTACACCGTCGAATTATAATTAGAACGAATTGATGTTAGTTTGTGAGATGTTCTTTTTAGTGTTCTAGCTGGGAGTCTATAGTCACCGGACTGTTACCTATCTGATTCCCTTGGCCGGCTAGTTTCGTCTTGTATAGTTTCGTCTTGTAAGCAACAGAGCATATATAAATATATATATGAGCACTTTTACTATATTATATAGTATTGGTACTTTAATGTACAACTTAAAGTTGTACCATAACATTAAATGTATAAGTTTAGGTTGTACCATAAAGCAATTTGTACCATTATGTTATGGTACAACTTTACAACTTGAAGTTGTACCATCACATAAAAGTACAAGTTCAAGTTGTACCATAAAAGAATTTGTACAAAAAGTATATGTACAATCTAAAGTTGTACCATAACGTAAATGTACAATTTTAAGTTGTACCATAAAAACAAAATTATATAGCATTGTAAAACTTCTCGTGTATATATATATGTTTTGGATCCAAATTCCCTTGTATAGTTCCGTACGTAATGTAATGCAAGTATGCAACTACTTTTCTGAAGTTATTTCAGATCATATATATATATATACACACGTATGTTATATGGAGTGGCATCTGACATGAAATTCAATTTTGGACGTATTACAATATTTGTAATTGTTTATAGAACTAATTTTGTACTAGTATTAAAATTTCCGAGGTTTAAACGTATTGTACGTAATAAATATTTGCAACCCCGATAATAAATTCTTGAAAAGAACAAGTATTGGCTATATGGAACGTAATTTTATTCAATCCCATGGTAGCTTTTCTAATGAAACTGAACCAAAAACAAGTGGATTTATCGATCAGAAGATGTATAGGAAAAGTCATATCCCATGCAGATTTCGATTACAAGAATGCAACTGATTTCCTATTTGGCAAATGAGTACTAGAGCAAGATTTTATGAGAAAAAGTTCAAATAAGAGAAAGCGTTGTTTAGACTCGGCTCCTCCAACTAGTTATCATGCATCGACAAATTACAACACTAAGATATGGTGATTTTTCTTTGACTGTCGCTATCAGAACAGAAGCGTGGCAATCGATAATTCAAACCAACACGAACGAACACAAATTTAACGTGGTTCACTAACACAATGTGTGCTAGCTAATCCACGGGCAGGGGGAACAAATTTCACTGATTTGAGGAGAGTACAGGTTACAAACCAAATTCCAAACGGACAAACCAAACAAACTAACATGACTGACCCTACTACATACTAGGGTAATGAAGAGTATTTATAGAACTCTTCTCGTAATCCCAAACAGAAAACCAAATACATTTTCCCAAACATACAAGGAAAAGGTCAAACAAAGCCCAAACACAAACCCAAACAGAATAGGCCTAAAACACAAAACAAACCCAAATCAAATTCAAGTCATATTCTAACAATCTCCACCTTGACTTGAATTCTCTCTAAAATACCAGATGTACCAGACGCAACCAAAGTTGCCATATGTACCAAACGCAACCAAAGTTGCCAGATGTACCCAGACGCGATACATATCGCCAGACGTATCCAAATGCGATAAAAACCGCCAAACTCAAACTCAATAAAGATTGCCAGACATATCCAAATGCGATTCATATCGCCAGACCAAACGCGATGCAAATCGCCAAACTCAGATGCAATCAAAATTGTCAGACGTACCAAACTTCTCCAAATCAGCTGTACCAGAATCTCCCCTGCCTCCAAATGCTCCTAAGGGCAATCAACAAATCAAAACATGCAGCAAGTCCAACCCATGTTGGGACTTTCCATGCATAACCAGCTTGGTGTTATTTCCGTCCATAACACCAACATCAAATTTACCTCTAATTCCAAACCTGCAGCTCCAAATTGACTTCACGATCTTCAAATCCAGAACAAACATCCTTGATGATCAGAAACCCTAATCACCACTGAAGGATAACAAACATAATTATCTCCAAACCCTAACCAACCACCTCACCGCAGCTTGGTGACAACCGTTCACAAACGTTCCTTAAACCAAACTTCAACTCAAAAGCAACTAATAAACCCAAATCTGAAGCTCCAATGCCACAAAGCAAACAATGGCCGCTCACAAGCCAATTTTCAATAAAGCTTCACCTGCGTGCTTCCTTCCCCAACTACACGAAGAGCTCTCTTCAAATCCCATAAAAGGCGGCTAATCACAAGTCACAAGTTTGCAATGCGTCGACTTGCTTGTCCAACGCACAAATCCAAATTGGAACCAATAAAACAACAGTCCACCACAAACCAAATTTGGAGGAAGAAAAAGTAAAGGCTTCTCCGCCAACCAAATCGAAGACTGCCCCCTGATACCGCAGCAGTCACCAAAATCCCTAACCGATCGACCAGGCTCTGATACCACTTGTCAGAACAGAAGCTTGGCAATCGATAATCCAAACCAACACGAACGAACACAAATTTAACGTGGTTCACTGACACAATGTGTGCTAGCTAATCCACGGGCAGAGGGAACAGATTTCACTGATTTGAGGAGAGTACAGGTTACAAACCAAATTCCAAACGGACAAACCAAACAAACTAACCTGACTGACCCTACTACATACTAGGGTAATGAAGAGTATTTATAGAACTCTTCTCCTAATCCCAAACAGAAAACCAAATACCTTTTCCCAAACATACAAGGAAAAGGTCAAACAAAGCCCAAACACAAACCCAAACAGAATAGGCCTAAAACACAAAACAAACCCAAATTAAATTCAAGTCATATTCTAACAGTCGCAATTCTCAATTTAGTGTTATGATATTTTCATGTCTGAACATACGGTTAGCACGTTAGTTTAGAATCGATATTCTCATTGACCTAAAGTTGACCAGTTAATGCATTAAATTGATGATTGAGTTATCGTATTAAGTGTCATCCTGATCCAAAGGACTTGCATATTTCCATATGCTAGTAACTCGACCAGTTATTTTCTTAAGTTTTCTATCGTGCAATGGGAAGAGTTTCCTCGACATTCACACACAAAAAAAAGCTTTCAATAAGTGCACAACTATTGATACTTGTTGCGCTGTAAGTATTGAAAGACTATTATTCATTATGAGGAGCACTTCTACTATGCTATATAGTATTGATGCTTTAATGTACAACTCAAAATTGTACCATAACATTAAATGTATAAGTTTAGGTTGTACCATAAAGCAATTTGTATCATTATGTTACGGTACAACTTTACAACTTGAAGTTGTACCATCACATAAAGGTACAAGTTCAAATTGTACCGTAAAAGAATTTGCACAAAAAGTATAGGTACAATCTGAAGTTGTACCATAACGTAAATGTACAATTTTAAGTTGTACCATAAAGACAAAAACCTATAGCACCAATACTATATAGCATTGTAAAATTTCTCCATTATGAGATACGTGAAGAACAGTATTCAAATCAAATGATTGGTGAAAATGAAATTATGAATACTTATTTGATAGATTCGATACACTGAGAGTCTGAGACCGACATATTATATAGTTTGAACATTAAGTCTATACATCATTTTATAAATGAATAAAAAGAATTTAAGAATTATTATTTTAAATTTAAAATCACCTTAAATAAATCCATGCCTACTTGATAAAATAGTTTTTATCGATATGAAGAGTATCAGTATACATAAGCAACGTATTCTCTTTAAGGAGTTGCAACACTCATGTACCATCAAAGATCTCATGAAATGAAATGGGGAAGGAGTTAGAAGTTATAGGCTTGAGGTTTGAACAGCTTGCAAACACTCAGTGTACCACACTGTAGGTCTCGAATAACACTATTCAAATCAAACTTGTATTCAACCTGTGCAAGATTTTAGTTAGAGGAATCGTGTAACGATAAACATATCAATAACCCAAATTATTAAAAGATCGGCAAAATACGAATCTTATATTAATTTCTCTTAATTGTCGAACCAAATGGGATGATCATTCCCATGTACACGGTCGAAATGCAGGACAAAGAGAGAAAAAAGAAAAACAGGATCAAACTTCAATAGCTTCTTTTTTTTTTTTTTAATCTCATCATACCATACATTTATAGCATGCCATATTGGTCTAGCGATGATACGTATAATACGATTTTGATGGACACGTCACAACCGTCCCTCAATACGTTTAACCCGGACAAAATAAGGTGTCTACAGAAACTCTCACCGACCGCAAAACAACGACTCGCGGGCATACCTCACGTAGCAATCCGCAAGTTTGAGCCAGGCTCCGTAGTAACTCGGGCAGTAGGTGTCGACCACCCGGTACTGGGCGTTATAGAGACAGCTCTTGCAGTCTTCTTGGCTCAGCGTGAGGGTACAATTCGCGGCGGCGAAGAATTCCGAATCGAGATTGTACGTGCACTTGTTGGGATGCCCTCCGGCTACGGCGGCAATGGCACAATCGATCGATTTCAAGGTCTCGTTCTTCAAGGCCTGGTCATCGTACTTGCCGGCATCCTCATCACAGCGGTGGTCGATCTCGTTGTTGTTGTAATCGCCTGTGGCGACGACGAGGGAGATGCCGTCGCTAAAGATGAGCAAGGCTATAAGGACGAGTAGTGAAGTGGTGAGGAAGTTGGTCTTCTTCATGGTTTTGTTATGTTTGTTTTGAAGGGAATTGAGTTTTGGTACTCTGATGATGGACTTGCTGGATTCTCAACTTGTGTATTTATATGTGTATATCAGGGGTCTCAATCACAACGTTACGTGTAATAATTGTGGAGGGAAATTAAATGCTCAGTGTTTTTTTGGTGTTCCCAAATTCTCGTTTTGCTTCTACTAGTAATTAGTTTTTTTTTTTTTTAGGGATACTAGTAATTAGTTTTCGTCAGTTGGATATGTCGTGACGGGTCTTGAATCTTTTACAAAAGGGTATGTTGTATGCGTTATTTCTTTACTAATTCTGATTAACAAATCTGACGCAGTAAGTTTTGTAATTATGCGTTATTGTCTATTTACTCTCTATTTTCAAAAAATGAACTTCTGGACGCAGTAAGTTTTTTATAAAATAATTGATTTCAATAAGTCGAACGGTTGAAAGAGTATGAATGTTATTCTCTTCTTTACACGCACCTTCAAATAAAATTTTGATCTCACGATTTAACCAACTTTATTTTGACGAGACAACAACAATGCAAACGTCACGTCAGCGCATGAATTAACAAATTGAAGGAAACAACGATACATTTTAGGTACCAAATATAAATATAAAAAATACGGGTACTAAATTATAATTTGTCATTTGGATCATGCATCAATCCATTAATCCATCAATTCAATTGGATTTGGATCAAATAGAATGAATTTAAATTTATTGGATTAAATAAATATTTTGGTGGATGAATTGGATTGGATTAGAATTAAGACCTCCTTATTAAGACAAACCAACTATCGATGAAATTGAGTACTAAGAATTTCGTCAGATTTTTTTTAATATATTCCGGGTGGAACTCTATGGTGACAAAATCGACTAACCATATACGATTCTCGTTTTTGTTTTTTGTGTGAATTATATGAAGATTCTATTGATTCCATATCAGATTCCTTTTTGCCGACTCCTTTTGTCATGTATAGTTTTGTCTTCTTTGTAGTAGAGTGATCTTTTTGTCACCAGAACTCATTTCCTTGGGTTTTTGCAGCCATATCGTCTTATATCCGTGAGTATGTACTCTAGTCAGCTGGGTGGTTTTGGTGGATTTGTAAAATGAAAGTTTTAATATAATTAGTAGCGATCTTAGTATGTACTCTAGAGCCGTTTCCTATGAAGCGCTCTTGGTAGCGATCATCATTGCATGCTGAATAGAGTCGGTGGTGCTTTGGAAGAATGGTTTCTCAGAGCTTTCGAAAGAAGAGTTCAAGACTGCAGAATGAAAGGCTCGAGATGGAGACGACAACTGCGAAGGACGAAACATCATCCGAAACCGAAACGCCGTCGTTCCTTGGTACTGAAGTGATACCGTTTTTAATAGAGCTGTCACGATGTCGTTTTAGCCAACAATTTCCCCCTTCGTCCGAGATGGAGACGAAAACTGCGAAGGACGAAACATCATCCGAAACCGAAACGCCGTCGTTCCTTGGTACTGAAGTGACGCCGTTTTTAATAGAGTTGTCACGATGTCGTTTTAGACAACAATTTCCCCCTTCGTTCGAGACGTTGGAGATCCTGCAAAAACAAAAACAGACAACGCACCAGCAGACCAGGAATCCAAACCGAAAACATAAATGCATTCATTGAAGAACATTACAATAGGAGTAGGAGCAGGGTACACAGGGGAGATGAGAGTACAAAATATGGAAATATCGAAGATATTCCCCCCTAAAAACTTGGAACTAACTACCTAGAGACTAAAGAGACTCATTCCCCATGAACAAAAGGCTCCTAAAAAGAAACAAGAGAATAGTACAGCGAGCACTACAACCTAAGGATAGAAGAAACAGAAGGATTAGGCAGGAGGGGCAGAGGCTGCAGAGTCATCAGAGGAGGTATTGCCTTCGGAGATAGTAAACACAAGATCTCCAGACTTGCTGGATTCACCAGCAGATTTGGCCTTTCTACCAGAGGAGACCCTCTTAGCATAATGAGATTTTGGAGGGGGGCCGAGAAGAGATGCAGAAGGAGGAGGAGGAGGTAAGTCAGTAGGCAGATCAAGCACCATTAGCACGTTTAGTGCACTGACATACATTGTGGAGGAGATGCTTCGAAACTCTGATAAGTCAACTCCCAGGTTGATCAACAGACGTGTGATGATGGAACCGAAAGGTAGAAGACCTTTGTAATTTTCGTCCCCCACAGGGAGAAACTGACCAAACATGATGCTTGTGAAATCGAGCTTCCTTCTTGTTGTGGCACTGGCAATAATCCAGAGGTCCATAGGGAGAACACAATCCTGGTTAAAGGATCGAGGGAGGAAAACGTGAGTGAGGAAGTAATGGAAAATCCTCAGCCTTGGAGGTAGCCAAGAGACAGGGATTGGGACATCAGAGCCACCAGTTGACTCTGTGGAGAAGTTGTTGTACTCCACCTCAATCTTGAACTCATGCTTCCAAAACTCAGATGGGTGAGCCAGGCCAAGCCCCTGAGATGGGAAGCCGAGAATACCATTAAGAGCCTCTACTGGTATGGTTAACAGGTGACCATAAACCATTGTGGTGAATCTCCTCGAGCTTACACCAGGACTCTGGAGATTTGAGAAGAAGTATTTGACAGCTCCTGGACAAGCAGGATGAATAGGTTGTCGAAGAATAAAATCCCACCCAAGCCCTTCGATGAGAGAGATAATGTCATATTTATAGACATTAAACTCATAAGGGTCAAGTTGGGTGATGTGATGTAGCCTTCTCTTGTCAAAATGCTGGAGATATCGATGATGGTTCAACACTTTGGGCTCATGGAACATGTATCCTGAGAAGGTGTGAACCAACACATCGAAACGAAAAGGACGAGGCATATAATCACTCATTCTGGATGACTGAAGTTATCTCTGAGTTTGGATGATCTTAGTTGCTAGAATAGTGTGAGGAGAAGAGAAGAGAAGGGAGAAGGTTTATATAGGCTGAGAGAAGAGAGGAGAGGATGGAATCCGAAGAGTTTCCCGCAGGAAAAAGCAAGGAAAAGTGTAATGATTAGATGGCAGCTTCCATGGATTTGTCTTGGAACAATGCAAGCATGAACAAAAAACGTCTATTGGCTATATCAAGACACGCCAAATATGTAGAGTGGAAGAGAGGGCCAATCAAGATTTAGTGAGAAAGATTTCTAATCTGACATGCAGATTTGAGCCCTAGTTCCGTGCAAATTTGCAAGAAACGTTCACTGGGGAGAGGTTTGGTAAATAGGTCGGCTAGTTGTGACTCAGTCGAAACAAACTGTAAGCATATGTGTCCTGCTTGGATTAGATCTCTAATAAAATGATATTTTATTTCAATATGCTTTGTTCTAGAGTGTTGGACAGGATTTTTTGTCATACTAATTGCGCTTGTATTATCACAGCATATTTGAATATCTTTGAAATTAAAACCATAATCAGACAACTGGGCTTTCATCCGCATAATTTGAGCACAACAGCTTCCAGTCGCCATATATTCAGCTTCAGCTGTTGAAAGAGCCACTGCCCCTTATTTTTACTAAACCATGAAACTAAAGCAGGTCCAAGGAATTGAATAGTTCCTGAAGTACTCTTTCTATCCAGTAGACTTCCTCCAAAGTCTGAATCATTATAGCCAACTAGTTCAAATGAATCAGAAATTGGATACCAAAGCCCTACATTGATTGTTCCTTTTAGATATCTGAAAATTCGTTTGACAGCTTCAAAATGGCTTTCTTTGGGACTTGATTGGAATCTTGCACACAATCCTACACTAAATTGAATATCAGGTATACTGGCTGTTAAGTAGAGGAGAGATCCGATCATCCCTCTGTATTTTTTCTCACAAAATGCTTTTCCTCCTTCATCTTTGTCAAGTTTTAGATTTGCAGCCATAGGTGTTGGACTTTCATTCACAAAATTCATATCGAATTTTTTAAGCATAGCTTCAGTGTAACTGGATTGATTTATGAAAATTCCTGATTTGGTTTGCTTAATTTGTAATCCTAGAAAGTGTGATAGTTCTCCCATCATACTCATTTCGAATTCTGACTTCATGATTTGGAAAATTTAGTGCACATTTCATGGTTTGTTGATCCAAATACTATGTCATCGACATATATTTGCACAATCAATGTTTCTGAGTTTTCTTTCTTGATGAACAATGTTTTATCAACGTTCCCTTGGGAAAAACCTTCATTTTTCAAAAAAGTAGATAATTTATCATACCAAGCCTTAGGGGCCTGTTTTAATCCATATAACGCTTTAGACAACTTGTACACGTGGTCTGGATGATTATGATCAACAAAACCTGGTGGTTGACTTACATATACTTCCTCTTTTATCTCACCATTTAAAAATGCACTTTTTACGTCCATTTGGTATAGAGGAATTTTCATATAGCATGCATATGCACACAGCATTCTAATTGATTCTATGCGAGCTACTGGTGCAAAGGATTCTTCAAAATCAATTCCCTCTTCCTGTAAATATCCTTGACCCACAAGTCTTGCCTTATTTTTAATTACTTGTCCTTTTTCATCTGTTTTATTTCTGAAAACTCATTTTGTTCCTATGATCAAGCAATCTAAGGGACGAGGGACAAGTTCCCAAACATATAACCTAGCAAACTGAAGTAATTCTTCTTGCATAGCATTCAACCACTCATCGTCAAGTAGAGCTTCTTTATAATTCTTGGGTTCTAAAAGAGAGATAAGATCATACTGACCTGGTTGGTATTTTCCTCTGGTATGAATACCTTCGTTTAGCTCACCAATGATTTGTGAGGGTGGATGCTGTCTTTGAATGTGGGGTGGAGCCTCCTTTCTTTCTTCTTCCTTGCTTAACTCGTCGCTTGATTCACTTTTGTCTTTCTGATTTTCTTTTTGGTTCAAATCTCTTTGGTGCTCCTCAGTGCTCCCCTTTTCATTCAACATAGGAAACAAAAGTTCTATATTTTCTACAGAGACTTTGTCAGTGCTTTCAGATTCATCAAATTTTACAAACACTGATTCTTCAACCTTTCTAGTTCTTAGATTATATATTTTGTATGCTTGTCCTTTAATTGGATATCCTAAGAATATACCTTGATCAGATTTGGAGTCAAACTTATATAGATGATCCCTAGTATTCAAGATGTAACACTTACATCCAAAAGGATGGAAGTATCCTAGGTTTGGCGATTTTGTTTGATGATCTCATAGGGAGTTTTGTTTATGAATTTCCTAATTAAAACTCTATTTATGACATAGATAGCAGTCATCACAGCTTCTCCCCGAAGAAATTTAGGAGAGCCATACTCTAACAGCATAGTTCTAGCAGTTTCTATTATGGTTCTGTTTTTCCTTTCCACAACACCATTTTGTTGTGGTGTTCGTGGAGCAGAGAAAGTGTGAGTAATACCTTTATCATTACAGATATCACCAAACTGATCAGATATAAACTCACCTCCATTATCACTGCGAATGGCTTTTATACCATTCTTTGACTCAGTCAGAATATGATGAACAAAATTCTTAAACTACACAAAGGCTTCATCTTTGGATGCTAAAAGATATACCCAAGTGTATCTAGAAAAATCATCGACAAGTACAAAAGCATAGGACTTTCCCCCCAGACTCATTACATTAGTTGGTCCAAATAAATCCATGTGTATTAGCTCATAGGGTTCAGTAGTGGTTATATCCCTTTTTGATTTAAAACTCTTCTTGACCATTTTTCCACCAACACAAGCATCACAACAAAATTTAGGTACTTCTTTTAGCAGAGGTATTCCTCGTGCAGACTTCATTTTTTATAATTTCGACAGCTTAGATAAACTTATATGACCAAGTTTTCTGTGCCATAACATTTCCAGATCATGAGTTTTAGCCTGAAAGCATGACTCATTAAAAGTGTTGAGACCATTTAGATCTACCACATACATATTGTTTTTCTTAGTTCCACAGAATAATAATTTATTGTCTTTTATTCTGATGATTTCACATTATGTTGATTCAAATACTACTCTGTTCTCGGAGTTGCATAGTTGACTTATCGAAAGAAGATTATGTTTTAACCCTTTCACAAACAACACATTTTTTATAGTTGGAAGTGGACTTTTACCAATTATTCCACTTCCCATGATGATTCCTACACGATCATCTCCAAATACCACTTTACCACCATTTTTATAACTTAAAGAAGAGAATAATTCCTTTTTACCTGTCATGTGGTGGGAGCAACCACTGTCCAGAAACTAGATGTTCTCATTTTCTCCCAAACTCTGGTAGCATGAAGGCGATTGATGATCATTACTGGTTGTGGACTGTCCATCACTTTCACTCTTTGTAGCAAATGCCATATATGCCAAGTTCTTGCCTTCTGGTTCTTCTTCTGAGCTGAAATCACTCCAGGAAGCAGCAAGAGCTTTTTCTTTGGCTTTGGAACTCAAATGACATCGTGAACGCATATGCCCTGGCTTTCCACACTTAAAACAAATCGTCAAATCTTTCTCAGTGGAAGACTTACTGTCTTCCTTATCAACTTTATACCTTTCACGACCTTCAGAGAATCTATCATGCCTTTTTGGTGGGTTTTTCTCAAAATATGATCGATTTGAGTCGTATCTTTTATGTGTCTTAGCATTGTTTCTATCAGATCCTTCTCTTTCTCTTATGTCCTCAGAAAACTGATTATTATTAAGATTTCTAGGATCCTGATAACCTCTTCTCGCCTGAAACTCCTTTTTCATTTTGAGCATTCGATGAAACTATCTACTTACTAAGGCAAACTCTTTCTCAAATTCTTCCGCCATGTCTAAATCAGAATCACTGTCACATGCCTGAGCTTTAAAGGCAATAACTTTTCTTCTTCTATGATCGTCTTTATTCATTTGAGTGATTACTTCCTCATGACTAAGCAATGACCCAACTAACCTTTCGATAGATAGAACATTCAGGTCTTTGGCTTCTTCTATTGCAGTCCGTTTAGGTAACCATTCTCTAGGTAGACATCTTAAAATTTTTCTAACTAGATCTTTGGTCTCAAAGGTTTTACCTAACCCTTTTAGTATATTTATCAGATCATTAAACCGTTTATACATGCTTGATATAGACTCACCTGAGCTCATTTCAAACGATTCATACTCATTTAATAAGACATCTATCCTACTCTCCTTGACCTCAGACGTACCTTCATGGGTAGTCTGAAGAGACTCCCAAATCTCTTTTGTTGATTCACATTGAGCCACTTGGCTTCTTTCCTCAGGGCATAATGCTGAGAATAAAATGTACATAGCTCTCGAGTCGAGCTGTGAAGAAATCTTCTGGTCTTCCTTCCAATCTTCTTCATCTTCATCTTTCATGGGGACTAGTCCCTTTCTGACAACAGCCCATAATTCTCCGTCAACTCCAAGGAGGTAAATTCGCATCCTCTTCTTCCAGACTGTGTAGTCTGTTCCATCAAACCATGGTGGGTTTGTATTTGCCGAATAGGCTACTGCACTTGAAGATGATCCAGACATCTCGTGATCTTCTCTTTGGCGACGATTAGTCCTTCAAAGAGCCTGCTCTGATACCAATTGTAAGCTCTGAGTGAGTATGAAAATGAAATGATTTTATTGAACTTGAAACAGAATAACAATCGATCGAAATTGATCCCTAGCCAAGCCAAGAGACTTGGCACTTTGATTACAAGAAAAGATACTTAATCCCAACTTCCCAAGATAAGATCACCCAGTTCTCAACTCCTGTGATATATCTACTGAAGATGGTACCCAAAACAGCCCATGATAGACAAAGCAAATTCCCAATCGCTCTTACTACCAACCGCTACATTCAAATGAAGAACTCACTCGATATATATAGGGGATCCCTGAAACAGTCGTTTCCTATGAAGCGCTCCTAGTAGCGATCATCATTGCATGCTGAATAGAGTCGGTGGTGCTTTGGAAGAATGGTTTCTCAGAGCTTTCGAAAGAAGATTTCAAGACTGCAGAATGAAAGGGTCGAGATGGAGACGACAACTGCGAAGGACGAAACATCATCCGAAACCGAAACGCCGTCGTTCCTTGGTACTGAAGTGACGCTATTTTTAATAGAGCTGTCACGATGTCGTTTTAGCCAACAAGTTTTGGGTTCATTATGGATTTAATAAATATCATTGTTTATTTCATGGATTTCATGATGGATTTTGTAAATTAGATTTATATGTATTAAGTAAAGTTTATCTTTATTGCCCTCAATGATATAAGAAGAGAAAGAAAATATGAGGGGTAGTTTGGTAAAAATGATGGACTTCAAAGTCCATGATCAATTCTTGCCTAGAGAGGTGGGATTTTCAAGTCCGTGGGGTTCACGGATTTGAACCCTCAAAGTTCATAGGTCCCACGGATTTGTTACCTCTAAATACTTGAAGCAAACAATGAATTTTGGACAAAGTTCATCATGAATCCAACGGGTCGTTTGGATGCAGTATTTTGATTAGGTAATTTGGTCGAAATAACTCAGAATGAGGTATTTCAATCAAAATAACTCGTTTGGCAAAAATAAAGTAGAATGTGGTATTTTGTCCATGAGTCAATTGAAATAACTCATTGTGAGTTATTTGTAATACCTACCCACCCCCTAGTTATTTCAAATACCTCATCTCCCAACTTCTTTTTCCATTTCATCCCTTCTTTAAGTGGTGAAATACCACAATATTTGAATGTTTTATCCAAACAAGACAATTACACCAATTACCACATTTCAAAATAAAATACCACATGAAAATGCCACATAGCAAAATAATGCATCATTTGGATTCGAAATACCATTGAACCAAAATGATGCATCCAAACGACCCGCAAATCATTCATCAAATCCATCAACAAACTACCCCCTAGTGGCAAAAAATCCACTTCGGGACGTATTACAATATTTTGAGTTGTTAAAGTTAAGAACTTTCTTTATTGCCTATGTTGCTAAACTGTAACATCCCAAGTTTTTGGGTTCAAGTTCGACCAAATATTAATAAATGAGATGGATCAACGAGTAAGTAAGAAAACTCGAATCAAACCAGTTAAGAAACATGGACCAAAACCTAATCGATCAATTGGGCAGGATGAGTTGTGATTGTGGGTTGACATGATATTGAAATTGGACTGAAAGAAATGGGATTAGGCTTGAGCTTAGAAAAGGAGAGGGAAGTGGGCCGAAACCCAAATTGCAGGAAAGGAATAAAGAAGAAGAAGAAGAAGGAATTGGGCTGCTTGTGGTATGGGTGAAAGAAGAGCGATTAAGCCCGTCCATGGAAAGGAAAGGAAAGGAAAGGAAAGGAAGGTTCATTTACCCTAAGAGAAGGGAGGAGCATAGCAGCAGTGAAACGCGGCAGAAATGGAGTGAAGAAATTTCTCCGGAGAAATAGGCGCTGACAAACACAAAGCTTGGCGATGAATTAGAGCAATCGCATCAATTGCATTTGTCCTTCTTTTTTTTTTTTTTTGTCAGAACCGGAGCGCTAAGGGGCGCTCCAACCCTTAATTAATGACTGAACGAGGGGTTTGAACCCCAATAATTTCGTAATACAACCAATATCCCTGATATGATCCCAAATTGCCCACAATTCAAGTCACAATTACTTAACAAAGAAGCTATCAAAGTTGGGAAGAAGAAAGGCAGAATTTGGCTGTGTCAAAATCCGTGTTCAGGGTACATACTTTGGAGGCATGGTTCTCTCAATTGGCTTTGTGAAAATTCAAGGTTAAGGGTTTTTTTTGCAGATAAAGTTGTCATCTTTCCAATGGTAGTCTTTTTGGATCCAGATGATGTCATTAAGGTTGTTTTCCAAGGCCTCAAAGTTGCTACCTCAAAACTGGAAAACTGCCAGAATTTGGTTAAGGCAGAAACTGTGTTCAAGAAGCCTACTTTGGAGCTCCATTCCAGAAGCATGGATGAGATTCGAGTCCAGAGGCTTATACCACATGAGAGTAGGTATGTTCTACTACAAATACATGGCATTGGGTGATTGGAAGCTTACCTGGAAGGCTTTGATCGAGAGGCTCAAAGATGGCATCAAAGCTGTTTGGTTACTTGGAGCTAAAGGCGGATTTCTTTTTCTTGTTTAGTTAGGATTTCACTGTTTTGGTAGTTTTTTTATTCCTTTTCGTATTAGACTGTAATTAGGAGTTTATGGGACGTGTGTAACCATAGCTAGGCCTATTTAAGCTTTCTATTTCGTTGTAAAAATAAGACTTTGATTAATCGAAATTGAGAACCGTTTGGTTTGTGCAAGTTGCGACTTGTTTTGGGTTTGGTGGATTCCAAACTTGCTGAGCTTGTGTATCGATTGAATAGTCACTTCAATCGTGGTCGAGCAACTACCCTCTTATACCAATCGAGCTATCCCCAGGTGTGGATTGTCCTTTTGGTTCCGTTTTATCCAAGTTCGTATTAAGAACGCTTCGTTCTTGATTCGAGCTCAATCGATTCTTCGATTGAGTCGTTAGCTGCGTGACTTTGATAACATACACCCCCAGGGGCGTATTAAGTGGTATCAGAGCCCGGTTCTACACAAGGGCGAAGGAAAAGAAGAAATCGACTGTGTTGGTACAAGCAGAATTCGGTTCAAAACAGGGCAGCCCCTGTTCGTGTCTCATAGCTGCTGTTTTGTCTTTGAATTTCGATGCTAACTTCAGTTGATGTAAAGGCAATGGAAGAAGGCAGAAGGGAGGCCAATATTCTGAAATTTCGTGGCCAAGAGCAGCAGCCAGCAGCTCGAGTTCAGCATCGAGAATCTGACGACCAGAGAGATAACTTATTTCACAGCAGATGCATTGTCGATGGGAAATTATTATCGCTCGTGATCAATGGAGGCTCGTGTGCAAATATTATCAGCCTAAACACTGTCCAGAAGCTCGGATTAACGATTCAAAGGCATCCAGAGCCTTATCAACTTAGCTGGCTCAACGAACACGGCACGATTAATGTCACGAAGCAAGCCGTGGTTCGTTTTCAAATTGGTGGTTACGAAGACGAGGTTAATTGCGACGTGGTGCCAATGAGTTGTGTTCATATGATGCCGGGAAGACCGTGGCAGTTCGATCGCGAAGTTGCCCATGATGGTCGAACTAATCGATACAAAGTCAAGCATCACGGTAAGAAGTTTGTGCTGATTCCCCTTTCTCCGAATGAAGTTTATGACGATTTGAAGCAGATGGAGGAGAATCGAAACGAGGGGAAGAGCGTACGAGCTCAGTTATGGGTGCAGAGGAGAACGGGGTTAAGTTTCTTGAGCTTTCGAAAGCTCCATAAAGCAGTGACCTTGCCGAAACAGACAACCGGTCCCGACCCCTGTTTCGCCCTGTCAAAACAGAGCCTCGATCCCTGCACCTCGTCCGGCGACGAAGAAGGAAATAAAGCGCGCCAAAAGGGATCCGAGATGTTCGTGGAGGTGGAAGGAAGAGCTAATGATCGAGAAAAGGGGCTAGAGCAGCCTGACGACGAGCACGTCGTCCAGGCGACGCGCGCAGCAGAGCGTCTCAGTTCTCCGCCGACGAAACAGAGCAGGCGAGAGACCCAATTGGTCGGAGCTCTCGGGGCAAAGTCGAGCTCCGCCAACGCTGCCGAAACATTCAATCCGACCCCAGGAATCTCAGGTGTTGTTTCATTGGAGCCAAACATACCTGTAATTGGAGATTCAATTCGCGCAAAACCACCTCTATTCGTGAAGAACACTGCCGACGAGGACCCTCTCTTGGGTGGAGCAATCCAGCTCGTTTCGAGAAAATCCAACGACGTAGAATCATCACATGAGGTACGAGGAATGATTAAAAGCATGCAATTTGTCCCAACGAAGTCTGAATCTAAAACGCCCAATTTCCAATTGAGATTTCTGGGTTTCGAAATTTTGAATGTGGCCGACGGCGGGAATGTAAAACTCGTCGACTTGACGACGATGGTGATGATTCGAGCTATGGTAAGGACCCAAAGTTACAATTGGAAGCCTGGAGAATCGTTTGGAGCAAGTGAATTGGATTGGGGATGCCTCAATTCAAAACCCCCAATTTGTTTGAGCAAGAACGTGTACGACAGCGACGTCCAACTACCTGGGTATTGTGCCGATCGATTTCCTGCGAAATTGGTCGACGAGGAAGGTCTGTTTCGAGTCAGGGAAGAATTTCAAACTGCTCTTCAAGCTTCCAAGAACTTGGACGAGATTGAAGGTGAGTATGCAGCTGAAATTTTTGCGTCGAAGATTGTGATCGGGCAGCCTACTTTCGATCCAATTTGGAATCAATTCTGTGTATGGTTTGAGCAAAGAAAGGCCAAAGTGTTGAGGGCAACACTTTTTCAAGAGGGAGGGCCTGATATGATCCCAAATTGCTCACAATTCAAGTCACAATTACTTAACAAAGAAGCTATCAAAGTTGGGAAGAAGAAAGGCAGAATTTGGCTAAGTCAAAATCCGTGTTCAGGGTACATACTTTGGAGGCATGGTTCTCTCAATTAGCTTTGTGAAAATTCAAGGTTAAGGGTTTGTTTTGCAGATAAAGTTGTCATCTTTCCAATGGTAGTCTTTTTGGATCCAGATGATGTCATTAAGGTTGTTTTCCAAGGCCTCAAAGTTGCTACCTCAAAACTGGAAAACTGCCAGAATTTGGTTAAGGCAGAAACTGTGTTCAAGAAGCCTACTTTGGAGCTCCATTCCAGAAGCATGGATGAGATTCGAGTCCAGAGGCTTATACCACATGAGAGTAGGTATGTTCTAATACAAAGACATGGCATTGGGTGATTGGAAGCTTACCTGGAAGGCTTTGATCGAGAGGCTCAAAGATGGCATCAAAGCTGTTTGGTTACTTGGAGCTAAAGGCGGATTTCTTTTTCTTGTTTAGTTAGGATTTCACTGTTTTGGTAGTTTTTTTATTCCTTTTCGTATTAGACTGTAATTAGGAGTTTATGGGACGTGTGTAACCCTAGCTAGGCCTATTTAAGCTTTCTATTTCGTTGTAAAAATAAGACTTTGATTAATCGAAATTGAGAACCGTTTGGTTTGTGCAAGTTGCGACTTGTTTTGGGTTTGGTGGATTCCAAACTTGCTGAGCTTGTGTATCGATTGAATAGTCACTTCAATCGTGGTCGAGCAACTACCCTCTTATACCAATCGAGCTATCCCCAGGTGTGGATTTGTCCTTTTGGTTCCGTTTTATCCAAGTTCGTATTAAGAACGCTTCGTTCTTGATTCGAGCTCAATCGATTCTTCGATTGAGTCGTTAGCTGCGTGACTTTGATAACATACACCCCCAGGGGCGTATTAATCCCAAACAAGTGTTCGGTGTGTCAAAAACATGCAAGCCCATAGGTTGGGAATGACCCATAGAAGCCAAGTAGTCGGCAACCAAATTACCCTCCCGAAAGACATGTCCGATGGTGATCTCCCAGTCCAATATCAAGAAGCGTCAGATAGACTGCAGAAGCATACGATGAGGGTGGCTTAAAGGGTTTGCCTGTATCAGCACGATGGCTGTCGCAGAGTCCGTCTGAACCTCGAGTTTGCGAAGGCCCATATCCCAAGCAATATGAAATCCTTGCTCAATGCATGCCAACTCGGCATGGGTAATCGATCCTCCCCCCAGATTCGACGTGAAAGCCTGAGCATCTGTCTGTCACCTCTCCTGATCACTCCCCTGCCGTTGCACTATCTTGAGCAAGTATCACAGATCCATCTGTATTCAAGCTTGCCCACCCATCCGGTGGACCGTTCCAGTTCACCTGCACAAGGGATCTCTGGTGGTGCTCGCCCTTGAACATTTGTGCAGCTTGGGTGGATGCCAAGACCTGCTGCCGAATAGTTCTCACCCGTGCCGCCAAGGAGGCTGGCGTCGCTATCTGCTTCTCAAACACCCATGCATTCTGATTATGCCAGAGTTGCCAGCAGACTAGTGCAAAGGTTGATGCATACACAACAGTACGTTCTGTCAAGTAGTGGAATCCCTAGTGCACAACATCCTCCTGGAAAAAGGTCTGATCAGGCTCCCCTGCTAGAAAGTACGACCAAACATCGCGAGCATACGCACAGTCCCGCGCTACATGAATGAAAGTCTCTGGCCCTCCTCCACATACCGGGCATCTATATGTTAACGACAAGTGCCGACGTAGCCTTTCGGCGTTCGTAAGCAGCCGGTTATGGAGCACCAACCATAATAAAGTTCTTGTACGTTGCGACCTTGGGATCCTCCAAGCTGCCTTCCAATTCAGGGAAGGCTACAGTTGTTCTCCATCCTCCCTACTAAGAGTGTACGCCGTCTTCAACGTAAATATCCCTGATTGGGAGAATCTCCAAGTGGGGATGTCAGGGCCCTCTTCGAACGGTACTGGGTGCAGTTGAAGCTGCAAGACCATCGTCTCTAGGAGGAAAGATCGGATGAAGTCCGCATTCCATTAGCCGTTCAGGACCATTTCGACGACTGTCAAGTCTCTCGCCTCTTTCGGGAGATTAACTGCGTACTCCTCAAGCGGCGGGCCATCTTGTAAACAGCGATCACTCCAAAACTTTGTTTGCATACCACTTCTTATATTCCAAAGAGTCCCCTCCGGCACAAGATGAAGAACTTGTAAGACCCCCCTCCAAAGATTGGACAGTTGGCCAGCGATTCACGGCTACCACCCCGAGATGTTGCCTTCCGATACTTCCTTCTTATAACTTTCGCCCATAAGCTCTCCGGCTCGGTAAACAGGCGCCACATTATTTTTATCATGAAGCCATCGTTCATCCTAGTCGCATTGCGTAGACCTAGGCCACCCTCTTCTTTCGGCTTACAGATAGTCTCCCAGTCGACAAGATGAATCTTTCCTCCCTGGTCCGAGCTCCCCCCATATAAATACCCAGAGCTTACGATCAATACAGTCTCTTACCAAGGCAGGGAGAAGGGTCGTTTGCATGGTGTATGCTGGCAAGGATGAGAGCACCGACTGAGCCAAAGTGATTCGCGCTGCCATAGATAAGGCCTTCACTTTCCACCCAGCTAGACGCAAAACAATCCTGCCGATAAGCTCAGTGTAAGTAGTCTTGGACACCCTATCGTGGATCACCGGTACTCCCAAATAGCGACCCAGATTATTAGTCTTCGTGATATCCAAGGCTTGGCTAATATCATCCCCTGCAGAGGCAATTACATTCTTCGAGAAGTAAACACGCAATTTCGGCCGGCTCACTTGCTGGCCCGAAGCCGCGCCAAACTCCTCCATGCATTTCAGTATCACTTGTACCTGTACCTGCTCCTGCGATGCCACAATAAAGAGAATTAAGTCGTCAGCGAAAAACATATGTGATAGCTCCGGGCCATGGCTCGATAGTCGGATCGACTTCCATCTCCTCTCTTCCACCGCCGCCGAGATCAGGTGGCCTAACCTTTCCATACATAGGGTGAAAAGGTAAGGTGAGAGAGGGAAGCCCTGGTGGAGTTCTCTCGACGGTGTAAAGGCCTCCGTGATTACGCCATTCCAATGTATCTGCATAGTTTCCGAGGTAATACAGTTCATCATAACGTCAATAAACTGTTGGGGAACACCCGCTGCGGCAAGCGTGTCATTCACAAAGCTCCATTTGATGCGGTCAGAGGCCTTGGCCAAGTCTATCTTTAGAACCATCCAACCCACCATGCCCGACTTAGCGAGCATCGAATGGCCCACTTCCTGCAAAATACAAATATTATCAGTAATCTGCCTCCCAGGAATGAAGCTCGTCTGCATCTCGTGCACCAGACTCGACATCAGTGGTTTGAGTCTCTCAACTAGGCACTTTGAGATCATTTTGTAGCTTACATTACAAAAGCTTATGGGGTGGAACTGCTCTATGAGGGTAGGTTTAGCAATTTTCGATATCAAGACCAAGATGGTAGAGTTCACTTCCTTGATTCGGGATGGCTGGTTCCACACTGCCTGCGAAAAGTTCACAACTGCCGAGCCCACAATATTCCAGCACCATTGATAGAAGAGGGGATTTAGGTCGTCTTTCCCGGGAGCTTTAAGTGCACCCATCGCTCACACTGCATTATGAACTCCTCGTGTGTCATTGGTGCACTTAACGGCGCTCAAAGTGATGCATGCAGGGGGTAAAAGCCGCTGGGATAGGAGTGAGCTGCTGTCCATCATCTGTGTATAGTTGAGTAAAGAACAACCGAGCTAGCTCCATTAAGGTCGGCTGATCCTCGATCCAATCCCCTGCATTATTCTTCAAATCCACTATCTGATTCCGAAACCTTCTATTGATGGTTTTGTTGTGAAAAAATTTAGTGTTTCGATCCCCAAAGGCCACCCAATCCAGGTTAGCTTTTTGACACCACATGAGCTCTTCCTGGAGTAAAAGAGTTTCCAGCTCGTCTCCGCCAAACGGTTACCAGCCCTGCTCTCAAGTCTTTCAATGCGAGACATCAGGAAGTTCTTTCTCTTCACAATGTGCCCGAAAACAGTTTTGTTCCAAGACGTAGCATCTTCCACGGAAGCTACCGCCGAAGAAAGCAAACCATTGCCTTCGGTCCCAAGCCTGTTTAGCCATGTCGAAGAAACCCTCATGAGTCAACCAAGACGCCAAAACTTGAAAGTTTTGGCCCTGCCGATTGGAAGTTTGGGTTGAGTCTCAGGAGGAGTGGTCTATGATCACTTTTAATTCTTGGCAAGTGGTGTGCCGTAGTGTTCGGGGATGCAACTGCCATACAAGGTTTGTAAGCCCCCAATCGAGGCGCTCCATGACCCCGTCTTGAACCAGGTAAAAGGCGGTCCCTCAAATCCCAAGTCCACGAGCCTCACATCCAAAATGCATTTGTCCTTTTTAACGCCCCCTTAATTTTTTGTGATTTAACTCACATTACTTTTATTTACTTACGTCAATGAAATTAATTTGCAATTTTATATGTGAGCAAAACTTATTATTTAATAAAATAAAAGATTTATATATTTATTATTTCATCCATACATAAAATAAAATAAAATAATCCTTAAATAGCTACCTGGAATTGCAAAGAATGTTAGCTTGCATTGTTGCATTTGAGACTTTCATCGATGCAATTAAAAATGCAACTGTATTGCCATGTCAATTTGCAATTGAATATAGTAGTTTGATGTGGATGCTTTTAGGATTAATTGGAGTTTGATTGATCAATTAAGTAAAATTTAGAGTTAGTTCAGGGCACATAGAGAAAATATTGATTAGCATGTCAAAGATATGAAAAGTTCAAATCATGCGTAAATATTTAGCCTAGAAAAAAACTTTATATTCACTAGCTTTGGGCTCGGTCAGTTGGCCGGAAAGTGATTTTTTATTAAGATAATTTAGGCCATGTTCACTTTAATTTTCGTTTCCTGTTTTCTGTTTTCATGTCATAAATTTGGCAACCGAAACGAGAAAACTTGTTTACTTTTCATTTTGTTTTCTATTCGTTTTCAACTATGAAAACATAAAGTGACAACTTCCTGCTGTTTTCGAAAACGATAAAATGTTATTTTCACCTGTTTTCAACATCTGTTTTATCAAAAACAGGAAATAGAAATGAAAGTAAATAGACGCTTAGTTTTTACCTCACGGCAATGTTTTAACACGCATGAAACTATTGTGCATTGCTATTATGATAGTACAAAACTAAACATTGATATAGTTTAGTAACTCATTAGAATAAGAAAATGTTCCATGAACTTTGGTAGTACATGAGTATACTTCATGGAGGTAGAATCTAATGATATTGATATAGTTTAGTATTTGTCCAATAGTAACGTGATTTGTGAATATATGATCCCGACCATGTTTTTTAAATTTTTTTCGAACATATATCAAAAGGGCAAATTGCAAGGCTGGTCACTGAGTTTACTAAAAAGTGTCACGTTTGGTCCCTAAAAATAATTAATTTCATTCGTGGTCACTAAAATTAATTAAACGTTTCAAATTTGGTCACTCTCCGTCCAACTCCGTTAACTTTGTCTGACGTGACGGTCAACTCTCAAAGTTGACCGCTAACTTAATGACGTGGCAATTAAAAAATATTAATTAAAATAAAGTTTAATCCTTTTCCATTTCCAACTCATTTTCACAATAAAATAAAATAAATAAAACAGAAAAAATGACAAACAGATGCGGCGGATTCACCCTCTCTTCTCTTCATCACTCTCCTCTTCCACTCCCATTCCTCGGCCACCGGAGCACCACACCAAACAGGGGATCTGCCCCCTTCCATTATCATCCCCCACCACAGCATCCTCCCCCGCCTCTGAGCCCAAGCCCGATACCATCTCCCAAACACTCATCGCCGATGTCGACTCGCAAACCCTCTCCTCCTCCGCCGTCGTCGACGCTAGGCGACGGATTCGAGAACGAGCCTACCCGATCGAGTAAGAGGGATAAGGGCATTTTCTAATTGGTTGAGCTGTCATTTTCTTTCTCCTCCCACCAATTTTGATTGAAAGGCTAATCCAAGTAGAAAAAGAGATGGAGTTAGGCGCAGGAGAGGTAGAGGAAGATCCAGGAGGTGAGGAGGAAGAGGAGCACCAGGAGGGAGAAGTTGAGGACGACGACGAGGAAGTAGGACAGATTCTTGCGGATCTCGGCGCCGGCTTTGGTGAGGGAGTCAAGGCGAGCGAATGCGGCGATGGATGAGCTCCGTCCAAGGGCGGGACTGGGAGAAGCACTCGCGGACGGAGGAGGAGAGGCGGGAGATGAAGTTGCGGAAGGCCGGCGTGGCTATTGGACGCTGAGACGTGGGGTTCGTTTCCTTGGAGAGGCGGAGCGGCTATTTTTCTTTTGACTGCGGTGCGGGATATAAGAAGCGGAGAGATCGGCGGTGGTTGCCGGGGATTTAGAGGAGGAGACGGAAGGAAAACCATTTTACCTAGACTTGATTTGATGATTCAATATTGTGACCCTATATTGAAGATTTGGGCATTTTTGGATATGAAGTTCATTTCATGGGGTTCAAATCCCCTGTTTGGTATGACTGCTCCAGTAGCCGGGGAATGAGAGCGGAAGAGGAGAGTGAAGCAGTTGCCATCTGTTGTTTATTTTTTTCTGTTTTATTCATTTTATTTTATTGCAAAATTGAGTTGAAAATTGGAAAAGATTAAATTTTATTTTATTTATTATTTTTTTATTGCCACGTTATTAAGTTAACGATCAACTTTGAGAGTTGACCGCCGCATCAGACAAAGTTAACGAAGTTGGACGGAGAGTGACCAAATTTGAAACGTTTAACTAATTGTAGTGACCATGAATGGAATTAATTATTTTTAGTGACTAAATGTAACACTTTTTAGTAAACTTAGTGACCATCTTTGTAATTTACCCTATATCAAAATGGATATCGTTGTGTAGATCACATAAAATATGGTTTTTGGCGCAAAGGTATCTAAATTCGGAGGACAAAATAAATACGAATCAATTAAGAATGGTAGGGGGTTGAAAAGGAAGAGAGAGAGAGTGCTAGGTGGCACATTCTAATTGGATTACTGAAAAAATTAAATAAAAAATAAAGTGCTCTTTTAATGTAGACCGTTAGATCTACGAAGGAAAGATAATAAAGTAAAATGAAAAGAAAAATCTGATTGGTGGGAGGGCTGCTGACGTGTGGTGAAGCCCTCAAGGAGAAAGTCTATATTATATTCTTTATCTTTAGATATAAAAAAAATAATGAATATTTATTAGCCAAACCTTTTACTGATTCTTTTTATTTGCCAAACCTATCAAAATACTAAAAATTAGTAGAGTGTAAACTTCCAGTTAGCAATTTTGTTAGTAATATTGACTTGGCAACATGATACTCGCTTGAAAGAGACACTTGAAAGTCAACATTCCAAAGTTTTAGTATTTTAAATAAGAAAGAGTTACAAAATTATCAATGATACCATAAACATGACTAATATTATGATGCACTACGAAATATTTGACTAATTAATAGCATTTTAATATGTTTAGATAATTAAAAAAATTTGAAAAATTTTGAATAAAAAATAGAGTAAAATTGACGGCCGGATTTTAATTCCAGTCCACTAGATTGAGCTCGTGGGCCATGGCATATAATGTAACATCAGTTATCCATCCATAAACCATTTGATTGCAACCTAGGCCCATAATTTACAACCCTTCCATCACAAATGAGCACCAAAAAGTATATGTTCGGCCCACTGGACAACCCGCCACCTACGTGTTGACGTGTTGTTATAATCTCATTTGAGGTGCGGCAGTCGGGTTTAACACACGGGCTGAATTACACGTTTGGCCACTCAAATTGTACAAATATTTCACGTTTGGCATTCAAATTATTTTTCTTTCTTATGCACCACTAACTTTACGAATCGTTTCACCGTTAGTCACTGGCCGAGTGGCCGTTACACTTCGTTAAATTTGTCCTACGTGGCAGTCAACTATAAGGTTTGACTGTTAACTAGATGACGTGGAAATTAAAAAATTTAAAAAAAATTATTTGTCCACCTGTGTATTCTCTTTTGTTTTTCTTTATTCCGTTGAATGAGTTGAGCGGCACAGAACTATGAGTTCCAACAATGGTGGAACAAACAGCCCCACTCATTCCCCGACTCCTACGACGATAACCCCCAACTCCGCCGCCGCTTCATCTTCCTCCTCCTCCCTCACCACCGACCTCACCTCCTCCCCTACGACCACCACCAAGGGCCACCACACCAGCTCCGCACGCCACTCCGGCAGCTCTCCTGGCTCTGGCTCCTCCGCTTCCACAAACTCACCGCCTCCGTCGCTTGGCTCACCGACTCCTCCATCTCCTTCATTCGCACCGACAATCGTCGCATCTCCAGCCACCACCGCTCCGCTTCCACAAACTCACCGCCTCCGTCGCTTGGCTCACCGACTCCTCCATCTCCCTCATTCGCACCGACAATCGTCGCATCTCCAGCCACCACCGCTCCGCTTCCACCTACTCTTCCCGCTTCTACAAAATCATTCGCCTCTTTTTAATCCTCGTCCTATTGCTTATCTTCCTTAAGCTCCTCGCCTACCGTCGCGGATGGCAACTCACCCCGCCTTCCGTCGAATCCGCCGAGGCCCTGGTAGAGCGCCTCTACGCCAAATGGCTCGAAATCAGAGCTGATTACTTGGCCCCGCCCCACCAATACCTCGCCAATTTCTGAATAATTTATGGGAGCACGACCGTGGAGATCCGATGACCGGTATCCTTCCGATAAATTTTTTTTTTTAATTTAGTTAATTTTTATTAAATAAGTAATTGGAATGATGAGGTGGATAAATAAATTTTTTTTATATATTTTTTTAATTTCCACGTCATCTAGTTAATGGTCAAACTTTTTAATTGACTGCCACATAGGACAAATTTAACGTAGTGTGACGGCCGGTGACTAACGGTAAAACGATTCGTAAAGTTAGTGGCGAATAAGAAAGAAAAGTAATTCGGGTGATAAATGTGAAAGATTTGTATAATTTGAATGATCAAACGTGTAAGTTAGCATTAACACACGATAGGGTCGATATTTGCCATTAGGTGTGGTGGTTTGGTTTCGATTAATCAAATCGAAAATTCACATTAGACAATTGCCAAAAAAATGAAACAAAATCGTTAAAGTCCTACTAGTATTTAGTCAACCGAAAACCGATATACTCTTTACAGTTTTGGTTTAAATAAATTGGAATCTGAAAAATCAGAAACCTAACCATTAATCGCATTGTCCTTTTGCTCTTTATAACTTCGATTGTTTATAGATTTATTAAAGGATTTTTCGATGTTAATCAAAACTGGAATTGGGAAATGTTTATTTGTTTCGTCGATATGACTTGAATCGGACTCTTTGACTATGATTGGATGTTAAGAGGGTCGTTGTCCAGTCAGCGATTGGGGTCCAAGGAGGGGGTTTGGGGGACCGATGGTTGGGTCTCTTTTTTGGGCCTGATTGGAGCCGCTTTTCCTTTACCATATTATATTAGAATTAGACCATGGAGAAGAAAATACTTCTCATACTCCTCTGTAATCTGTATGTTCTCGAAATATAGTGAAACTGACACTCTCGTGTCCGCGAACTAGCTAACACACATTGTATTATTGAATCATGTAAATCGCGTGTCTTGTGTTCTTTCTTTCTTTGTCGAATACTTCTATTTTCCGATTCTCGGAAAAACAATGGTGACATGTTTGATGTTTCTATCCGTCTACAAGAATAAATAAGGCTATCGAATTGGTTTGGTTTGGGTTAATATAAAACAATAAGATAATTTCATCGGTTCAATTCTCTGTTACTCGAAAAAAATGGAACCCAAACTGATAAGACTGTCTAGCCCACACGGCTAATCTCCTTCTCTCGTGCGTATAGGGATGGCAACAAAACCCGAACCCACGGGTACCCACCCGACCCAACCCGGTCAACGCGGGCAAAATCCGTGTTGACGGGTTTTGGGCCGGGTTCGGGTTTAAACCCGCTACACTATTCACCGGGTCGGGTTGGGTTTGGGTTTAGGTAAACCCGACCCATGGGTACCCGCCCACACACATATAATTACTTTCCCGGTATATTTAATATTCTAAATAATATATTTTCCTTAAACAATTAATATTCTTTATGTTTGTGGAGACATGTATAATTTGTTCTTTCTAATTGTTTAGAATGAAAGTTGATATTATGAAGTGGAGAGTGAAGAAACTTAGTTGACGAGGAAGAAGCTTTCAATTAATCTTTTGTTTATAGATGTTTATCTTTAATTTTGAACAATTTGTATTGATCATTTGCGGTTTGCTTGTGTGCTCTAGATTGGTGTTTTTTTTTGTATGATTAATTTGTATGAGGAAATTGATGTTAAACTTTTATTTTGAAAAAAACTTGCTATTGTAAATTTTTTTACCACAAAAACTCACGGGTAGCCATGAACCCGCGGATACCCAGCGAGTTGGGTTGGGTTTGAGTTTTCCAAACCCAACGGATAATACCCGGATTTTTTTGGCGGATAAACCCATGAGTTGGGTTTGACAAAACCCGCCCCAACCCGACCTATTGCCATGCCTACGTGCGTATCAATTTTGTGGCCTGGATCTGTCCAGCCTGGAAAGTCGAGAGAAGCCCAAATATTTAATGCCAGAGGTGTGTGGTCTATACACCACACGTTTTCTGCCCTTCGTGTCTTTTTTCTTTTTCTTCTTCTTCTCAAACAATGATGTCATTGTTCACTCAGATTGTTTGCAAGATATTTTCTTTTGACAAGGCTTCTCAAGATATTTTAGTGCATCATGATTCATGATGTTCCCTCTCCTGGAAGGAAATGGATAAGAGCTTATTGGTTCATTTACGGAATTCTCTTTTGTTTTCCCAATCTTTTCCTCTATTGGTCATTGGCCAACATTTGTTTAACCATCACAGAAAAATTGAAAAAAGAAAACCTACTAATACCCATTTACTGTGCATGCAGAGACATTTTACTGCACATATAGACTCATATGTACTGTTACGACTGGGATGGGGCTCTGGTGTGGGTAGGTGCACGTGGGGGCTCTTTCGATCGGAATGGGATTTCTAACGTTTAGTTCAGTTTTGAAGTTAGTTACCTTCTGGTCGGGTGCCATCTATGTGTCCCTCACGCGCGTAGATCACTCGGCGGATTGTTTTCGCCTCGAGTTCTGCGTCCCTCACCGACTACTTACCCTTTCAGAGATTGCGCGGAGGCGACCTTCTTTTTCTACTGATTTGACTTGACACTTGTGAGAAAAGGTTAAGAGTGGGGCTTCAATTAGAGGATTGCAGAGCCTGCCGAGGGAAGAAAGCTTGAGGAGATGGGGGTGGCTCACAAAAAGAGAGAGGAGCAGGGATATTTTTCGTTCTTGCTTGGTGGATTAAACGCCACGTTCTCCATTCATTGTGATCCACTCATTTCACCCAACTCATCTGGCCTTATCAGTTTGCTTGGAGGGTAGCTACTGCAAAACTGGAAATTAATCCACATAAACCTCTTTCTCTTTCTCTTCTCTCTCTCCCTTCCTCTTCTTCCCTTCTCTCAACTCATCGGTGCGACCAGAGGACCCTTTCCTTCTCTCCTCTTTCTTGTCGCACTCCGGCGACTATGATTGCCGCAAGAGTCTCCACAAATCACAGGTCTCTCTCCCCTCCATCCTTTCAAAGAGGAACCTGAGTAACGCTCGCTGGCCATAAATGCCTATCATGATTGTTAGACTGGTTTGTGTAAGTTAGTTTGGGATCAGGTTTAATCAATGCCGGGCTTTGTGGTTTTTGTTCAGATTTATCCTGCCAAGGTGAAGAAGTTGCTATAGCCAGCCAAAGAGAGCAATGCGCGCCTGCCTTCGTTTTCGAAGAAAATGAATGCGTTGAAACCCAGCAGTGGCCGTCCTTCCCTTCTTTATATGTACAACATTCATTCTCTTTGGTGTCGGATCATTAATTTGTTCTCCTTCCATCTCTTTTGCTTCTTTCGTTTCAGGGTGTGGATATACGTTCGTGATCGTGAGTAACCACAACTAACGGCGATGAGAACCACAACGGGCAGAGTCGACAGAGTAGTACCAACGACCGACTCTCACAGTAGCTCCTCCATCTCCCACTTTTTTTAGTTTCCACTCAATTTCCTCTTTATGATCCGTGACTTTTGAGGTGGACCCTATGTTTCGGAAGTTGATAATGGATGTGGGCCTTCAGCTCCAGATCTTCTTCTCTCCTTTATCCTGATGCTAATCTTCAAATCTCCTATGCGATTCTCTGCTCCCGATCTCAATGCAAATCCATTCATCTGTTGTTATATATGTTCTGTGTGTCTCTAACTTTGAGAGTTTTTTGTTGCGCCATTGTTGGGCAATGAAGCGCTTGAATTAATTTAATTAAGTCGTTGGGTTCCCAATTGGGGTTTGGAGCTACCGAGTTAACCAAGTTTCAGATCATATAAGCCGTTTTTAGTTCCAGGTAAGCTGACATATTGATGATGCCTTCCATTCAGTACTTTAGAGATAATTTCCATACTTAATTTAAGAGTTGGAATGTGTCCACAGTAGGTTGTCATCGGGGACTTGGTTTCAATTCGGCTTAATGGTATTGTTCCTCTCTTGTTGGTATATTCGTTGTCATTTATCTGCTCAAGTGGTCAATTATGGAAATTTAATCGCAGATCCATTCGCCTGTGTGGTCACAGTTTACTTTTGCAAAATATGCGGTTTCATGATTTAGTTGCTTTCTCTATGATTTCTATGCAATAAGCCCGCTTCCAGAACCATGATGGTAAGCTCTTGAAATAAGTTAAGTTTCCTTCATGTATGTTGCTTCTGAGATCATACAATCAGAAATTCCTTTGTATCTGCTGAGTTTTTGTCTTAGATATTGCTAACTATCTCCTCTATCCACTCTTTTTACTTCTCTTTTACTACCCTTTCTTATGGTTTCAGCAACCTTTTGCAGCGCCAGTAGATTGAAAATTTGGAGGCTCTCTGCGACACTTCCTTCCTTTCCTTCTCCTCTCCACAGGCATAGCCGTTGATGTTGCACAGTCTAATGAGAATTTTCATTTGTGGTGTTCATTCTTGGTAGGCATCTGTATGCCTAAAATATTTATTGGTCGTCGCCCTTAGCATGAGTACATTCTTATTTGTTATGTAAATCCTGTCGTTAGAAAGCAGGTACTAATAGTATGGCCTGTGTAATAGTTTGGTTTTGGCAGAGATTGTACCTGCTTATAGACTGCTGCTGATAATTAACTGCGTTCCTCATTTTAAATTTCAGTTAAACTCTTTGTAATTTGGTATGGTGTGGCCAGCTCAACTTTATACAATCGATTATTTGGCACCTTCATAACTGCCTTGCTAGAACATTGCTTGGATACTTCTATAATTCTCATATGTGCTCATGAAAGAAAAAAAAAGGTGTTCGGCCTTCTCCCCGAACTCTATTGAAAATGTAAGAATTAATTCATGGTGTGACTTCATTCTAAATTACACTTGAATGTACGTTCAAATTGAAGAGTCTCAATGCATTCAAAAAGCGCGATTCTACCTAAAAGTGGTTGGGTAACCTCTAATGTAAAATCATAGGCTTTTAAGTTTTAAAATGTAGATTTTGACTACATTTGTAAGGGAAAATCACGATTACGTAGAAGCATTTTGGTGACTCAAAAAAGTAAAAGCGTAAGCTTTTAAGTTTTAAAATACGATTTTGACTGTATTGGTCTCTCTATGTTGTCGTGCTCACGGGGTGTGGCCCCTTCCCTACAACTTAAAGTCCCAAAATTTCAAATCAAAGTGACCATTGTAAATTATGTGATTTCGTTGTTCTGTTCTGCACGTTCTTTCCATTTCATGGTCAAAATTGTTGGATTTTGTTATATGTTTCCTTTTCCAGAACAAAATAAGGAGTTGAGAGATTGAATCAACACAAGGGTTTCGTAGCTAACATTCAATGTATTTTTTTCTTCCCAAATCTAACATTACCATATTTAGTTGGTGCTGATTTGTTATGCATGCCAAGAGTTTAACTCTGGCCATAAGGATACTAAAACAAATAAAGTGGAAACATTAGATGGGGACCACACAAACCCTAAAATATATTGTTATGACAATTATAGAATGTGAGAATTTCACGCATTTATCGTAAGTCCCAGCGCGGAGCGCGGGCAATGGAAACTAGTGGATATATATGCCTGAGTTGAAAGATTTAGAATTTAGGGTTAATATTTTCGTATGGACTGAACTTTGACCAAAATAAACATTCTGGTCAATCTTTTAGATCTATAACATCCTGACTCGAATTATACACCAAAATAAACAATTTGGCCAAATCCAACTTTTGACCGTTAACTTGGACGATCAAACGCGTTGACCGTTAGTCAACGTGCCATGTCACTGCCAAGTCAGCATAAAATATTTAAAATAATTCACAATTCCACACATTTCCTTTTAAAATTATTATAAATTAAAAAAATCATCTAATACCTTAGTTAAACCAAAAATAAAAAACAAAAAAATTAAATATTTATCAGATCTTCTTACTTGGCAGTGATGTGGCAGTGACGTGGCGCATTGACCGTTAGTCAACGCGTTTGACCGTCCAAGTTAACGGTCAAACATCGGGTTTGGCCAAATTGTTTATTTTGGTTTATAGTTTGGGTCAGGATGTTATAGATCGAAAAGATTGGCCAGGATGTTTATTTTGGTCAAAGTTCAGGCCATACGAAAATATTAACCCTAGAATTTACTAAAATAGGGATTCCACTTGATTCAAATGAATTTTATCATGAAAATCGTCTCATAGCATCAATTATATTGATACTTAATATTTAGATTTAGGGTATGCTAATAATGACTTGTTAGTAGGAATGACAATCAAACTCATGCCTAAAGGTATCCGACCGCCTCCGACCCAGTCAACGCGGAGAATTTCCGCATTGACCGGGTATGGGTAAAACCCGCAAAAAGTTTGATGGGTATGGGGCGTGTATGCTTTTAGCCTTCCCCCGCCCCATACCCATACCCATACCCGCCCCACACAAAATATTTCTTCACATATGAAAAATATGTGAATCAATTTGTAACCTATCAATAATAGTGAGTATAATTCAATAAAAATATATAGTAGAAATGCAATTGAGTGGCCACCCAAATCAAAATCTAATTTATTTCTCTCAATTTTCCCTTCACTCTTTCACATTTTCCCATTGTTAACAAGATTATGTTAGTTAATTATTACTTAATAGATGTATCATAGTAGAGAATAATGATTTGAATGACATTGTACTCTACTCTGATATGGATTAATGGATGCTTTAGGATAAGATGCTTTGAATCGTATTAAAAATGATTGTCTCTTTGTCGACTTCATGATATAGTAGGTGGTGCATTAAATGTTATAATTGAAAGTCTACATGTAACATATTTTGTATTATAATGTTGGATGTACGGGGCGGGTATTACCGATGGGTACCCGAAACCCATGGGTATGGCGTATGGGGATGGGTTTGCAAAACCTTCCCCGCATGGGTATGAGGCGGGTATGGGTATAGATATTTGAAAGCGGGGATGGGGATGGTTTAGGCAAACCCGCCCCATTGTCATCCCTACTTGTAAGTCATTGTGACTTGTAGCAAACGGTCTATCTATTCCAATAAGCAGTCTATCACTTTTCAAGAAAATGGTCTACCGCTTCCACCAAGTGGTCTACCGATTTTCGCAAGTGGTCGACCTGATGACACTTACTTTAAACTAACACCCACTTGTCAGAAGTGGTAGATCGCTTCCGTCAAACGGTCTACCGATTCCTGCAAACAATCTACCACTAACGGTCGATCATATTATACATTTACCTTTTACTTAAATTAGAAAAATAATGGAGAAAAGGAGGCATACAATACGAAATTGTTTTGTAGTAATGCAATATTTTCTAACTCGTAAGCACCCAAATCTCTGTGCAAGTTATAGGCCTAGAAAAAAAATAACATCATTTTTTAACACTTTTGAAATAAAATATTATAAAAACAATATGATATGAGATTTATGGTCGTTGTAGATTACACTATTGTTCAACAACTATGCTATGTTTAAGTATCTTTATAACATCAATAACAACAAAGTTGATATATTACAAGACAACTATATAATAAAAACAGACAAACTTCGGATTTGAAGGAAAGATGAAAATCTTTATAGAGTAAGTCAAATATAAGAAAAAAATGTGCATAATATTTCCAAATATACAGGAGAACAATCACCTGATAAACTTCTCAGTTATGCTCTAGTTTTTGTACTAATTTTAACTCTCTTACTGAAAAGCATATATTAATAATTGATTTATCTTATTATATATGATGATGTCATTAGGAATACTTTATCAGGTTAACCGATTGTCTGAAGCGGTAGAGATTTTTTTTGAAAAGTGGCTGACCACTTAGTGGAAGAGGTATATCATTTTCTTAGAAGTAATCGACCGTTTAGTGAAAAGGTAAACCATTTTTCTCCAAATCATGGTGATTTGTAAGTTATCATAGCAAAGTCCTTAGTTAAAATATCAAGGGAGAGTTTGTAACGTTTACTAAATTATATGTACCTTCGCCATCGATTATAAATGAAAAAACTTAAGCTAAGTGCACACAAGCTAATCAACTAACAAAAAGAATAAGCACCATGATTGTTAGACCGATGGTATGCCGGTCGATATCAAACACAAACTAGCAGTATAAAATGATAGTCAAAACTAATATTTTAGAAACTGTACCCTACCGTTTCATTGGATAAAAAATATTGGATCCAAAATGATAGACAATTTTAATAGTGAATTGGTCCAATCATAGTTAGACCATGATTTTATACAAAATATCCTACTAGATTTTTGCGGTATAACCTCACGTACGAGTTGACAATCATTGGTCAAAATCGCAATACCGGAAAACCAATGTTCTACTAGTATGACAAATTTTTGGCCCATAAATAAAAATGATTTAATGTTGGTGAATCTAATTAACAAATATGTTTTTTATGTAAATATGAGAATTTATCGTTTTGTTTGTAATGTTTATTAGATTTAAATATGAATTTAGCTTGTAGAAAGATAGTCTTGAGACAAATTATACAAGCACAATTCATTTCGTGTTACTAATTCCTCACTTTTTCTAGATATTTTACTAAAACTGGTATAAAAATGATTGTATCACAATAAGACTATACTGCTAAACTGACATTAATATATATAAAGCTGAAGAGCAATTACTGTTGCCTAAAAAGTTGCAAATTAGTCACTATGTAATATTTTACATTTTGATACTTCAAATTTAATTTTCATGTAAAATTATTGAACAATTATGTTTTGGTATTTAAATTTTATGAGATTTTTGTACCTACAATTTTTTAATTTACATATTGGTCCAATGTTTAGATTTTACTTGAATCCATGAATCCAAACCAATCCTTTTGAACTAATTCATGAATCCAATCAACCATAACATAAAAGTATAAATTTAGTTTGTACCATACAAGATATTGTATCATTTAAGTGCAGGAGAAAATTCAACCATTTTATATTTGCTCATTAAATGAAGCATTAAATAAAAGATAAAAGAGAGATGACTCTAAAATATTGCAAGAGCGAATTTATAAACTCATTTAGTTACATTTACAAAGTACTAAACAAACTTATACTAACTACATGTAACGAAAGATGTGACATCTACATAAGCAAGTGTCAATAAATTGCTACAGTGAAAAAAGTTGACTGTTGTATTGACGGCCAACTAAAAGAATTTGTCAAAACCTTTCCATTATCTATTTCATATTCATTTCATTTTTCACTCGCCTTCCCTAATCCTTTCTTTATTTTTTTTCTTTTCTTTCTTCATCTAACCCTAATTAGTATACTATTTTTATGTTCTAATCACAAATATGAACGGGCCCATACACGACTCATCAACAGTCTAAAAAATTAATAATTGAACCATGAGCCACTAACTTTTTCAGCTCAATGTTGAGTCCAATTAAAAATAAATATATATGATTATTACTTATTAGATAGTCATCATTTTAAACCATGTGATTTGAAGGCGTGAAATTTTAAGCGAGTTCCAGTTGTATCATTTTGCTTTTCTCTAGAGTTTTTCTTTTTCACCCAGGTTAGAATTTTCACCACTTATAGATGGAATATTTGGCTAGGTATCTACACATATCAAATGAATGGTTTTTATTTTTCTATAAAAAATTAATTAATAATTATCATCTTACATACATCACCATAAAAGAAATTTAGTCTCAATTATGCAAATTATAGTTTCTTACCTAAACTTAATAGATCCTAGATTTATAACCTAAAATTATTTTTTTTTGGCATATAAGTCCACAAAATGTTGGTGAAACATTACATTTTAGTACCTAAAATTTTGTGTATTACATTTTAGTACCTAAACTCTTAAAGTTCTACAAATAGGTCTAATTTTTGTATGTATAATTAAAATACCCTCGAATAAATGGGTATCCGTACCTAACTCATACACATTTAGATTATGGAAGTAAATATCCATACCCTACCCAAACTCATCTACAAATTTCCAAACCCATATATACATCACTCATACCCTACCCATAATCAATGGGTCTACTTTGGATTAGATAAATATCATTTATTAGCCAAAATTTTTAAAAAAATTAAATCGGCTGTCATATATCTCCTCAGTCAATATTATATGGTCAAGTCAATAATACTAACAAAGCTGCCAACAAAAAATTAATTTTAGGCTAATAATACTAGCAAAACACCATAACAAACCACATAATACATTCCCATAGACCATATCCACCCGCGACAAGACGAGGCATCGCCACCTAGTAACAATATAAAACCCATTTGATAATCACGTTAAATATATAGTAGTGTTACAGAGAAAGAAGAAAAAGAAAAAAAGAGTTGAGGCAAATTAGATATTTTTTTTCACGAAAAAGCTATTTACTGGTAAAAAATCAATATATATTATTATTATTCCTAATATACCCACCGTCATAACTAATATCTGTACAGGAAAAATAAAATATCTAACTCACCTCTCCCCAAAGACTTTCCTCCCCAAATTTCCCCATCAAGATAGAAATGGACTTTGGCGATCGATCCGAGTGCCGTTCCGCCTGGGAAAGCTGCCGCCGGCCGTCGATGCCGATGGATCACCCCGCCGCCTTCGCCGTCTTCTTCTCCGGCGGCACCGGTATGCTCCATTCGAGATCTCCGGCGGTGAAAGGTACGCCACGCCTCCGTTTCTCTCTCTCTCTCTCTCGTTAATTCTCGCTTGCTGGTTATCATTCCCGCGCTCCCGACCGATTCCTGAACTGTTTGAATCGGCGATTCTGCCGCTGGTAGTTTTCAATTCCCGCGATCGTCATTTTCGTCGAAGAAGCTGTTTTTCTTCTTTCCTTTTCGCCTGCATTTTCGCCTTTGCTCACTGTTTGCTTTATGTGCGAACTGCAATACTTTTGCTAACTGCTTATTGCTGTGTGGGAGAAGGATTAGACCTTAAAAAAGTTTTTTTTTTGGGATAGAAACCATAGAAATGTTTGAACATCTGGGATCCATTTATAGTCCAAAATTGGAAATAATTGAAAATTATTTAGACCTGACTGAATTGTAATATTCGGTTCGTAGGAGAGGTCGAACCAGTCCATATGGGTTTGTGCCTTGCTTCTGACCCGCCATCGGTTACGGGTTTAATTAAGTATATCTAGTAAGACAGAGTCAAGTTTGAACCTTGGATTTTTCTCCGACTATTGGGCCTTTGCTTTGCGTGTTGGGCCATTGCTGTGCTTGTTGGGCCAACCACCTCAAGCCCATAAAAAGGTTTACCAGGATAGTCGTACTCCATGGAGCATTCGAGCCCATATTCCTTGAAGCCGGAAGCAACTTTTCTAGTCCACTAGTCGTCGAATTCCCACCGCAGAAAACTAAATGAGTCTCTACTCTCTAGTGCCTAGTGGAGTGGAAAAAGGAGGTGAAGAAAAGGCCCAAATAATGAAAACCACTCAATTATATGCATCGAACTTTGTACCAAGCACCACATATTTTATGCCCTCTCTAGAATAAGTTAGGTTCTTTCTATTTTATTTTTATTTTTACAAATAACATGTTAGGTTCTATTGCATATGCACCTGAACTTTTCTTTTCCAGCTTTTATGTGTTCTCCATTCTTCATCCATTGTCTCCATTTTACAAGAAAAAACTGGACTTCTTTTGTATAGTATTTTAAGTTCCCTATGGGAAAAAAGTAAAATAGTTTGCTTTTTAGACTTTATATTCAAAGAAACACCTGATTAGAAGTTAAATATGCGTTTTTTTGTGTTCCATATATCGTTTATGTTTTTATATTAGAACGTTCTCAGATATATTATATTCTTGATCCTTTAAATTTTAGTGTGTGTTACATTCGAAACTTACGGTCAAACAATTATCTAAATTTATTGCGAAGAAAACAGAGAGAAAACTATCGATTCACTAGTCTAAAAGGCTTATCATTTATGGTCATTCGGACATACTAACAACAAACAATATATAGTGTAAGAAAAACATACCAAGTATGTGAAGGCAGCTTGTAGACTCGCCTCATAATTATAATTTCAAACAGGTGATTTGCGTAAAAAAAACGGATGTAGTCATAACTTTTGAAATATGATGGACAAGATATCACATGAAGTAGTAGCGCAAAAAATCATTCAAAATTTACTTTGATTTTAAGGATTTAGAGTTTAAAAATTTATAGATAGAGTTTAGGAGTTAGGGCTAGGATTCAAAATTTATACCTTATGATAATGCGTGAATTATTTGTCATCTTATCTTATGCTACATAATCATATTAGACTAATGATTCCAATTAAAATGCAAAATTCACTATTTCAATACTAGTTTTAGAGTTGATTGCCTAATATGCACTCATTTTCGTGACGGAATGGGAGACGGAGTAAGCTTCATACGGTACACAAACGGGAATGTGATGGAGGCTGCTTGTCAAACCCTACAAATAATAATGAGGGCAACATCGGAATATTGAAAATATATAAGGTTACTTTTGTCATTTGCTTTCATGGATTATGGCTCTTCCCAAAATTCCACCTAAAGAGGTAGGATTTTATAATCCGTGGACCCCACGGATTTTGATCCCACTATAATCCCTTATGCATGGGTCCCACAAGAACCAATCCAACACAATTTTTGCAACAAACATGGACTTTGTCCATAATCCCATAAGTGTGGGTTTTTAGCCCAAAATCCTTGATCAAAATCCCAATAGCAAACCACCTCATAGAATTTTCCTTGAAAGATCATGTAGTTATAGTCATGGTATTTTCCATTCCTTATATATACACCGTCCTCAAAACTTGAATTTTGGAGCTTATACCTGACCTAGGTCTAGGTCACTACAGTACTGACTGACTCACTACTTGCAGCACCGCCGCGAGATCCCGCCAGTTGGCCATTCCCTCGCTCCGGCTCAATCCTAGAAACCAAGGAAGCTTCCAAAACCCGCACCTCTTCTCCGTCGCTCGGCCGCCTTCAATGGGGAGAGGGAAGGTGGAGATGCGCCACATCGAGGACAAGATCACCCGTCAAGTGACATTCTCGAAGCGGAAAGGCGGCCTGCTCAAGAAAGCTCGGGAGCTCTCGGTGCTGTGCGACGTCGAGGTCGCTCTAATCGTCTTCTCCGCGGGCGGCAAGCTCTTCGAATTCTCCGGCGGTGAAAGGTACGCATACGCCCGCCCTCCTCTTTCAATTCCTTGCTTCGCTATTCACTTCGATTCTCGTTTTTTTCTGCTTTTGAATTCGTTACTACTGCTCCCTCCCCATGATCTCTTGGCGGTGGGAAACCCTACACATTAGATTAGGTTTAGAGCGAGCCAAGGAATATACTCGATCCTTGGCTAGATGTAGTGAACTTGTGAAACCATACCAGAGACGGTGCTGGAAAAATTAACGGTAGAGTATTTTATGGTGAAATCGTAGTGCAATGTAGTTCAATCATTAATACCACTAAGTAGTGCATATTGGGTTAGCCTCCGATATCGGTGCTTTTGCGGTTGAACAATTGGTACGATACGGTTTAACAAACCATGGAAGAGGTTGGTGATCTTCCATGAATTACTACTGATTGCTTTCAGTATCGGAGACTGAATCTTATGCCATGAGATATTGGTGCAAGTTTTATCAGCTCGTGACGTAGGGATTAGGGGTAATTGACTAATTTCTAGATGGATTTCATCGTAATCAAACATCAGGGTTTGTTTACTTTCAATTCTATTGATTACCGTGCAGAATCTTACTCTTAAAACAAATAAATAATCAAGGACCATACTGTGGTTGAGACATTAATGACAATTACAAAGTCAAATAGCAATCACGTCAAATAGTTAAACACACTGGAATTAAAAACTAATATCCAGTCCACAACTGTACCAATCACATGTTATAACAATTAACAACCTTGGCTAGCATGTTTATCGCAAAGAAAGAAAGTCACCTTAATAAAAAAGAGTAAGCTTATCGAGAAAAACACAATATCACAATGAGGTTTTTGTGTTGTCAAACTAACTTAACTAGTCCTTTGATCCCCCTACAATAACATTGGTTTATCGCTACATACATATGATTTCATGATCACTTGAATAGAATTGCCCAACACGACGAAAACATATCACACAATAATATTTACCATCACTAGACATGATTTCGTGATCACTTGATTCGGATAACATGTTCGTATCAAGCAAACATGTTTAAAGATACCTAGCCATTTTCATAACATGAGACTCTTGAGGCCTTAGCTAGTTTTGGGTCTTTCTGATCGATTGATAAACTCTTATCCTATGTACAACAATTATGATATTCTTACAAACCATAACAATTAAAAAAAACAACCAATCCCCTTTTTTGCTTGTGGCGAACCGCCAAAACGGAGATTTGAGCTTTCCGGTGTCATATTTCATGGCGGGGGGAAAACGACTTGCCAAAGAGAAGGAAAGGTTTGGGTGTGTAAGCTTACGTAGTGGGAGGACGAATTCAGTGACGTGTCTGCATATATTTTATGCGGGACTTAAACACGTGGCTCCAATATCCTTATACGAATACTGGGAAATCTATTGTCCTACGTGGCAGTGTAGTTTGCTCGATCCCTTTTGGGCGTGGGGAACTCCCTGTTTAATCTGAGGATGCCCACATTCCCACTGGGAAAGGCTTCCAGGCTTTTGCTGACTAGATTGTCCACGTTAGTACCTTGCTTAGAGTTGCTATAATGACTTGCTATGCAAGGCAATGCTTGACTTTTGGATTGGTGATCCCATTTCGCCATCCTTGACCTAGGGTGATGCTTATAGAACTTGACGAGAAGGTTTGGAGGTAGAGCCCTCCCATTATATGCTTTAAACCATCAATGCTTTGAGGTACAAATTAAACTTGTTCAATCACGTTAAAAGTACAAGGTAAATTTGTACCATAAGGAAATTCGTACTTAATATGGTACAGGTTCAGTTTGTACCTACACAAAAATACATATTCAGTTTGTACCATAAAAAAATTTATACATAAAAGTTATAGGTACAAACTGAATTTGTATAGTAGCGTTACAAACATAAATCCGGTTTCTACCATAAAAACAAAAATTCTAAAACACCCTTGCTTTAAAACATTTTAAAATTCCTCTAGGAAGTAATGATTATTTAAACGTCTATTTGATGGTAAACAAACCTCAATATCCCAGCTGCCCCGGGGATTCTGTTTGTATATTTCTTAAATAGACGTGAAAACAAACCCCTATAGTAATTACAAGAAGCATATAGATGAGATTAAGGGATCATTTGGAGAATATGAGTTTAAATTTATAGATTGTCAACAATCTAAAGAGTTTCAATCTTGCCCTACTGGGTAAGCAACTGTGGAGACTATCCCAATTCCCTAATTCCCTAGTGGCACGAGTAATGAAGGCAAAATACTTTGAGGGTTGTGACCCTCTGGAGGCTGAACTAGGTAGGAATCCTAGTTGGGTGTGGCGTGGTTTAATGGCTGCAAAGAACCTGGTGAAACGAGGTGCAAGGTGGAGAGTGGGAAATGGGATCAAAATTGACATCTGGCTGGATAAGTGGATACCCTCAAGTAATACTTTCAAGGTGACTTCCCCAACAGTCAATTGGGGAACATCAACTTCTGTGGCTGAATTGATCGACACTGACACTAGAAGCTGGCGTTCAGACCTAATTCAAGCACATTTTAATCCCACAGACTGTTCTAATATCCTAAAAATTCCTATTCCAAGACAGCCTGCTGAGGATAAAAGGATTTGGGGACAAGAAAGAACGGGGGAGTACACTGTAAAGTAGGCCTACAAATTATGGGAAGAAAGAAATGTGAATGAGGAGGGCGAGCCCTATTCGCCAGTCAATTGGAAGAAGGTTTGGCACCTACAGATTCCACCCAAGGTCAAGGTATTCGCTTGGAGATGGTTGCGGAATATACTACCTACAAGGTTTCGAATTCTAAAACGCACCCAGCAAGGCAGTGATGACTGCCCTTTCTGTGGCCTAGAAGAAACCCAAGAACATGTTCTTCGGGACTGTGCATGGGCTCGCAGGGTTTGGAGATACAACACAATGGACTCATTGGTTAGGAGGGGCGAAAATCTTACCTCAGAAGAATGGTTTTGTGAACTGCAGGAAACGGAGTCAGAGGATCAGCTCGGGTCCTTTCTGGTGGCTCTCTGGTACCTCTGGGATCAGCGAAACTGCCATTTGTGGAATAAAAAGAAATTAGAAGAATGGGAGATCTTACCCAGAGCGAGTGAATGGTTGCACGATTACCTGACAAAGCAGATGAAGTCTCAATCAGAGCCGAGGGAGGAGGAACAGCGGTGGAAGCCTCCGGCGGCAGGGTCGGTGAAGCTTAATGTTGATGCGGCTTGTTTCGATGGACAAGGAACGGGATGGGGAGTGGTGGCTAGGGATCAGGATGGCCAGTTCCTGTTCGGTGTAGTTAAAAGATCCCGGACTCAGTGGAACCCAGAAGAAGCAGAGGTGCTAGCGGTGGATTTCGGTCTGGAAATGGCGAGGAGGAGAGGAATGGGGGAAGTGGAAATGGAATCAGATTGCCAGGGCATCATCCAGCAGCTTCGCCGAGAAGAGAGAAGGGAAACCGAGGTTGGGCTGATGTGTGAGGAAATCCGGACCAAAGCCCTGGCCTTGGGCCGGGTTCGCTGGAGCTGGGTGGGCCGAAGCAAAAACAAGTCGGCCCATAAGATGGCCCATCTGGAGTGTATTTGGGATAGTGAAGAGGTTTGGTATAACAACCCACCTCAAGTACTTGTACCTCTCCTTAGAGAGGATGCTACTGAAAACTTTGCTCCTACTGATTAATAAATAAATACAGTTTTCCTTCAAAAAAAAAAAAAAGATTCTAACTCTTCGGATTGTTGAAAATAGATTTTAAAATGTTTATTGTTTGGTAACTGTGATTGTAAACATTCAATGAAATTAAATTTTTTATTTTATATTAAATAATATGTTTATCCTTAATAAAAAATAGAGTGGTTCGAGAAATATTAAAAATTTTGTTGATAAATATATTTAATATGATAAATAAATAGAAGAAATAGAAAAAGTAGGAGAAAAAAATCTCACGAATCAAGATATAAAATCTCTCTAATTATGAGAGATTTGATATCCATAGATTTTAGTGACTCTGAAAATCTCACGAATCAAGATATAGAATATCTCTAAAATCTCACGAATCAAGATATAAAATTCTAAAACACTCTAGATCCTATCATGACTTGGATGAACTTATCATTTTGGTGAAGAACCCTTAAACAAACCTCTTTACACCAAATTAACAAGATTTTACCCAAACCGTTTGAGTTGTTATCAACTCGTTTTTCCCATTTAGGAAATCTATCTACAATGATCTCTACATATTTAGGACTCTGAATCCTAAGCTCTAGTATGGCAACTACTCATAAACTTTGTTTATTATTAACTTCCAAACTGTTTTATTCTTTTTAGGATTGTTTCCTTTTTCTTGTTTTAACTCTTGCTTGCTTTTATGTTGAAAGGAAGGGGTAAAAATAGCATTTTTGTTTTTTTAGGGGTAAAAATAGAATTTTCATTAAAAGACAACTTCACATTTATAGTCTAACAATACAAACAAATTAATCACCTTTGTAATTTTCCAATGCAACCATTCTATTAATACATGTATATCCCTATTAAAAGAATACATATGGTACATGCATTCATTAAAATACAGCCCTTTAACATTTCAAAAAACAAAAAAAAAAAAGCCTCTTAGATTCGCAACTTCAAATTCAATCCATACTTGGCTGAAGTTTTTTCACATAGAGAACATTGAATTGATGGAGTCATTAAATGTTTATAAAGTCTTTCTACCCAAATCCTTTGAAATATAGTTTTGGCATGATAATACAATAAACAAGATGCATTCTTTATAATTCCCTTCAACTCTCTGCTTTCACCGCTGTGTCTCATAGGTCATTTTAAAAGCTAGTTGTTTGTTTTAATTGCTAAAAACATAAAAATAACATTCACCGACTTCACCTAGCAAACTCTTAAGTCTTAACAATTGTAGAAATTGTGAAAATTAAGGTTACCTTGGAGAGAGCTATGAATAAAACAACAACTTAAATCACGATATTAGAAATTGTTTGCTTGTGTGATTTGGGTGATGGATTTGGCATCTAAATCCCAAACATGATAAATTTGAATAAATTCATTGTTTGTGGGGGTAAAAAATCGGAATACAAGTCTATGAGATACACAGATTTGAACCTTTTTTAGATTCACCCACGAATTTGCAAATCCCATATTTCATTTGGTGTATGTTGATGGAAGGCAAAATTTGTGGAGAAAAGCTATAAATCTATGATAAAAAAAACCAATTAAACAAATATTGAGCTCTTTTAAATTCATAATGCAATAAATCAATCATAAATCCAAAGACTTTTAATACTCAAAACCCTCATTTTCAAATCCAACAAGCAAACGACACCAAACTGACGTCATCTTACATATACGACTTGAAATGCAAATCTTTTGGCTTGCGTTCCTCTTTGATTAAGAGGGACAATGTTTGAAACTTATCATCTCCGGTCTTGCATTGTTTTGTATTGCCTTGGCAGTTTGATTGTTCTCCCTCTCATGGATGCAACCTTGCTAGCTGTTAATCATCCTTTGTTTCGGAACCTTTAGAGAGAGGAGTCTCTCGCGGTGTAGCCGTTCCTGCATATCGGGTTAATAGAGCTTGTTCGAGGCTGCTAGTAGCTGAATCTCACCTTCTGTGACTCCTAAAGTCTTGTTTTGATTTTGATATTCACATGAAAAAAGGGAGTCTTCCTTCAAATACCATGTAAGTTGGTCTTTCTTTCGCCTTCGTAATTGCTGCACCATGTATGCCATGTACAAGTTAGTTATTGATTTTTCGATCTGTCTTCCTCTACTTCCTTCCCCCTATGTATGTTATTGTTGTTTATACCATATACCGTAAATTTGTTCCTATATGCTATGATGTTTTATGCTTTATGGTTTAATGGTTGACAAATGAGATACTTTACATGCTCGAGTTGAAAAAAGGTCATAGTATCACACTAGTGGTTATCGTAGCTAAGGTAGAAACAATGCCTAAATGGGATCACTCTTTGGTTAGAAACGCCTCTTGCTCTATCTTTCTACCAATTCAAGTTAGGATATACAGCTTTTTTCGACTAGAGATTGCAGGTTCAAATCTTTTCAGTAACATCTAACATTAAACACTAAAACTATATCACCATTATAAAAAAAATATTCCAACTCTGTTGGAGACTGTAAGATCGATTGCAAAACACCAAATAAAGGCGCCCTGCACGCATGCATGCATGTCTGACCACGTAGACTTGTCATTGGTGTTTCCATGGTGTCTTTTGGGCCAGAGAAAGGGTCAAAATAGGTTACTGCCCTCTTTTGGCACAAAGTTAGAAAAGGAACAGCTAGAATCAATTGAGCAAAAGAACCGTTTTGTGATTTTTGCTCCGAAGATGTTGATACAATTTTATCACCCACTGACCTCTCAACCTTCAAACTAGGAGGAATAGACAATACAAACAATTTCTATATGATCTTTTTATATAAGGGTGATAAACCATGTCTATATGATTGATTGTTGAGAAAAAGACACCAATAAACATTTCCTTCTCTTTACTTAGCTCTTAAAATGCTCTCGAGGAGCTTGGTCTAGTGGTAATACCACTAGTCTAGAACCTGGAGGTCCCAGGTTCGAATCCTTTAAGTAGTACCTTAATCACAAAAAAAAAACTTATATCACCCTTATAAATAAAAAAAACTCTCGAGGAGCCATCATTACCTTCACCAATCATTACACGGATCTTATATGATTGATTGGCGACAATGAGGACAATTTGTAGATTCACCGCTTAGCTGGCCTGGCCTATTTTCATGAAGAGTTTGAGGAATCAAGTCTATTAATTTTGATTTGCTTTCTTCTTTACTGTCATGAATTCCAGTCTTGATAAATCTCAACCTATAACGAATTGTATTAGGCTTATCGTTTATAGCCTCACGGATTACATATGTAGATCATTTTACTTAAAGTAAGATGGTAGGGGTTGGCATACTAAATCAAAATGCTTAGACTTCCTCTACAAACTCTTCACTGTTCAGGTGTTACCATTAACAAGTAAAAACATCCCACACCATTATATTTTCTCAACTTTTTGGGGATAACATGACAAATCACATTGCAAAACAAAGATTAAAGTCACAGACGATAAGTTCATACCTAGTATAGTTTGTGTACGCCAATTTTTAACTTGGCGACTATCAATGAAGAGAGAATAGGACAACCAAGTTGGTTAATTACTAGGTTCCTATGAACTCCATTCAAACACAAATAAGTGCCCCCCACAGACTTCCATGGTAACTTTATAATTATCATCGGATCATGCACCCTAAGAGTTCTACAACGTTCGAGAGAACAAAATGTGGTCATAAACCTTGAAACACCCAACACCTTGTATGGTGAGTTTTCCTCTCTATACGCTAACTTTCTCTTATTCCCCACCAAGGATAGTCAATGGTTTCTGTGAACCTCAAGTATCAATTCAAGAATATTCTACCTCTACAATCTATAAAGAGTCTCATTTTTTTATAATGGTGAGGGAAATATTATTAATAAACTGAAAATAAACCAGTAAAGGTTCAAGCCGCACAAGAAGTACAACCAAAACTCCAGAACAGACCGAGAACAAACCAAAAGAAGAGAAGAAGGACACACGAAAATCAACAGAAAACCCAGAAAAACAACAGACAATAGATAGGAGTCTAAATATACAACTCACCCCCGTCTAGGCTGACCAAACAGCCCCTGACCCAAAACCCAGAAACCAGCGGCAAAAGAAGCCAACAACAGCCACTCGAACACCCTTCCAACCCTCGCAATCAGGCTGAGAAGCAAACCGCAGCAACCAAACACCTGCAATCAATCGCGACCGGCAACAACCCCGAAAGCTAACACCTGCAGAGTTCTAAGAATCACACAAAAAGCTAAAAGCTCTGAAAGCTTTGAATGTTGTTGTTTCTCAACCAATCCTGTCCCTATTCCTTGCTGGCTTTACCGAACGCAACAACATTCTCAACAATCCAGCTGATGGACTTCTGGAAAACAGCGGATGCCCCTTGACTCCGATCTCTGAACATACTCTGATTCCTTTCGAGCCAAACCTGCCAACAGATCATGTGAAGCGCCCCGTATACAATCCAATCGTTGAGGTTATCTGGATAATCGCAGCTCCATCTTCTAATAGTGTTAAGGATGTCCCTTGAGGGGATTGAAAGGTTTGTGCAGACCCTTCTAACAGCCTCCCAGACTTCTTTGGTGAAGATACAATCAATGAACAGATGGTTAATTGATTCCTCAGCCTTGAAACACAAACAACACCGGTTAGCAAGCACCCATCCTCTCCTCTGCAGGTTATCAAGAGTGAGGATTTTCATATGTGCAACCGTCCACATGAACGCACGGATCTTGTGAGGCACAAAGTTCCTCCAGACAGAATCATCCGGGAACTGCTCCACGCCAGGGAACCTGCTGCTTTTGAGGTGCCTGTACAAAAGTTGAATAGAAAAAGACAACTCTGGTTTTGGGGACCAGACCACCCTACTAGGGCCACTAAGGACTTGATCAGTAACGGCTGAATTAATGACATTGAAGAACTCTAACCTCTCTCTCTCGCCCCCCCCTCTCAAATTAATATTGAAGTTTAAATTCCACTAAGTACCCGTACCTGTGTTGTTGGCAAGATCAGAAACCCAGGCTTCCGGTAGGGTGGCAGCAGCGGCAACTCTAGGAAAAGCATCCACTAAGATCATATTAGGGACCCAGCAATCTTTCCAAAAAGAAATCCAAGCACCGCTGCCCAGATCGACATGGCAGACCTTCCAAAAGGATTCGTATTCTTTTGTAATATTAGCCCAAACCGACCCTCCGTACCCACCCCTACACCTTCTGCTTTGCCATTATGATTCAGATGGATATTTCATCGAAATCAACTTCCTCCACCAACTGTTTCTGTCCTTAGCAAACTTCCATAGCCATTTCCTAGCATAGCCTTGTTAAAGCAGTGTAGGTCTTTCACTCCCAACCCCCATTCTCCTTCGGAGCCTTGCACAAATCCCATTTAACCAGTGGAATCCTCCGATCTTCACTAGCCCCGCACCATAGGAATCTCCTCTGGATTCTTTCCAACCTATTAATAGTTTCTCTAGGAGCTCGAAAAAGAGAGAAGTAGTAAACAGGTTGGCTGGAAAGAACAACGTTATTAAGGACCAAACGCCCTCCCAGAGAAAGGTAACGACCTTTCCAGCCTACAAGTCTCCTCTCATAATAAGACCCCTTTCTTCGTTTTAGGTATATAATAGACCTAATTGATTGATATTTGATCTCTATAAAGGTCTACAATACATAAGAACTATTTAGTTGGTCTTTGGTTTACTTTCTTAATCTCACCTATGATACCTACGCTTCCTCTCCATAGGAATAGTTTGCATTCACAAGCTTCTCTACCCAAGTTCCTATTCTCCCAATCATATTGAAAACATTCACAAACTTCAGGGAACTTCCACTAGTCGTTTCATACTCGAACTTCCACTAGTCGTTTAGCCCAGGCTCCACGTTTTGCACCAGCTATAATCGGCGTTGTTAGAGCACTATAGTTGTTGTGTTTTCAACATCAAGTAATGACTAGGAATAGTGCAAGGATGGTAAATGTAGAGCTTTTGCCTCCTTCGAGATTATTTTCATTAGGAAATCTTCACATCAATATATTGAGATGCTCTACAAGTTTGCATGCACCAGAGACATGCAAGGAACCAAAATGATTTAAACACTTCAAGTGCTCCAATTCAACTTGGATATTGTTTTAGCACATTTAACTTGCTACTCAACGTAAAGCCTCTCTAGCTGTATGAGCTTGAACGTCTAATCATGGTGATCGCTACACCACATTCTCAATGTACGAACTAAGTTCGTGCAAAAGACATTTTACACTTCCCTTGTTGATATTTCCTAAGCTTATCCTTCTTTAATATCAACTTCAATAATTCATTCTAAAATCGATAAGAGGCTTATATACCAATAACATGAATATATTGTTTTTTTTTTGTGGTGAATCTATTTGATGTTTTCCTTATCACTAGATCAACATCTAATGATTAGTTCATGGAAATGATTTTGGAATATCCACACACATTATAATAAGAACCATTATAACTTAGAGGCTCTTGTAGTTTTCATGTATAACCTAAGATCATCTAAGACATAAAAGTTTTTTTCCATGAATGTTTAAATGCTTGTATTGGTATAAAAAATTGAGGGTCCATAAGAAATGGGCTAACTCCAAAATACAACAAGGGTTATAAGAAAATGGGAAAACATAGCTAATACAAATGGTTATATTTAAGGAGATCGAACCATTACCAAGCAACATAGAACGTCATTGCCTAAATTGGTATGGAGGAACCAATTTAAATCTCACATAAGTCTCCCAAATGGCTCTGCAAATTTTCGTTGTAAATACTTGAACATTATGTCTTTGATCGCTCAAGATTCTTGAGTTTCTTTTCATCCATAAATACCAAAATACGAACAAAGAGATTAATCTAGTAGCTTTCTCGACTAGGGATGGCAACAAAACCCGAACCCATGGGTACCCATCCGACCCAACCTGGTCAACGCGGGTAAAACCCATGTTGACGGGTTTTGGGCCGGATTTGGGTTTAAACCCGCTACACTATTCACCGGGTCGGGGTGGGTTTGGGTTTAGGTAAACCCGCCCCATGGGTACCCGCCCACACACATATAATTACTTTCCCGGTATATTTAATATTCTAAATAATATATCTTCCTTAAACAACTAATATTCTTTATGTTTGTGGAGACATGTATAATTTGTTTTTTCTAATTGTTTAGAATGAAGTTGATATTATGAAATGGAGAGTGAAGAAACTTAGTTGACGAGGAAGAAGCTTTCAATTAATCTTATTGTTTATAGATGTTTATCTTTAATTTTGAACAATTTGCATTTGATCATTTGCAGTTTGCTCGTATGCTCTAAATTGGTGTTTTTTGTATGAATAATTTGTATGAGAAAATTGATGTTAAACTTTTATTTTGAAAAAAACTTGTTATTGTAAATTTTTTACCACAAAAACCCACGGGTACCCATGAACCCGCGGATACCCAGCGGGTTGGGTTGGGTTTGAGTTTTTCAAACCCAACGGGTTTTATCCTGGGTTTTTTTGGCGAATAAACCCATGGGTTTGGGTTTGGGTTTGACAAAACCCGCCCCAACCCGACCCATTGCCATCCCTATTCTCGACCACTTCTTGACATAGCATCCCATTGCCTAATCGAGACTTTGCAGCAACTTGGTCTAGGTCCATGTAGTTATAGACAAAAGAAGTTCCACACTTAACTTGAAAATACAGTTTAAGAGCAATTGATCCGCAGATTCTTCGATGAAAATATATACAACAATGGGTCGAAAGCCACTAAGGACTTAAAGCTCTTACCAACCTCCAACCGAACTAAAGAAATCCAAAACAAACTGGTAAGTGACCTAGTCAGCTCAAAGGAGCTAGGACTAAAGCTTCATAGAATTTAGTGTTAAGTAGGCGTTACGAGAGCTAGATCACGAAGCCCACATCCCTAACTACATGTCAAGTTAGCCCTTTTGACCAAGAAGGGAAAAAGAGTTGAGAATATCTTAAAAGTCAAAAGCAAGTATTGTAAAACCTAGCAACTTGGTATAGGTCATTGTAGTTTTTAGAGAAATGAAGTTCCACACTTAGTTTGAAATGTAGTTTAAGAGCAAGTGATCCTTAGACTCTTCGATAAAAACACACAACAATGGTTTGGAAGCCACTAAAGACTTAAAGCTCTTACCAACCTCCAATCGAACTAAAGAAACCCAAAACAAACTGGTAAGTGACCTAGCCAACTAATTAGAGCAAGGACCAAAAGTTCCTAAAGTTTAGTGTTAAGAAGGCATTATGAAAGTGGGATCATGAAGGCCACATCCGTAACTACATGTCAAGTTAGCTCTTTCAGCCACCTAACCCTCATGCAAGGGATAAAAGAATTGAGAATATCATAAAAGTCAAAAGCAAGGATTGTAAAATCCTACTAAAAAAGTCAGTGGTGACTGTTTAATTGTTCCATATCGATAAAACCATCTACTTGCTTGAACTAGTATGGATGTTTCAAGCTGAAATGCTTGTACTATATGATTTTAAAAACACTAACTAAAAATAGCCTGGTGTTTCACAATTGTGATTGCATTTTCCTGTATAGGAGCCATCGATCAACTACAGGCGAGCCCTAGATTGTATATTACCCTACTAAAGAGCCATAGGAATTAGTCCTCCTTGCCTTGTTTTATCCCATCTCTAGGTAGGATAAAACTACCTTGGAAATCGCCACTTTGAAGCTTTATCGTGACCGCTCATAAAATCTTATCTATATACATTTTGTTAGAAGCGTCATTTAATAATCACGTCATAGTAGAGAAGCTTAACTTTCATTAGGGCTACTTTTCTCATATAAGAAGACCTGTGGCTTGGAGAGTGTATCTAGTGTAGAGACAAGGCCATCTATGAAGAGAAAGCCTTTGATCCCTTGTCTACAAATTTTCATAGGGACATTATTGCTATTCAATTAAGTCTGCAAGAGGGTCTCTTTGAAAAAACAAAAGGATTTGATCCATGCTATGCATGTCGTAATCACCTACTCTATTCATCTAAAGGAGTGAGTAAGCAACATTACTAGGCTCTTCCACTAAGAAGTCACTCACACTACTTTCACCATATGAATCATCGCAACCTCAAGTTTTGGAAAACTTCATAAACACTATGTGGTACCAAAATCGTGGAGAGTATCACAATTAGCTCCACTTCAATACCATGATTAACACCACTTACTATAAATTGTAAGAGCATATAACAAAAGGGATAGTTAAGTAAGGGTATACCATACAAGCATTGAAAATTGTTATAGCACTAAAATTTTCTTAGTTAGAGATGGAAATCGATACAGTATCGGTATCCTAATACCGAATACCAAATAGAGCCCTAAACTCAATCTCATAATTAATTCGGTATCCCAATCTCAATCCCTAAAATTTTGTTCGATGTTTTCTTTCAAAATTACAAATCAAATTAGAAACTCAAATACTAGCTTCACAAATCATCTAAAAAATATAAAAATAAAAAATTGTGTGATGTCAATACTTATACAAACGAATAGGGAAAAAATCTCAACTATAATAACAACACTCTAGGAAAATGTTGTGCAAACACATAGCAAACTAAAACAACAAACTGAATCATGGGAAGACTAAGTAATCCATAAACATACTACAAAAACTTGATATAAGATGTTAAATAGTGAGCAAATGAGCTATGTATAATTAAATGACACTTTTTTTGTGTGGTTGTTGAGTGTCTTGTAGTAATGAAGAAAAGAGTCTACTTGAGAGGGATGAAATACACACTAGCTTATATTTCGGTATTGATCGGTATTCCGATATATACCGATTACAATCCCATAATCTCTATACCGAATAACACTTGAAATTCAAGTTCAATCCCAATCTCAATCCTAAAAAATATACGTGTATTCAATAATACCACATATAAACAAATACGATATTCGATTATAACAAATACCGGTATCAAACTTCCAGGCCTACTCTTACTTACAAGTATAGCTATTAAGTCTAATTGACACATAATCAAGCATTTCACCAACTCTGGCTTCAAAAGCAAGCCAAGAAGATTAGATCATGACACATAATACCTTCTCTAAAGGGTCGTTTGGAAAAGAGTCGTTTGGAAGTTGTGATTGTTAAATAGATGTATTGTTAAGAATGCATGTATAATATTATATATGTATTGTCGAATTTGATGCATTGTAGAATACAACGTTTGGTATGTGTGATTGTGTATGTCGCATCAGCTAAAAGCTGAGACAAAACAATCTCAACTCAACTATCTCAACAATCACATCTAAAAGTTGGGATATAACAATCACTCAAAATGAGTGATAGTTTCTGTTTCATCATAGAAACAATCCATGTATTGTTTCTGCTAAAAAAACAAAAAAACGATGCATTATAAACAATACATGTATAAAGACAATCTCAACAAAACAATCGCAACTTCCAAACGACCCCTAAGTGTAAGCTTAGTATGAAACTCTCCCTTAATTACAATGTTAGTACCATATTGCCTATGAGATTTGTGTTTCACAACTAGCAAGCCACTCTTACCCTTGGATGCATACCAAGGGATAGGCATGTGTTTGACAAATGAAACAAACGCTTAAGCCCCTTAATGTATATGACAACAAGCCAGCATTGTGATAGAGCCCGGATCTACAGGGTCACTGATAGGGATAGATAATTGAGAATTAGAAATTAGGAGAGAACAAGGGATTGAGAGAAATAGACTTAGGGAGGATTTGAGAAGGAACAAGAGAGAGTTTGGTCGAGAGAGGGGGACGAGGAGAAGAGGAAGAATTCGGCCAACTTGTGAAGGAAGAATACTAGGATTAAGTGAATTATTCATCTGTATTTGCTTTATGAATCCCAAACCACAATTACATAATATCTAGACCTAATAAGCTAACAAATTCCCTTGAAGTACCATAATTAAGTCCTATTACTGAGATACCAAATAACTCCCTAAATTCCTGCAAAAGTGCCCAAACAACATTAAACATAAAAAATAATCCGAATATCCAAAGACCCGATAGAAACCAGGTTTCTACTACATTGCAAGTCTTTTGAGGAAAGAACTACGCCTTAAACGACTATACACTTAATCCCACACCTCATGTACGTATAACTAAACAAGAAAACAACAAATTAACGAAGTCACCTTAGATACCACAATACAGTACAAGTTAGATAGCTCTAGCTCATACTTTGGAAAGAGCTTCACTAACCATTTTCATGGCAACTGAAAAGATAGCATTAGGTCGATCCAAAGAAAGCAGGCGAGTCAGAGGTATATAACAATGCATCGGCAGTACCACAACAGCTATGTTCCCTGTGTTTAAGGTCTAAGAAAGAGGTTATGACGTCGTGCAACATGTAGCACCAAAATGCCATATATTTCCCAGACAAGCAAACAAATATACCAGCAGGTGCAATGACTCCACGTTAAATGCTTGCAGAGCATTTGTTGGTTCGTTTGTTCATCTGTTCTCTTTTGGAAATTGCATCTAGAAGTTAGATTCTGAGTTTCGGGCCTTTCCTTGACGCTTGCCAGCTTTCTTGCTAACAGTTCTCTGGCACCATATCTGGTGGAGGATGTGCATGTTTCTTTTATTGTTTAGCTCTTTATTTTAGCTGTTGAGGATGTTTGCTCCATTTGCTGTGGATCGTGTGCATGCTGCTTTGATAAGAACTTCTAGCTCAACAGAGTATGTCTTATCAGAATTATAGGCCAATAAGCTCCCATTCAATCTGACACTAACTGTCACCAGAACTCTTACAGGAAACAGCTAATCTGCTTCTGTATCTACTATCTGTCTGAGTGCATCTCCTTACATTTCTGAAATTTTCCACTATCTTTGGCCCAGTGCACCGTTTGGAGCCTTACTATAGCTATTGATTGATGTGATATACAGTTTAGAGAGAGTCATCCAACGCTACCAGGCTCACAAAGATTCAGACGCTGCAGTTAATGAGCATACAAGCGGGACCGAGGTTTCTTTCCAGACCCCTTTATCTTATCAGATAGTCAGTATTGAACTCCTAGTTCTAGAAGATAATGCTTAACTCCTAGTTCTAGATGATAATCGCTGCCATCAAGTTGAATTTTGGATTAGTCATACTCTGTTGTATTCGGCCGTCCGTACATAGCACTACAGAGTACAGACCTTGGTTTGCTCACTTGAACTTTATATCCAGCTAGAAAGTTGCAGCATGTTGTCCTAGAAAATTATAAGCGGGAATTATGTGTGCATTTAGCTCCCTGAGAGTGAGCTACTGTATCATTATTGACATGAGAACATAGGTATTTAGCTTGCATGTAATCTTAGTACGTACCCACAGAATAAATCCATCTGGTACCCTAATACCTCAAATTCTCGACTCACTAAACTGTCAGAAGAGAGGAAATAAACTGACTGGAAAATCTATAGGAAAGATGGATAGGTTTAGGGAGGAGCTTTGTCTCTAGTCAATTGCATTGCAGGGTCTTTTGGCATAGTCTTAAAAGCATGCAACAGAAGCTCACCCCTAGGAACATCAGGAATCTGCTTTTAATCTATCAGTCAGGAAAGAAAAAGAACCATCAAAAGGAAATAGAGACAGAATTTATAGAACAAACAACACTGGCCACATAACTGGCAAACAAGACGGTGCTAAAAAATAGCTTCTTCAGGACATACTTTATTCATCTCCTCGCTGCCCAGCTTTTCATATTTCCTATTTGATTCATGTGAAAAAGTAGATGATATTTTTTCATCAAAGTGTTATGACTGAAATTGTAGCTTCTTCTTCAAGTGCATATCAAATTGGTGGAATACTGGATTACATTTATCAGATTATATGAATTGTAGTTTCTTCTTCAAGTGCATATCTAATTGGTGAAATACTGGATTACATGTATCCCATTATATCAGAAAGAGAGACACTGATGACGAATAGAGAGGGAAGGGAGTTTCTATGGGTTGTAGGTTAAAGTTGCTCGGTTACCTTTTGCTTTACCCAACGATAGATTAGATTCCAAGTCACCTACAAAACCCTTATGAAGCAATGGTCCTCGAGAAAAGAACCATATGCCTGCTTTGGTGCTTACCCAGTGTGGGAGCTACATGTATGTGACCCATGTTAGATTGCATCCCTAATATTTGACGTTAGTTAGGTTAGAAAATGTGAATCATACAATAAATATACATTGGAAATCGACAGGATAGTAGACTGTCAGCTCTTCCTCATCCAAGACCCAGCTCAATTATTTTGTATTTCTAGCCCTCCACCCTAAATCCTGCCTTTGCGCCACTATGCTTTCCTGCTTGGCTCTCTGGATTCCTTTTCTGCACAAAAGGTGAATCCTTTGGAGGGGGTGGTCCTTTTTCTTTCTTGGCATAGACACCCGAGGGATGCCATTCTGATAAAATTCATGCTGCAGTTATCTTTCTTTCTATCCGAGATTGAACTATAGTGGACTGGATTTTTCTCTCTCAGTATCGTTGGAGGAGTTTACCTTTCTTATTTACTTTCTATAAGCTGAGTAATGACTCCAAAATTTTAACTCTTAGTAGAACAATAAAGTTGCTGAGAATCAGAAATTCTCTACCTGGCTGTACTATTTATAGGTCACTTCACTGACTGCTGCTTACTATGAACACTCGTTCCTGCTACTCTGAAAAATCATGAAGATCAGGTTTATCAGGATACCAAAAACAAGCCGAAAGCCTCGACTGATTCTTGTGAGGAAAAAACCGTAGATAGGCCTATTTTCCTTAACTGTTCTGGTATCATGACATGGTAGGAATATCTACGATGCATATAACTCTTCTTCCTAACTTTCTCAAACTATTCACTTTGTCCAATCCTGCAGAAGCAGCTGCCTGCATGGACGACTCCGGATGCTGGTCCGGACTTGCTGCTGAGTGTTCAGAGGTAACAGACATACCAGACCTAGCTACAGGCCTTCTCCTTGTACTTAACTACAGACTTACAGTCCTCACCTGCAAATTTCTGCAGGCATGTGGAAGCGAAGACTGTGGAGCAGCTGGATTCAGCACAAGTCATGCAACTAGAGAGGAACCTGCAGTCCTTGCTCGGAGAGGCCCAAGTTCGAAAGGTCAGTCTTCAAGCACAACTGTGCCTTCTACAGAGCTTGTGTTAGAATAGGTTCAGAGAGATGATACTTATATCACTCGGTCTAGCTAGGAGCTTTATAGCTTTGTTGATGTTGTAGTCAAGTAAGCTCTAGTTCTTAACTGACCAAAACAAAGACACCCTGCTTTAGAGGGGAGTTGCAACATTTCCTAGTATGTTCTTCATCTAGTGGTTCATCCTAATTCATAACAATGAAATAGAGGCATCCGTCTCTTCACTGTACCCACTCTGTGACTTCCAGTTATCATATTCGTTTATTCTACCTGTAGATATGTTCAAATATGATTTGAAGCAGAAATTTGACATTATCTTGATGGCTTTCTGCAGACAGAGCTGATGATTGAAGCTGTTACGAGCTTTCAGCAGCAGGTACACATATCCTGTCACGCTTAGTTTTCATAAATTTTTAACTCATTGTCCCCATTGTGCGTTCTCCCTTGTCTCTCTGTGGTGACTAAACCCAGGAAACAACAACCATTACAGTATAAACATAGCTTTTGATTTCTTGCATTAGGAAGAAATTGCTATGAACAGTGACAGGTGAGTTGATGAATGTGGATCTTGTATGACTGACTAGCATAGAGCTGTGAGTACCTATGCGTATGAGAGAAACAAGGCTGGATTTGAGATTTGTAGAGAATAGAAACACCCCTGCTTAGTAGCTGTGGATTCTGAGCCTAACCCATATACCGGTTTTTGGTGTAAGAATGTTTGAATCTAAATACTTGCCATATCTAGTCATTGCCTAGGTTCAGATATTTTTTTCTCAATCAGCAGCTGCTGGAACCTATCTGCTTGGAAAGAAAGAAAACAGAAAAGAAAGGGAGAGAGGGTTATGAAAGAGAGGTTCCTTTGATTAAGGGAAAGAGCAATTGGGTCATAATTCTTTTGCTTTCTTCACTAGTCCTAAGTGAATGATGGTCATAACTCATAAGGATAATGAATGGAAGTAACATCCAATATCGAAAATGGAGTTGCTGTTAAGGCCAAGTAATTATGAATCCTGCGAGTACTGTTTTATTGGATTTCTTTTTTGTTCATACATGAAGAAGACACAGGGAATAAAACAGGGAAGTTTCAGACTTCTACTTACTGTTGTACTGTGATTTAGGGACTACAAAAGGCATCAGCTTTTGCGAGTGCATGGCTCTTTCTAGAAAATACCTTTGGCCTGAAACAAACAAAACAAGTGAAACTAAACATACGAGAATCTATGTCAGTTAATTTTTAGGTGTAAACACTATGGTTATACCTCAAAAGTGCCATGCCTTCCCATTTTTGTCCCAACTCCAATAAGATTCTCCTCTCTCTCTTGCAGGAGATGCCTCTCCCCCCAGAAAGCCTGCTGATGGAAAACGAGGTACAAAGAACAAAAGAGTGAAAACCCACCATTCAATTTTGGAAACTTGCAGTTGCATGCAATCACAATTGCTTGCCTTATTGTTGATATATGATTCCCACAGCTCTCAGCCATAACCAACCAGCAGAGCCAGAACCAGAACCAGCAGCACGAGCAGGAATTGGACGCCATTCCAAATCCAAACCAGCAGCAACAACTTTTCCTGATGGGGATGCACCTAAACAACAGCAACAAATGTGGAGGTGGAGATTCCAACATCGTCCCAATCCAGCAATTGCAGCATCATCAACAAAACCAGCCTTTTCTCATGGGTATGCATCTGAACCACGACAACCCCTCTACCACAAATCATAACAACACTAACAGCAGTATCAGCAATGGCGGTGCTGGATCAGGTCCTTCTGTTGCCTCTCTGCTCCAGAGGGATGCCTTCCAGAAGGGCATCCTTCATTTCTTCTGACCAGACCAGAAAGAAACTGCATGCAGAGAAAGAAGCATGCATCCACCCATCAGGAAAAAAATGAAGCTATTTGTACTACTTTCCTAATAGTTTCTGAGTTTTGTGACACTAGCCCCAGCAGCCCTGCACTGGGGAGTGTTCTACTAGTAAATAAGATGATTTTCTGGGTAAAGAGGAGGAAAAATAGCAGCGGTAGCTGCTTGCTGCAATCCATGGTCATATCTAGATGTTATTAGTATTACATGTGTTGTAAAAAGGTCTGCCACGTGTGCCTGACATTGCCACGTCTCATGTCTGAGAAAGTACCACCTTGGAACCGTGGGCTTTCAATTATAGTTATGTACTATTCTAATCTTAATTAATAACATATAATTATGTGTGCCAGCAGGTGATGTATGTGTAATGTGTTTGCCAACAAAGTTTGTAGGGGTAAAAATGGGTTTCAGGCGACAAGGTGATAAAAGGTATTTGACAAATACAAATATGAGTTTTTTTTTGTGTGTGTGGTTTGGAATTAAATTGTCACTTTGTGAAAATTTGTTGGGGAACACTTATGACAATGAAGCTTCAAGGTCTCCGGTAGGAATTTGAGATGTGGAAGGCAACCTTGAATTGATTCTGTCAATGGAGATTACGAGCTACTAGAAACTTCAAAACGTTGTGTTTTGGACCTCACATTCAAATGTTAGATGTTATATGGCTAAATTACATGTTTGGTCACTCAAATTACATTAATCTTTCACATTTGCCACCCAAATTATTTTTCTTTCTTATTCGCCACTAACTTTACGAATCGTTTCACCATAGTCACCGACCGTTAGTCTCCGTTAACTGCGTTAGTTTTTTGATGACGTGACAAACAGACCACTGACTAGACCGTTAAGTTAATGATATGTTAATTTTAAAAAATTAAAAAAATTAAAGAAGGCAAAGTACTTGGCCCACCTTCCCCTTCCCCTTCCCCATCTTCTACCTTTATCTTTCTCTTCCCCGGCGACCGGCGTCAACCTTCCGCTGCTGCAACTAGCATTGGTTTTGTTTAATTCCTTTCTTTCTTCCCTTCCCATCCAAGCCCCCCTCATTTTCATTTGATGCCTGCCAACCCAAGAACACCCACCCCAGAGACATATCCTCCTCCCACCTCAATTTCGTCCTTGTAAGTTCTCTCTCTCGACAATCTCTGTCGATCCTTTCCCTGTGAAAATGAAGGCGATCTCTGTTGATCAATTACCTAGTTGCAGCGGCTGCTTCCACTATGAGATTGATTCTTGTGAGGTGAATTGGAGGGGGAGAAGACATGGTTTGAAGGGTCGGCTTAGGAAGGAGCAATGAGGTTTGGATGGGGCTGGCGATGGGAGAGGGCGGAAGGAGGAGAATCGAGAGATGGGTTTGGGTGATCTGCGGAACAAGGATATGCGAAAAGGCGAGAAAGACTGAAGTGGTGCTGGGGAGAAGATTTAAGAACCGCGAGGCAATCCATTTCTGCGACGGAACGAAAAAAAAGAAGAGAGAGATGGAAAGCAGGAGTTAATTGATTTGTGAGAACGCCAGGATTGTGGTTTTTTACGAAGACAGAATTACGAAGGATTGTTGCGTCTGTGTGTGGATGCATGTCTAGACCGACAATCTCCGTCGTTCTTTTCCCTTTTGAAAAGGAAGGTGGTCTCCATCGATCCTTTCCCTAGTTGCAGCGGCGGCGGAGAGAGAGAGAGAGAGAGAGAGCTTAGAAGGACAGAATTGCAGTGGAAGGAGGAGGAGTTGAGGTATCTGGGGCGCTAGCACTAATTGCAGAGGCGGCGGCCTCAACGTCGGGGAAGAGGAAGATAAAGGACGAAGATGGGGGGGGGGGGGGAAGGTGGGCCCCACTCCTCCGACTTTTTTAAATTAAAATATCATTTACTTAATGGTCTAGTCAGCAGTTCCGTTTGCCACGTCATCCATAAACTGACGGAGTTAACGGAGTCTGACAGAGACTGACGGTCGGTGACTACGGTGAAACGATTCATATAGTTAGTGGCGAATAAGAAATAAAAGTAATTTGGGTGGCAAATACGAAAGATTAATGTAATTTGAGTGAACAAACGTGTAATTTAGCCGATGTTATATTATCTTTTCTCTCGGGTCATGTTCAATGAAGCAACAAAAGAATATCAAAAGCCTAACCACCATCTAGATGTGATCATATTGCAACGCCATTATACAATTATTATTTTTAAATAATACTTGAGTTCCATTGATAGATGAAAATCAAAGGCTCAAGTGGGTTTACAAAATGGATAAAAAAAACCCATCAAGATACATGACAAGCAAAAGAAAACTAATAGGCCAAATATGACTAAGCCCAACTTTACCTTAAGACCCAAACAAACCCTAACAAGCCCACCCCACCCTACAACCATCTCTTCTACTCCACTGTCGCAACCGCACCAAACACATAGATGGGGAATAACTGAAAGAAACCGCCAACTGAAGATGGACGAGCCCCAACTTTTCAATGGGACAGGATGATCCCCTTATGATGAACGAGATGAAACCTGCAACAACAAAGAGACTAGAGACAGCCAAGGAAAGAATTGTACGCTGTCTTCAAGCTCATCAAACATGTATCTGAAAGACAGACCAATAGGCACCTAGACTTCTCCGAAATACCACTAACAGTTGGGTAAAGCATGGAGGTGGATGACCAGATCTGAAAAGGCGAAGACAAACCGCAAATTGCACCTCAACTCCCTTTGCTCCCAAGAAACATGCGAAAAACATCTAAACCTGAGAATCTCATACTAGGAAGAAGCAGAGCAACCATCTACATGAGAGGTTAAGAAGATGAAGTCCCACAAAAAGGAAGGAAATCACAACAAAGGAAACAATATGTACTTAAACCAATAAAGTGAATTGGACGAAACTAAACAAAAGTAAGGAAACAGAGGAAAACGAAACGAGAATCAAAGGAAGCAGAGGGTTGTCGCATGTCGCTGGGGAGACGTCAGTAGTAGCCCCATGGCTGGCCGAAGAAGAAGGGATAGAGAGAGGTCAGAGGAAAAATGATAGAGAGAGGTTAGAGAGAAGGGGTTGTTTTCATTTGCACCATTATCATCCTCAAAGGCAGTACACAAGATATGATCAGTTGTGTTTTTTTTTTTTTTTTGCTTTCTGACTTTGAAGAAGAGCGAATGATTGGTTGGATTCTTATCACCCACAAACATACTTGGGATGATCTTTCCCAAACATTTGTGGACAACTACTTCTCCTCAATAATTGTTACACGCATGTTCACAACACTTTTTGGTCAAGAAAAGCTGGTTGACATACTCAATAGGGGATTGATCAACAAGACTGCTTATCTAATCAATCAAGCACCTGATGGTGATGTGATCCAGTTTACTGTCTCGACCCTAGAGGAAGCATTGAATATCTATGCTTTCAGGGCCAGAAAGATGTTGAATTGATCTAGGAGAAGTCGACAAGCTAAATTAGTGAAGGATGTTCCAGAAGTTATAGATCCGCAAGCTGCTTTACTTGAATAATTGAAGGTGTGTTTAGTAGCTCTTAAGATAATTTTTACTATTTTGATGCACTTTTGGTAATATTTCATGTGTTTTGAGATCAAAGTATCCTACTGTACCATCTTATACGAGCGAGGGACATCAAGCAAAGCTAATGGAAGTTAGAAATCATAGATGGATCGAGATTCATAAATTGGTGCAAAATTTATGTTACTCATATAAAAAATGTCAGCACGAGAGCCCTTCTTCAAAAGTTTCGGAATTGTCCAGATTCGTAGAGGTAGTAGTTAGGAGAAAAGCTAGACAACGACTTTACTTTGCCCAGGTAGTACGTCACTAGACTGACGACTCGGTCAAACTCAGAGGGAGGATTAGTAGAGTAATTTGCACCCTAGCCTCCATTTTCCTATTATGGTCGCCGATTCTCATGGCATTATGGGGGTAATGTTTCAACTGGTTTTGCTAATAATCAAGTCACCATGATCTCTTCGCCAACTTAATCAATTAATTAACTCCCTTGACAAACATCTTGTCTATGAACAAAAATGATGTGATCTCATTCTCACGAGGCTAGCCGCGGTTAACACTTTGTACAATGTCTACACAAGTTTGAAGAAGACACAAACGATAGTACACCATACAAATAAAGAGTTGGAAATGTTTGAAACCCAAAAAGAGGGTCTCCACTAAATTCTCATTCAACCAAACCTCAACTGGCCCCAATCATGTATGTAGTTAGTTTGATAAGTGCATACATATAGCCCATACCCACGGTTACGCTGAAACACACAACATTATGACAAGAAGACAACTGGCCGTCAGGGAAAAAGAAAGACGAAAGGAAGAAAGGAAATGATGAAAAA